>OY986963.1:11350709-11675543 GCA_963920575.1 Narthecium ossifragum
AAGATAATTATTGTTTAGTTTCTTTGGGAGATCTTTCTTGTGCTGTAGTCTTAATAGGAGTTTTAAAGACATTTAGCCTTTTTTTTACAGCTGTAAAATTTTTATTATGAAAATGCCCTTCTTCCCTTCTCTCTCCCCTTCCGAGCGTCGGCTCATCTTCCCCAAATTTTTATTACCAAAACGCCCTTCTACATAGTTGGCCACTTTATTTTATTTGGTAGTTATTGTCCCAACCCGACCCAGAAAACCCAACCGAGCCGAGGCGTGAGGGTTCCTACTCTATTCAATCCATCACTGGTGCATTTATAATAAAATAACATAACTAATTAACAATTGATCCGGGGTAGAATTTAAAATCTCTAATATAATTTAATATTCTGATACAAAATTGATCCACAAGACATATAATAAAACCTCGAAAATCCTTACAGAAGGAAATTATACATTTAAATAGTCGAACAATATTGAATGAACCCAAAGTCCTCGAACACCTCCATAAGTCGACGCACCACCAAGTGCCTGTCCAGCGAGTGCTATAGAAGAAGGGCTGACGTCTGCACCTGCAAAACGCAGCCCAGATAGGAGTGATCAAAAACTCACGATCTCGATGGACGAGATTTGTGCTCATTTTTATTGTGATCAAAAGTCAGTTTTTACATATGTGGTGGTAGGGGATTGTAGAAACAACATTCCTGAAGTCACAATATCATCTCAAGCTGCAGATCCTCTTTTTTTTTAAGAACTGCATACCCAAGATGAGATTAGCAACTCATCATTTACATCCCAATAGGAAAAACCCCTGATTAAAGATTCAGGGCTTAAAGTCCCATTACATCCAAACAAGAAAAATGAGAAAAGAGAGGAAGAATGGGAATAGAAGGATCTTGGGTGGAGGCAAAGGCATGCACCCTCACCTTCATTGTTGATGCTGATCTTCCTCGATCTTCCTCCTTAGATTCTTCAAAGGTGAAGATGGCTTCTTCTTCTTCGACCACACCTTTAGCTTTCGTTGCTTCAAGCACCTTTTTCTTTAGCTTCCGACTCCTAACTTCGTCTTCGTCAGGCCTTTCTTTCCTCCATTTCACGTGCCTTCTTGCTCGTGTCTCCTCTTATTCTTCTTGTTCATCTCCTTCATGAGCCCTCTATCTCTATTTATAGGTGAGGGTTGAGAGCATTGGAGGGAAATCTTGAATTTGAGAGAATATTGATTGATGATGAAATCATGTCATATTTGGACATTGATTAGATGCTCGTACCATGTCAAGAGATGTGATTGAATGGTTATGGAAACCATATTTATATCAAGCCCAATATGGATGGTTAGGAGAATCAAATTTTGGGAATTTTCCTTTTTCAAGATTTGATCATCATATATTTAAATTCTGAATTTGGATTCAAATTTTGAATATTCATTCGAATCTATTCGAATTTTGAATATATGTTTGAATTTATTTGAATTTTGGATATATGTTTGAATTTCAAATATTTATTCAGATTTCGAATATTTTTTTAAAATATATATATATATATATATTCGAATTTCTAATATTTATTTAAATTTTAAATATTTTATGTGTGTGTTTTGGACTATTACACCTTTAGGATGTAAAATGACCAAAGAACCCATGAGGGTGAAAATGACTGAAATGTCCCTTGGGTCTATAAAGGACCGGGGTACCCTTACAACAAGCAATATGTGCTTTTATGCATATGTTATGCACTATCACACCCTAGGGATGCACAATGACCATAATACCCATGGGGTGAAAATTATCGAAATATCCATCGTATTCTTTCAGCTTATGTAGGATGCCATTGAAGCTATGCAAGGGTATCATGGTTTGTAGTAGGAAGTTCAAGGTGTATATTTTCCTTGAATTCCCAAAATACCCCTGGGCGGACAAAATTACCAAAACACCATTTTGAGGAAAAATTCCCTAAAAATTTGAAGGTTTATGTAGGATACCGTCAAAACCATCTAAGGACTGAAGGAAGATTTGTGGAATATCTGAATTTATATATTTTTATAAGAATTCCAAAAATACCCTTGAAGGCTATAATTACCAAAATACCCCTCTATGTATATAGGATGATGTCAAAATCATAAAAGGGTTAATTTGGAGTGTCATGGAGAGTTTATGTCGTGCCTCGACCCGCGAAAGCCCAACCGGACCGGGCGACGCGAACCGGAACCTAACTAAATGCGGAAATAATGGCGAGGGGTTCCCTCTAACTTACTGGTTTCATTAAACAATTCATAAGCACCCCTGAATAATACAATAATTTCAAACCTCAACAGATATAATATAATATTCCAAAACCTCAAAGGGGTTACAACAGTTTATACATCATACTCCCGTAGGAGACTAACTATAACAAAAAGTGTAGAAAATCATCACCGATCCTCAGACCCCGCCAGACGCCGCCGCGCCACCAAACACCTGCCTGGTAGGGCTACTGAAGAAGAGCTGGCGCCTGCACCTGCAAAACGTAGCATGGGTAGGAGTGAGCATAAAGCTCAGTAGGGTTCTACACTGCGACACACAGAAGGAAGGGGAACACAAGAGTGTCACCCTCAAGTAAGACTTGGGTGTACACAGGGGCCCCATAACCCCACCGCGTATCCCTGAGGCCCACGATCATGGTCTTCCAGCCGAGCTGGTCACATGTCTGGTCACACTCAGTAGCAGGAAACAACACTGCTGGCCCACAAGCAGGGAAAAACACTGCAGGCGGGAAAAAGCACCGCTAAGTAGTCAACCTCTCTACTCAAGGGTCAACACAGTGGAACACGGGCTATACCTCAACATCCGACTCAAGGCCGACACGACCTCTATAATCATCAAACAACATGTGTACCAGTCATCTAAGCCTATCATCAAGTTTGACTGGACACCACAATTCGAACCTGGACCAAACTACCCAATCCCGGTCCTAGGGCTAAATCCGAGCTTCCAGCCTCGGGACGGCGACCCACAGATCACCCACGGCCTAACCATGCAACTAATGCACAACAGAGAATGCATGCTATGAACATACACAAGCAAGAGAAATAGGCATGCAACAGTATGACAAGGCAGCATACATGTCCAACTGGATCGCTGCAGCGGTACTACCAACCGCTGCCAGCCGATCCGCAGCGGGTCCCGGCATTATGACGGTACCACGACCGTCAACCGTGGACTCCTGCAACGGGAAGCAACCCTGAAAATTTCCATGAATAGTAAAAATATAATATTATAATCCGAGCTTATAATATTATATTCAAAACACCAAAACATTCTCTACAAGCAGCTAGTTGACCCCGTCGATCCGACATCCAAACGATGTCAGATTCAAGATCCAACTTAGACTCTAGTAGATCTATATTCTAGAATCAAGATATCCAAAATCCACAAACATCCAACGGCTGGATTAACGGGAAAACACTAATCAAAACCGCTAATCAAAACTAACTTACCAATGCTTGCTGCAATGCAGCCCACCCGTACGAAAACCATAACAAATCGTACACAAATCAGAAAATTATGAAATCAAATGGGTTAGAGAGTAGATTCAAAGATCTACAACTCTTATGCTCATCACAACCCAAGATAATACATGTACCGATCGGAAAACGCGCCACAAGCTGGCTGTTCTTCAAGAACAGCAAAAACCAGAAAATCTGAGATTAATCATGCATAAATCCTACTAAAAACTCAACCAAATATCATGAAACTTAAACCAGAAATTATAATAGGCAACATGCATCCAACAACACAATTTCAGCAAGATCTAAAGGCTAGATTTAGAGAAACCCATTAAACACTCTCGTAGGTAGAAAAACCTACCGAACTACGCTAATCCTTGGCTGATCCCCGCTAATCAGTCACTAACAAGGTTCTAAACCACTTCAGGGATCTTCCTCTCGCCGCCACGGATCCAACGAGCTTTGGAACACCCAAAATGGTGGCCGGAGGAGGGAGAACGGAGAAGAAGAAGATGGCTGCCCCGGAAGGAAACAAAGGAAAAAAACAGAACCGCGGAAGAGAAGAAAGAAGAAGGAAGAAGAAGAGAAGAAGAGAAGGAGAAGAGAAGGAGAAGGAAGGGGAAGGCCGGGGAAGGAGGGGGAAGGTGAAGGAGAAGGTGAAGGAGAGGGTGAAGGAGAGGTCCTCTCCTTTGACAACGGAGAGCGACGGTCATGCCGGCCGTCCTCGCCGCTCAACTGCTCGCTACAGTAGTTGCTCGCTACAGTAGTTGGATCGATCCAAAGGTCAAAATCCTCCTAAAAGGATCTATTCAAACACAATCATCAATCAAAGGCTGTGTGTGCACACGCGGGTGTGAAACAAACTGACAAGGCGTAATTTACCAAATTGCCATTGTGGTTCACAACGAGCCACGGGCCCGACCCAGGCGGTCGACCCAGGAATGGAGGGACAGGTCCTCACAAATTAGGTCTATATTTTGACCAAAATACCCAAAATACCCATGGAGGGTGAAAATTACCGAAACGCTCTTTGGTTTATGTATGATGCCATCAAAACCATATAGGACAAATCAAGATGTGTTAGGGAGTTTGACCATGTATATTTAGTCAAAATTCCTAAAATACCTTTTGTCCTCTCAAAAGTATGGAAAGCATGTATATATCACTTTAAGCATGTTTTGAGTTTAGTTAAGGATATTCGAATATTGCCATGCCTTTGAAAGATATCTAAGGCATGCACACATGTGACATAGGCAATTTTGCAAATATTATGAATTCTAACATGTTCACAAAGGAAGGGAACAGTAATGTCCTAGGTTCCAACTCATATCTAGGGGAACTCCACATTACGTTTTGGGGTGTCCATCCGGGGCGGGCAGGGTTGGAGGCAATGTCCAGTCCGGCCCTTGTAAGCATATGGACCGGGCCGGGCCAGTACCGGGCCTAATAGGTCTTCCACCCAGTCCATCCCAGTTATGGCCCTGCTCGGCTTGGAGACCGGGCCTAGACCGAACTGGGCTGGGTTAGGTCCGGTTTGGTTCTTTAATTTTTTTTAAAAAAAATGAGGATCGGGGCCCACCTCTCTCCCTTGATCGGAGTCAACGACGACTCCGCTCCGACACCGATCGGGGCGACCGGTTTTGAGGTGGCTGGATCGAGGCGACCGAAGGCGTGGGAGCAAACGGGTGGCGAGGGCGTGGAGGATGGGCGAGTAGGAGTAGAGGAGATGGGTGGAGGGGTCGATCGAGAGGGAGGAGAGGTCGCTCGACGTCGCCGGAGGCGGTGGCGGAAAGGATGATAAGAGAGATGAAGATGGTCAACACCATTAGAGGCAAAGCTCACTGGCGTGGGCGCACGAGTAAGGGGATCCAACCGCTCGTGAAGCCGGGATCGGGGAGATGGGAAGCGGAGAGGTCCTCACTCGCGGCCGTCTTCCAAGGGGATCAGGTGGATTGGGGCGATTGGCGTCGAGGTAGCTGGATCGGGGTGACCGGCGACGAGGTGGAGCGGAAGGGAGAGACTCGAGACCGGGATCATGGACGGAGGTGTTGCGAGCGTCGTGGACGACGGTGAGGTCGAGGCCGGGATCGGGCAGTGTGGAAGCCGGTGGAGGTTGGAGGAGAGATGGAGCGCCGATCAAGGGCAGTGCGGCTCCGGCGGCGAAGCTCCGGCGGGGGTTGGTGGTGGGTTGATCGGGTGGCGACGGTGACGGAGCTCTGGAGCCTCCATGTCGGTGAGGGCGGCGTCAGAGATTGCCTACAAGCTCTTTTTTTTAAAACCCAAGCTGGGCTGGACCAAGTTTTAGACTAATGGGCTCTGGTCCGGCCTTGAACCTGGATTAGCCAGGTTTAGCAGGGCCAACACCCGGGCCAGATCGGGCTACGGCCCTGGCGGGCCCGGGCTAGACCTGTACCTGGCCGAGCTATTTGGGCTTTCTAGACACCCCTAGTTACGCTCACCGTCTATCCCAGAGCACGCACCATGATGACATTGGGTACTGTCAACAATCATCCCTCTCAACCAAGCGTCTCAGCGCGGAAACAACAGGGGTAGAACCCGGTGCATTACATAACTTCCCCTAACGGTGAAATTGAGACTGAGCCTGAAACTTAGGACGATCTCTAAACCTCAATCAAAGCATAATTTGCAGCAGACTAGACAGTCACCTCAATTCAACAGATTACTATAACATATTATATCATAGACTTTGCTATCCAGTCTCGGTCCTAAGGCTAGATCCGAGCTGCCCGAGCCCTCGGATTGGCAATTAACCCATCGCCCACGCCTAGCCTAGGAATGGATCTAGTGCAAACAATTCATTTATGATCATACACACAAACAACAGTTCATGCATGTAACAATATGCCAAGTATTATACAGGGCAAGGCGCAACACATAGCTCGTCTAAGGATAAACATAGCATTGGTCTAGTATAAGCGGATAAAATAGACACTCAGGCTTACAACGGGATACAACCCTAGCTAGCAATTGAACAATTATAATAATAAATTAATGAAATCTTGCTTTAGCTGCTTCTTTTGATTACCAAGATCTTGAACCAGGTAAAATCGTATCGGTGAAGCTCACAGGTATTTTTGCCAACATAAAATTAGGGTTCAATAGCCTTGGCTAATTTGTTATTCGGTTTGGTAGCTATTATTTCGATGTTGCACTTCTGGACCAGAACTGTTCCTGTCACACCCCGACCCAGAAAACCCATCTAGGACGGGGCGTGAGGGTCCTAACTCTATTCATCATCAACCGGCGCAGTACAAGCGGAAAGGATAAGCAATTTAAGCAAAAGTATTCCAGAGGCTAAGCAGATTTGATCATAATATAACATCAAGTCTTACAATGTCTGAGTTTCAAAAATACAGATTTATACAACATCCCAAAGGTTCTCCAAAAAGGGGTACAACAGTCATATATATATATAAATCCAAAAAGAGTACAACTGATCATAACCTCCAACAAAACCTCAGGCGCCTCTGGATGTACTCGCGCCGCCAAAAGCCGAACCTGCTGGCTCCACTGAGGAGGAACTGCCGCCTGCACCTGCAAACGCAGCCCGGGTAGGAATGAGCAAAAAGCCCAGTAGGGTTCTACTCTACGGCACACTGAAGGGAGGAAAACAACAACAGTGTTGTCCCCCAGCCTAAGTTTAAAGGATGCCACGGGTCCCATAACCCACCGATGTCCCAAGGGTTCATGTCATGAAACCTCTCTCCTGAACATGTTACCAGGAGGACCACGGAAACAGTAACATGCAGGCTCTAACCCTTACCCAGCAGGGATACCACTGCCTGGGGACCACGTCGGGAGCTCCTCGGTTGCATCCTTAGCACTTGGGCTTGGAAGACAACACGACCTCTAAACCTCAAACAAAGATTCGAGCCGACTATCGCAATCCTCAATCATCAGAGATTCAGATCGACAATCACACCCTAATCCTGACTACCCAGCCACGGTCCTAAGGCTAGATCCGAGCTACCCGAGAGCCTCGGATCGGCGACCTAAAACATCGCCCGCCTAACCTCAAATGCTTCTAATGCATACAATGCATGAGCTTAAGCAAACATCTACCCTAGATGTCTCTATATGTCACATCAGCAGTTATAAGTTCCACAGATATACAATAGCCCTCAGCACTCGCCGGCAAGAGGCTAAGGTTCCACAGTTCCTCATTAGCTAGCACTCATAGCGAGCTAATGGTTAAGCAAACAACTAAGCATTTAATTTCTACCAAACATGTATTTTCCATCAAAACTTGAATTAAATGCAAGCATAACCATAAGTTTGCAAAAAGGGAGGGAACTCGGATCAAACATCAAACCCGATGAAAGTCCTTTGAAAACATAATGAAATCCACTTACAAACTTCCCTATATGTTTAAGATTCAATCAAGATTGAAGGCCATTTAAGGAAAACCAGAAAACACTGTTCAAAAGGCCACGGACGATGCCACGGTCGATCCGTGCATCGACCGTGGGGCCACGGACGATGCCACGGTCGATCCGTGGATCGACCGTGAGGCCCACACGAAGAAAACCAAGGGCGACGGTCGATCCAACCATCGACCCTGAACAGCCCAAAACCAACCAGAGCCTGACGGTCGATGCGACGGTCGACCGTCAGGTAAATGGTGAAAAAGCTAAGGTCCCACGGTCGATCGATCCATCGACCCTAGGAACCCAAAATCTCAACAGAGCCCGACGGTCGATGCGACGGTCGACCGTCAGGCCCAAAGCAAACATACTAAAGCTGGACGGTCGATACATCGATCGACCGTCGAGCCTGACGGTCGATGCACCGATCGACCGTCGAGCTCAAAACGCAGTATTCCGGAAATCCATTTTCTAAGATTTGAAGGATCAAAACATGTTAGAATACAATCAAACTTTGCAAGCAAGTGTATTTTGAAGTGAAGGATCTAATGATGCAAAGAAATCCATATTTGGACGGTTAAATCCCATTTTAGGTCGGAAAACCAAAACCGACGAAACTTCGACAATACGGAAAACGAACCGTTACAATACCAGAATTTGCAAAGCAAGAATACAAGGAATGACCTACATTGCACCCCAGGAACTACAAGCATTCTAACATGGCATTCACAGCACAACCATAAACATCCTAGCCTAGTAGAACCCGATCCAAGGATCGAGGTAGAAACACCTACCTTAAACGCAATCTCAGCTTCTCCACGCGTCCAGCCAACCGCGCCGTGAAGATCCGCTGCTCAAGCTCAGTCCTCCAAGGTCTAGCCAGCCGGAGGAGAAGGGAGAAGGGAGAAGAAGGGGAAAACTTGGCTCGAGAAGAGAAGGAAGAAGAACCAGGGAAAAGAAGGAAGGAAGTGAGAGAAGAAGAGAGGGGGAAAAGAGAAACCGGGTAGGTTGGAGCCAACTGCTCCAACCAACCCCAGTCATCAGGCCCTTAACGGGCCAGGCCCACTAACGGGCCAGCAGCCCAGCTAACGGGTCGAGAGCCCGCTCACGAGCCCGATAGCGAGCTCTAGCGCGCCCGAGCTGGGATCTTCCGATCCTGGACCCACCTAACCATTCTAAACAATCACATACATCAAACCAAGGCCGTGGGTGCAACGCGAGTGTGAAACCGACCACCAGGGGGCATATTTACCAAAATGCCCCTGGGGTCCAAACCGCCACACGATCGCCCGATCGTGCCCGACGCGGAACCAAACCAATAGGGAACCGGCTCTCGACCCATGTGGTCGAGCCAGGTCCGAGGGACGGGCCCTCACAGTTCCGTTTAATGTGTTTGAATCTGTAAAAATAGTGGGTTCTTATTGTTAAGTGGTGTGACCAATTTATTTGTGCTTTCTCTGGTTTTAGATTTAACTCTTCTTCTTGGACTGTTAGAGTTTTTATGTGCATATATTTGTCCATAAATGAATCTGAATATGTACAAGGATCATAAAGCATTTATGAAATCTCTTCTTTTAGCATATATGCTAGTTAAATTTATGTTAATTTGCTAGCATGTCGAAAACTTGCAAGCTGAATTTGTGAATGGATGCCGCTGTATATCTATCTAATTAGCCTTTCATTGGTTATTTCTTACGAGTTCTATATCCATAGTGGGCATAGTTTACCATCTTAATGAATTCCGGTAAGATTGTAAAATGCCCTCTTTAATGTTTGGTAGTCTCAAGTTCTTTAACACCCAAAAGCATTTCAAAAGGCAGTTACTTTTCTATTTCTATTGGTTGTAGACATTTTGACACCCCGAGTGTGTGGCCTGCTTAACTTCCATGTAAGAGAATCTATCCTCTGAATCTGTTGAGGTGTCTGTTTAGCACATTTGAGTGATTCTATTACTCATTTGTGTAACAGGACATGCCATGTGACCAGCAGTTATTGTAAAGGAATCAAGTTTTGGAGAAAGTGGTTGTTTGAAGCCTGCTCGGGCAGATCGATCAGTAACAGTATAGTTTTTTGGAACACATAATTTTGCAATAAAGCTCTAATGACCTATGAATAGGATTACCCATAACTTCCAATCATTTGAACAAGAGTTTTAATGATATCAATGATATCTTCCACTCTTTTGAACTTTGGTCATGTAAGTGTTCTCATGAACTTTTTCCTTAATTTAGGTAGATTAGTCTTCTACAGTAAGTTATTTAAGTCAAGCATATTAGTCTTATTAATAAAAAAGGGGCCGGGAGGAGCGAGGGAAAACCGTGCCTGACGGGTTCTCATTGGAGCTATGTCCGGATGAGGAAAGTCCATCTGATTGGCTTTTTTTTTTTTTTTTTTTTTTTTAAATTAAAAAAAAACGTATGATGGCTGCGAGCGTGACTCCCCCTCAGCTGAGGACAGGCGTGTCCTCCGTGGCAAAGATACCCCCTACGAGCGTTAATGGCAACTAGACATGGGCAAAAATGGCGAGCTACCAAGAAGCTGGTTACGAGGTGATACCAGACTTGGTCCTCAACAAGATTAAGGAGAAGTATTCCGATGAGAGGGTGGTGTTTGAGCCGGAGGTCTTACAGCGAGGGTGCGACCGTTGGAAGCATACCCTCTTTGGGCGCTTCATTGGTGGTCGAGTGGGGCTGGATTTCCTTCGTCGCCGGCTTGCAAGCATGTGGATGGCGTCCGAGCCCTTCCTCGTCACGGACAGGGTTGGAGGGGTTTTTGGGTTCAAGTTCGGGAACGAGGAGGACCTTACCCGCGTTCTCACTGGCGGCCCTTGGATGGTGGATGGCAAGATATTGTCCCTTATTCGCTGGAGGGATTCTTTCCGGCCAAGGGCGGCGGACTTCACCCGCATCCCGGCGTGGGTGAGGATACCAGACCTCCCTTTTGATTATCTCGATACAGAGGCGCTGAGCATGCTTATGCGGCGGGCGGGACCTTTGCTCGCGGTGGATGCCTCTACGACGTTCGCTGATCGGAACTGCTTCGCCAGGGTATGTGTGGAGGTGGATGTCTCCAGGCCGGCAAGGCTGGGGGAAGTGGTGGGTATCGGTGTGCCGGGGGTGGATCCTGGGTGCTTCGTGCAACCTTTTATCTATGAGAACTTGGATGTTTGTGACTTCTGTGACGGATTCGGACACCTTGCTAGCAACTGTGCGAGAAGGAAGGAGGAGCTTCGGAAGAGAGAGATGGTGGCTCAAGGCAAGAAGCTGGCTGGAGAACCGGGGGAGGCGTCCCTGGACGAACCTCAGTTGATGGATGAGGAGCGTACCATGGGTGATGGTCAAGAGGCTCATTCCCAAGTAGACATTGAAGCGGTCGAAGGCGACGCCTGGCACACCGTTCGTCTAGCTCGCCGGCGGGGAAAGCCCTAGTCGGAGGCCAGGGTGGCTTCGCAAGCAAGGAACCAAACGGGGAAGATGGAGGGTCCACGTGGCGCAACCAGACAAGGGCTGCATATTCCTCAGAAGGGCGGCACAAGAATGGGCACAGAGGGGGCAGGGTCTGGTGCCAGGGTGGCGCTGCAGAAGGGACAAGGCCTGACGCAGGCGTTCCTGAGGGGCGAGGCCAGAGAAGCTTCTAAAGCGAGGGGCCAGCGGGGGACGTGGCTCAAGCCGGGTCAAGCGTCTCCCAGGGTGGTCCTGGATTAAAGGATGGGTCGCACAACTGGCTTGGTACGGGCAGTGGCGACGTGGCTCTAGCTGGGCCAGGTGATCATTTGGTGGGCGACGCGGTGCTGCCTGGACCAGGTAGAGGAAGAGCTGAAAGAGGAGGCCCTTCAAATCGCGAGAGCAAGCCTCCATCCAGCATTGGCTCTGGATCGCCTGGGATCGGTCGTGCGACGGGCGACTCAAGATGGGCACGGCCGGGCTCTGGCAACTTCAACCGCTTTGGAGTGCTCCAGATTGGAGAGATTACCCCCACGGGGGTAGAGATCGCGGAGCTTCCTCTACTGGAGGCCGGTCGGCTTGCGAGAGAGAGAGGGCGGGCCGATCGTCCTGGCCCCCTAGTGGTACCATTATCCTCACAGAAGGCCCCGTTCGACGAAGAAGATGGGGGGGACTTCCCAGATCTGGAGGCCTCTCATCAACAAGGGGTGGTGGAACTGCATCTTGCGCTGGTAGCTGATCACACGAGCCGGAGATGGGCAGACGCGTGTCAGGACATGGCAATCGAGGAAGACCTGGAGGACTGCGATGACGAGCTCATGCAGGAGGCCAGGGGAAGTAGCAGTGGTGCCAAACGGTTGCGGCCCGCCGATCTTGAGGCTACAGAGCATAGCCATTCCTCAGTTTGCCAATGACTAGTTTCCTTGTGTGGAATTGCCATGGCCTAGGGCCGCGACGGGTGGCAGGGGTGTGTGGTCGCCTGATCGCGGAAAGTGGCGTGGACTGTGTTCCTGCTGGAGGTGGTGGTCCTAGAAGAACACTTGCAGCTCATCTCATCTAAGCTGGGGGCGGGGTGGCGTACATATCTGCTACCGTCCAGAGGGAAGAAGGGTGGGATCTTGGCCGTTTGGAGGGAGAGTGTGGGAAGAGGCTACTTCACACATTAAACTGAGCAAGCAGTCCATGGAGTTTTCACTTCGCAGCGCCATGGGCAGTGGTTTCTTTCGGTGGTGTATGGCGCTAGATCTTGAAGGGGTCGGGAGGAGCTCTGGGATGTTCTCACTAAGATCAACGCCAGGGGCTGGCCTCACTTGTTGGTTGGAGATTTCAACGTCTTGGCGATGCCGTCTGAGAAGAGGGGTGGGCGTCCTTTCCGGTATAGCAGGTCAGTGGTTGATTTCCTCCGATTCATGGCCTCCGACAATCTTGTGGATCTGGGGTTCAGGGGCCCATCGTTTACTTGGAGCAATCGGAGGTTGGGGCCTTCAAGGATTCTAGAAAGATTGGACCGCGCCATATGTAATCTTCAATGGAAGGAGTGGTTCCCTCAAGCAGAGGTGCTTCACCTCCATCGCTATGGCTCTGATCATCGTCCCCTGCTGGTTCGCCTGGAAGCAGAGAAACGCCAAAAGGGGCCGTCAACTTTCCGGCTACAGCAGTTCTGGATGGAGTCCACGGAACTGAGGAGAGTTGTGGAGCTCGCTTGGAGTCGACCCAAGAAGGGATCTAAGCAGTATGTCTTCAAAGGTAGAATGAAAGAGATGAAAGCTAAGGTCAAGAGTTGGAGCAAGGTGGATGACTTCGACCTGTTCAACTCGCAACAATCCACTCTCCAGCATCTTCAACATCTTTATTTGCTGGAAGAGGAGGGGCCTCTCCCGCTCCAGCTGGAGGAGAGAATGAGATCCCTTGAGAACAAGTTGGTGGCAGTGCAGCTCCGGCATGATTCCTACAGAGCCCAGCACCGCCGCCTGGATTGGATGCAAGATGGAGACTGCAACTCTCATTTCTTCCACAAATCTATCTCTTCTCATGTTCATCGCTCACGCATCATGGAAGTTAGAGGGGATGATGGGGTGGTCTCGGACCAGGAACAAGTGGAGAAACTCTTTTGCGACCACTTCAAACAGCTGTGGAGGGCCCGTGCTGGGAGCAGAACATGCCAGTTACCGGTGTTGCCAAAGTTGTCCCCTGAAGACTCTTCATCTTTGCTCGCGGAGGTCACGCCGGAGGAGATTAAGGCTACTCTGCAGAAGATGGGTCGGGACAAGTGCCCGGGCCCTGATGGCGTCCCTAGTGAGTTCTACATCAAGTATTGGGATGTTGTGGGAGAAGACGTCTGCGAGCTGGTTCTCTCCTTCTTCCGATCGGGTTCGCTGCCGCCGGGGTGGAACGACACCTTCATCTCTTTCATCCCCAAATGCAAGAATCCACGCCGGGTCAAGGATTATAGGCCGGTGTCTCTGTGCAATGTCGTGTATAAGGTGATCTCTGCTATTTTGGCCAATCGATTGAAACCTCTCCTCAACTCTCTCGTCAGCGTCGAGCAATCTGCGTTTGTGGAGGGGAGATCCATTCTGGACAATATTGCAACTGCCCAGGAAGTGATGCAGGAAATCCGTCGAGCACCGGGGATTGGGGCGCTCATGGCTGTCAAGGCGGACCTCAAGGCGGCATTTGACTCTGTTAGCTGGCAGTTTCTGCATCAGGTGCTCGTTGCAATGAACTTTCCTGCTACTTTTATTCAATGGGTCATCCACTGTGTCTCGACAACGCGCTTCTCCCTCATCCTCAATGGGCGGGTCACTCAGCAGTTTTGCTCTGGACGTGGGCTCCGACAAGGAGACTCAATCTCCCCCTATCTCTTCATATTATCCCAGGAGGTGCTCACGCGACTTTTGAAGCAACCTCTGCTTGAGCCGGAAGGGGTGTCGTTTGATCGAGGTAGGTTCCGGGTGACCCATCTTTTGTTCGCTGACGTCTGCCTCTTCCTGACAAGGGCGGGGAAGGAGGAAGCTCAGAAGCTGATGAATGTGTTGAAGAGATTCCGATCCCTCTCTGGGTTGGAGGTGAACCCAGACAAATCGAACCTTAAGTTCTCTCTGAAGACCTCTGATCGGCGGAAGAACAGAGTCATGAAAGTGCTGGGATTCAGGGAGAAGCTCGGACCCTGGAGGTATCTCGGAGTGCCGCTGGATTTCAAGCGCCTGGTTACCCATGATTTCAATTTCCTTTTGGAAGCGGTGCAGTCCCGGCTGGCAGCGTGGCACTCCTTGAAGCTCGCAGAGGCCGGTCGAGTCACCCTGGTGAAATCGGTGCTCTAGTCTCTTCCCGTCTTCCTGATGTCAGCCATGCAAGTTCCTATCTCCATCGTGCACAAGGTGGAAATGCTGATCCGGCAGTTCCTATGGCAGGGGAAGAGAGGAGGCCTCTCGACGGTAGCTTGGGAAAAGGTTTGTTCCCATAAATCCCAAGGTGGCCTTGGGATCAAGGATCTCTCCCAATGGCAGCGGGCGATGCGCATGCGACGGGCGGCTACTCTCCTCGACAGCTCCGACTTGATCTGGAAGCAGCTTGTTGCGGCGAAGTACAAGGTTAGTGCTGATGTTCTTCCCAATAGGATCCCTTATAATGCTACTCCTTTCTGGCGGTCCATCTGCCGGGCATCGGACCAACTCCGGCTTGGACTCCGCTGGCCGGTGATGGAGGGTAGCCATGCAAACGTGATGCGCGACTGGTGGTTTGCGGAAGGTCCCCTGTCTACCTTAGCCTGCAACTTTGATGCTGCCCAAGCTGACTTGTTGGAGCTTGGGCAACTGCTGGACTCCTCCGGCTGGCGGGTGGATATGCTCTCCTCCTTTCTTCACCCGGAGCTGGTGGCCAAGGTGAGTGCTATTCCTCTGGACCCCTCTCACTCTTCTCTCTCGCCTGGGCCTCGATGGGTGTGGGGGTCTACCGGAAAGCCCACCACAAGCGCCTGCTACGATTTCCTTGAGGCACACAGTCATCATCGGCGTCAACCGGCGGCTGGCTGGTGGAGTATCTGGCGGAGCCCTGCTGGCCCTCGCGTGCAGCAATTCCTCTGGAAGCTGGCGCATGGGAAGGTGGTTTCTAGAGCCAAGTTATGGGATTTGAGGCTTCTCTCAGACAAAGCTTGCCTTGCTTGCGGCCTGGCAGAGGAGACCTTGGATCACATCTTCTTCGAGTGCGCCGTGGCGTCCGCCACTTGGAGGTCGGTGTTGGAGGGCTCCCATCTGGATCCTAGCTCTATAAACCTTGCTGGGTGTTTGGACTGGTTACTCAAGCCTCAGAAATCAGACGATACTAGGTTGATCCAATCCAGTATTTGCTACACCCTTTGGTCTCTTTGGAAAAGGAGGTGCAATGTGGTTCATGATCAAATGGGGGAAGAGGTCCCAAGCTTGAGCCGAAACATTAAGTGGCAGGTAAGGGAGTTTATCCTCCTCAATGGGCAGAAAGCGCGCAGGATTGAGCGCGAGGCTTGGGATGGGATGCGTATACAGGCGGACGGCTCCTTCATTGATGGTGCTATGGGCGTTGGTGTCGTTTGCTTCGAGGGGTCTGAGGAGATTTGGGATTTTTCATCCGCATCGTCAGCTGCTACGGTTCTCCATGCTGAGATCTCCGCAGTTCGGGCAGCGGTTCAGGAGGCTAGCAGGAGAGGCATGACGAGCATTTTGGTAGAAAGCGACTCTAGATTTGCTGTAGATATAATTAACGGGCGAATGCCTATAGATGATGACTGCCGGATGGTGCTTTTGGATCTTTGGTGGCAATTGAGAATGTTTGTTAATTTCTCTTTAGTTTACATACCGAGAGAGTGGAATGTAAGGGCAGACGAGCTAGCTCGAGCAGCCCGGGTGAGGGAGTTTTGTTCCCTGTAAGCCTCTAAGGCTATAGCTTCGGCTCAATTTCTCAAAAAAAAAAAAATCTGATTGGCTTTTTGGACAAACAAATGCTGAAGACGAACAACCGGACTCAAATACGATGCATGCTTTACGTACATGACATTCAACTCCTAAAACTTCAATCTGCGTACAATTACATGAAGCAGTTGGCCGGCCAACAAAGCAAGTGAATTGTAGACAATGAAATCTCTGTCAAGGAATACAATAGATATCAACCAGATATGCTCTAAGTATTAGCCTTCTTAATACATGAAAAATCTAAGGATCTTGGGATTTAAGTAAACAAATCATATAAACAAGGTTAAGAGAAAAAGAGCAATCAAACAACCACAAGCACAATAAGATTTACGTGGTTCACCCACTAAGGGGTTACGTCCACGGGCGGTCCGACAAGGAGAGTAATCCACTATCAACCAAAAGGTTACAAGGAATTGAAGTATAGTACCAATCTCTAATGGGATACAACACGCATCTTCAAACTCCACCTTAACCATTAACCAAGCTTTTCGACCTTGCTAATGCAAACTTTGGAAAACTTAATAGATCACCTCCAACACCTTAGAGCTTTGGAGAAGAAGACCAAGAGATGAAACCCGACGCCTCTCTACTCTCTCACACACAAGAGAAAAGAACATCCAAGGATGGTTTTGGTTCTCATCCAATACACATATCAAAGTGACTCAACCAAACCAATATAACATAAAGCCATGCTACTTGGTCTAGTAAGTCCAAAACAATCAACCCAAATCAAATGAGTGAGTTTGATATCATAGACCCAACATGAATCAATTCAATTCGATAAGATCGAATCGAATGATTGATTATTTCAGACGCTATATATAATGAATATATAAGGCTGCTCAAGAGGGCTGGAATTGCTTCTCATCATAGGCCTGGATACGGATGAATGGAAGCAGAACCCATCTCCCATATTTTGAGAGATTTGGCCGTCACTTGGCCACCGGTGGCATTGTTGAAGAGATAAACCCCTGCAGCATTATAAATCGCCTGGGTTGGGTACAGCCGAGAGGTTATGCTGGCCCTCCCTCTCTGAGCAAAGCTCTCCACTATGGAGTGATCCACCTGATCAGTGTCGTATAATTACAACAGTGTAGAAACCTTATTTTGATATAATCATATAACAAGCATGTTCATAGGCGGTATGTAATACTTTCAACAATTCAACTTACCAGAATTCTCACTGATAGAGTCTCGCCATCGAGCACCGGAACTGTGCTGCCATACACTCTCTTGACGAGGTCGTTCGCCAGGGATGACCTGCAATGTAGCAAAAAACACGATTGATAACTTAATAAGCACAACATTCTTCAGGAGAAACATCCTATGTAGTGGTAGATGATTGGAGCTAGAAATTACATGCCTTAGCTCATCCTGACAAAAGAATGTTTGTAGGCTGCCGTCGGTTCCCCTGCTGATGTAGAAATATACAGCAGTCTGCTCGACTAAATTGTCATCGGCTAGAATGAGCAGGCCAAATGGCCCCAGCACGCCCCTCCCAGAAGCACCGCCACTCGTGCTGCAGTTGTAGCCCACATCGGCTTCGACTTCCCCGGCCAATGTGGATGGCTCGAATGTGAACTCCGCCTCAATGTCCAACTAGAATTACAAGCCATTACTCAATGTGGCACATTATGATTCAATGTGTTTGTAATTAGGATGAGCTTAATTCGTTACCTCATGAGTAGTAGTGCTAATGTTGATGGGCATCACGGCGCCAATGTCGAGCTTAATGTTGTCGAATTCCACGCTGCTCAGCCTCAGGCTCTCCACCTCCTCGACTGGCCAGAGGAGCAGGTTGCTCCCTGTCTTCTCGTCGAACAGCACAGTCCTTGGAACGGTCTGTCATATAAAGAACTACAGAATTAATGAAACCAAATTTGTTTCTTTCACAGAGGAACAGATCACTTCAACGGTTGCAAATCCAATATCACGTTAAAAAGGGTTGAGTTTATATTAAGGGCAAATAACACTTTACTACCCTGTAATTTTTAAAATATTCAGTTTGGACCCTATGTTTTAAACCCGTTCAAAATGAACCCTACATTACTAAAATCATTCGATTTACCACCATAGACCCAACGACGTTAAGTTAGTAGTCGGTAAACCGGCACGTGCTTTGCACGTGACCACTCCAATGACTAATCATGGTCGTCGATCTCCATCTATTTATGGTGAACGGTCAGGATGGGTCCACGTCATCCCTGCATAAATATCTCTCCCGTTCTCTCACCTCACGAACCCAATGACCCCGAGGAGCTCCCTCGCCGCCTCGAGACCTCACCGGAGATCCCAATGACGCCGAGCTCCAACGTCGCCGCCCTCTCTCTCTTCCACTCGCCGGAGTGGTACGGGGTAAAGTCCCATGGATCGGAGCCGCTCGAACACGACGAAGGAGCTAGAGCTGTGAGGACCCGTACCTCCAACCCGGTCCGACCGCGTTAGGTCGAGGGTCTGGTTTTGTGGTTTGGATCGGTTGGCCTTGGGATGCGATCAGTTGATCGCATCGCTGTTTTTGACCCAGGGGCATTTTGGTAAATATGCTCTCTGGTGATCAGTTTCACACCCGCGTTGCACACATTGCCTTTAATTGATGTATGTGATTGATTAGAACCTTAAGGGCGCTTCCGATCGAAAGATCGGAGCTCAATCGGAAGAGATCGAATCGGACGACTGTGATCAATTCCAGCTTTCTATTTAAACCCATATTTTCTCTCTCTTTCCTTGCTTCTCCTTTCTTCTCTTGTCGTTCTCTCTTTCTCTCTCTCCTTCGGCTGTGCAAGGGCTTGAAGACGCGAGCTTCGAGGAGCGGATCTTGATGATCGGACTTGGGGGATGCGTGGAGGAGCTGCCTTACTTGTTCAAGTAGGTGCTTCTACCTCGATTTTGTGATCGGGTTCTCCTAGGATAGGTTTAATGTGTTTTCGATGTAAGAGTACTTATTAGAATGTTGTGTAGCTTGTTGCATATGTGTTGTGGCTTGCTTCGAGTATTCCTATCGTGCGATTTCCATATTTTAACGGCTGATTTCCGTATTACCGTCGTTTTGTAGTTTTCAACCGTTTTGACATAGATAGGAGATTTAACCATCAAAATCGTGTTTTCTTCACACCATTGGCTTCCCCATCATTGATTATGCATGCCTGCAAAGTTTCATTGATTTCCATCAAGATTTGATAGTTGAAATCCAAGAAATTGGATTTTCGACACTATTCTAAGGAACAGTGCAATAGGCCGGACGGTCGACCGTTGGATCGACCGTCAAGCGTTGATACGTTTTTTCTTGGCCTCACGGTCGACCATCGGATCGACCGTCAGGCGCTATCGCGTTTTTGGTCTCCCAGGGTCGATGCTCGGATCAACCGCGGGTCCTTACCCTTTTTCCACCGCACCTCACGGTCGACCGTCGGATCGACCGTGGCCTCACGGTCGACCGTTGAATCGACCGTTGGATCGACCGTCGCATCGACTGTGGCCCTTATGTTTCCCCATGTTTTTGTCTCATGGTCGACCGTCAACCCCTGAATAGTGTTTTATGGCTTCCTTTGATTGGTTTCTCGTTCATGATAGATACCCAATCATGTAAGGGAGCATGCATGATGTTATGGAGGGGTTTTCAATGGATTTCTATCGAGTTTGGGAAATTGAATCGTGCGTTTATCTTTTTGGTGGATTTATGGGTGGACTTGTATTCAAATACTTGGTTGGATAGTAGTTTAAATGCTTAATTGGTTGCTTAGCCATTAGCTAGCTATGAGTGCTAGATAATGTGGAATTGTGGAACCTTAACCTGATGCCGGCGTGTGCCGAGGGCTATTGTATAACTGTTGGCCAGTTACCTGCGGGGTAACTGTGGAACCTTAGTATGTCAGGTGCAAGAGAGCACTGAAAACTATTGTATATCTGTGTTTACTGTTTGGTTCTAATCATTGTTTGGTTAGTATTGATTATCTGTATTTGAGGCCCTTGCTATCCTCACCCCTTTGGCTAGCTGCAAGCTATGCCTAGCCATGTATGATCATTGTCATATTGTTGTATGCCTATGTCTAATTATCTGTGCCTGAGCATTGCATGCATCTTGTTTGCATTAGAGGCATGTCAGGTTAGGCGGGCGATGGGTTGATCGCCGATCCGAGGCTCTCGGGTAGCTCGAATCTAGCCTTAGGACTGCGGTTGGGTAGTCAGGATTAGGGCGTGATTGTAATTGAATCTCATGTTGTTGAGGATTTGAGGTAGTTGACTATGATCAATGCTTTGAGGTTTAGAGGTCGCGTTGTCTTTCCAAAGCTAAGTACTAAGGATGGATGTCGATGCGTTCCCGACGTGGGTCCCCAAGGCATGGGAATCCTGCTTGGGTAAGGGTGATCATGCATGTTACTGTTCCGTGGCCTCCTGTTAGCTTGTTCAGGAGAGAGGTTTCATAGCAGGAGCCCTTGGGACATCGACAGGGGTGGTGGGACCCCGTGGCATTCCTTAGGCTTGAGCGGAGAGACAACACTGTTGTTGTTTTCCTCCCTTCAGTGTGCCGTAGAGTAGAACCCTACTGAGCTTATCGCTCACTCCTACCCGGGTTGCGTTTCCAGGTGCAGGCGCCAGTTCTTCCTCAGTAAAGCCGGCGGGATCAACTTTTGGCGGCGCGACTACGTCCAGAGGTGTTTGAGGTTGTTGCAGGATGACTGTTGTACTTTTGATAGTTTTGTATATTATAAACATCTTCGAGGATCTTTTTGGATTATTGTATAATATCTTTCCCTTGGAGGAGTTTGTTAAGAATTTTGTATCAGATGTTTAAACAGTACAACTTGATGTATTTATAATTCAAATTACAGCTTACCTCTGGGATATGAATTGTTTAAGTTTAACCCATGTTTTCCGCAATGTATCGCGCCAATTGGAGATGAATAGTGAAAGGAACCCTCACGCCCCGTCCTGGATGTTTTCTGGGTCGGGGTGTGACAACTTGGTTTCAGAGCAAGCTGTAGGTCCAAGGGATAGGATTAGGCTTGCGGTCAAGGTTTTGAGTGTGGAATGGGATAGTTCTAGGTTTAGAACATCCTTGCATGTTTGTTTGTGATCGTGTGCGATGTGTTTATTTATCTTTTTGCTGTTATGTTTTGTTGCTTTCCGGCAGCGTCATGACGTCTCTGGGGGAGATGTGCATGCGCACCGGTGTTGTCCGTTCCCTCGTCTGACAGCGTCTCCCCCCCCGTGTTGGAGATGAGCGAGTAGGGGTTGGACGTGTGTTGCCTCTGTACTCTTGGAATCCCAAGAGGTGGACCCGTTGTGGTCCAGAGGCGATGTTGGAGATCCTTCGACAGTAGAGGATTGATTGAAGGAGGTGTCCCAGATCCCGGATGTTTTGGACATCCTGGAGTATCGCTTGCTTGGGAAGCCTTTGTTTTCTTGCCTTCCCAGGAAGCGATGTGTAGTGGCGCTTGTCGGGGCCACTAGGGACACTGTTGGTTGTGTGTTGAGAACACTTCGCGTGCTGTTCTCCGGCACCTACCCTTGGAGGGTGGTGCAGTTGGGAGTACCCTCCTCTGGTTCTGGGTACTCGCACCGCGTGACGACACGTGGGTTGGCTGGTTCATCTGGTTCAGTGTGATAGAGCGACAGCAGGGTGCACCCTGGACTGTGCGCTAGCTACTGAGACAGGTGACTTGAGGGTTGACACCGGGCAGTTGGTCGGTGGTCGTGGTGAGTTTCGGGGTTGTCGTTCCTGCTTCTGGGGAACGGCAGGTGCTTGTTGCGAGGGGTGCTTACCGCAGAGCAGTCGGGCGTGTTGGCTTGGGACTGGAGTCGGGTGTGGCTTTGTGAGTAGCCACCGATTGGGACAAGGGCTTGGGTTGGTTGCTCTTGTCGGGGTGTTTCCTAGAGGTTGGGGACATCTAGGTGTCCGTCACCCACGTGTAGTGGACATTCGGGTTCGACGGCTTTCTCGGCTGCCTGGGTTGGTTGCGCACCGAGTTGTGCTTCTTTGGTCGTGGAAAGGTGTTTTGGGTACACCTGACGGCGTTGTTTTGGTCTCGTTGAAGATCGCGATTCGGCGATCTTTCTGCTTGTCGAGAGCTGGGGTTTGTTCACCGGCTCGTGGTGAACTCCTTCCCCGTTGTGTCGAGGGTGCTTTGGAGAGCAGCTTTCCCCTCGTGTTGTTGTTCTTGTTGTTTGTGCAGCTATCCTTTTGAGGAGCTTTCTGGTTGTCGCCTTCGCGGGACACCGAGTTCGAGGTTGAGGTTCCTTTGGGCGGTTTTGAGCGTTGCGAGTTTGCATGTGGATGCCAGCAACATTTGGGACTCACTCGACCGAGTCGGTTGCTCGGGACTTCGTTCGCCCAGGTGTGTTGTCTCAGAGTGTGTTCCGGTGCTCATTGCAGATGGTTCCCTCCATACAGGCATGGACTTCAGAAAGCTGGACAGTGTTGCATCAGAGAGTACGTGCCCAGTACAGTGCGTCAATGATGGATCAGCAGTTGAGAGACTCGTCGACCCCTTCAGAGTTTGACCTTCGCATCGACTACACCAGCTGAGGATTCGGGATTACGACATTCCGGAGGCAGCCTTCTGTACGAGGTACGGACTGTGCGAGTTCACAGTGATGTCGTTCGGTCTGACAAACGCACCAGCAGCTTCCACAAATCTGATATAGAGGATCTTTAGGTCGTACCCTGATCAGTTGTAGTAGCGTTCGTCGACAGCATCGTGTCTACTAGCGTGTTGAGGAGGAGCACGAGCGATATTTGGCATTTGTATCGCAGCTATCGAGGGTGTATCGGCGCTATTTGGCTCCCAGTGTGCGGTCTTGGCCTTTAGAGGCAGGATTTGGGGGATGGACAGTGTTAGAGGCAGGCAAATCAATTGATTCAACTGTGCTTGAGACAGATATGCGACGGCAGAGGTCGAAGACGGTATTTGAGATTCAGTAGAGGCATCTCCAGGACCGCGGGACCGTTGACCTGAGTGATCAGGAGACCGGAGCTCTTGCCTTAAAGTCACTGCGTCAGTGTCTTTAAGGGTGATAGCCATTAGTAGTTGTTAGAAAGGCTAGAGCAGATTTGGTGGATTTGTTAGCTCATTGGAGACAGACAGTCAATTGGATCGGGTTTCAAGGATCAGATTCCAGATGACTTCCCCTTTGGTGTTTACAGCATCAGCAGACCACATGTTGTACTTCGTTAGCAGTGTTGCAGATCCGACAGACCCATTGCAGCTCTTTCCAGTGTCAGAGTGGGAGTGGAAGCACATCATGGCGGACGTCATCACCAGATTACAGAAGACTCAAAGGACGATCTCGGAAGACGTACGTAGGACATGTGTTACCGATGTAGGAGGCAGCTATGTAGAGTACGTCCCACTGCTTGAGTTCACCTATTTCGGCGATCATCAGTCAAGACCGATGCAGTGTCATTCGAGATGTAGTACGACAGTTCATGTCGTTCTTCCGATTGCTCAACCGAGGTTGTTGAGGCATCATCCACCATCTCAGACATCATCAGACGATCCTCAGAGAAATTAGCACAGGTCAGACAGAAACTCATGACGGCGCAGAGCAGACGAGAGAGCTACGGAGGTAAGAGGCGATGATCTTTGGAGTTCTCAGTTCATGACAGAGTGTCCCTGTAGGTTCCTTTGCGCAGAGGATCAATTAGAGTTGGCAGAGAGCAGAGACCAGACAAGGTGGAGGCCGAGGCAACCCTACTACGAGAGTCTACACCAGATCCATGACGATGTGGAGCGACGACAACGCCAAGCCTACGGAGTTTCCTAACAGCATCAGCAGGCAGTTGATTGTACTCCAGAGGTAGAGTAGCAGATCCAGAGTTGCACGAGGACATCCTACGTGAGGTTCACTTCTCTCCTATTGCTGTTCATCCAGGAGGCACATGGATATATCAAGGGTTTCATCATCAACCTGGATGGTTTCATCATCAGCCTGGATGGCGTCAGATTCAGAGATCAGATCCAGAGGTCAGATTCAGAGATCGGATTCAGAGGTCAGATCAGCACATATACCATATGAGATAAGTAGGTGTGCCACATAGCAGTTCACTTGTCAGAGAGGTGATCAGATTGCATGATGCTTTAGCTTCCATCACCTCAGGCCATGATTCCAGGATCACAGACATGAGTCTAATACAGCTCTTAGGAGCCGATGATCACTTCGTTGACTTTCAGTACAGCATCTCGCAGCACAGATGGGCAGACGGTCAGAGAGGACCACTCGGATTCATGGTGACATGCTTAGAGCACGTATTGTTGATGCAGACGTCAAACGACGAGAGCACATCCTCATAGCGGAGTTTGCCTACTTCCTCAGTTGACGGCTTAGCACCGGCGATGCACCTTTTGAGGTAGAGAGGTCAGCGCAGATCAGGTCAGAAGTGACAGCCGTTAGAGTTCGCAGTTGGCGACAGAGGGTTTGCTTACAGATCGTCTTTATTTAAGCACTTGTCAGTTGCGTGTACCACCGCCACATGTTCGGTGTTGACAAAGTACATTCCATATCTGTCCCACGTGATCAGACACGACGACATCGTAGTCGAGGAGGACGTCGCCGACATAGAGCAGCCAGTGCAGATTCTGGGCAGACTGGATCAGGTGTTGAGAGGCAGATCGATACCGTTGGTGATGATCAGATAGAGACATAGTAGTGCAGAGAGCTTGATGTGGGAGCGAGAGGATCGCATGCGTCGAGAGTTTCCCCGACTGTTTGACCCAGCAAGTAGTTTCCTTTGTTGTGGGCGTTCGTGCCACTAGGACTAGTTGGTCCTTCTTTTCCGGCCCTACCCTTGAATTTCGAGACGAAATTTCTTTAAGGGTGATAGGTTGTGAGGACCCGTACCTCCAACCCGGTCCGACGGCGTTAGGTCGAGGGTCTAGTTTTGTGGTTTGGCTCGGTTGGCCTTGGGATGCGATCGGTTGATCGCATCGCCGTTTTTGACCCAGGGGCATTTTGATAAATGTGCTATCTGGTGGTCAGTTTCAAACCCGCGTTGCACACATTGTCTTTGATTGATGTATGTGATTGATTAGAACCTTAAGCGCGCTTCCGATCGGAAGATCGAAGCTCGATCGGAAGAGATCAAATCGGACGGCTGTGATCGATTCTAGCTTTCTATTTAAACCCTTCTTTTCTCTCTTTTCTGGCTTCTCCTTTCTTCTCCTGTCGTTCTCTCTTTCTCTCTCTCCTTCGGCTGTGCAAGGGCTTAGAGACGCGAGCTTCGAGGAGCGGATCTTGACAATCGGACTTGGGGGATGCGTGGAGGAGCTGCCCTGCTTGTTCAAGTAGGTGTTTTGATAAGACGTGAAAAGTGCACAAATTACCCTTTCAATTTAGCCTTGTTCGTCTTCGAGCAACGCCTTACTGACTACCATTACCCCATTACAGGTACAAGAGCCCTCAACGAGGATTAGATCAAGTTTGGAACTAAAACGAACTCATTCGGGCCAGTTTAGTATGAAGAAGATCGATCCTTTATTGAAGAAGATCGATCCTTTAAAGACATCAAGAAGAAATCTAGTCGGAACAACAAAGATCGATCTTCTCCTCTTGAGAAGATCGATCCTTTATGTGCATTTTCAGTGACAGAGCGCAAGTTTTGAAAGGATCGATTTTTCCCTAGGGCATGATCGATCTTTCACGGGCAAAAGAGATGACAGAGCGCAACAGTTTAGAGGATCGATCTTCATCTACTAAAAAATCGATCACCTTATGGAGCTGAGGAACATATGAAGCGACAAAGATCGATCTTCACAACATAGGAAGATCGATCTTCTTCGGGACGCAGCTGCCAGTCAAGAACACAGATCGATCTTCATCCATAGGAAGATCGATCTTCTACGGGACCAACAGTTACACGGAAGAGAAAGATCGATCTTTTACCCTATAAAGATCGATCTTTATGTGCCAGCTGAGCAAAATCAACGGCCCAGATCTAATCCGAGTGGGGGATGCTTGTAATCTATAAATAGACCCATTTGGGGGGAATTTAGGGCTCTCTCTTTAGACTTTTTTCAGCCTTTCTTCTTTGAGACTCCTCTTACCTAATTTAGAATAAGGCCTTTTTGAAGGAGATCTATGGAAGGAGAGCGTCATCAACCTCCCTCCACGAATCAAATTCCCAAGATGAGTCACTAAACTCTTAGCTTAGGGATTCTTATGATATAATAAGGGTTCCTTTTAAGGAATCTTAGGATTTAGGGCTTTTGCTACTCTATTGAATGGTTGTATAGATTGGATTTAATCTCTTTATGAATTTGGTGTTGTTCTCATTGATGAATGCTTGGATTGCCCTCTTGTGCCCTAGATTTAGGTCTCTTGCATGCTAGGGCTTGGATGGAACCTCTCGTGAGAGGGATTCATGCTAGAACCATGGATTCTCTCAAGGCGAAGGATTCTAATCTAAGGTTGGAATAGATTGGGGTGCTAGAACCACCACCAATCTATTCCTAGCCCTCCACCCATCCTATCATTGTGATTTTGGCCAGCGAGGTGGTTCTAGCACGTCGCTATCACACCTAGATCAATACCATGTTAGCTCTCTTGCGACGAATCCATCCTAATTAGAGGGTTCGTTAGCGACAATCGTAACTAATCATTCGATAGCCGATCTTTAGATTTTTGTTCTTACCGACGAGGGATCTTAACCCGAGCCTCGTCGAGCGATAGGTGTAACTAGTCACTCGCCTATCGACATTCGGATTTAACCATTCAATTTGAGGAGGCATGCCCTGGTCCTAGGAGGAACTATTAGACCTCTTGTTATTGATTAAGAATCCCTCGACCCTTCTTCATATTTTATCACATTTTCGTATTAATTTTAGTCTAGTCTAGTTAAAAACCCAAATCTAAATCTTTTCCTCCAACTTCTTGGTAGATGATTACGCTTAGTATGCTGCTTCAATCCTAGTTTCTTCCCAGTGGATCGACTCGGACTCACCACTAGCTACCCCCAAAGGTAGTTAGCAGAGAGTTTGATTATAAATTTATAATTTTGATCGGGCGCGTTAAGCCGCGACACTTTTCACGTCCTATCAAAATTTTGGCGCCATTGCCGGGGAACTATTAACTAGTTTTGAGTAGCTTACTTAGTGTAGTTTTTTTTTCCAATTAGTTGTTTTTCTTTTACCTGTTATATAAAAGACCAAAAATAGAATCGTGCTAATATTGTCATATCTTTTTGTGATCGAAAGGGGGAACGACGGAGCATCCTTCCGAGCGGTGGAGGAGCGATCGTCGACAACACGTCACCGAGAGTGCACTGTTTGTATTTCTCAACCTTGTATGCTCTTCGTGATGTGTGAATGAGTGTGCATGAGGATTCCGATTTTGACATTACATTGCAAGCATTTTTGGATTCTCGTGTTGCATCGCATAAACCA
The DNA here is from genome assembly GCA_963920575.1 of Narthecium ossifragum. Lineage (NCBI taxonomy): Eukaryota > Viridiplantae > Streptophyta > Magnoliopsida > Dioscoreales > Nartheciaceae > Narthecium > Narthecium ossifragum. The sequence goes on from OY986963.1 coordinate 11,378,331, forward strand.
TTAGCTCATTCTCATTCATCCATGGATAACTCCGATCCTCATGATCTTCCCGACCCTATGGCCAATCTTCACCAACCCGAAAACCAAGGTCGTAGGGCCATGAAGGACTTTTATATCCCTAATTCTTTCACCTCAAATTCTTGCATCCAACCCCCGGTGATTGAGGCGGCCCATTATGAGATTAAACCTCAATTTCTATAATCTTTGCCGGCCTTTCATGGATTATCCCACGAGGACCCCTACAACCATATCGAAGAATTTATTTTAATAACTTCTACGATAAGGGTCAACAATTTCACCGAAGACGCTTGGAGACTTAAATTGTTCCCCTTCACTCTCAAGGGTAAAGCCAAATATTGACTTACTTCTTTGGAACCTCGATCTATCTCAACTTGGCCTCAACTACAAGCCCAATTTCTTGATAAATTCTTCCCAATCACTAAAACTAGTGATCTTCGCTAAGAGATTGCATCTTTTAGAAAATCCGATGATGAAGCGTTTCATGAAGCTTGGGACCGCTATAGAGAACTTCTTAGGAAGTGTCCGCATCATCAATTTCCGCAATGGGCTATAGTGGAAAATTTTTACAAATGTCTTAAGGAGAGGTACCAATTGACTATTGATGCCGCGTGTAGGGGAGTCTTTATCACAAACCCTCTTGATGATTCTTGGAAACTCTTTGAGAAACTTGTCGAGAACTCCCAACACCATTCATCTTCCTCTAGAAACAACCGAGGGTCTTCGAGTCAACCTACTCCTAGGAGAATTCTTGAGCTTAATGAGTCAACCCGGCTTGCCCAACAAGTCGACACTTTGAGTAGGAAGCTTGACCAAGTCCTTACCCAAACTATAAATCAAGTGGCTTCCTCTAGTCCTTCGTTGCCCTCATCTTCGGGGGAACTTTGTTTCTTGTGCTCCACTCCCGGTCATGATGTAACTGATTGCCATTTGGCATGCCATTATCCTGAGCTAGTGTAAGAACATGTCAATGCGATTTATGGACAATCCAAACTGGCTTATGATCCTTATTCAAACACTTACAATCCCGGTTTGAGAGACCACCCAAATTTTTCTTGGAGGACACCCGGCCAGCAACCTAATTCTTTCAACCCAAGGCCGCCATCCATGGGCACTCAAGCCCCAAATTATCCTCTAAAATTCCAATCGACATATCCTTCTAATTCTCAAGGCCAAGCTCCTCCATTCCAACCGTCATATCAGCCTCCCCAAGCTTATTCTTCCCAAGCACCTTATCAAGCTCAACCACCGCAATCTTGGGGGCATCAATCATATACATCTCCACAACCTCAAGTGCCCACAAGCCAACCTTCTCATTCTCAACAACTAAAGGGAGACCAACACATTGATGAGACTTTTGAAGGCCTTGAATTCTTTCGAAGCTAGTACCCAATTACTTCACTCCCATTCTCAATCTTTAGCAAAAATGGAGGTGCAATTGGGCCAATTGACCAATGCCATCTCTAGGAGGGACGAGGGGTGATTACCTAGCCAACCCATCCCCAACCCAAAAGGCCAACACTCCATTGATTCAATTCATGAACAAGTCAATACGGTGACGATCCTACGGAGTGGCAAAGCATTTCCCAATGTGGAGGAGCCGAATGACATTTCGTAAGAGCATGAGCATGACATACATTCATCGTCACCATTGCATGAGTGCACACCTTCTTCACCATAAGCATCTTCGTCGTCCAAAGATAAGCATGCACCGAAGGACTCCGAGGCATCTCATAACACACTTACACCCAATGATTTGCATACATCTTCGAGTTCGACACCTCAATCTCATGAGCCGAGTCCTAATGCTTATATTCCAAAAATTCCTTTTCCCGAGGCTCTAGCGGATCCTATGTCATCTCCATATAAAAATCCTAAACTTGATGAAATGATGGAAGTTTTTAAGAAAGTCTACATCAATCTTCCACTTCTAGATGTCATTAAACAAATTCCGTCTTATGCTAAGTATCTCAAAGAGCTTTGTACTCATAAAAGGCGATCTAGATATCATATTTCTAAGAAAATTTTCTTGACCGAGCAAGTGAGCTCTATCCTTAGATGTGACCTTCCCCCTAAACTTGAAGATCCGGACATCCCTACCATTCCTTGCATAATTGGTAATAATCTCATTGAGGGAACCCTACTTGATTTGGGAGCAAGTGTTAACATTCTTCCTTACTCCTTATATTGCCAATTTGGAATAGGAGAGCTCAAACCCACAATGATGAACCTTCAACTTGCCGATAGATCAACGAAAAAGCCTCGAGGTATTGTTGAAGATGTGTTGGTCAAGGTAGACAAGGCTTTCTTTCCGGTGGATTTTGTGGTCTTAGACATGGAGCCCGGACCACGACATAAAAAGTCCGTTCCCATCATTCTAGGTCGACCATTCCTTGCCACAGCCAATGCTTTAATAAATTGTAGGAATGGAGTCATGACCGTTATATTTGGCAACATGGAGATACGGCTTAACATCTTTGATGCATCTAAGCATTATGCATGTGAAAAAGAATGTTTGATGATCGATGCTTGGAATGATCATCACGATGATGAATGCGTGAATGATTTACTTGGAGATGATGAAGAGGTGGATGGTGATTGTTGTGATATTAATTTGCCGGTATACCAACCATTTTATGAAGTCATGCCCAATTATGAAGAGGATGTTTGTGATATCAATATGCCGGTTTATGAAATTTTTAGAGGGGACATATCAATTGTCGGAGACTCCTATGATGTGAATTTGCCAATCTATGAGGTGTTTTTGGAGGACATAACTAATGTTGATGGGCCGAATTTGGTTGGCTTTCAAGAAAGTTTATCAATCTCTCATGATTGTGATGGTGAAGTTTTGGATGAGGTCTTGCCCATTCTTGATTATGATTATATAGGCAATGATTGTGTGACCCCTTGGTGGAGGCATGACTTTGATTTGTCGCCGTCCACATCTTCCTCTATAATAATCTCTGCCATGATACTATCATTGCTCACCTCAAATATCATGCAATTTCCCGTGTTTTTGCATATGTTCGTTTGGCCTTATAAGACTGTTAATAAAGAACATGACCTCTTTTATGTTAAAATGGATAAATGTTTAAAATGGCTTGTGATGAAAGAAACTTGGTTTTATCATTGGCATTTAAATAAAGTCCTTCGAAGATGGCTTCGTTCTCGCATCTCTAGATGCTACCATCAGTTAGAGGGGACATCGAAATTTTACGGGTGAGTTTGCATTGTGTCGAGCTAGAGACGGTAAATCAAGCGCTTGGTGGGAAGCAACCCATCCTTTCTTCGTATTTCTATGAATTTATTGTTATTTCTTCTTTGCATGATTCATTATTTTTCCAATTATTTGCATGTATGATTTTGGTATGTTTTTGAATCAATTTTTGTGTGGATGATTGTGATGTCAAGATGGTTTTTGTTGAATTTGTGTGATGATTGATGAATTGATTGGCTTGGAGTGTTTCCACTGTGGTATTTTAACGCCTAAGGAGCCTAGTATTCATGCATGTGGAGTGTGGAGCAAGTTCTCAGGTTTTCAGCTCTATTTAGCGTTTTTGTATGCAAAAGATCGATCTTCCAAGCGGTGAAGATCGATCCTTTGCATCCGTTTGTGTAGAAGCTAAAGCCTGGGTATGCATGATCGATCCTTTCATCACCTAAAGATCAATCTCTCTTGCACATTTAATTGTGACAGAGGGATGGTGTTTAGGTGATCGATCTTTCATCACCTAAAGATCGATCTCTCTTGCGCATTTAATTGTGACAGAGGGATGGTTTTAGGTGATCGATCTTTCATCACCTAAAGATCGATCTCTCTTCCGCATTTAATTGTGACAGATGGATGGTTTTTAGGTGATCGATCTTTCATCACCTAACGATCGATCTCTCTTGCGCATTTAATTGTGACAGAGGGATGGTTTTTACGTGATCGATCTTTTATCACCTAATGATCGATTTTTGTTGTGCATTTAATTGTGACAGAGGCATGGTTTTGAGGTGATCGATCTTTCATCACTTGAAGATCGATCTTTTGCGGAGTTTCTGTAATTCTCAGAGACAGAAAGATCGATCTTCCAGCGTGGAAGATCGCTCTTTCCCTTTGTCCCATCTTAGCTGAGAGACCAAGTAAAGAAGATCGATCTTTGAAGCTGAAACGATCGATCTTACTTGTACACGTCAGCGCGCCTTAAGTCAGATCCTTTATGATGCTGACACGTGTCCGAAGATCGATCTTTCTCTTGCAAGAGATCGATCTTTTGCGGGGATTGTTAAAAAAATATATAGGCGGGAGACCGACTTAGGGCTCGCAAGCCCTAAGATCGATCTTGCCCCCCCTTCTTCCCTCAGTAGACCCCGTCGCCGCCGCTCTCCGTCTCCGTATCCGACCGTCGCGCCGCCACTTCTCCGACTAAATCACGTCGCCTTCCACCTCCCAGTGCATCCGCGACCTATCCCCACCACTTCCCTTCCCTCAATCGACCCCGGCGCCGTTACATATCTCCACATTTCCTCCTCTCCTCCCACCGGCGGCGTTTTCTCTTCCAACGAGCTCCTCGTCGCCGGCCACATTCGTCGTTCTGCTTCACCTCAAGCCGACCTCCTCCTTCTACTTACCTCCGATGGGCCGCAAGCCAACCGCCGCCACCAAAAAGGCCGCCGAGAAGGGAAAGGCCACCGCTTCATCTTCCACACCACCGGCAAGACCTCCATCCGCTCCTCCAGCACCTCCGGCACCTCCACGACAAGCTTCCACCCCTCCTGCTTCCCCACTTTCACGACAAGCTGCCACCCCTCCTGCTTCTTCAACACGGCCGGTGCGGACCACGAGAGCTCCGGCCGCATTGCCCATGGCTCCGGCAACATCAAAAAGGAAAACCTCAGCTGCTTCTTCATCCAACCCTCGCCAATCCAAGAAGATCAAGAAAAATGTCCGGCCTTCCACTGCGCCCACGGTCGTCCGAGGTCTACTTTCACAATGGCAGCGGGAGGTAAACCTCGAATTCACTTTCGATGTTGAGTTCTTTCGTACTGTCGAGCATGCCCAGGAGTCCATGGCGATCGTGGAAATCCGTGGTCTTCTACCTCTGTGTACACCTGAGACCACGGTGTACCCTAGGATTGTCTGCATGTTCTACCAGAACATGAAGGCCATTGCCTACGAGGATGATAGGGATGATGCTACTGGTGGATCCTTCCCCGCCTGCGGCTTCTCATCCGTGATTGACGGGGTCGAGGTTACATTAACGACCAAAACCATCTCTGAGGTTTTGGAGATCCCTATGCACTGCCTTGACTTTTACAAGGTCCAACCCGAGGATTTGTACGTTCGGGACTCCGATGCTCACCTCTTCCTCCACCCGGATCGCACGGGCGGAGGCACATTTACGCGTGCCGAGCTGCAGGCCCCATTCTGGTTGTTCGACGACATCTTGCGCCGCAACGTCTTTTAGAACGGCCACGACCAATATTGGACTGGTTGTTGGCTTTGCACATTGTGGTTGTTGGCCAAGGGGTGGGCGCTCTACATACCTCAGCAGATTTTAGAGGATATGGCGCAGTTTTACCGCGGGGCGGTTCGGGACCGGAAATCGAGCTATGACACCAAAGCCGTTCCGCACCCAAACCTTATCTCAGCATTCCTTTCCTGTCAGGATCTTGTCCCAGAGGGCGAGCCGACCGTTTCTAAAGAGGCCTCCGGCTTGCCCGCTTCGGTTCCGCCACCTGGGGCAAGGTCCTTGGCCACATGCGGAAGGCCGGTGCGCCCGTACGACAGCCGAGACCTGTACGTACCCCACCAGAGTTCGGACCCGTGGAGCACCCTACCCCAGGAGAGATCTACCGTGAGCACCGAGCGTTTCAGGACGCCGTGCTCCGTCGTCTGGACGCGGTAGACGCGCGCGACGCCGCCTTTCGAGAGGACATATCCAGCCTTCGCTAGGACGTCTCCGCACTTCACCGGGTTGCCTCGCGTATCCTCGCGCTCCTCGATGACCTCCACCCTCCTTCTCCACCGGTCACCGCTATCGTTCCATACCGACCTCTTACCTTTCCAGAGCCGAGACCTCAGGGATGATACATGTCCTTCCAGCTCAGCGGTTTGCATGTCGTCTGGATGCTTGCTTGGTTGCATGTTTACTTTTTAGGTTTCTTGCATCTAGAGGCATGTAATACTAGGGGCTTGTTCTTGATGATAGACTGTATCTAGGGGTCCATTTTGTATTTTGTGGATGGTTGGAGCGTATTTTTTGTGTGTGGAGGGTGGAAATTTTTGTACTCCATTGCTCCACTTTTGTTTATGATTGTCATCTTTGATTATGGATATATATATATACATGATTTTTGGCTTCGGGGGTGGGCTATGTGTGTGATTGTAATTATGGTTATATGTGGGAGGATGTGAATATGTGAGTTGTAAAGATGGGTGTGGATGCATGTATGTATTTGGATGTGAATGAATGTATATATGTTTGGATGCAAATGGCATCTTTGTACAGCCCTTGTGCTTTTTGTATAAATAGAGGGAATGCTGCCCAATTTTTCTCCAAAATTTACATCTCTATTCTTTGATTTCCATAATGGTATGATGGGTACTTCCTCTATGATTCTACAGGGCAGACATGCTATGGATAGCAACTCGATATACGACATTTTGACATCACAACGTTACTGGTTTTTCACGACTAATGTTGACCCTAACTCCCATCGTATCTTTTGTCAAGATTACATTTTCATCCATAGCTTCACAAGGTTATCTCTACACTTTACCCTTCTTCCGTGCTTGAGGACAAACCCGCTTAAGTTAGGGGGTATGATTTCATCATGTTTATGGATAACCTGTGATCGACCTACATTGAGTCACATGTTTATTTGAGTGGTAAATATGCGAAAAATTTTCAATTCTTATGCTAACATGGATGATTATTGCATAATTCATCTTGATTCTCATGTTTTGTAAAATTTGGTGAATCATTTCATGAGTAGTGTTATTCTTCTACTTTAATTCTTTTTGCCATGCATTAAATACATTTAAGTGATCCAATCCACCTGTGCACTTACACTTGTATGAAGGGGCAAGTAGTGTTTGATTGGGGGACCTTGATAGATTGGAAATCCAAGGCTATTTACACTCGATTGAAATGACTTGTAGTAGGGTTCGAAGCCAAGTTAGAGGCCAAGAACCAGTTTAATAATAGTGACTAGTCTTGATTCGTAGCCTTCTAGGCTCGAATGAGTAGGTCCGAGGGGTGCTTCAACATCTAATGCCCCAAAGCCGTCTGGCTTGGGAGTCATTGACCTAACATTTGTTAAATGGGCCCTGAAAAAAGCTTAAGGGATCAAGGCATTGCACAATCATGCTAGTATTGAATAAAAGCTTGCGATCAGCTGTGATTCGTGGCCTGCTGGGTTCGGAAAATTAAGCCCGAGGGGTGCCTCAACACCTAGTACCTTTAGGCCATCTGACCGGGGAGCCACTGGCCCAAATCCCGTTACATGGGCCTAGTAGAAAGCATAAGGGATCATGACATTGCACGACCAATAGTTTTATTCATAAAAAAAAGAAGAAAAAAAAATGCTTTAAATAAAACTTGTCATTTGTTCAACCGGTGTAAAGTGCTAAGGATGCCTAGTTTTGATTGGAACCCTACTTAAATGACTATGAGACCCCGAGTACTTGAGTAGCAACTTTCACTACACGGATTGCTTAAATGAGCGCTAATCATGGTCAAGTGCTTTGAAGTGTTTGAATGATGCTATTGATGGAGTTATCCGCTTGCATTTTACTTATGCTATGGTTTGATAGATGGAGTTATGCATTTGAATCTTTGTATGCATATGAATGAATCTTGACTGCATAGGAACCAAAGCTATTTGAAAAGTGACTAATCGTAGGTCGGGTGATGACTGTTAGATAGATTTTTATTTCTTTCCTTTCCCTTCGTTTTACTTTGCTTTGCTCGAGGACTAGCAAAGATCAAGTTAGGGGGGTGTGATAAGACGTGAAAAGTGCATAAATCACCCTTTCAATTTGGCCTTGTTAGTCTTCGAGCAACGCCCTACTGACTACCATTACCCCGTTACAGGTACAAGATCCCTCAGTGAGGATTAGATCAAGTTTGGAGTTAAATGAACTCATTCGGGCCAGTTTAGTATGAAGAAGATCGATCCTTTATTGAAGAAGATCGATCCTTTAAAGACATCAAGAAGAAATTCAGTCGGAACAACAAAGATTGATCTTCTCCTCATGAGAAGATCGATCCTCTATGTGCATTTTCAGTGACAGAGCGCAAGTTTTGAAAGGATCGATCTTTCCCTAGAGCATGATCGATCTTTCACGGGCAAAAGAGATGACAGAGCGCAATAATTTAGAGGATCGATGTTCATCTACTAAAAGATCGATCACCTTATGGAGCTGAGGAACATATGAAGCGACAAAGATCGATCTTCACAGCATAGGAAGATCGATCTTCTTCGGGACGCAGCTGCCAGTCAAGAACACGGATCGATCTTCATCCATAGGAAGATCGATCTTCTACGGGACCAGCAGTCACACGGAAGAGAAAGATCGATCTTTTACCCTATAAAGATCGATCTTTATGTGTCAGCTGAGCAAAATCAACGGCCCATATCTAATCCGAGTGGGGGATGCTTGTAATCTATAAATAGACCCATTTGGGGGGAATTTAGGGCTCTCTCTTTAGACTTTTTCCAGCCTTTCTTCTTTGAGACTCCTCTTACCTAATTTAGAATAAGGCCTTTTTGAAGGAGATCCATGGAAGGAGAGCGTCATCAACCTCCCTCCACGGATCAAATTCCCAAGATGAGTCACTAAACTCTTAGCTTAGGGATTCTTATGATGTAATAAAGGTTCCTTTTAAGGAATCTTAGGATTTAGGGCTTTTTGCTACTCTATTGAATGGTTGTATGGATTGGATTTAATCTCTTTATGAATTTGGTGTTGTTCTCATTGATGAATGCTTGGATTGCCCTCTTGTGCCCTAGATTTAGGTCTCTTGCATGCTAGGGCTTGGATGGAACCTCTCGTGAGAGGGATTCATGCTAGAACCATGGATTCTCTCACGGCGAAGGATTCTAATCTAAGGTTGGAATAGATTAGGGTGCTAGAACCACCACCAATCTATTCCTAACCCTCCACCCATCCTATCATTGGGATTTTGGTCAGAGAGATAGTTCTAGCACGTCGCTATCACACCTAGATTCATACCATGTTAGCTCTCTTGCGACGAATCCATCCTAATTAGAGGGTTCGTTAGCGACAATCGTAGCTAATCATTCGGTAGCCGATCTTTAGACTTTTGTTCTTACCGACGAGGGATCTTAACCCGAGCCTCGTCGAGCGATAGGTGTAACTAGTCACTCGTCTATCGACATTCGGATTTAACCATTCAATTTGAGGAGGCATGCCCTGGTCCTAGGAGGAACTATTAGACCCCTTTTATTGATTAAGAATCCCTCGGCCCTTCTTCATATTTTATCACCTTTTCGCATTAATTTTAGTCTAGTCTAGTTAAAAACCCAAATCTATATCTTTTCCTCCAACTTCTTGGTAGATGATTACGCTTAGTATGCCGCTTCAATCCTAGTTTCTTCCCAGTGGATCGACTTGGACTCACCACTAGCTACTCCCAAAGGTAGTTAGTAGAGAGTTTGATTATAAATTTGTAATTTTGATCGGGCGCGTTAAGCCGCGACACTTTTCACGTCCTATCATGTTTCTTCCTCGATCTTGTGATCGGGTTCTCCTATGATAGGTTTAAAGTGTTTTCGATGTAAGAGTACTTATTAGAATGTTGTGTAGCTTGTTGCATATGTGTTGTGGCTTGCTTCGAGTATTCTTACCGTGAGATTTTCGTATTTTAACGGCTGATTTCCGTATTACCGTCGTTTTATCGGCTTTCGACTGTTTTGACCTAGATAGGAGATTTAACCATCAAAATCGTGTTTTCTTCGCACCATTGGCTTCCCCATCGTTGATTATGCATGTCTGCAAAGTTTCATCGATTTCCATCAAGATTTGATAGTTGAAATCTAAGAAATTGGATTTCCGGCACTTTTCTAAGGAACAGTGCAATAGGCCGGACGGTCGACCGTTGGATCGACCGTCAAGCGTTGATACGTTTTTTCTTGGCCTCACGGTCGACCGTCGGATCGACCGTCAGACGCTGTCACGTTTTTGGTCTCCCAGGGTCGATGCTCGGATCGACCGTGGTCCTTACCCTTTTTCCACCGCACCTCACGGTTGACCGTCGGATCGACCGTCGCATCGACCGTGGCCTCACGGTCGACCGTCGCATCGACCTTGGCCCTTATGTTTCCCCATGTTTTTATCTCACGGTCGACCATCGGATCGACCGTCAACCCTTGAATAGTGTTTTCTGACTTCCTTTGATTGATTTCTCGTTCATGATAGATACCCAATCATGTTAGGGAGCATGCATGATGTTATGGAGGGGTTTTCAATGGATTTCTATCGAGTTTGGAAAATTGAATCGTGAGTTTATCTTTTTGGTGGATTTATGGGTGGACTTTTTTTTTAAATACTTAGTTGGATAGTAGTTTAAATGCTTAATTGGTTGCTTAGCCATTAGCTAGCTATGAGTGCTAGCTAATGTGGAATTGTGGAACCTTAGCCTGATGCCGGCGTGTGCCAAGGGCTATTGTATAACTGTTGGTCAATTACTTGCGGGGTAACTGTGGAACCTTAGTCTGTCAGGTGCAAGAGAGCACTGAAGACTATTATATATTTGTGTTTACCGTTTGGCTCTATCATTGTTTGGTTAGTATAGATTATATGTATTTGAGGCCCTTGCTATGCTCACCCCTTTGGCTAGCTGCAGACTATGCCTAGCCCTGTATGATCATTGCCATATTGTTGCATGCATATGTCTCATTATCTGTGGCTGAGCATTGCATGCATCTTGTTTGCATTAGAGGCATGTCAGGTTAGGCGGGCGATTGGTTGATCGCCGATCTGATGCTATCGGGTAGCTAGGATCTAGCTTCAGGACCGTGGATGGGTAGTCAGGATTAGGACGTGATTGGAATTGAATCTCATGTTGTTGAGGATTTGAGGTAGTTGACTATGATCAATGCTTTGAGGTTTAGAGGTCGTGTTGTCTTCCCAAAGCTAAGTGCTAAGGATGGATGTCGATGCCTTCCCGACGTGGGTCCCCAAGGCATGGGAATCCTGCTTGGGTAAGGGTGATCCTGCATGTTACTATTCCGTGACCTCCTGGTAGCTTGTTCAGGAGAGAGGTTTTATAGCAGGAGCCCTTGGGACATCGACAGGGGTGGTGGGACCCCGTGGCATTCCTTAGGCTTGAGCGGAGAGACAACACTATTGTTGTTTTCCTCCCTTCAGTGTGCAGTAGAACCCTACTGAGCTTATCGCTCACTCCTACCCGGGCTGTGTTTGCAGTGCAGGCGCCAGTTCTTCCTCAGTAAAGCATGCGGGATCAGCTTTTGGCGGCACGACTACGTCCAGAGGTGTTTGAGGTTGCTGCTGGACGACTATTGTACTTTTCATAGTTTTGTATATTATAAATATCTTCGAGGATCTTTTTGGATTATTGTATAATTTCTTTCCCTTGGAGGAGTTTGATAAGATTTTTGTATCAGATGTTTAAACAGTACAACTTGATGTATTTATAATTTGAATTATAGCTTACCTCTGGGATATGAATTGTTTAAGTTTAACCCATGTTTTCCACAATGTATCGCGCAAATTGGAGATGAATGGTGATAAGAACCCTCACGCCCCATCATGGATGGATTTTCTGGGTCGGGGTGTGACAAGAGCGTTGTAGATTAGGCGACCCTTCCACATGTCGCTCTCCTCCTCCTCCTCGGCCGTCCCCCACGCCTCCCACGGCTCCTACCACGACTCCTCCTCCTCCTACAACTCTCCCTCTCACGCTTCCCACTCTCGGAGAGGATGACAGAGGTCCAAAAACGGTCGTCATCCTTAGCGTCATTCCGTCGACCACGAACTCCCAACCTGTCACGCCCCGACCCGCGGAGGCCCAATCGGGCCGGACGATACGAACCAGAACCTAATTAAAAGCGAAAAATTTTGGCGAGGGTTCCTTCTAATCTATTGGTCTCCCTAAACAATTCAAAAGCACCCTTATTTAAGCAATTAATTAACCAACCTCAACAGATATAGTATAATAATTCAAATCCTCGAAGGGTTAGCATTTACTTTTAAACTCTCGTAGAAGGCTATCTAAGCAAAACGGGATACAGAAGACGATCACCGCTCCTCAAGTACCGTCAGGCGCCGCCACGCCACCAAACACTTGCCCGGTAGGGGCCACCGAAGAGGAGCTAGCGCATGCACCTGCAAAACGCAGCCCGGATAGGAGTGAGCAACTAAGCTCATCAGGGAAACTACACTACGACACACACAAGAAGAGAGCACAATAGTGTCGCCATTAAGCAGAGCCTGGGTGTACACAAGGCCCCATAACCCCACCGCGTGCCCCTGAGGGCCTCAGTCATGGTCTTACAGAAGAACTGGTCACATGCCGGGTCACTCTCAGTAGCAGGAAACCAACACTGCTGACTCACAAGTAGGAATCCGACACTATTGGTGAGAAATGGCACCGCTGCATAGGCACACCCTCTACTCAAGAGTCGTAGAACATTGGGCACCAGCTACACCTCAGAACCCAGCTCGAGGCCGACACGACCTCTAAACCTCAATCAACATGTATTCAAGTCATCTAAGCCTATCATCAATATCGACTGAATACTACCATCCGATCCTGAACCACGCTATCCGCCACGGTCCTAGAGCTAGATCCGAGCTACCCAAAAGCCTCGGATCGGCGATCAACCCATCGCCCACGCACTATTATTATGCATCTAATGCACAATCAACAATGCATGCTATGAACACACACAGGTAAGCAGGTAAACATGCAAGACATGTGATGATATAATAAACAAGCTCTGGGCGCGGCATCCTGTCGGCCCGGGGTGGTGAACATATAAGTAAGATTGGGAACTGCTGTAACGGTACCACCACCAGCTGTCAGCCAGTTCACAAAGGAAAACAAGCAACAGGAAGCAACCCCGATAAATAAGGCTAACAATACAACATAACAAGCCCTTGGCGCACGCCGGCTCGCCAGGCTAGGGAAAGCAATAGGGCAACCCTCCCGTTTATTCTACACACCCCAGGAGTCATCACTCTCCCAGTTTTTGATGGTTTTGAGTTTGTCCGTGTTTTCTTTTGCTTAGGTCTACTAGTATACTTGTTTGTTTTCAATGCAAGTACCGGTTTTGGACTCACGATTCTTCATACTACCAAATTGCAAGGTCTTTCATACTACTAGTATACTTGTTTGTTTTCAATGCAAGTCCGTGTTTTATTTTGCTTAGGTCTACTAGTATACTCGCCGCCCCCTCCTCTCTCGCCTCCCACCTCACTCTCGCTCAAAGAACCCATGAAGAAGGGCACCCAAAGCTACCGCCAACTTCCATCAGAACCTGCTACCACCGCTCATCCGTCTCCGACGGACCTGAGCTCCTCCCACACCGTCTCCCACGTCCTCATGACGCCCCGGCCTCATCGCGACTGGTCCCGCGATTACCCAGCCTCTGAAGCCGCTTCCCCCACCTCTGAACCTCATCGCCTCCACCGGTGCCATCCATCCCCTCATCCGCGCCCTCAAGACCGGATCCCCTACCGCCCGCGAGAACGCCGCCTACGCCCTCCTCCGCCTCGGCTAGATCAACGACCTCAAGCTCACTATCAGCCGATCCGGTGCCACCCCCCTCCTCGTCAATCTCCTCGAGACCGGAGGCTCCAGAGGGAAGAAGGACGCCTCCACGGCTCTAAAGTAGAGAGGACGGTGGCGGCGGTGGATGACGGCGAGATGGTGGTCGTAGGACCCGCTGTCAAAATGAGAAAAGTCCAAAATCGGGTTTGAAAGGTCCAAAACCGGGTTTGAAAAATCCAAAACCGGTCATATGACTGGTTTGCTGTCAACTTCTCCTAACGGCGTCCCAATAGAGAGTCAAAAATGTAAATCATTGAAAATGTAGGGTTCATTTTGAACGGTTTTAAAACATAGGGTCCAAACTGAACATTTCCAAAATTACATAGAAGTAAAGTGTTATTTACCTTTATCAATCCTTATATGAGGCTATGGTTATATCATAACCTTTGATATCATAGGGTTGGGAGATCCTCATCATAGGTTTGCTTGAATCCAACGATTCAGTGGTTTCGAAGTAAGTTAACAACGGTTCCTAGGAGAGAGCGGGATGGAGGTGGTTACAGGAGAGAGTTTATGAGAGAGAGAGAGAGAGAGTAGTGTGGGTTGCGACGTCATCCTCCCATCTTCTTAAGCTTTGCCCACGACTAACGCCAAGGAGAAGAGAAAGAGGTTGGAGCCGGCGTTGTAGGACGGAGGCGAGGAGTCCAGTCTTGCGAGCCGGCGTTCACGGAGGAGAGGAGTCCAGTCTCGTGGCAGCGTCCGCGGTGGAGGGAGGTTGGGGTGGCTTGTGGCGGACTGGACAACGAAGAGCAGTCATGGCGGCCGGGCGTTGGGCGTCGAGGTTCCGACGGGTGACGATATCGAAGGAGGAGACGCCGTGGAAGAGAGACCCCAAGATGGGTTCTAGGCGGACGGGACTGGTGATGAAAGAGAGGAGGTGGGGTGGGTGAGGGTACCTCTGTCGCGATTCACTTTCTTCTCCGCCGGTGATAGGACCTCCAACCTCTCCGATCTTCTCACCCGACCTCCGATCCCCCCGATCTCCCCGACCTCCGGCGTCGCAAACGGGGAAGTGGAGCAAACGGTGTGGATGCGTCGTCGCGCGGAGCGGGGAAGCGGAGGCATCACCGAGTTGGACTTCACCGGAGAAGAAAGGCTTCAAAACGATGGTGTTTGCTGGCGGCGAGGAGGAGGAAGGAAAGAGGGGAAGAAGAAGAGAAAAGAAGAAGACAAGGGAGGAGAGAAGAAAAGGAGAGGACGGAGGCGTGGCGTTGGGTTTTGGAGCCGAATGGGGGTTGGATTTCGAGAGGAGGAGGCAGGCGGGATGGGAGGCTGCGGCGACGACGGACAGGCGAGAGGCGGAGGAGGAGGATCTGGTGAGCGCCCCAATCAGCGTCATCTCCCACTATAGGCCGGTCTGTGAGGTGGCGAGCTGCCCCGGCTGAGGGCTGAGAATAGGAGGATGGAGGCGCGGCACTGGATTTTGGAGCCGAATGGGGGTTGGATTTTGAGAGGAGGAGCCAAGCGGGACGGGAGGTGGCGGCGGCGGCGGACAGGCGAGAGGCAGAGGAGGAGGGTCTGGTGATCATCTCCCATGGACCTTCACTTTGTCCCATATATATATAGATTTAATGGATTCAGCTTCGACAGAGCCGAACGGTGGTGCGGGGGCTGGACCTGGAGCCCTACATGGGGCGGTGCTACGATATGGCGTCGATCACGTCCTTCAGCCGCGGGACGGGCAGGACACGCGCGCCACCTACAAGCTCAACGACGACGGCACCGTCCATCCCTGCCAACCTTTCTTTTTTCAATATTTGATCTTTGATTTGGTGATAGATTGTTGTTTATTGCGAATCCCATGAAGATTTTTGAGATTTTATTTTTGATTTGGTTTTTAATTAGGGTGTTTTCACGATAAAAAGATGGCCTTCTTTGGGGATTAAACCAAACATTTTTTTTTATGGTTTTTTTCATATGCCATCATGCCAATAATTTCAGGTGTTTTATTTTGTCATTGCTAAAATTTTACTAGCAGTAATCATTTAATTTGAAAAAACTGTAATAACATAAATATTAATTTTATGCTAACATGTAACTAAAAACCATGTCGGGCACGGATGCCTACTAGTTATTAATGTAGTCTACCACTGGTCGAGTGAGTTAAAAGAGTTAAACACTAGTCCGAGCAAGAGGCCACTCACCTGGACGGAGGCCCAGCCTTTCAGGAGATCGGTGTGCTCGCTGTCGGTCTCGCCGATCCAACCCCACAACACCCGCCTATTCTTGGCCGGATCGTAGAACGTCTTGGACGCGTAATACTTGCCCCAATCATACCTTAGGCCAATGCCCACATCAATCTCAGGGTCGTCCGGCACCCATGACTCATTGCCGGGGAAATACGTCCCGATGGCGTAGTAGTCGTGCTTGTCGTCGTCCAGGCTTGCCTTCAGCACGTGCTTCACCCCCGCCGCCGGCGGGGTCGATGTGTGAAGCCCTGCCGCCTTCTCCGTCGACACCGGGTAGAAGTCGACGCACTCCCACATCCCCGTGTTCGGTACGGCGTGGAGCACTCCCGGGAGGAGATCATAGTCGATGAAGTCCTCTGTTTTGTAGACGAGGGTGATGCCGGCGTGGTCGGCGTCTTTGGATCCGATGGCGACATGCCAAGTGGAGTCGACGGAGGAGAGCCATGCGGTGGTTGGGTCACGGAAATCCTTGTCGCCGATGCCGGGCGGGGGGAAGAGCACGGGGTTGGCGTCGGACTTGACCCACTCGAGTAAAAGAGGGTCACTAGGGTCGGCCGGGGTGGCTATGCACTGGACCTGAACGGATTCGTTGGTGGAGCTGGTGTAGAGCATAATGGGTACGAGACCGTCGCCGCCATCGTCTTCGGTGATGGTGGAGGGTGGGATGAAAGTGGCGGAGCCGGTCCATACGCCGCCGGCGTCGTACCAGCGGTCGGGGACGAGGGCGAGGGGGAGATAGAGCCAGTGGATGAGGTCGCGGGAGACAGCGTGGCCCCATGTGATATTCCCCCACACCGCCGAGTCCGGATTATACTGGTAGAAAAGATGGTACCACCCCTTATAGTACATCGGCCCTGCAATTATGCCACATCGTGTATACTATATATGAAAAGTTCTCATCTTTATCATCGATCCAAAGAAATCCCAAGAAGCACGCAAAGGAATCGGATCTTATGGGAGAGGGAGAGGGAGAGTACCGTCAGGATCGTTCATCCAGTTTTGTTGGGGTTGGAAGTGGAAGGTGGTGCGCTGCCAGAGGAGCATGGTGTTGGTCCAGGGGTAATAGGGGGTGGAGCCCAGGAGGGGTCCGGTTGACGTCTCAGAGACGCCGGCCGAGACGCCGCGGGACGGCGTCAGCAGCGTGGTTGGCGGTACAGAGGTGGATGCTCTGTTTTCCCGGCCGCCGGCGAAAAGGGCGGAGAGGGACAGTAGCATAAGGAGAGCGGCGGAGGTGGCGAGGGCGGTGAGAAGAGTCCATGATGGTCTCCTCCGAGGAGGTGGATGGGACGCAGCAGCGTCGGAGGTGGGGATGGGAGAGTAGTGGGCGGAGGAGGAGGAGGAGGACGACTCGAGATCTTGGCCGTCCATTGGAGATTGGTAAAGGGTGGCGATGTATTGGATCTCTGCCAATACCATAATAAATGGCTTTAATTGGTGGATTAGTGAAAATAAGACCAAAGCAACTGGATCGCTTACGATCGGTCTGGTTTCCGCGCAGGTGGGAAATACGGCGGTAGGATGTTCCCACATGTTTCAGTTAGCGGTTGGAAGTCGGCGGGTAAGAAGACGTATGGATCTCTCGGATTGGTGAAGCCTCACGTGAGGAGGATGAGGTCGGGTGGGTTGGTCGCTGGTGGAAGATGGTTTCGTGGTTAAGTTGTTCCGAGGGGACACATGCTCCGTTTGGCCGGCTTGGTGGTCGGTTTCAGCGTATGCAATTGGTTAACCTTTTTAGGATAGATTGGCATTAGAATTCCGAATAAAAATATGGAGACCATGACTAATTAATTGGCGTGTGAAACTTTGGTTATATATATTTAAATGATTTCCAAATAGCCATCAATGACGAGACGGCATTAATTGATAAAAAGATGACAAAGCCGATAATACCACGGATCTCAGCGCAATGAGCAGTGATGGCAACGGGACGAATTTTTTCCAACCCAGCCTCGCCCCGTTTGGTGAAAACATGACTCTGACCTGCCCAATCACCCGTTGCGGGTATTTTCTTATCACATTTCCATCTCATTTAAAAATAAGGTAAATTATAGTTTTGGATCTTATGGTTTGAGTCCATTTTTTTTAAGATCTTATAATTTCAAAATTTTCAAATAAGACCATGTATTGGGATTTCGTTTCAAATAAGACCATTGGGACGAGCCGTTAGTGGGTTGACAGTAAATGAGTCACATAATATCACATGACCCAAACCACAATACCTTAAATGAAACTTGACCCAAACCATATGGTTTTAAGTGAACCTTAATCCAAACCACATGGCCAAAAAATATAACTTACAATTTGTATTTTATGGTCACATGATTCATTTGCTTCAACCCACTAATGGTGTCGGCCGCCTAAAACCTTATTTGAAACGAAATCTAAACGTCAAGACATTATTTGAAAGTTTTGAAGCTATATGGCCTTAAATGAAACTTGGCGTAAACCATAGTGTCCGGTACTGTAATTTAC
This sequence comes from Narthecium ossifragum, assembly GCA_963920575.1. NCBI lineage: Eukaryota > Viridiplantae > Streptophyta > Magnoliopsida > Dioscoreales > Nartheciaceae > Narthecium > Narthecium ossifragum. Next base: position 11,396,821 of record OY986963.1, read on the forward strand.
CCTACAACCCTTACCCACCCCACCTCACCTGCCCCATCTGGCCCTACTATAAGATTTTTTTAAAAATAAGAAATAAAGATCAATAGTAAGATATTAAACTTAAAACACAAAACATAATCAATTTTATTTTCAACCCATAGAAAAAATCACTGATTTCTTATATTATGTTCATGCAACCAACTATAATAAGAAATAAATATATGAACTGCACCCAAATGTGACAAAACGCACCCCATATATAGAGGGTAAATTGAGTGTAATACGACCACATTGATAAATTAAGGGTGCGTTTTGTCACGTTTTAAAATATATGGGGTAAATTAACATATTTTCAAACTATAGGAGAGTAAGATGTTATTAACCCTAAAATAAAAGAAAGAAAAATAGTTATGTCATGTTTAGTAATTGTCTCCTAATAGTATAACACGACATAAAAGTTATTCCGCTATACATTAACTTCTTGAGACCTCCACCGGCATATCTTTAATCCACTTGTATTAAATATTAACAATGAACAAATTCCTTTCTACCTAAGTGCCGCATAAATCACATAGGTATAATGATCATACATATCATTATATTCCGTCTTATATATACATACGACAACAATTAAATGAAATAAGTAGCTTATAATATATTACATATAATATATAATATATAAATGGGGCGGGTTTATATATACGTGTCCCCGCCCTATATTCATAACCGGTTTGCCTCATTTATTTTGACCCGTCCCATGAAACCAGTAATCACCTCATTGGGGGTGTCCCGAAAGGATCGGGTGGAACGGGATTTCCTATTTACCCACCCATTGCCATCCCTGTATATATGAGGAAATGCATTCCTAATTGGACACTGATTGGTGTACATATTGACGTCATATGTGCATTACACATGTCCGAATCGGTAGTGGACTATCGATTCTTTCATGTAGTCCATCGGTACCGATGGACTATCAACCAATCGGTACCTCACTATCGATATAATTCAATCAGTAGTCCACTACCGATTCATTGATATAGTTCATCGGTAGTGATCTACCGATGGACTAATCGGTATTAGACTACCGATGGACTAATCGGTATTAGACACCGATGGACTATCAACCAATCGGTACCTCACTATCGATATAATTCAATCAGTAGTCCACTACCGATTCATTGATATAGTCCATCGGTAGTGATCTACCGATGGACTAATCGGTATTAGACTATCGATGGACTAATCGGTATTAGACTATCGATTCGGTACCTGTCCATGTACACAAAACATTGCTCTTTCTAATTAGGAGGTGAGAAAATTATTTGTTGATGATTCTCCGAAGTCTTTGGTTAATGGTGGCCCTCACACCTAATTTAATTGCACTCAAGCAGCTCAGACGTGGATATCCTTCATCCATAATTATGCATGAGCGTTGGATAAGATCTCTCGGATGGCAGAGGAGGACAGGTGTGTCCTGGACGATCCCTCCGGGCCGACCAAATAATTTCCACCCAAAGTGTCAATACCTTTATGAAAGGAGAATGATTCCACTGATGAAAGCTATGGAAAAAGCGAGAATTATTGAAGCCACATGATAAGAGTTGGGGGACCAAACGAAAGATTGGTAATGTAGCCCATGAAATGTGTGTGTAACTTGAATACGAGTTGCGACTTAATGGATTTGGTATAGATATTGCATGGACTATTTAGTTAAGTAGGCTATCTACATACGTAATTAAAAGAGATGATATATCTTGTGTTGTGTTCTTTTGATTTATTTCTGTTGTCTCAATAGATTTTTTTTTTTTTTTTTTTTTTTTTGGTTTGTACACTGCTTCAAGTTAAACGTTTATAAAAGCAAAACTTGATTATAAGATTCTGCTGAAACAAATCTCGTAATGAAATTTCATCTATACAAGATGGCTGAAATTTATAGCCATCAATATTGACTTTAAATGCTGCTGCTTCTGAGAGAAATGGCATATGGCTTTAAATGCGAATGAATGAATACCAGAGAAGTATACCCAAAAATCCATCTCATTGCGAATCATTGCTATCATCAACTTTGATTTGTGTGCGCTCCAGTTAACATAAGATGCAAAATGAAATGCAAGCAATATCACTATGGATATGAGCATAAAGATTCAACACTAATTAGAATTGAGCGAGATCTGGAGATGTATGGGAGGAGGTTAAAACGCTTTGAAGAATCTGGCATCAGAGGAAGGCTTCTCGCAAATGCGTGGGTAGCTTCAGTTCAGGCTCAAATTCACCCAGAGGTGCAAAGTACTGGTCCACCATGTTATCTGATACAAGTTCCAAACGAGGAGGATCCCACTGCACAAACATGTTACATAGGCTCACCTCGTGACAAAATAATTCATGACAGGATAATTGATAATACCTTTGGAGCCAAATCCTTCTCGACCAATTGTGCCCGAACACCCTATTCAAACAAGAGATAAGTCAGGATGTACAAAGAAGCAAGTTTTTTCCTGAAAAGAATGTTTGGATACCTCGCAGAAGTCGTTACTGATTTCTTTTGAGATCCCATGAAGAGACATCCGATATTCACGAACAAGGCATTCATCGAGAGTCTGATACCTGCCTTCACGAATCTATTGACAGAAAGGCAATATAAGCAGGAATTTCCAGGATGATCAACTATTGATAGAGTAATCAAGTAACTTACAGATCTAAGGGAGACTTTCAAACTCAATGGAGAAGCTTCTTTAAGTTTCTTGAGTGCAGAAGTACACCAGTCCTGATTTGATCTAGCTGCCTCACTTTCCTGATCAGGTTTGTAATAACAGAAGGAAATAGAACAATGGTCAATCCAAGAAAGATCAAATTGTCAATGACGTATCAGAGAACTGTTGTAATGAACATCAGCTGCGGAAAAATATTATCATGGATATTATGTGCCTTGATTCATCCCATCCCAGCCAATACATCCAATGCGGCTTGTAGTTAAATTGTAGAAAGCAATATCCAGAACCAAAGACTAAAAGCATTTTCGCGTAGTAACAATGTCATTATCTGATCCAGAAATAAACAGACACCAGGGAGTTTCGACAAGCTGCTGTTGAAGCAGAAGTCTGGACAATTCATTCTATTGGTTTCAGCTTTCATAAAGCCAAAGCAACAGAATGAGATGCAGAATATAAGGTTTATATGGAAAGAAACAATGATCACAAACATAGAATAGTAGGTTGCTATGGTCAATGGCATTTCAGTAGTTCTCAATAGGCAAAATTTTAAGCACTACCAGAAGGCTTTGGATATGATTGTCTGCGAATGACAAGGGTCTGCAGCATTAACAGGAAAAGGGAAAACTCACCAAAGCATCTACAATTTCCTCGGCTGTTTCATGACCAAAACATCTATCGATCACCTCCAACCTGCACAGGAAAATTCACAGCACATAGAATTCAGATGCATTTACATAACAGGATAAAACTCCATTAGAAGTAGAAAGTGAGCAAATTATAACGACGAGGCAAATATTTTTCATTTCACTTTGTGATATTGGAATAGAGTGTCACCTAGTCATCATATATGATGTGATAGCAATCAAAGATGCAATCAAAAAGGAGAAAATTCCACAGTCACCATCTAAAAACATAATAATGATTGGTTACAGCATTTACATTTTTAAATCTGGTGGCAACATTCAAAACAAACTAATCTAGACTGTCATAGACAAGCTTGAAACTGTTCAAGGTTGGTGCCACCGGAATCACGAAATCCTTTCTATTGTACTTCCAAAATGTTCCTTAAATGCTGAACAATTTGTTCACTTCAAGAAATAGCAAGAGCTCTGAATCACTCGAAGATTGCAATGATGCCACCAAGTGTAAGTCATAACTTCAACAACCATGACTACCAGAAAAGATAAATGTGACAAGCTCTCACTCGGTAAAAGCTTAAACCATTATAGTTTAACAATTAAAAAAGAGGCAAAGCTAAGAAACCTGTTTATCCAAAATAATCACTAAGGAAAATGCATCAAATACCAATTTACACGTTAATGATACAAAAACTTATGCATCGCAGGATGACACTTTAAAGCATTTCTAAAATCTGATGTACATTCTTCTGGACAGATATGCATATTGTGAACCAAACAGGCAAAGAATCACACCACTGCAGAACAACTTTTGAACTACAACCCACAATCCACTTCAATGTCTAGATTTACTTCTTCTTGTCCTTGTTTTCTCATTATGACCAAAATTGCTTTAGATTTTCTAAAAAGTACAGAATGATATCCAACAAGATAAAAACAACAAAGCTTCTATTTTCTTTCACAACATAGTCTTAAATTCCAAACAAAATTAGCCTCATCTGATTAAAAATACCTGCAATCACATTGCACCAAGGAATTACCTATGAATGATGCTCTTCTTATCTGGATAGACAACATCACCATATTGCGCAAGAGAGGAGTCAATGACAGAAGGATCATCAGTGATCAACTTCGCGAGCCGTTCATCAACCCAATCAAGCTTCTGTTCATATATTCAGAAAATATAATGAGAAGAAAAAAGCAGCCGCAAAATCAAAGAACATGAGATAGAACCAAGAAAACAGAGCAGGGGATGGCACACAAACCGCACTCATTGCATAGTGTGTAGCAAGGCCGACTGCAAGCATGTCAACTCCATTAAGCCTTTCCCCTGTTAAAGCCAAGTATTCTCCTGGACGTAGGACAAGATTGAGACATCAATATAAGTTGGAGAAAGGAACTATTTATGCAACTACTAAAGATGACCATCGGAAAAATACGAACATGAACAATCTCATCACAAGCAACCCCAGAACCTTGTCTGCTCTTTCAAATACTAACTCTGTGATCTTAACATGTTTCAAATAAGACTGTTGCCCTACCTTATATATTCACATAGTCATTGGAATTTGGAATGTTTCCCACAAGCTTTTTAGGAAGTATCAAATAAACGATTGCTAATGAGATCACTCGCTATGTTTTGTAGAGCCTAAAATCTTGGACTGCCTGCTGGCTGTTAACCAAATAAAAGTGCTCTAAGAGAGAAAAGGTTCACAAAAGGTGCAGCCTAGCATTACGCAACTTGAGAACGAAAGCTACCTATAGTGAAGCAGGAATCATGATTCCCAGGTGTAAGTATTTCACATAGCAATGTCAATAAGCAGAAAATTTCAGATGAGAACTGTGAGCAACAGACAAATGGACAAGTACTTCATACATGGCAAATGCAACAATACATCAGACCAGGGAGCTTACCTACATGACCAGTTAGATGTGAAAGGTAGAAGGAAGCACCAGCATCAGGATGGAAACCAATATGAACTTCAGGAGTAGCAAAAGCCTGAAAATTGAGGGTATATGCTGAAGTATGCCAGTGCAAACATGAGACAAACATTCAACTTAGTAAACAAAAATAAAGGAAAGAGGAATGACTCCAATCTACCATAGGCATAAAGTGACTCAGATTTGGGTGGGGGGGGGGGGGGGGGGGGGTGGGGGTGTGGGTTAAGAAAGCAAATAAAAAAAGAATATTCAAAATGGCACCACCAAATTTCTTGTTGAATGATTTGCTTTGTGCTTGCAGTCCTGGATATTTTACTCTGTGAAAGAGAAATAAATGCTATTGCTTGTTTGTTTGGATTGAGATCCTAATAAAGAGAAAGAACATATCCCAAGATTTTATGTTACTAGCTGATGGCAACCAATTCCAGTTAAAAAATTTTCTGATGAATATAGAGATGCAGAGATATTCAAGCTAAGAAGATTGAGTATATTGATAATACTAACAGGGGAAACTGTCTTCCAACCAGTCGAAAGTTTAAGACTCATTAAATGCTTAAAACTTAAAAAGAACATCTAACATTCGAAGTTCGAATTTTCAGCTAGGAACTTCCCGAACATTTTACAAACAAAAGAAAGTAATTTTCCCGCAACTTGCAAGTAATCACAATGATTGTTACTTATGCACAGCACATACAGTTTTATCAGTTGCAACACGGAATGTTCCAGGCACTGAAACCCCTCCCCCACCCCCCATGGTGATACCATCCAAGATAGCCACCTGTAAATAAAATAGAAGTGAAAATAAGGTGCATGCAACAAGATGGATCAAACATAAAGCTTCAACTCAAAGGGCGATCTGATATATGACATAATTCTCATAGAGAAGTTTCAAAACCCTCGATGGCAACAAATCTGGGAATGAAACATGTAATAGTTGCCAAATGACCAAAACTATACAAAAACAGTTAATCATCGGGACTCTTGAAAGGGAAAGTTCTGCAATTCCCTTTTAATGAAGGACCTCAATGGATTAAACTAGAAGAGGATAATGTCATTCTCCCCTTAAGAATAACCAAGTGAAGACAAAGATTTGGCAGCAAAGATAGCAACCTAGCAATTCCTTTGGCATTAGGTCCCCTCATGGCTCATAGCCCATGATGGTTTGGAACTGTCTGCTTAGAAGATAGTATAGAGCGTTGCATCATGCAGCAAAATCTAAACTGTAGGGTTTGTTGTGAAATGCAATTACCACAGAAAGATGGCTCTTACTACAAGTAAGCACATTTTTTTGCCACTAATGTTCGAAACTATGTTTCACCTCCAAAGTAAAAACAGGACACATTCTCCGAATCCTATTGGGTATATCCCAAAGGCTACCATATATCCAAGTGAGCTAATAGAAACGTTAGTTCCTTGAAAAAATTGATACCTATTATTCAAGTGGTTGAAATATAACTGAACTCAATGACTCAGGCATTGGCTCATAAAGAAAAAAAGACCCATTACAGATGAAAAAACTCCATTTGAACATCAAATATCAAAATAAAGAGTTTGCCATGTTTTCATACTCACATGTGGCTTTAGATATGTGCCTAGAACGTATATAAACGGATACAAGTGCCGGAAGAAATCCTTGCAATCTTCCACCTTCCCTGCATTGAAAATAAGTTTTATGTCAGTAGCAGTATCCGGACAAAGATCATTTCGAATAGCTTGAGTTGATAATTTCCAGAAGCAGCACTTGTCTAACATCTAGTTCTTTGCACAGAAAGTGTTGTTTTACCATGTTGATTGATCAGGTAGTACAAGGTTAAGCTTGATGGATCTTGTGTGGTAAGTTTCAATTTATAATGCAAAATTTATGTTTCTCGAGTTGTAAGAGTTAATCATTTCCAACTCTGTCAGTAATAGTTATGAAGTCAACCTGTTGGTTGTCACTGCCTCTTTTTCAGCCTCATATACTGTTTAGATGGCCAGATGCTGTCATGCTTGGCCATATCTGGCCCAATTATAGCCCAAGAATTTTACACTCATGTCTCTATGGAGGTTTTAGTCATCCTGTGATCAAAAAGCCTTTTGTTTTCAATGTTTTTACGATTTTAAGGCAAAGAAATATACTAAAAAGGCACATAAATCTTTTGTAGATGTAGATCAGTTGTATATACTAGCTCGTTTTTCATTTGACGAATCTAACAGATAAGGGCCTTGCTTAAAAAATAGTGAATCTTCAAAGCAAACTTTGGTCGTTTACTTTCTCGTGTCAATGGAAGAGCATGTTGAAGCTTGTACTTAAAACCATTCACAATAACCTCCTTATATCTAGTAAGCCCCAGAAACGTCATTTTCTAAGCTACTAATTAGCATACATAATCATGCTCTCAGCTAGCAATATAGTACTAAAGATAAAAAGTCTTAATTAACAAGTATCACTAAGTTTCTGCATTTTGAAATAGAGTGTGAAAATAAAAAAGAAAAAACTGATACAAGAAAAAAGCCATATCAAACCTTCCTTGATCAAATGATAGAGGGACACCACATCCCCGCCAGCACAGAATGCTCTGCCACTGCCCTTCATCAATTGAAACAAAACCCCTTAGCTTAACCATTCGACCTACAAAGGATGTCACTCGCAATGAACACAAGCAGTCTGACGTGCAGATGAGTGAGATCTTACCTTCATCATGACAAACCCAATATCCGTATTGTCTTCCCAAGACTCATACAACTTCTTCAACCTAATCGCCTGAAAGAACCAGCAGCGATCCATGAGTTCTAGCAATTGGATTAGGCGGCACCCACAAAACAAATCCTCGAACACCTCATAGGCAGCATCGCAACAGTACCATATTAGTATTGAGAGCATTTAAAGCAGATGGTCTGCTCAAGATCGCAGCCCTGGCGCTAGCTTTCCCTTCCACGAGCACCTGAGATTGACGTGGAAGTGATATAGTCGACGAACCATACCATGCTAACCAAATCAGAAGAAAGGAAATACGCAGTATGTGGGAAAAGAGACTTCGTTTTGGAGATGGTCATCCTGGTTGGAGCTGGGATGGACGGAGATGCTTCTTGGATGCGAGAAGAGAAGACGGACGGCCGGCCGAGACCGCCGGGCCAAGTCTGAGGCTCTCAGCCTTTGCATTACTACTCTGTAATCGGTTTCTTTGTTTCAGAGGAGAGGAAGGGAGAGACGAGAGACTTCGCCAAGCAAGTAGAAGGGCGCTTAAGCTTGGGACCTGGACCGACCCAAATAGAGGCCGGCTTAAACAGTGGAAGCTACCGCAGGCAGGCAGGCAGTAGGGCCGTTAATTTGGGACCTGGCCCGGCCCAAACTGACTTCACCAGTGCTGGCATTGGCTCTGGGCCTCTGGCAAGTGGGGGACTCTCGATACCTAATCCGCCTATTTTATTCATCGTCTTCGTCCCTGTATAATATAGACACGAGTACGACGAAGGTCGATCATTTAGGATTCCTTGCTACTTGCTTGAGCTCTCTGGTTTCCTTTCCATCCAGAGTTGGAGGAGACCATGGAATCCCACCCACCAGAGGAGAACGAGAGAGTCTCGGACGGGAGGAGCCTTGCATCGATGGAACAAGGCTCGATTAAAGGCTTCGAATCCCTCCATCGCCTCCTCGAGGCCTCCCTAAAGCCCGATGTTTTCCAGGTTTTGTGTATAACTTTTGTTTTATTCGAGAGTTGCTATGCTTTGATGGATGAAAATTGTGGAATTAGATGTCTCAAGATTGGTTCTTGTACTGCTCTGGCTGAGAAGAAGATATTTGGAGTGCGTTCATGGAAAAGACTAAATCTTTGTCCAGTGGAGCAAGTTCAGCTGCTTGAAATATCTGCTTGATTTTGTGTTCTATTTAAGAAGCTGATCGAGCTTACTAGTAAATATGATCATGTCTAGCATCAACGATCTGAAATTACCAATTATCTCTTATACGTAGTTAGTTCTAGTGCTCATAGGTAGCGTGATTCACTGCGTGATTCACAAGTATTAGGAATTGAAGTTAATGGTTGATGGAAATTTTATAACGTTCTTGTGACTACTTCTAGGAAGTTAGCCGCTTGCTGTTGGGTTTGAATTGTGGGCGGCCTCTCGAACGCATAGATTTTCCAGATCATGCGACTTCTCTCTCCACAGAGCACAATTTTGACATACAGGTATAGTCTTATTAACTCTATTGATGTGCGGTTTGATCTTTTAACAATCCCGGCCTATCTTTTTCATGATTTTATACACCACTTGTTGTAGAAAAGATATTCCTCTTCGCTTCAAGCTAGAAATTGTGTGATATTGACAAGGAGTGATCATAAATTTGTGAAGCATGCTTGGTCTAGGAGTGAATTTATTGTACGTACGGTTGGCAAACATTTCCAAGGAGCTTTTCATAGACTGAAAGCAAATATTAACCTGAAGTGTCTTATGGGCATGCATAATTCCCATATACTTGCAGAAAATTCTTCCTCGTGAACCATGGTTACCAAATGGACCATATGCCGTCCATTGTCCTTTTAGTCAGTTATGTTAGATACCACATTTTGCTGAGCTGTTGTAGCAATTTGGTGGGTATGTACTGGCAAATTATTGCCTCCTGCTTATTGAATGCAGAGCTGGCTATATTCTGCAGCTCTTCATTCTCGTCAAGGTACAGTCTGTATGATTTGAGTTTGGAGCTTGCAATCTTGAATCGAGTAACTTATATCCAACTTCCCATCTATGGCGTCGACAATCCTTTTTCTTAGAATGCTGCCTGGCCTATATTGCTTACTCATTACTTGTCTTTGTTAAACATTCCAATTTCCAGACTTTGACTTTGGAATTTTTATATGATATTTCATCATATACTTGCCTCAAACAGTGCATTAATTTTGTGGCTATTGCTTCCATAGGCTTTCCGCTTCCATGCAGACAAAGAGTTCTTGCGAGAACCTCGAGTAGTTAGGGTTGGCCTCATCCAGAACTCTATTGCTCTTCCAACCAGTGCATCATTTGTGGACCAAAAAAAGGCTATTCTGCAGAAAGTAAAACCAATGATTGATGCAGCTGGTGCCTCTGGTGTCAATATCTTATGCCTGCAAGTATGTTCTGCCAACTAATTGCTTATGTGCAGACCATACCCATACATATATTATTTTCAAGATGAATCCTAACTGTCCTAGTGCGCATGTAGGAAGCTTGGATGATGCCCTTTGCTTTCTGCACCCGAGAGAAGAGATGGTGTGAATTTGCAGAACCTGTTGATGGAGAGACAACAAAGTTTCTCCAGGACCTTGCTCGGAAGTATAACATGGTCGTCATAAATCCGATTCTTGAAAGGGATGTGAACCATGGAGAAACCATGTGGAATACAGCTATTATTATAGGAAACCATGGAAATATAATTGGCAAGCATCGGAAGGTAATTGAAAAATAGGCCTCACGTATATTCTTTCTTGTTGTTAATGTGTAGACTATCAGATTAACTAGTCCTGGTATGCGTGCCTGTACCATATCTGATGGACTTTTCACAGAACCATATTCCTAGGGTTGGGGATTTTAATGAGAGCACATATTACATGGAAGGAAACACTGGGCATCCGGTATTTGAAACAGCTTATGGAAAGATTGCAGTGAATATATGTTATGGAAGACATCATCCTTTGAATTGGTTAGCATTTGGCCTGAACGGAGCGGAAATTGTGTTTAATCCCTCTGCCACGGTTGGAGAACTAAGTGAACCAATGTGGCCAATTGAGGTCTGTCTGCCTAATTGATTTTGTGGTTTATTATATCACTTTCCCTTTACTTGTATCAAGGTAATCGTGCTTATTGTTTGTAATGCTTCAGGCTCGGAATGCTGCAATCACAAATAATTATTTTGTTGGATCAATCAATCGTGTTGGGACTGAAGTCTTTCCTAATCCGTTCACATCTGGTGATGGGAAGCCTCAACATGCAGATTTTGGACATTTTTATGGATCGAGCCATTTTTCATCTCCAGATGCATCTTGCACCCCTTCTCTCTCACGCTACAGAGATGGCTTAATCATATCCGACATGGATCTTAACCTCTGTAGACAGATAAAGGACAAATGGGGTTTCCGCATGACTGCCCGTTATGAGTTGTATGAAGAATTATTTTCTCAGTATTTGAAACCGGACTTTATTCCCCAGGTGATTGTTGACCCCTTGTTGCAGAAGAAAACATAAGGTTCCATGGAAGCAAAGGTGTGTTGGTGGTAAGTTACATTTGCTTATAAATGAAGTGGCTGGAGTGATATATCATGAGTGCATGACACAATTCTTGTTCTGCAGATATGCTAGCTTACCCTCTGCAGCATTGATGCCTTGTTCCTCTACCTTTCTCTGAAAAAAGACTGCCGTCAACACTCAGACACCCTACTGAAGAAAAATGTGCTGCAAATATTGTATAAGTTGTTTTCTCATGTAATCTTATTGACTATGGGATGAACCAATGTACCATTTACATCTATCTCAATGAAAACCATTTACATCTATCTCAATGAAAAATACTGATCATTGTGGGCGTTCTGTTGTATCTTTGCGTCGTGATAATCTTGAATTTTGTTCATGTGCATATTTTTTTGATTGGGAGGTGTAGATCTGAAGGATATGCTTGATCATCATCGTATCTTGGAACTTGAAGAAATGTTTGGCCCTTGGAGTCCAGAGGGGAAGGTATGGACTGGCCGAAAGACATGGTCGCATAATAGAAGGTAAACTAAACTATTGCAGACAGTCAAGAGCAATTAATCATGTACCATCTCACTTGATTATGTGCCTAGAAAGATAGGATCTCTTGAATATGAGGAAGGCGGATTGATTTCAGTACTTTTAGCGGAGGATCAAACTCTTCAGGTGCTACTGTGTTTCAAAGTAGCTGATAACCCCCCATGGTTTTTCATATGACTGTTGAAGATTGAATAGCTGCATCACTGTTCAACCCGATTAGTGCTGCATTGCCTCCGGGCCTTTGGCGAGTCGGGGAGCTCTCCATATCAAACCTGCTTATTCTAATATGAGTTATTTGTTTATTAGTGGTAGTTATTGTTGTATTTTGCAACAAGATGCCACTGATGATATTTGTTGCAAATAAATAATGATTTTGTAAATTTGGATCAAACTACCCTCAGTCATGTTGCTATGTCGCTGACTTAAGAAAAAAAAAGAGGACTTTCGTGTAATATGAGTTTGAAAATTTTTTTCTGTAAAAATCTATTCTCCTTGGGTTTTTTGCAGGAAAAACCTTTCAAAGCCTCTTTTCAAACGAAAGTCCTTCTCTTTTCTTTTTTTTTAAACACCAAAGACCATTACAACTTTGCCTCTCCTTCTCCCCAAAAGTACTGCCTCTCCTTCTTCTCCGCTTCTCCTTCTCCCCAAGGACTGCCACCATCACATACCGTTTATCTCTTCTCCTTCTCCCCCTCGACTTCGTGTGCTTCACGATCTGCACCTTCTCCTCACTCTAGTGGATCGACACAGCGGTGTAGGTCGCGGCGAGTGTGAGGAGGGCGAGCGGCATGATATTATCTAAGGTAATTTTAGATAATTTATCATTGCAAAGAGCTCCAGACTTGGTATCTTGGTCTAAACTTGTAGCATTTTACATAAATCCCTGTCGAACCGGCTTCCTAGTCGGAGAGATCTCGTTGCACATGGAGGACGGTGATCGAGAATCAAGCAAGAGAAAGATCCACAATGCTGTGGGTAAACATCCGAAATGGAAATAAGAAGACCATGTAAATCAAGGTATTAGCTATTTAGTAACTTTTTGCGTTGATTTTTTTTTTCTTCTATTCTCTTGATACACAAGTTAATAAAAATTGTGTGAAAAAAAATATGAAGCGACCATGATTGAAAATTGTGTGAATCAAAATTATGCGTTCAATTTACAAGTACCGTGAAGCGACCATGATATGGAAGAAAAATCGAGTGCTTTTCGGTTGTTATGTGATTAAGTATACTACACAATCCGAAATAAGTTTGATCCAAACATATTTCCATTAGTGGTTCTTGTTTATAGTAATTTCCTTTGAAACCTTTTTTTTGACCAAGATGAATGTGTATACACTATCAAATTTTGCAGCTTTGGCAAAAACCTTAGATTCAATACCCATTTTTCTTAGAAAATTTATTCCTCAAACAACTTGTTGCATAGGTTACTCAACTAGCTGCATAGATTACTCAACTAACTACATAGGTTACTCAACTAGTTGCATAAATTACTTGACTAGTTGCTTAAGTTTCTCAACTGGCTACGTAAGTTATATTCTTTATGTGTGAGTTCTTTTTCTTTTTGCGTAAGTTACTACATTTGTTGCGCATTTTTCGAAATGATGGTTTGTTCACTGGTTTGTTTCCTTTTTTGACATGCATGGTTATCTAATATGGAACAATAAGTAAAAGGGTTATTTACATATATATCCTAAAAAAACTTTCAAAATACGAATTTACCCCTACATTCTTCATATTTTCATATATACCCCTGAAGAGTCCAAATAATCTCAAAAATACCCTTCCGTGTACTTCCGTCTGATTAAGTAACCTAACCATGGGGTAAACTCTAACCGGGCTGGGTAACTTTACTTAAATACCCCCACCACATATCTAGGCTTTAATTAATCAGGCATCTCCTAAAGTTTCTCCCGCGCGATCATTAACACCTAAGTTTTCATATGTTCCTACCAGATAAACATAGTGATCACCCCCTAGGGTTTCCTCCGCGCCCATTGATCGGCTTCACCGACGTCGATACCCGTCGATCGGCTTCACCGCGCCCATCGATCGTTGCACCCATTCACCTCTCTTAGGGTTTTCTACGGCTTGCCTGACCTAAATTGGGAGAGCTATGGATGATGATCTTGCTGATATGTACGTTATCAAGGGACCATTGCAAGAGGGATGCAACCCTCGAGTCCAAGATATAAGGTATGTTGGAGTTTTGTTCTATGCATGTGATATTGCTGATATGTTTTTTGAACTATGGATGTGATGTTTTTTGAGTATGTTTTTTGGATGAGCACATTGCATTGGTTGAATACTTCATCACTTAATTCTATGCATTGCAAGAGGGAAAGTTATGGATGATGATGTTATGGAAGATTTCCTTGCTGGCTTGTATGTTAGCCCACAGGAACCATTGGAAGAGGGATCTATCCCTCGAGTCAAAGAATTCAGGTATGTTGCAGTTTTGTTCTATGCATATTTTGTTGCATAAATTGACTGAATGTGCTGCATATGTTTTATGTAGCAAGTTTGTTTGTTGAATAAACTGGCTGAATTGCATTGGGGTTCAGAATGTGAGAGTTATTCACTGTTATTAGACAACTGAACATGCTTTGAATGATCATTGATCCTACCTTATTTTTCCCTGTTATTAGAGTGGCCCAAGCTTCATCAGAACCAATGATGGAAATCAAATGATACCATTCTGGATTTTGGAAAAGTCAGGCCAAGTCTGGTACGATGCAATTTGAGTGTGGTAAATCAAAGACAATAAAAATGCATCCAAGTTGATCTACATTTGAGGAGCTAAAGGGAGACATAACAGCTATCTGTTCATGGACCTTTGGCGCCCAGTTGCACATGTCACACCTCCTATCAGGAAGCAATCCAAGGTATTATCATCAAATTCACAATGATGAAGACTACAAAGGAATGATTCAACTTCATGAGATCTACTCGAGGAAGGTTGTGGAATTGTATGTAGAGACTGGCCAAGCAAGTGATTTGTATAGCAGTGCAAGGGCTACAACTAGTGCCACTGCAGAGGCCATGGTAGATGTCAAAAGTGTAGGTGCTACCTCAGAGGCCAGGGTAGGTGTTACTTCAGAGGCTACTGCAGAGGCTACTTCAGAGGGTACAGCAGAGGCAGCTACAGTAGAGGCAAATGCTAGTGCACAAAGTGAAGGAAATGCTAAATCAGTTGGTCAAGCACATGGCACAGCTAAGGGCAAGGCTACAACAGAAGTAAGAGCAGAATGCAGTGCAGAAGGCAAAACTGGTGCTAAGGCAAAGGCTAAGTCAAGGGCTACATTGACTGAGTTTGCAAGCTTTTTTAATGACTGTTATGGATCAGGGGAAGCTTATGTAGATGATTTTGAAGAAGACTGGGAAGAAGACTTGGACTTTAGGCAGATGTACTAAAGGTAAGTACTTAGTATAGTAATTAACAGTTTACTAGTGCTTGTGAGTTTGACAATAAAATCTAAAACTTTGGTTACATAATTGACACAGTCAGCCTGCAATGACCCCTCATGGACTGGGGATGGGCCTTTATACACCTGATGACACAGCTCCCCGAGCCACGAGAGTTAAAGCTGCAGTCAAAAGAGGAGGAGGGCAAGGTAGGGGCACAAGAGGAGGTAAAGGCATGGAAACAGGAGCAGGATGAGGCCTGGCTAGAGGCACACAGTAGCTGGCCTAGATTCTTGCAACTATGTATTGACAAGTACTTGGAATTTTTTGAATCAATACTCTATGTATTGACACAGTTACAGTTATGTATTTGTGTTGGAACAACTATCTGTGTTGTCAGTGGATAGAAATTTGTGTTGGAACAGTATGGATGGAAATTTGTATTGTATTGTCACTGAAATTTGTATAGCAGTTTTGTTCTATATTTGTCTTCTCTATTTGTGTTTAGAACACAGGTAACACAGGTATCTTAATTACTTCTATATTTAGAACACAGTCATGTATTTATGTTATCAACACAGCTATTTATTTGGAACTGAATTTGTGTACAGGGAACTGCATAAGGGTGACTACATATAATCTAGGGCAAATTTTGACACAGCCATGCTACAAAATTCTTTCATAGTTAGTACAAATTAAAGTGTTACAGACTCAAATGACATACAGGAGTACAATTTATAAGATCAAAACTGATTTGATCAGACATATTCAAGGGAAGCATGGTACATACTCAAATGAAATACATGTATACAATTCCTAAGATCAACATTGTTCCAATTGTAAAAAACAAAGCACGTAGCAAAAAAAATATTGCTGCAGCAGATTTCTCAACTCGTTCCATGATGATCAGTGATGCAGACAGACTCTCTTCATGCGATCCCATCCTTCTTATCAACAACTTCTCCAATTCTTTTACTTGATGCTTCAATACACTTATATGATCAGAAACATTCAAGGCCACAGATGATTGCTCGGATGTTTGCTCGGATGATTGCTCTGGACCATCAATCCACATGAAATAGCCACATCCCCTGTCATACTTGTTCTGAAACGTAAACAAGCCAAAACTTGCATTATGGAAATTTTGATTAATTATCAGATTAATCTATCAATAGAGCCGAAATGTACCTTATAGTTTGGGCAACCATAGAAGCGCCTCCCTTTGCTGTGATCTTGTCCAGATATACAAACAGGACATGTGATACGAGTCGATCCGACTCGACCAACTGGATCCGAACCCAGAAGAGGAACCAAACTGGTTCAGACTCTTTCATAGTTTGACTTGGTCTTACCTAGTTCAAATTAGAGTATTTGATTAGGATTTATTATTATTCTTTTATGGGGTAATAACAGTTTACTCCCCTCTAGTTTGGCAATATGTCAATTTACCCCCTATATTTTAAAACGTAACAAAACACACCCTTAATTTATCAATGTGATCGTTTTAAACCCTAATCGACTAACTCCGTCAGTGGCCTGACGGTAAACCGGTTAAATAAATCGTTTGACTGATTTGACCGGTTTGACCAGCATAAAATGTGAGAGAGAGGAAGAGGAGTGACGTCACTGTGACGTAACTCTCTCAATTTTGACCAGTTTGACCGGGAGGAAATGAGAGAGAGGAAGAGGGGTGACGTCACGGTGACGTCACTCTCTCAATGTCGATTTTGACCGGTCAAACGGGGAGAAAATGAGAGAGAGAGGAAGAGGGGGTGACGTCACTCTCTCCCTCAGTCGGGGTGACGTCACTCTCTCCCTCACTGTCGACGAGCCGTCCTGTTTCTCCGGCCTAGTCCATGCCTTCCTTGAGGATCTTGATCTTGCTGAGCTGAAGCTGATCATGCTCCGGCTATCGGAGAGTGGTGGTGAAGAGGCTGAGGGAGGCCGGGTATCGGTGCCGGCGGACATGACTTCGGAGAAGAGAGTGACGAGCTCCTCCTCCCCGAGCCGCCTGCGACCCGCTGGATCCAGCTCGAACAACGAGTCGATGTACGCCTCCCCCGGCAGGCTTATCATCTCCAGCTCCTTGTTGCTATTCTCCCTGGCCTCAACGAACGTGCGCTCGGCGGTGGCAGGCAAGCCATCTGCCTCTTCCGGAGCTTTCTAGCTTCCTTGAGCTAGCTTCGAAACATGGGAGTAAAGATGGGTAGGAAATCGGGGAGCTTCAGCGTAGACATCATCATCACCTCCTTCAAGACCTCCTTGATCTCCCTCACGATGCTCTCGGCCACCTTGGCGACGAAGCAGATGCAGACGAGGCAGATGCAGACGAGGATGCTGTAGATAGTCAGCTGGCAGTTGCTCATCACCTCGACCTTGCTCTCGTGGGAATGCTCTCGACGGAGGTGGGAGAGGTAGTTGGCCATTGCCGAGTCACGGATCTAGGCGAAGGCTTTGGCGAGGTCGGCGTCGAGGTGGAGTAGGAGGTGGGGCGTCTGCGGGGATGTTGGGTCCCGATCGGACATGGGAAGAGGAAGAGATCGGGTGAGAGGGGAGGCTTAGAGGAGAGAGGTGGAGATTGGAAGTTGATGAACCGGGTAAAACCAGTCGGATGGGGTCACGTGCGAAGCACGTGACCAATTTAGTCGGTTTACCGTCAGCCCGGCTAACTCCGTTTGACGATTGGGTGTAATATGATCAGATTGATAAATTGAGGGTGCGTTTTGTCACGTTTTAAAATATAGGGGGTAAATTGACATATTTTCAAACTAGAGGGGAGCAAACTGTTATTAACCCTTCTTTTATTGAGTCCCAGTTGATATTTGATTGTTAGGAATTAATTAAGAGTCCCTTTGAGTTAGGAAGTTGAGTTGAGTTTGAAAGCATTATTACTTGCTAATTAAGCAAGGGGTTTTTTAGTTGGATTAGGACTCTGTCAAGGTCTCTATAAAAGGACCTCATTAGTTTGTATTAGGTTATGCATGAGATGAATGATAAAGAATAGTTGATAGAATATCATAGGAGTAGAATATCATAGGAGTAAAGGTAATGTAGTTTCCACCCGAAAATTCACCATAGATCCACCTTCTTCCCCGTCAGTCATCTTCTTCGCAGCCGACACCGCCTTCACCAGAATTTCTCTCTCCCCGTCACTTTCTCTCTCCGCCACGCCAGCGACCCCATGCCCAGTCACCTGCCACGTCAGCATCTCCTTCCTTCCTCTTCTCTCCCGTGCCCTAGCCAAGCTTCACCGCCGGCATCCTTCCCTACCTCCTCTCCGGCCGTCCCCGTCGACAACCAAGGCCACCATTCTCTTCCCCGAGCCACCACGACCCCGGCCATCACTTTTCCGTCGCCCCACTCCATCTTCTCCGGTGATCCCCACGGCAACCCAACAACCCGGCTCCGTCCCCATCGCCGTCAACCCCTGGTCGACCCCTATCTTACCTCCAACCCACTCTAAACCCATAGCCAACCTCCTTAGACCCGATCCCAACTTTCCTAAGCCACTCCCGAAGCCCGCCGTCGTCCCCGACGTCGATCCCCTCTAAACCCACCGCCGGCCACCTCCTAGATCCCGTTGATCTAGCCATTCTCCGACCAATCCAACCCTTCGGATCTCATCCCCACCTCCAGGCGACCCATCCTGCCACGATCCCGACCGCCGCCGCAGCCCCTACGCCGGCGATCCACTCCGGCGACTCCTCAGCCATTGGATCAAGTCCGGTTCAGCCAGCCAGCTGATTCAGACTCAGCCCAAGTCTAATTGGTTTAGCCAAGCCAGTCAATCCGGATCCAGCCCAATCCAACTTGGTCAGCTTGATCCAGATCACTTCAGACTTGACCCAGTCAAGTCCCATCCAATCAGGCTCAGCCATATCCGATCCAGCTCAAGCCGGATCCGATCCAGATAGCCAGATCAGTCAATTGGACTCAATCAAGTCCGATCAGGCCAATTCTGATCAATTGAAGCAGTAGAGACCCGATACGAGAGGATTACGAGTAGACCGCTCGTATCAACTTGGTATCAGAGCTCCGTTCCACCGACTGTGCGGTTCAGACCCTACGGGAAACTTCGCCACCATGTACGGAGTACCCCAGGAAAGTTTGGAGCAGCAATTCAAGATTATGCGGTCCCAGTTGAAGCTATGTTCAACTTTGATGGAACGCCAAAGCAGAAACTTGAAGCGCACCAGTAGGGAGTGGGAGCAGATTACCAGTAGATGGTCAACTGTGACTCAAACAAGTCCCATAGGGATTCAGATTTCAAGTCAGTTCCCTACTCCAGCTGCAATCCAGATTACGGAACCTGACCCCGAGCCAACTCGGGTTATGACTCCGTCTGCAACTTTGTCTGCAACTCCTACTACAACTCCGAGAGCAACTCCCATTGTAACTCCGAGTTTAACTTCGCCAGATCCGGGTGAACACCTTCTAGAACCTTCCCATGATTTTTCTGGAATTTTACCTAATTTTTCAGATTTTTCCCGGGATTTTCCCTCTCCTCCCGGATTGGCTCGAGCCGCGGCTCATCTCCTTCCCCGCGCACGGCTCGATCCGAGCCGACCCTTCATCGTCCAGGCTGAACATCAGAGCCCGTCAGCTCGTTCCCGAGCCGCCACCCCAAGGCCGCCGTCCGACGTCTTCCTCCCCACCCATACAGCGAGGAAGCACCGGCGTCCCTCACCGATGCCGCCGTGGCCAACAACGACCACGATTGAGGCCCGGATCGCCGACGTCCAATTCTGGCGAACTCCCTTCTTCTGGCAACGTCCGTTTCGCCACTTCCAGAGGATGATCTCACGATCAAACCTCACTAGAAAGGTCCCAAGACCTTCCCGTAACCTTTTCCCGACGAGCTCAAGCACCGTCGCGGCCTAGATTACCGACGATCATCGGCGACGACCTCCACCGCGCCGCCACCTTCAGATCCGGTGCATCCGCAACCCAATCCGTCGATCAAACCGTACGGATGGAACCCCCACGTCCCTGCGAAGCTTCCTGCCACGATCCCGACCGCCGCCGCCGCCCCTACGCCGGCGATCCACTCCGGCGACTCCTCAGCCATTGGATCAAGTCCGGTTCAACCAACCAGCTGATTCAGACTCAGCCCAAGTCTAATTGGTTTAGCCAAGCCAGTCAATCCGGATCCAGCCCAATCCAACTTGGTCAGCTTGATCCAGATCACTTCAGACTTGACCCAGTCAAGTCCCATCCAATCAGGCTCAGCCAGATCCGATCCAGCTCAAGCCGGATCCGATCCAGCTAGCCAGATCAGCCAATTGGACTCAATCAAGTCCGATCAGGCCAATTCTGATCAATTGGAGCAGTAGAGACCCGATACGAGAGGATCACCGACGATCATCGGCGACGACCTCCACCGCGCCGCCACCTTCAGATCCGGTGCATCTGCAACCCAATCCGTCGATCAAACCGTACGGATGGAACCCCCACGTCCCTGCGAAGCTTCCTGTGCCATTGCCACACTCCGACGAGCTCGTTTCGCCGTTGAACAAGCTCCGGCAGCTTTTCAGCCGTCCGATCAAGACTGCAACTTGATCCAGCCGTTTGATCAACCTGATCTTCGATCCAGTGGTTCCGATCTTCGATCTGAACCTGATCCAAGAGTCCTTAGCAATCAGGACCATCCAGATCCGCTCCATGTGATCAAGATGCATCCTCAGCCGTTGATCAAGCATTCAAAGGTTGATATGAGCCATCAAAGGAGCTACCCTCCTTATTCAGATGCCATATTCAATCAGATCAGATCTGACTATGATGGTGACACCGGTTTGGCTCAACTGACCCAAGTCCAAATTGACACCGGTAGACCCAACTAAGTCAGACAGGTTTGGACCAGAGTACGACTCAGCACAGCTGAAGATTCAACTTGGTTGAACCAACTTCTAGCCCAGACTAGTGTAGCAGAAGCATGGTCCAGCCATCTTCACTTCAGATTGGACCAAAGCCAGCTTGACCCAGATTCAAGCCAAGTTCCTGCACAGTTGATCAGACCATGGAGATCAAATCCCATCCTATGGTCATGGGCAACTCTACTGATGGGACATGATGAGGATGATCCAGGAGAGCCATTGAAGATCTTATTCTTGGAGCTACCTGAGCCGTCAGATCGACCCCCAGATGCTCCTTCAGCACTGCCCCTGCTACCCCTGGACCCGTCATGGGATCGACCTGGTTTCTCCCTACCGAGTCCAGAGCTACAGCAGCAAGTTGATTCGGTCCAGCCACATAGAGCCATCCTACCTGACTTGACTCTGGCCTTGAGGACAAGGCCAATTCTGAAGGAAGGGGGGATGATACGAGTTGATCCGACTCGACCAACTGGATCCGAACCCAAAAGAGGAACCAAGCTGGTTCAGACTCTTTCCTAGTTTGACTTGGTCTTACCTAGTTCAAACTAGAGTATTTGATTAGGATTTATTATTATTCTTTTATTTAGTCCTAGTTGATATTTGATTGTTAGGAATTAATTAAGAGTCCCTTTGAGTTAGGAAGTTGAGTTGAGTTTGAAAGCATTATTACTTGCTAATTAAGTAAGGGGGTTTTTTAGTTGGATTAGGACTCTGTCAAGGTCTCTATAAAAGGACCTCATTAGTTTGTATTATGTTATGCATGAGATGAATGATAAAGAATAGTTGATAGAATATCATAGGAGTAAAATATCATAGGAGTAGAGGTAATGTAGTTTCCACCCGAAAATCCACCATAGATCCACCTTCTTCCCCGTCGGTCATCTTCTCCACAGCCGGCACCGCCTTCACCAGAATTTCTCTCTCCTCATCACTTTCTCTCTCCGCCACGTCAGCGACCCCATGCCTAGTCACCTGCCACGTCAGCATCTCCTTCCTTCCTCTTCTCTCCCATGCCCTAGCCAAGCTTCACCGCCGGCATCCTTCCCTACCTCCTCTCCGGCCGTCCCCTTCGACAACCAAGGCCACCATTCTCTTCCCTGAGCCATCACGACCCCGCCAATCACTTTTCCGTCGCCCCCACTCCATCTTCTCCGGTGATCCCCACGGCAACCCAACAACCCGGCTTCGTCCCCATCGCCGTCAACCCCTGGTCGACCCCTATCTTACCTCCAACCACTCTAAACCCATAGCCAACCTCCTTAGACCCGATCCCAACTTTCCTGAGCCACTCTCGAAGCCCGCCGTCGTCCCCGACGTCGATCCCCTCTAAACCCACCGCCGGCCACCTCCTAGATCCCGTTGATCTAGCCATTCTCCGACCAATCCAACCCTTCGGATCTCATCCCCACCTCCAGGCGACCCATCCTGCCACGATCCCGACCGCCGCCGCAGCCCCTACGCCGGCGATCCACTCCGGCGACTCCTTAGCCATTGGATCAAGTCCGGTTCAGCCAGCCAGCTGATTCAGACTCAGCCCAAGTCTAATTGGTTTAGCCAAGCCAGTCAATCCGGATCCAGCCCAATCCAACTTGGTCAGCTTGATCCAGATCACTTCAGACTTGACCCAGTCAAGTCCCATCCAATCAGGCTCAGTCAGATCCGATCCAGCTCAAGCCGGATCCGATCCAGCTAGCCAGATCAGCCAATTGGACTCAATCAAGTCCGATCAGGCCAATTCTAATCAATTGGAGCAGTAGAGACCCGATACGAGAGGATTACGAGTAGACCGCTCGTATCAACATGGCTCTTTGCAACCGCAAAGGATGACCTTGCAATCAAAGCCGGATGAAGCTGCTGGAGAAGATGGCCCGGATGATGCCCATCTACTATTCTTCCTCAGGGCCATGGAGAAGTTGGTCCCAAACCCGACGGATCTTCACCGGAAATGGGAGGCCTTGCACGGATTTTGAGTCGTGGGGGCGATTTGACTTCGTGGGCGAGCTCGATGTCGGCAACAATGGAGTATTTTGAAGTGTAGGGCTTGAAGGAATGAGGCTGTTGAAGGATGCAGGGGTTTAAATGAGGGTTTGTTCTGCAACGGTACTCCAGGGGCAAAACTGTCTTTTCCCCTACTAACGTTAACGGCGTTGGGAATATTCCCACTGGATTCCACAGCAACTAATTCGAAGGGTATTTTTGAGATTATTTGGACGTTTTAGGGGTATATATGAAAATATGAAGAATGTAGGGGTAAATATGTATTTTGAAAGTTTTTTGAGGATATATATGTAAAAAACCCTAAGTAAAATAAAAGCTTCTACTATTGCTGATGCGAGCACATCCCTACAAATAAAGGAAAGTAAGTGGAAAAGAGTGGAGACATAACTACTACTCCCTTTGTTTTCCTTGTTTTAATACTAAGGGACAAATTATTAGTATTTCCATAAAACTAGTTAAAGTTCTTTTTTTTGTATTGCCATCCACAGTTATGGTTTGTTGTTCTTGGATGTTAGAGGACCAACTAATAGAATATGTGATACAAAATGATTACATTCTTTTTCCTAATTGGTTTTGGAGCCAAAATTTGTTCAATAGTTTGTTTTCTTTTTTTGACATGTAGGGTTATCTAATTCTTAAGACAATCCTTCCAATCATGGAATAAGAAGTAAGACCAAAGTTTCTACTGTTGCTGATGCGAGTATATCCCTGCAAATAAAGGAAAGTGGGAAGAGAAAGAAAATGACTATTAAGGATGGTGGACCTTCCAATAAGGAACAAAAAAAAAACTAGAGCTGCAAAGGTAGATAGCCGGTGTTATACCAAAAAATTAACGGACATCAAGAACAAAACGTTTTAGCTCATCACACTAAGCTGATCAGGAAGACACCTTTCCTCCAACTCATTGGACTGCCAAGTAACATACCTCATTATGTTGCAGGTATTGAATGTTTGTTGAAAAGGTGGCAGCAAGATAAGAAAGAATTTTTGATTGGGAGACGTAGCATAGCCCTGACGGTCACAAACACAACACTAACTTAGGATTGAAGAATTATGGTGGGGATTTGAAGATAGACCTTAAGAAGACCACACAACACTAATTTCTTAGCAGTGTTTGTTTTATGTAATTAACTGATCATTTTGTTATGGGTCGTTCTATCTACACCGCTCCAACTACTAAGGAGACCACTATTGCTAAGTGCACCATAAGTAGATTTGAAATATTATCTAAATGCTATACCGTTATTTTTTTGTTTCCAATCATTCCTTAGTTACCCTTGGCAAAAGTTCGGTTTTTAAAATCCGTTCATAGCCATGGTTTTCGGATTTAAAAACCCGAACTTATACTCTGCGAAGTTAACAAGCTTATAACACAAAAGGTTTGTTTTTTAAAACCGAACCGTTATCATATCTTTTCGGTTTTTAAAATCCATTCATTTCCCAGGATTCCAGATATATAAAACCGAACCATATAAAATAACTTTGAAAACAGTATGAACATTCACGCTATTTTTCATACATGATTTCATAACATTACAAGATCGAAATTTGATTGTATAACAATATTTCAATACACTAGGCCACCAAATCATTCAATATTTCACAAATTCGATTTTTTAAATCCGAACATGAATCACAAGTTCGATTTTTTAAAGCCGAACATAAAACACATGTCCGGTTTTTTAAAACCGAATATAAAATAAAATGTCAATTTTTCAGGACCGACCTACATATAATACGTTCGATTTCTAAAAACCGAACTATACCGACGGGAATATGAGCAAGGGTATTTTAGACATTCATAGGAAGGGTATTTTCGGTATTATTTTAAAAAAAATGACGCGGTGTAGTTAGGAATTGGTGCGGTGTAGATAGAACGACCCTTTTGTTATACCATGAACTAATGCTAATTGCAAGTATTGAATCAATTTTGGATGATTTTGTTGTGGGTGTAATTAATGGATGTTGTATTTATTAATCAAGAGTACATGTTACATCTCATGGGTGTAATGGATGTTATATTTATTAATTAAAAGTACAGATTATTTGTTGTAAATGTTATATGGGATGTGTTTCATGGAGTCGACCTATAGGTTTCTGAGCATAGAAATTTTTGCGTGAACTACTCAACTTGTTGCGTGAAGTACAACATGTTGCGCGAACTACTCAACTTGTTGCGCAACTTGACTAAGTTATTGTAGTTGATCAAGAAGTTATGCAGTGTGCATTAAATGCAACAACAACTTTTTGGCGTGTAAAGTTTTGGAATGGTTTTTTACGGATGAAACCTTCCAAAACCTCATGTTATATGAAAGTCCTTGTCTTTTTCTTTTTTTTAAAACCATCATTTATTTGCAATAATATGCAAATAACTCTTCTAATATTGTTAGAACAGAAATCATGCAAATCATGTCGTTGATCGGTGAAGGGCAAAAAGGTCAAAATAGTCTAACATCAAGAATTAGGAGATTGTGGTTTAGTCCAACTCCTTCGAACTACGTTCGAACAGAGGTGTCGAAGCTGTTGAGATTGGATGAGCTACATTCAAGCAGAGGTGTCGAAGCTGTTGAGATTGGATGAGGAAAGAAATAAAATAGATAAAATAGAGGGAAATTGAAGATGATGAACTATGATGGATCTATTCCTATGAGTGATAGATCTACTCCTATGAGTGATAGATCTACTCCTATGAATGGAATTATTGTAGTACTACTCCTACAAATGAAGAACTGGTTGCAAGAATTTAAAAGGAATAAAAGCTTCATTGCTGAATTTAAAAGGCTACATTGTAAATAGACCTAAGTCTACTAATACATGCTAAAAGATAGATAAAGTGGCTTTTGCTCTTGATTTCGGGGGGGGGGGGGGGGAGGGGGTTCTTCGTCATCTTAGCCTTTTATAGAGCTTCTGGTAACCATTTTGAAACCACCTGAACCACCCACTACGCTGCAACTGTTGTTTTGAAAGTGGAAACCACCAGAACTGCATAACTGGTCTGAACTGCTCTGGAACTGCTACTAAACAACATCTCCAGTCTTCCGATGTAATATTTGACGATGATAACGTTGGAATCTGGAAAAACTCTAAATATAAAAGTTGTAGATCTTCAAATTATCTTTCCAACGGTATTCGAAACGTCCAATTTGGACATCAGATAAGAAAGTTATGACTGAAATAATCAGCCTGCATTAATGGCCGATTAGCCAAATATGGACGATGACATCGGCCATTTTGGACTATGACATTTAGATGTCGGCTATTATTTATTATTTTACCACTGGACACTTTGACTGCTAGTTTGACATAATAAACGACGGAATCTGAAGATCTTGTCAACAACAAAGTTATAGATCTTCTCTTCCTCTTTCCAATGGTTCAAGAATCAACTCATTTGGATATCTTATGAGAAAGTTATGGCCGAAATACATCAGACCACGTCAACGACGATTATTATATTAATCGACCAAAATTTGGCGATCGGAAATCTGGCCGATGGAAATTGGTCGATTAGATTCTTTGGACGATTGGAAATTCGGCTATTATTTATCATTTTACCATTGGGCACTTTAACAACCAGTTTGATATAGTAAACGATGGAATCTGAAAATCTCGTTAACATGAAAGTTATAGATCTTTTCGTCATCTTTCCAATAATTCAAGAATCACCTAATTTGGATACTTGAGATACACATTATAACCAAAATACTACAGCTGTGTCAAAACTGAAGTATTTATTATCCGATTGGCAATATTTACGAAATTGTCATTGATCTTGTTAATCGCCCAAATGACTTTTAGACATGGTTATATTTATGGCTAACATTTTGTACCCCCGGTCTTTATGAAAATAAAATTTTTTTGTAAAGACCTTATTCTGTTGGCCAATTGGGCGATTCTATTGGCCAATTGGACGATTTTGTCGGCCAATTTGACGATTTTATTGGCCAATTTGGCTATTCTATTGGCCATATGGACGATTTTGTCAACCAATTGAGTCGTCCATAAAATATATTTTATTAGCCATTTGTCCAATATACTTGTTTTAGGGCAAGTGATGATCAGCCAGGATGAGGATGATCGAGCATAACACATTTTTTAGCAAACATTGATCGGCCATGCATGGCCCGTCGTTCACTTTTTCACAACACCTTTTCACATGCACTTTTTCATATGCACATTTCCATATGTCAGGCTAAGCATGTGAGGCCAATAAATGCATTTCAGGCCAATAAATGCATGATGAGCACCACCTTGAACTGGAAAGTGACTGTCTTTTTTCCCTCCATGCTCGACCAGTCTTTTTATCTAAGCCCTTTCCTCTGTCATAAATGAGCCTTTTAAATATACTAGGATGTTTTAGTTCTTTTGAATCGTCCATCACTACGTCATGCTTTGGACCTTTTTTCTCCATTGTATCGTCCATCATAAGATTTGGACGTTTTTGCATCTTCAGATCATTCATCTTCAACTTGACCATTTCTATTTCAATATCACTTTCTACAAGACTCTGCTCTTTTTTATGATCGATCACCATATCATTGCTTGGACAATTTTGTCCAAGTATATTGAACATCTCCAGCTTATCACTGGATGAATCTTGTTCATCGTCCATTTCCATAATATTGTCCGGACCATTTGTCTCCACTAGATTGTTCCTTATTCAACAATGACCACTTGGATTTTGTTTTTTTGTAGATGAAGAGTTCCTTACCAATAGAGTGAAACCACCTTGATTTTGCAGGAAAGATGGCAGAACTATTTTGGTCCTCTCACCTCTGAAACTTTCATCTGGAGACATACTCCATTTAAGAAAGCTTCGTTGAAAATCATCATCCAGATGGTCACTTTCCACGCCTATGAAAATAGTAATTCTGGGAGTGCCATCTTTCATTTTGTCCCTTCTTCTTTGTACGGCTTCAACACATTGTCCCACCGGGAGTGCCAAAAAATATTAGTGTGGAAATTTAACCGTTGACCGGTCAAATAGTTCTGGTCAAAATTACCTAACAATCAAGAATAAGGAGATTGTGGTTTAGTACAACTCCTTCAAACTACGTTCGAACATAGGTGTCAAGTTGAACAGAAATATAGATTGAACCTAATTAATTAATTTACTAATACTAATTATCAGGATTAAATCTAAATTAGTCTAAATTTAATCTATTTTAAATGAGGAATTATCTAAACTTATTAGGGTAATCTAGAAAGCAATAAAGATCATCCTAAATTATTAAATCAGATAAAATATGTATTTAAACCTAATGCTTAAGTTAAACCTAGATTAAGATATGAAAACTCCTTAATTAGACTAATCTAAAGAAAATATTAAAGAAACCGTAAAGGAAAATAATGAAGAAAACTTCATAAAACCTAATATTATATTATCCATCTAAGAACAGCAATCTAAACTACATTATGTGGAAGAGAAGAACTAAAGATAGAAGAAACATGATTATTTCATTAAAATATCACTAACTTACATGAACAGGAAACAATGGAAATCTAAACGCGCAGGCTCTGTGTTTGGTTTTGCGAGAGAGTTTACATAGTGAAAGAAGATGATTATTTATACTATAGTAGTTGGATAACTCATACTTAACACGTTCTCCGCGATCCTCCATCTTTCACTCTTGATGTGCTGCGTGTCCTATCTTCTCTGATGTTACCCTGTTTCTTTCATATCATGCTCTGGCCGATGACGGTTGCGTCTGGTCGATGAGCTTGTCTATGTAATGCCATCCTTCTTGATCTACGTTCCCTTCTCGTCCATATCTTCATCATCCAAAGTTGACAACTTGTTTATCTCTAAATCATCATCGTTCTTGATCGATAACCTACTTATGTAAAGATGATCATCGTTTTTGACCGATGACTTCCTTCTTTTGGTCGATGATCTTTTACTTAGCTTAGAACGTTATCGTTCAATTGCTTTTGAAAGGTTCATCAGCCATATTTATTATACTGGCATGACAATCATTGATTGGTTAGCCATTATTTTGGCTAATATTTTGCCCCCCATACGGTTATCGAGGAATTTGATTTTATGATGAGATGACCATATTTGGCGTGATTTGACAGCTTTCGTGTTAACCATTAAGGTTAATCATGATCGTTCTCTAGCCTTTACTACGAGCAAGTAAAGACCCCCACCATACCACCACCACATTCTACCACCGCCACGACCACCACTAGCATCCCCAACACCGGCGCGTCCATCTCGCAGGCCAACCATGATTCCATCACCACCATCCTGGCCCCGTGCTCGGCGTCGAGGATGGCAGCGGTTGGAGGGGACAAGCGGCGCGGCGGAGCGCGCGTGGATAGATCCACAACGGAGCTTCATGGGGGAAGAGCGCCGGCGGAGTTCGATGAAGGAGATCTCGACGAAGAAGAAGGGAGGTCGCGGTAGCGGCGGCGTGCCAGGGTGAGTGCGTGTGCGACGGCGGTGGCGAGGTCCTACTTGGATTCAAAGGAGAGGAGGTCAGAGGTTAGTCGGTGTGGTGATGGAGGCTGAGACGAGGGGTATTTTGGTTACAAAATTATGAAATTGGCTTGTTTCGTAAAGAAACACAAGAGTATCCCTAAGTTGATAAATTGAAACATAAGTGGATTTTTAAAACAAAAAATTACTCTACGTCCTCTATAATAATATTTGTTAGCGTAGAAATTTAACCTTTGACCGGTCAAATAGTTAAGGTCAAAATTACCTAACACTCAAGAATCAGGAGATTGTGGTTTAGTCCAGCTCCTTCAAACTACGTTCGAACAGAGGTGTCAAGTTAAACAGAAATCTGGATTGAACCTAATTAATTAATTTACTGATACTAATTATCAGATTAAATCTAAATTAATATGAATTTAATCTATTTTAAATGAGAAATTATCTAAGCTTATTAGGTTAAGGGCATGTTTGTTTCCCTGGAAACAGACCATTCCAGGCTGGAATGGAATGAAATGGGCGCTGGAATTATTTTCCAGTTGTTTGTTTCGTTGGAACCCACTCCATTCCATTCCAAGATGCTTTCCAAGATGTCCTTTTTCCAGCCATTGTTCCGGCTCAAAAAGAGCTAGAAACATTTTCCAGCGGTCGCTGGACTCAAATTTCCAGCGATCGATGGAAATATTATTCCATCAGTCTCGAGTCTCGCGACCTATCGTCCCTCCCCCCCCAGATATCTCCCAAGCCTCTCTCTCGCGACTCCTAGGGTTTTCGCCGCCCACCCAAATCCGCCAAGCGTTCGTGAGACCTAGCGCCTCTCCTCCGACCCATCCCCTCTCCTCCACTTCATCGTGACCTCTAGGGTTTCCGGCGACCCTTTCGATGTCTCTGAAGTGACTCATCTTCCCCTCCACGAACGCGACTTCTTCCTCGTGGCCAGATATCCTCTCGGATCTTCAGATCTAAAGTGACGGCTTGGGTTTACGGCCGTGAGGTGCTTCCCAAACCTCGGACCAACGGATCTAGGTCACGACCTAGGGTTTCCGCCGCCAACCCAAATCCTCCAATCTTTCGGATCTACACCGGAAACGTTTTCCTTAAGAGGTGACTTCGGATCCCCTTTCTCCTCTTTCCCTGATCCCCTTTCTTCTCTTTTTTCTTCATTTTTTCCCCAGATTTTGAATGGTTTTGTGGGTTTTCCACTTCGTATTCCCGCGATTGATCCCCTTTCTTCTCTTCGTAGATTTCGGATCTACATCGTATGAGCTGATCCCCATAGTTGTGGTATTTTTTTTCTTTTCCATTCATTCTTTTTCCCAGATTTCGACTGGTTTTGCATATTTGGGTTTTCCAAATCGTATTCCTGCGAATGATTGCCTTTCTTCTCTTGGTAGATCTCGGTTCTACATTGTATGTCCTAATCCCCATAGTTGTGATTTTTTTTTTCCATTCATTTTTTTCCCCAGATTTCGCTTGGTTTTGCACAGTTGGGTTTTCCAGTTTGTATTCCCGCGACTGATCCCATTTCTTCTCTTGGTAGATCTCGGATCTACATTGTATATCCTGATCCCCATAGTTGTGGCTTTTTTTGTTTTTCATTCATTTATTTTTCCCAGATTTTGACTGGTTTTGTATAGTTGGGTTTTCCAGTTCGTATTCCCGCGACTGATCCCCTTTCTTCTCCTCATAGATGTAGGATCTACATTGTATGATATGATCCCCATAGTTGTGGCTTTTTTCTGGTTTCCCTGCATTTATTTTTCCCAGATCTCATCTGGTATTGCATATTTGAGCTTCCCACTTCGTATTGCGACTGATCCCTTAGTTCATTGCTCTACATTTTGGTTTTCAATTGAGGTCTTCGTATTCCCATATTACAGCTGAGGATTTTGTATGATTTTATCTTATTTCAGTTGAGGTCTGTGATACGTTGCCCTTGTTGTTAGTTGATGTCTTCTGGTATGATTTCAGTTGAGGTCTTTGAAATGGCAACCAGTTTCAGTTCATGGAAACTGATATGATATGTTGCTGTTTTTAGTTTAGGTCTCCTAGCATGAGATCTTCTAGTGTGATTTTGTCTGGCTGTTATCCTTTTTCCTGCGTATTATATGTTGTTGGATTACTATAAATTGCTATTACATGCTATTGTTGAAACATCAATACTGATCTTCTTAATTGATGCATTGGCGTCCTACAATGCGTACGACGGGGGGGTGGAGGGTACGATGAAAAAAGAGCATTGTGAGAACGATAAAGAAGTAGGATATGAAAAAAGAAGGGAACCCATATGCATTGCGAACATGACTATGTGTATCCTATCCATTGCCTTTGTGAGCTTTGTGTGTGGCCTTATTGTAGGGACTTGTGAAACTAAGGGATGTGCAAATCTACTACTTTCAATTTTCATGTGATTGAATTTTTATGCTAGGGTTAATAACACTTTACTCCCCTCTAGCTTACTAAATTGTCATTTTACACCTAATATTTTCAAATGTGACAAAGTGGACCTTGAAGTTTACAATTATGTAGATTTGAACCCAGACGGGGGACGGCGTTAATTTAGGTAACGGCGTTTAGATCATCTCCGGCGCCGTCCCTTTCAGATTCGCCATCTCCGACGACGAATCCGGCGATCCAACCCATTGGATTGACTCCCCAGAGCCTTGTGATCTCTCCTGTACCATCGCTGTCATCCGGCGGCCTTGTTTCACCGTCGATCAAGTTTCGATGCGTTCTCAGCCGTCCAAATCACCTCCGGCTCCAAAACCGCCGCCTCCGACAACGAATCCGGCGATCCAACCCATTGCATTGATTCCCCAGAGCCTTGCGATCTCTCCTGTACCATCACTGTCCTCCGGCGGGCTTGTTTCACCGTCGATCAAGTTTCGATGCGTTCTCAGCCGTCCAAATCACCTCCGGCGCCGTCCCTTCCAAAACCACCGCCTCCGACAACGAATCCGGCGATCCAACCTATTGGATTGACTCCCCAGAACCTTACGATCTCTCCTGTACCATCGCCATCCTCCGGTGACCTCGTCTCGCTAGCGATCGAGCTTCAACACGCTCTCGGTGGTCCAGATCACCGTCACTCGGATTAACGCCGTCCCCCGCTAGGGTTCAAATCGACCTAATTGAAAAACTTCAAAGCCATTTTGTCACGTTTGAAAATATTGGGTGTAAAATGACAATTTTTCAAACTAGAGGGGAGTAAAGTGTTATTAACCCTTTATGCTATTGTGATCTTATTCACTTGCTTCAAATTGATGATCTAGTTGTGATTTTGTATGCTTTGACCTATAATTGCTGCCTATTATATGTGGGGAAATGATGCTTGTTTGATCCCCTTATGCTTGTTGGGTGGTTTTACTTGGAAATGTACCTATCCAAGTGATTTTATTCACTTGCTTCAAATTGATGATCTAGCTGTGATTTTGTATGCTTTGACATATAATTGCTACCTATTGTATGTGGGGAAATGATGATATTTAAATTGCTTACATTGGTGTCTTGGACGGCCAGATACATGGCAACCAACCACTTATTGTTTGATCCCCTTATGCTTGGTGGGTGGTTTTACTTGGAAATGTACCTATCCAAGTGATTTGATTCACTTGCTTCAAATTGATGATCTAGCTGTGATTTTGTATGCTTTGACATATAATTGCTGCCTATTATATGTGGGGAAATGATGATATTTAAATTGCTTGCATTGGTGTCTTGGACGGTCAGATACATGGCAACCAACCACTTATTGTTTGATCCCCTTATGCTTGTTGGGTGGTTTTACTTGGAAATGTACCTATAATTGCTGCCTATTATATGTGGGGAATTGATGATATTTAAATTGCTTGCATTGGTGTCTTGGACGGCAAGATACATGGCAACCAGCCACTTATTGTTTGATCCCCTTATGCTTGCTGGGTGGTTTTACTTGGAAATGTACCTATCCAAGTGATTTTATTCACTTGCTTGAAATTTATGATCTAGCTGTGATTTTAATGGGGGAAATGATGCAAATGGTTTTCTTCTATGTTAGAATGAAGTACTATGGGCCAATTTCGTGGTTACTGAATGTGATTTAAATTTTCTGGTGATTGAATGTGTTTTGATGTGTGGGGAGATGATGATATATTTGATCCTTGGGTGGTTTGGATGGCCAGATACAATTAGGGAAATGTGAAGCTGCAGCTCCTTTCTTATTGTTGCAAATGGGTTTACTTGGGGAAATGATGCTTGTTTGATCCCCTTATGCTTGCTAGGTGGTTTTACTTGGATAGCCACATACATGGCAACCAGTCACTTATTGTTTATATCTGATTGGTTTTGATGGGGGAAATGATGCAAATGATTTTCTTAATGTTACAAATGGTTTACTTGGGGAAATGATGCTTATTTGATTCCCTTATAATGCTTGCTGGTTTTACCTGGGGAAATGATGAAATCTTATGATGAACGAGGGAAGCAGTGGCTTGGTGATTTGGAAGGTCGAGTTTGTTCAGCAACCAATTGCCGCCACATAAGGACGATGATGACATTGTTCTGAGCCCTTGATCTTGCAATCGTATACAACCACGAAGACAATAACAAATATATGGAAGACAAGTGATGTACAAATTCATTTTTTTCATTCACTTCTGTAAACATGTCAATTTGACACTATATGTGAATTGTTGTAATGTAAGGAATGAATCATTGAGTATTACAAATAAAAATTCTGGTATTACCGCAGAAGTTGTGTATTGTTTTTTGGCTCAAAAACATTTGTTCGTATTTTTCTCGCTCTTAGAAATATAATTACAAGGTCATCTAGTTCAATAGAGGCAATGATCATGCCCAATTCCAAATAATGAAATAGTCACCATATTTAAAAATGAACAACTATACACAATTGTCAAAAGATAAAACAATACCTCACATGAGCCAATTTGAAAATTTTCACCATCTCAAATAAAAAAAAAACAAAAAGGCATCAAATATATATTTTCTAAATATACATATATTTAAATTAAATATATAAATTTCATATGGGTATGCATCATAATACACATGAACATAGTTTTTATAATCAAACAATTTCAAGAAAAAAGGGTGGTAATCTCACCACGGGTATTCTGGGGTGACCATAACCATCATTCCAATACCAAACAAACACAAAAAATGACAAAGTCACAAGAAACAGTTTCCATTCCATTGCCAAACAAACAGCAAAAGTGCCAGATTTCACAGAATTCTGCGTTCATTCCAGCAGCAAACAAACAAACAATGTAATTCCATTCCATTCCAATGGAATTCATTTCCATTCCAGCATTCCATTCCAATCCATTCCAATGAAACAAACGTGCCCTAATCTAGAAAGCAATAAAGATCATCCTAAATTACTAAATCAGATAAAATATGTAATCTCGCCGGCCAACCATGATTCCATCACCACCATCCTCACCCCGTGCTCGGCGTCGAGGATGGCAGCAGTTGGAGGGGACAAACGGCATGGCGGAGCGCACGTGGATAGATCCACAAACGGAGCTTCATGGGGGAAGAGCGCCGACGGAGTCCGATGAAGGAGATCTCTGCGAAGAAGAAGGGAGGTTGCGGCAGAGGCGGCGTGCCAGGGCAAGTGCGTGTGCGACGGCGGTGGCGAGGTCCTACTTGGATTCCAAGGAGAGGAGGTCGGAGGCTAGTCGGTGTGGTGATGGAGGCTGAGACGAGGGGTATTTTGGTTACAAAATTATGAAACTGGCTTGTTTCGTAAAGAAACACAAGAGTATGATAAATTGAAACATAAGTAGATTTTTTAAAAAAATTACTCGAGGACGAAGGGCAATCATTTTGGATGCCTTTGTTGCTTGCTTGAGCTCTCTGGTTTCCATCCAGAGTTGAAGGAAAACTATGGAATCCCATCCGAGAGAGGAGAAAGGGAGAGAGGCAGACAAGAGGAGCGTTGCACCGATGGAACAAGGCTCGATTCAAGGCTTCGAATCCCTCCATCGCCTCCTCGAGGCCTCCTTAAAGCCCGATGTTTTCAAGGTTTTGTGTTGTTTTATTCGAGAGTTGTATGCTTTGATGGATCGAAAATCGTGGAATTAGATGTCTCAAGATTGGTTCTTGTACTGCTTTGGCTGAGAAGAAGAGATTTGGAGTACGTCCATAGAAAATATTAAATCTTTGTCCAGTGGAGCAAGTTCAGCTACTTGAATATTTGCTGGATTTTGTGTTCGATTTAAGAAGCTGATCGAGCTTCCTAGTAAATAAGATCATGTCTAGCATCTACGTTCTGAAACTAGCAATCGTCTCTTAGACGTAGTTAGTTCTAGTGCTCATAGGTAGCGTGATTCACAAGTATTAGAAATTGAAGTTAATGGTTGGTGGAAATTTTATAACGTTCTTGTGACTTCTTCTAGGAAGTTTGCCGCTTGCTGCTGGGCTTGAATTTTGGGGGGCCTCTCGAACGCATAAGTTTGCCAGATCATGCGACTTCTGTCTCCACAGAGCACAATTTTGATATACAGGTATAGTCTTATTAACTCCATTGGTGTGCGGTTTGATCTTTTAACAAGCCCAGCTTAACTGCTTCATGATATTATACGCCACTTGTCGCAAACAGGTTCTAAAAAACGCTAGGCGCTAGTCGGGCGGAAGCCCAGGGACTAGCGCCCAGAGGACTAGTCGGACGCCTAGGCGGGGACTAGGCGGTTTTATTTTTTTTTAATTTTAATTTAATTTTTATTACATATAATTATATAAATAAAAATATAAAGCTTAAATAGCAATACTATTTCTTTCAAAGTTTTGATTCTAGCAACTTTCAAGCATATGCCTCAAACAGGGGTGAGATCTCTCGAGGTCGGTGGAGATTTGAGACCAGAGAGCAAACGAAGGTGAGATCTCTCGAGGTCGAGGTGAAGGCGGCGCGGAGCGGCGGAGGTGAGATCTCGAGTCCCGAGATCCGTCTAGGCGCCGGTGGAGATCAGAGAGGGCGGCGCGGAGCGACGGAGATGAGTTCTCAAGTCTCGAGATCCGTCTAGGCGCCGGTGGAGATCAGAGAGGGCGGCGCGTGCGGAGGTGAGGGAGCTTGGCGGTCGACGGTCGGTGGAGATTAGAAAGACTGGGTTAAGTGGATAAGGGATAAGTGAGTAACTAGAGAGCAAATCGCCCAACCCGCCTAGGCACCCGCCCAGCCCTCCTAGGCGGTCGATTTTCAGCCGAATGCCTAGCTTGATTGACTAGGCCTTAATCGGGGCGGCCGGGAAGCGCCCAACACCTAGGCGGCCGCCTAGACCGTTTTTTAGAACATTGACTTGTCGTAGAAAAGACATCCCCCTTCGCTTCGAGCGTGAATTTGTGTGATATTAACAAGGAGTGATCATAAATATGTGAAACATGCTTGGTCTAGGAGCGAAGCAATTGTACGTGTGGTTTGGAAATATTTCCAGGGAGCTGTTTCATACTGATCAAAGCAAATATTTACTTGAAGTGTCTTTTGGGCATGCATAATTTCCATTTAATCACAGAGACTTCTTCCACAAGAATCATGACTACCAAATGTACCATATGCTGCCCATTGTCCTTTTAGTCAGCTATGCTAGATATTACATTCTGCTGAGCTATTGTAGCAATTTGGGTGGGTATGCAATGGCAAATTATTTCCTCCTGCTTATGTTGAATGCAAAGCTGGCTTTATTCTGCAGCTCTTCATTCTCGTCAAGGTACAGTCTCTATGATTCGAGAATTTGAAGCTTGCAATCTTGAATCAACAATTCTAGACTTGACTTTGGAGTTTTAATCTGATATTTCATAATATAATTGCCTTAAACAGTGCATTAATTTTGTTTTGTGGCTATTGCGTCTACAGGCTTTTTGCTTCCGTGCTGACAAAGAGTTATTGCGAGAACCTCGAGTAATTCGCGTTGGCCTCATCCAGAACTCTGTTGCTCTTCCAACCACTGCACCATTTTTGGACCAAAAAAAGGCTATTCTGCAGAAAGTAAAACCAATGATTGACGCTGCTGGTGCCTCTGGTGTTAATATCTTATGCCTACAAGTATGTTCCGGCAACTAGTTGCTTATGTGCAGACCATAAACATAAATATAGTATTTTCAAGACAAATCCTAACTGTCCTAGTGAGCATGTAGGAATTTTGGATGATGCCTTTTGCTTTCTGCACCCGAGAGAAGAGATGGTGTGAATTTGCAGAAGCTGCTGATGGAGAAACAACAAAGTTTCTCCAGGACCTTGCTCGGAAGTATAGCATGGTCATCGTAAATCCGATTCTTGAAAGGGATGTAAACCATGGAGAAACCATCTGGAATACAGCTGTTGTTATTGGAAACCATGTCAATACAATTGGCAAGCATCGGAAGGTAACTGAAAAATAGGCTTCGCATATTTTCTTCTTGTGGTTGATGTGTGTTATGAAGTTTTCTAGTCCTTGCATTCGTGCATGTACCATGTCATGGACTTTTCTCAGAATCATATTCCTAGGGTTGGGGTTTCTAATGAGAGCACATATTACATGGAAGGAAACACTGGGCATCCGGTATTTAAAACAGCTTATGGAAAGATTGCAGTGAATATATGTTATGGAAGGCATCATCCTTTGAATTGGTTGGCATTTGGCCTGAACGGAGCGGAGATTGTGTTTAATCCCTCTGCCATGGTTGAAGAACTAAGTGAACCAATGTGGCCAATCGAGGTCTTTCCGCCTAATTGATTTTATAGTTTATGAGGTCACTTTCCTTTACTTGTATCAAGGTAATCATGCTTATTGTTTGTAATTCTTCAGGCTTGGAATGCCGCAATAGCAAATAATTACTTTGTTGGATCAATCAATCGTGTTGGGACTGAAGTCTTTCCTAATCCGTTCACATCTGGTGATGGGAAGCCTCAACATTCAGATATTGGACATTTTTATGGATCGAGCCATTTTTCTTCCCCAGATGCATCTTGCACCCCTTCCCTCTCACGCTACAGAGATGGCTTAATCATTTCCGACATGGATCTTAATCTCTGTAGACATATAAAGGACAAATGGGGTTTCTGCATGACTGCCCGTTATGAATTGTACGAGGAATTGCTTTCTCAGTATTTGAAAGCAGACTTTGTTCCCCAGGTGATTGTTGACCCCTTGTTGCAGAAGAGAACATAAAGGTTTGATGGAAGCAAGGGTGTGTATGTGGTAAGTTACTTTTGCTTATAAATGAAGTAGCTGGAGTTATATATCATGAGTGCATGAAACAATTCTTGTTCTACAGCTCTGCTTCCCTACAAAAAGATTTAAGCTCTGCTTCCCTACAAAAAGATTTAAGCTCTGCTTCCCTACAAAAAGATTTAAGCTCTGTTTCCCTACAAAAAGATTTAAGCTCTGCTTCCCTACAAAAAGATTTAAGCTCTGCTTCCCTACAAAAAGATGTGTTGCAAATATTGTATAAGTTATTTTCTCATATGATCGTGTTGATTATGGGATGAACCAATGTACCATTTACATCTTTCTCAATTAATAAGACTGATGATTGTGGGGTTCTGTTGTATCTTTGCGTGATAATCTTGGATTTTGTTTCAATATGCATACTTTTTTGTTGGGAAATGAAGAACTGAAGAAAGATATGCTTGATCATCATCATATCTTGGAACTTGAAGAAATGTTTGGCCCTTGGAGTCCAGAGGGGAAGGTATGGACAGGTCAAATGTCGTGCACATCGATGAAGCTTTTTTTTTTTTTTTTTTTTTTTTGATTAACAAAATTTGGGTCATCATAAATTAGATGATTATATTGCTTCTTTTGCTGCTGCTTTTCATGCATCAGGTTGATTGAGTGCCAATATCAACGACAAATCTTTTGGTTGTGTAGTAACAATCAGCTCATCAATGATCCATATGCAAAGAGGAGACCCTTCTTATTAAACCTTCTTTTATTCTTCACTATAGCAAACGTTTACAATCAATGATAACTTGATAAGCAGTAAAGCCATTTAGCCTCCCATCTTTCTGCAGTATATAGCCTAGTTTTGCATCAGTTGCTGCACATTCATAGGGAATGAGCTCTGCAGTGTTCCTTCATATGCATGTTTGGCCGCAATAGCATTGAAAGCATCAGTAGGGTGGTATGGATCCCAGAACACATGATTAGCTCTATCACTGCATTCCAATGGCAGCTCAGGCAAGTAAATTATTTGACCCTTTGATCTCCCTGCACCGCAGCAACACACACACACACACACCCACACACAACACCAATGGCCTCTGAATTCTGAATCAAAGAAAGCATTATTCCGCAACTCGAAGTTCTGTGAAAGAGAAATCTACCGTAGTTTGCATAGTTTTTGATGACCTATGAAGTGGAGGCATATGAATCCCAGTACAGAAAGTATGCTCCTTCAAGGTTTGAGTTGAGCTGATTTAGCATTGCCACAAGTTTGGTTTTGAATCCTTGTGCCAAGTTGTTCGTCGCATCGATGCACGTGCCGGCGCTCGTAGATCCTCTTTGGCTCGGCATGCAACCAAGCGGCCCAAGCCCGGCGACCAGAAACTTCCTTCAACCCAGATTGTATATGTCCTGATCAAAGAAGTTGTTAGGATTAAACCCAAGTAGATCGGCAATTGATAGGTGGTTTGGATGGAAAACAAGTGACAAACCAAGATGAGAAGAAAACAAAGAAGAAAAGAAAGTAATGACACACGGATTTAACGTGGAAAAACCTTTCAAATAGAAGGTAAAAAACCACGGGAGGAGAGGAGGAATCCACTATGAAAAATCACTAAGAAACAACCAAGTTCTTCGTCTCTGTTCTCTTCAGGAAAGAGAAAACAGAGAACTTACTTAACCTAAAACTAAAGAACAATGAAAACCTTAACCCTAATCTCATGATCTAGGGCTTATATATATAGACCACTATGATCCAATAGGATCTTAACGGATTTATACTAAAACAAATATAATAAAACCCGTTAAGTATAGTTGCCTAAAATAAAAGGTCTTCAGCATCGGGCGTCCACGGTCGACCGTCAAGCTCCCACGGTCGACCGTCATGCTTCCAAGGTCGACCGTCAAGTTCCTACGGTCGACCGTCATGCTTGAACGGTCCATTGGCACGAGTCCATCATACGCCCGCGGTCGATCCACGCATCGACCCTGGGAAGTGATTTTCTTGACAGAGACGGACGGTCGATGTCACGGTCGATGCGGCGGTCGACCGTGACAATCTTGAGCAAGACGGTTGATGCTGCGGACGATGCTCCAATCGTCCGTGACAACCCGCGGTCGACCGTCAAGAGTCCACGGTCGACCGTGGTCTTCAGATTCTGCTGAGAAAGAGTTTTGAGACAAACTCAACAAATCTCCACCTGGCTCAAAAAACTTTGATTTCATCATACTAGTGGAACAAAACTCCCTCTCCTCCAAAATGCCCCGAAGGGCAACTCAATTGCTTCGAACTCCAATCAAGTCCAAGCAATGCTTGAACTTGACAACAGGAACTGACTTTGTCAGCATATCAGCAGCATTATCTTCAGTACCAATTTTCTTGACACAGAGATAACCTCTTTCAACAAGATCTCGAACAAAATGATACCGAACATCTATGTGCTTCGTTCTCTCATGGTACATCTGATCTTTAGTCAAATGAATTGCACTTTGACTATCACATAGAATTGTCCCATCACAT
This sequence comes from Narthecium ossifragum, assembly GCA_963920575.1. Taxonomy (NCBI): domain Eukaryota; kingdom Viridiplantae; phylum Streptophyta; class Magnoliopsida; order Dioscoreales; family Nartheciaceae; genus Narthecium; species Narthecium ossifragum. The sequence goes on from OY986963.1 coordinate 11,438,207, forward strand.
GAAAACGAACTAATTTCACTTAATATGCCCTTTAGCCAGATTAATTCCTTTGAAGCTTCAGTAATGGCCATGTATTCAGCTTCCGTCGTAGACAAAGCAACTGTGGATTGTAAAATCGAGTGCCAACTGATGGCACATCCACCAAGAGTAAAAACATAGCCAGTAAGGGACCTTCTTCGATCTAAGTCACCAGCATAGTCAGAATTTACATAGCCCATAACACTGCTTCCTGTCTTCCCAAACACCAAACATGTAGAAGAAGTACCTTTCAAGTATTTTAAAATCCATTTCACTGCCTGCCAATGAGCCTTTCCAGGATTTGCCATGTATCTGCTCACAACACTAACAACATGGGCAATGTCAGGACGAGTACATACCATATCATACATGATGCTACCAACTGCATTGGAATATGGAACACGAGACATGTACTTAATCTCATCATCAGTTTTAGGAGACATATCTGCTGAAAGTCTAAAATGAGGAGCAAAAGGAGTACTAACAGGTTTGGCATCAAGCATGCCAAAACGATCAAGAACTTTCTCAACAAAACCCTTTTGAGTCAAAAACAGCTTTCCAGCTTTACGTTCTCTCTTAATCTCCATACCAAGAATTTTCTTGGCAGCTCCTAAGTCCTTCATCTCAAATTCACGATTTAGAGCATCCTTCAACTGATCAACCTCAAACATATCCTTTGCAGCAATGAGCATATCATCCACATAGAGTAACAAATATATGAATGATTCATCAGGAAGCTTTCTAAAATATACACAGCTGTCATACTTGCTTCTAGAGTATCCATGGTGCAGCATAAAAGAGTCAAAACGCTTGTACCACTGTCTAGGAGACTGCTTCAATCCATACAAGGACTTCTTAAGCAAACAAACATGATCTTCTTTTCCTTCAACTATAAAACCCTCTGGTTGATGCATATAAATGGTTTCTTCAAGTTCTCCATTTAAGAAGGCAGTCTTAACATCAAGTTGCTCTAACTCATAATCATTTATAGCAACAAGACCAAGCAAGATGCGAATAGAGCTATGTTTCACAACAGGAGAAAAAATGTCATTGTAGTCAATACCTTCAATTTGACTGTAGCCCTTTGCAACTAATCTTGCTTTGTACTTCGCATCCTCAACACCAGGGATGCCTTCCTTCCTCTTGAACACCCACTTGCATCCAACAATTTTCTTCTTGCTAGGAGGTTTTACTAAGACCCATGTTTGATTTTTCTGAAGAGACTCCATCTCTTCATTCATAGCAACCAGCCAAGAACCTGAATCACTAGTTGAAATAGCATCTGAATAGGATGTAGGTTCGTGAAAACAATCGGTTTCTAATCCAGCAGACAAAGCATAAGCAACCAAATTATTTTCCGCATATCTCTGAGGTGGTCGAATATCTCTTCTTGGTCTATCTCTTGCAATGGAATAAATATCAGAATGAGTAGCCTCTTCTTCTTCATCATCTGAACCATTCTGAGTTGGAGGTGCTTGCACTGAAGAAGAAACTTCATGAGAAGTAACAGGAGTAAGCTCCACCTGCACCCCAACCGGTGAATTATCTGAGCCTTTTGAGACAAGAGGAGTAGCACAATTATTTTTTGGATGAAGCATAACCGATTCATCAAAAGTTACATCCCGGCTAACTATGAACTTAGAAGATTCAGGACACCATAATCTGTAGCCTTTCACTCCATCAATGTATCCTAAGAAGATGCACTTCTTAGCCCTAGGAGCCAGCTTTCCTTCATTCACATGACAATATGCTGGACAACCAAAAATCTTCAAATGAGAATAAGTAGGAGAATTTTTTGACCATACCTCCTCTGGAGTCTTAAACTCAATAGAAGCAACTGGAGATCGATTTACTAAATGACAAGCTGTAAGCACAGCTTCAGCCCAGAAAGACTTCTCCAAACCTGCATTAAAGAGCATAGATCGTGCTCTCTCAAGTAGTGTCCTATTCATCCGTTCTGCAACTCCATTCTGCTGTGGAGTACCAGGGACAGTAAGATGCCTTTGAATACCTTCATTCCTGCAAAAGTTGTTAAACTCTCCACTGCAGAACTCTAGGCCATTATCTGTCCTCAAGCTCTTAACTTTTCTCTCTGTCTGCTTTTCTATCAAGGCCTTCCATTGCTTGAACTTCTCAAAAACGTCACTTTTCTGCTTGAGAAAATAAACCCAGACTTTCCGTGAAAAATCATCAATAAAGGTAAGCATATATCTAGCTCCACCTTTTGATGGAACTTGAGAAGGGCCCCAAAGGTCAGAGTGAATATTATCCAAAGTAGCTTTGGTTCTATGAATTCCACCACTGAAACTAACTCTCTTTTGCTTGCCAAAAACACAGTGTTCACAAAAATCCACCTTCCCTGTACTCTGGCCACATAGTAAACCTCTCTTGCTCAAGAGAGACATACTCTTCTCACTCATGTGTCCTAACCGCATATGCCATAGCTTAGTTACTTCAGAATCTAATAAAGAGGAAGAAGTAACAGCTACAGAGCCTGTAACAGTAGTACCCTGCAGCACATATAGGCTACCACATCTCTTTCCTTTCATAACAACTATAGCACCACAACAAACTTTTAGAACTCCACCTTCAGCTGTATACCTGCATCCGTTTGCATCAAGTGTACCTAAAGAAATTAAATTCTTTTTCAATTCAGGAACATGCCTAACCTCCGATAATGTCCTCACCATACCATCCTGCATCATTATCTTGATTGTTCCCTTACCAACAGCCTTGCTGGCTGCATTGTATCCCATGAGAACTAGGCCACTATCCACTGCTTCATAAGTGGAGAAGTAATCCTTGTAAGGACACATATGATAGGAACAACCACTGTCCAGAATCCACTCATCCCTACTGCGGATCTGATCTTGATTAGCAAAGAGAACATCACCATTGTCTTCATGCACAACACTTGCCTCAGCAGTCTTATCAGGGTTCTGATTGTTTGGTGCTTCACGTTGTAACTTGTTCTTCAATTTATAACAGTCATCTTTCTTATGGCCCTTTTTCTTGCAATAATAACAGAAAATATTACTAGAATCAAAATTTTTCTTGCTCCTTGACTTTGATCTAGACTTAAATCTTCTGTTTTCTGAATTTCTGTCACTTGGCCTACCTCTAGCAACAAGACCCTCAGCATGAGAGCCCGAAGATTGAAAGGTAAGTTCATTATTGAGCATATCTCTAGATAGGATATCAGCCTTAACCTCCTCTAAAGAAATACTCTCTTTTCCATAAGTGACAGTTTCACGAAAGTGCTTAAAAGATGGAGGAAGAGAACATAACAGCAATAAAGCCTTATCTTCATCATCAGTCTTAACTTCCAAATTTTCTAAATCCATGAGAATGGTATTGAAATTATCAAGATGTGATTTGATAGATGTACCTTCCGCCATACGAAGCATATAGAGCTGCTGCTTAAGCCGGAGCTTATTGGTTAAGCTCTTCGTCATATAGAGAGATTCCAACTTCAACCAAAGAGATGCTGCTGTATCGTCCTTTGCAACCTCTCGAAGAACTTCATTGGATAAACACAACTGGATAGCAGTTAGTGCCTTCAAATCCAGTTCAATCCAATCTTCATCCGATGTGGTCACAGGTTTCTTGGAAATTCCTCCAAGAGCCTTGAACAAATTGTTCTGGACCAAGATCCCCCGCATACGAAGTTGCCATAGACTAAAACTGATCTTCCCATCAAACTTCTCAATATCAAACTTCGTTGCCATCACTCAACACCTAATCAATCAACCTAAAGCTCTGATACCAGTTTGTTAGGATTAAACCCAAGTAGATCGGCAATTGATAGGTGGTTTGGATGGAAAAACAAGTGACAAACGAAGATGAGAAGAAAACAAAGAAGAAAAGAAAGTAATGACACACGGATTTAACGTGGAAAAACCCTTCAAATAGAAGGTAAAAAACCACGGGAGGAGAGGAGGAATCCACTATGAAAAATCACCAAGAAACAGCCAAGTTCTTCGTCTCTGTTCTCTTCAGGAAAGAGAAAACAGAGAACTTACTTAACCTAAAACTGAAGAACAATGAAAACCTTAACCCTAATCTCATGATCTAGGGCTTATATATATAGACCACTACGATCCAATAGGATCTTAACGGATTTATACTAAAACAAATATAATAAAGCCCGTTAAGTATAGTTGCCTAAAATAAAAGGTCTTCAGCATCGGGCGTCCACGGTCGACCGTCAAGCTCCCACGGTCGACCGTCATGCTTCCACGGTCGACTGTCAAATTCCTACGGTTGACCGTCATGCTTGAACGGTCCATTGGCATGAGTCCATCATACGCCCGCGGTCGATCCACGTATCGACCCTGGGAAGTGATTTTCTTGACAGAGACGGACGGTCGATGTCACGGTCGATGCGGCGGTCGACCGTGACAATCTTGAGCAAGACAGTTGATGCTGCGGACGATGCTCCAATTGTCCGTGACAACCCGCGGTCGACCGTCAAGAGTCCACGGTCGACCGTGGTCTTCAGATTCTGCTAAGAAAGAGTTTTGAGACAAACTCAACAGAAGTTCACAATGTTCAACACTTGTTGACACGTGCCGAGACGGTAGGCAGAGTTCAGAGGTAAGAGATCTACTACTAAGATGATTGACACAAAAAAGGGTTGATGATAAGTACCTGGAGCTGCCTGCTGAACTCTTGCATGAGGTAGTCATTATAAGCATCCGGGGTGTATTCACTGGGTTTCCTTGAGAATGTAAGCAAGTAATTGTTCAGACAGTCATTGTTTCCCGTGCAGACGAAGAACAGTGATCTGCCAAGGTAATCTCCCATGTTGTCGACTTGAGAGCTCAGCTCTCCAAGTATTGTTTGGAAGTTTTGGATTTGGGCGTCTATTGGATAAAGATTGCCCCGATAACAAAACAGTGAGCTTATTAATTTGAAGACGCAAAAAGAAAAATTACTGTAATTTTATAGAAAAGAAATTGCAGCTATCCCATAGAAAAACAAGCGTGGTTTACGACGCGTATGTAGGCACATGGTCGGTAATTTATCAAATTTGTGATAGTCAGTATATTAGGGTCCTTACATCCTAATTACTCACTAATTTAGAAAAGAAAAAAGAGATAAAAAAACCATTATGAAATGGACTTTAGTTGTTCTTTCTCTTCTTTTTTTGCTGTAAAATCCCATATTTTATTTCTAATGAAGACGTATTTAAGTTCAAAATGACATGGGATTGGTCAGAAATATACATATAATTTGCCGGTGTCATTAAGGATTCCAGAGGCCGCTGAGCCAAAATTTACTCCTAGTATTTTTGACCCGATTGTACTTGGATTGTTGAACGGTGGGATATTCGGGAACCCAAGTAGATAGCCTGAAAACACTGCAAAAAAGTTACATTAACTGAATAAAGGAATAATTAATAATTGTCCACAAAAGTCATTGAGTAATATTGAAGTTTAGAAAGAAAAGTCTTCCAACTCAAAATCAGCTGGGTATATGTGAAGATGGTGGTCGAAGAAGATTACAGTCTCAACTATTAGAATATCAAACATTCTTACCCAAGTGATCCGTGACAGTACCACCATTGCTGTCATGCCCCGATCCAGAAAATCCATCCGGCCCAAGGCGTGAGGCGGAACCTAATCAATTCAATCCATTCCTGACACATATATAATAGAATAAGAAATTTAATAAAAATATCAAATGATATGGTGTCAAAATTGTAATCTATAATTCATGATTCTGATATAAATCTAAGCATCAAAACATATATATAATATCTCAAAAAATCCTTACAGAAAGAAAACTATACATTCATGTCGTCAAAAAGATAAACTGGACCCCACGTCCTCAAAGTCCTCCAGTCCAGCGCCACCACGAGTCTGTCCAGCGGGTGCACAGAGGAACAATTGACGCCTGCACCTGCAAAATGCAACCTGGGTAGGAGCGAGCAATAAGCTCAGTAGGGAAACTATACTACGATTCACACAAAGGAGGAGGGAACACAACAGTGTCGCCTCCAAGCAAGGTCTGGGTGTACACAGGGGTTCCATAACCCCACCGCGTGTCCCTTAGAACTCCTGTCCAGGTCCCATCCTCAGGAAGGCAGGAAACCAACACTGCCGTCTCACAAACAGGAAACTGACACTGCTAGGCGGGAACCAACACCGCTGAGTAAGCACACCCTCTACTCAAGAGACATGAGAACCAGACACCGGCTATACCTCAGAACCCGGCTCGAGGCTAACACGACCTCTAAACCTCGATCAATCAAGTATTCAAATCATCTAAGCCTATCATCAAGATCAATAGAATAATACCATTCAAACCTGGACCACACTATTCAGCCACGGTCTTAAGGCTAAATCCGAGCTACCCGAAAGCCTCGAATCGGCGATCAACCCATCGCCCATGCCTAGCCTAGGAATGCATCTAATGCAAACAAAGCCATGTATGATCATACACATAGATAACAATTCAGGCATGCAAAAATATGCCAATTATTATACAGGGCCAGGTGCAACACACAGCTCGCCAAAAGTGAACATGGCAAGGGTCTAGATACAATGCATATTTTATTATACAAATCCCGAGGGGCGCGACCCCCTTGGTCCAACCACATGCCAAGCACAGGGCCTACACAGATATAATAACATTATTATAAAGCGATAACGAACAACTCAATTTATCCAATTAGAGCAAATGATCTACTAACTCTGAAAAATCATATTTATCAATCTAACCGTCGGATTGATGCGAAACTTGATATGCCCACTCAACAACACACTGATAAGACGTGAAAAGTACACAAATCACCCTTTTAACTAGGTGTTGTTAGTCTCCGAACAATGCTATTTTGATTGTCTTCTCCCCATTTCAGGTATTAGGACCCGCAACGAAGATTATATCAAGTTTAGTGCTAAAACGAACAAATAAAGAACATGCGAAGTCAAAGGAGCAAAGATGGGTCATCTTTGACATCAAAACTGTATATGCTCAGGAAGAACCAGATGATGTGCCATATATGGTTGGAAATCTCTTGAAGTATAGTTTCTGGAGAATTTTACAGTTCGTGATTCCGAGTTTCCGAGAGGAAGTTACGACATTTTTAGTACCAATGGCGCAGTCTGAATGGCAAAAGAGAAAATACACAGAACAAATGATGGATCATCTTCCCCTATAATGATCGATCATTATACTGTAGCAAAGATGACATATCACGCCCCCGACCCAGAAAATCCATCCGGATCGAGGCGTTAGCCACCTAAACCTGTTTACATCATCAATTGGCGCACAAATATATAACTGCTAAGAATTTGAATAATTTGGTCCTCAAGTTCATAGAAATTTTTTGACATAATCACCTTTATAAATATAGGACAAGGAACCCAGTAGATATTACAATTTTACAATCTCAACATCCTCACAATCCTCAACATCTATATCAAAGAATATTACAATATTTCTCAAATAGAACTGAATTAATAATCATACAATTCTGTTCTTGGATACATCAAATTATACATCAATTGATTAAAACTGTGAATTAACAATAAAAGAACTCCATGATCGTCAAGTACTCCTCGAAACTCCAAGTTTGGGATCACCTCGACAATGGTGCGCCAACGCCCAGAAGATCACCTGAAAGGAAAGGACTGCATCGACCTGCATCGCCGATGCAGCCCAGGTAGGAGTGAGCAACAAAGCTTAGTAGGGTTCTACGCTATTCTACGTCACACTGAAGGGAGGAAAACAACAACTGTGTTGTCTCTTCGCCTAAGTCTAAGCAATGCCATGGGTCCTATAACCCTATCGATGTCCCAAGGGCTCCTGTCATGAACCTCTCTCTTGAACATGTTACCAAGATCACCCTAAGCACCAACAGGGAAACGGTACCATGCGGGATCACCCTTACCCAAGAACAAACAAGAGGAAACAAAGACTACGGGCTCCTGTCCAGGTACCACCCTGCCCAGTCATACCATCTCTCGTGGGGACACACATGTCAGGGAACGCATCGACATCCATCCTTAGCACTTGGCCTTGGAGAAACAACACGACCTCTAAACCTCAACAACAATATTCCAGTCCAACTACCTAATAATCCTCGAATAATGTCAAACATAATCATTGATGACAATCACGTCCTAATCCTCGACTACCCTAAACCTCGGTCCTAGGGCTAGATCCGGGCTACCCGAGAACCCCGGATCAAGGATCGAATCCATCGCCTACCACCTAGCCTGATGCCTCTAATGCAAGCAAATGCATGCAATGCTCACATGCATATTTAATAGATCAGGACATGCAACAGTATGGCATACATAATACAAGGCTAGGCATAGCCTACGGCTCCCCAAGAGGTAAATATGCATAAAACATATAAAGGTCTAAACTTCAATAATCCAATATTATAACGACGCCCACGGGCCATAAATAAGCAACAACACATTCAATCAAAATTTCGGCATTACGACGACGTCCACAGTCGTCAACCACAATTTCTACAACGGGGGCACAACCCCGGCCACGCAATCATCAATCAACAACAAATATAATAGACAACAACTAGGGCACAACTTCGGCCCACTCAATTATTTAAACATCCCAAGGGGCATGACTCCCTTGGTTCAACCACGAGCCCCACACGGGCTTAAGCAAATATAAATTACATAAGCAGATAGCACACTACAGTTTGAATGAAAAGCTTCTAAGTACGGGAAATCGGCGAAGGAATACACGGAGTATAACACATAGTAAAACCCAATCCATTAGCCCGAAACTTGGCATTTAAATATACTAGTATGACATGAATTACAAATACACCTTAGACATACATGCTCATTACAATAATCCAGATCACTTATAATTAATAGGCATACTTCACAATCTAATTGCTAATTAGAGGAGGGTTTCACAATTAACTAATTAGGCCGAAATTGAGATAATTAAGTATACAAAGATCATCACATTGAACATGTTAATCCTAGAGATCATTTGGAGCATTAACTTCATAATTCCCGAAGAATCAAACACGATAAAACATCGAGAAATCCACTAACAAACTAATTCCCGGGTTGCTACAGTAAACCACCGTTAGAGGCGATAAGAACTTTGCAAATCGACATCTAAACGTCGTCAGATTTCAAATACAATATGGCCAGGCGTAGATTAGCATGCTAGGAACATGCAGCCCAAGAATTGGATTCATCTAATGGCCAATTTCTACAAATTCACCAATCTTTTCCTAATTTCTGTTTCGCAGCAGTTTAGGAAACAATTCTCCAAAAATCAGATATAAATCCAAAAATCATGAAACCAGCGGCAATTGAAAGTAGATTCGAAGATCTACAAGTCTCATGTTGATAATCAAACGAGATCATGCACGTACTAGCCAAGGTTTGAGCTAGAACAGCTCAGCTCGCAGAAAAACAAAGCTTCGATAAAATCCGAGAAAACATGTATAAATCCGGTTTAAATCCAACTAAAATCGCATGAAGCTTCAATCAGTTACTATGCATGCTTAGAGGGACTAATTAGCACAAAGAAAACAATAGATCAAACAATCAAACCCTAGATCTAGCTCAACCCAAAGATCTAGGTAGATACCCTACCTTAAACGCCAATCCAGTCTTCATTCCTCTGCTAATCCACCGTGATCCGCCGTCCTCCGTCGCCGTCGCCGTCTCTAGCTTGCCGGAGAGCCGTTGGAGTCCTCCCATAATCGCCGTCGTCACCGGAGAAGGAAGAGAAGCCGCGGGAGAGAGAAAGGGGCGGAAGGAGGATGGGGAAGATGGCCTTGCCGCCGCCTCCAGGTCGCCGGGGATGAACGGAGGTTGCTGCGGGAGAGAGAAGGGAAGGAGGAGAAGGGGTAGGGCACCGGGAAGGCAGGGGAAGGAAGAGGGAAAAAAAGAGAAGAAAAAAGGAAAAATAAAGGAAAAGGAGAGAGAGAAAAGGGTTAAGTCACTTAAGTGGCTTAGCCGGTTCAGAAAGAGCCAATTGATCGGACCAAATCCGATTTGACTCCAAATTGCGATCTCGTCGCAATCTCGTCCGGATCTGACGATCATGAACGCTTCTACTAAATCTAAACAATCACGTACATCAATCAAGGCTGTGTGTGCACTACGCGGGTGTGAAACTGACTGCCAAGGTGTAATTTACCAAATTACCCTTGGGGTCTCAAAAGCAGCAATGTGATCGACTGATCACAAAGCGAGGTCAACTGAGCCAAAACAACCAAACCACAAAACCAACCCCTCGACCTACCGTGGTCGGACCGGGTTGGAGGAACGGGTCCTCACAACCTATCACCCTTAAAGGAATTTCGTCCCGAAATTCGATAAGAGTAGGGTCAAAAACAATAAAGCAAAAACAAGCATACCTGCACAATACTAGAAAGGTTAGCAAGCTCGCAACCCGAGCAACCTCACAAGACATCGGGCATCAACACCCACCACACAAACCACCGGGCACCAACGCCCACAACCGCCACATAAGACAGAGAAACACCTCGAGGTGAGAACCACTTGGGACAAACTGCACATACGCCTCCAGCGCTCCCAAGTTATCCCTACAACACTTCTGCACCTCCAGAGCACTAAAGCTGACTGAACCGTTCTGTCTCTCGAAACTGGTCTCTCTTGCCAGGCATCTGAATTGGATGCTTTCTGCGCAATGCATCTGACCCATGCTCGAATCATCGAGTCTGACTATAAACGACGTAATTGAACGACGCCTCCTCGACGCTACCGCTATCAAACTGACAGAAACTTTGCGTTGTATCATCCAAAAGGGCACTCTGTCGCCAACTGCGAACTCCAACGGTTGTCCTCTCTGATTCGTACAAACCCCCTGTCAATTCTGACCTGATCCACACTGATCTTCTGGAGATTGTGACAATATCTGGATCAATGTTTGAAGCCTCTGCAAGGTCTGCCCAACAAATTGGAGAACAACATTGGATACCGTACCATGCCTCAATTGGTGCAATGCCGGAGATCTACAACCTTCACGATGAAGGTTTCGTGAGATTACTCACGGAATAGCACCAGAACTGCACAGAATATGACTGGATGCACAGAAACAAGGGTCGGAAACCAAATCCGGGAAGAACAGTTGGATTAAATCCAATTAAAACCCATCACCACACGATTGGACCTAGGTCAGATGAAATCCAAGTTCAAGGAAGCAAAGCAAGAGGAAGAAATCCACAACGAATCCAAATCAAAACCCTATGATCAAATCCGAAATCCATACAACCAAAACCAGTCAACATCTAGCATGAATAACATGAAAGAGGTGAAGGATACAACCCACAATCACAAGAAGTTCCTAATCTAAGACTGAATCAAAGATTCAGGTAGGAAACCCTACCTCAGAGCTCGGGGAAGAGGAGATTTGGACTTGGTCTTTGTCCCCGACGCTGTCGCCGTCTCCAGCTCGCCGGAGAGCCGCTGGAGTCCTCCCATAACCGCTGTCATCATCGGAGAAGGAAGAGAGGCCGTGGGAGAGAGAAAGGGGCAAAAGGAGGAGGGGGGAGATGGCCTCGCCGCCGCCTCCAGGTCGCCGGGGATGAACGGAGGTTGTCACGGGAGAGAGAAGGGAAGGAGGAGAAGGGGTAGGGCATGAGGAAGGCAGGGGAAGGAAGAGGGAAAAAAGATAAGAAAAAAGGAATAATAAAGGAAAAAGAGAGAGAGAGAGAGAGAGAGAGAAAATGGTTAAGTCACTTAAGTGGCTTAGCCGGTTCAGATGAGCCAATTGATCAGACCAAATCCGATTTGACTTCAAATTGCGATCTCGTCGTAATCTCGTCCGGATATGACGATCATGAACGCTCCTACTAAATCTAAACAATCACGTACATCAATCAAGGATGTGTGCACTACGCGAGTGTGAAACTGACCGCCAAGGTGTAATTTACCAAATTACCCTTGGGGTCTCAAAAGCAGTAATGCGATCGACTGATCACAAAGCGAGGCCAACTGAGCCAAAACAACCAAACCACAAAACCAGCCCCTCGACTTACCGCGGTCGGACCGGGTTGGAGGAACGGGTCCTCACATGACAGAGAGCTATGATTTGATAGTAGTTAAGAAAAATCAAAGGCCCAGATCTAATCCGAGTTAAGGGGATACCTAGGCTATAAATAGGTATCTTTTAGGGTTTTTGGGGAGCTCTCTAGACTCTCTCTTGGTTGCTTGGAGGCCAAGAAAAGGGAGTACTCTTTCTTAGTTTCTTTTTCCTCTTTTTAACTTTTCCTTTTTAGAATCTTTTGAAAGGAAATCCATGGCGGAAGAGCTTCATCAACATTTATCTATGAATCAAACCCTCAAGATGAGTAGTTAAATGATAAGACTTGAAAAGTGCACAAATCACCCTCATATAATTTGGCTTTGTTAGTCTCCTAGAAATGCTTAACTGACTATTTTTATGCTATTTCAGGTACAATAGACCTTGGTACAGATTAGATCAAGTTTGGAGTCAAAACGAGTACATTTGGGCAATTTCAACATGAATGATCGATCATCACATCAGGAAAGGATCGATCATTTAAGTGCATTAACTTGATAGAGAGCACCAATTCAGAGGATCGATCTTCCTTTATGGAATGATCGATCATTTATGCACGACAACAGTGACAGAGAGCAAGGTTTAAAAGGATTGATCTTCCTTCATGGAATGATCGATCATCCACGAGGCGTGATCAATAACACAAGGAAATGATCGATCATCTCCTATAGGAATGATCGATCCTTTACGAGCCTAGCTAGTAATTGAAGACAAATGATCGACCTTCACCCTACGGAATGATCGATCATTTGTTTGCTAGTGAAGAAAATCAAGAGCCCATATCTAATCCGGGAAAAGGATGTTCATAGGCTATAAATATCCATCTTTTAGGGTTTTTGGGGGCTTCTCTCGGGGAATGGAAGTAACAGTTTTGTTTCCTCTCTTTTAGACTTTTCTTTGAAGATTCTTTCGGGAGGAGACCCATGGTGGAAGAGCTTCATCAACCTTCGTCTGTGGATCAAATCCTAGAGATGAGTAGCTAAACCCCTCACCAATGGATTCTTATAATGTAACTAGGGTTTCTACTAGGGATTTCTAAGATCTAGGGCTAGTATACCTTTTTGCATGTCTTATATGGATTAATCTTAATTCTTTTATAATCTTGGTGTTGATTTACTATTGGATGGTTGGATTGTTCTAATGCGTGACAGATCTAGAGCTATTGCATGTTAGGGCTTGGATTGGACTCATCTAATAGGAGGATCATGCTAGAACCATGGTATCTCAGATGAATTCTTCTCCGTGATTAGAGATTGTAGTGCTAGAGCCACTATAGTAGTGCTAGAACCACTACATTCTATTCCTAATCCTCCATTTATCCTATCTTTCTAGATTTGGCTATCAAGGTGCGAAAACCATCTTGATCATACACCTAAATCCATATTATAACTAATTTCTCACGATGAATTCATCCTAATTAGAGGATTCATTAGCAGTGATCATAACTAATCATTAGGTCACTGACTTTTAGATAATTTCTTTCACCGACAAGAGATCCTAATCGGAACTTGTTCAGTGATAGAGAGAACTAGTCATTCACCTATCAACCATTAGAAAAGCCATTCAATGTGATTAGTGTGCCCTGATCATAGGAAGACCTGGTAGAACCCATGTTACGGATTAAGAATTCCTTGGTCCCTTTTCTTGCGTCTATATATTCTTTAGTTTCAAGCCAGTTTAATTCGAATTCCAAACTTTTCCTTAACTCATTAGTAGGAGACTATACAGAGCATCTCAACTCAATCCTATTTCCCTGTGGACCGACTCGGACTTACTAATAGCTACCCCTAAAGTAGTTAGTCAGTAGTTTGATTATAAATTTGTAATTTTGAGTAGACTTGTTAAGCCACGATACTTTTCAAGCTCTATCACTAATCCCCTCGCCATTGTATTCTTATGATGTAACTAGGGTTTCTAAGATTTAGGGCTTCTATTCCTCTTTGAATGATTTGTATGGATTGATCTTAATTTCTTTATGAACTTGGTGTGATTTTATTATTAGCAAATGAATGATTTGTTCTTTTATACCCTAAATCTAGGTCTTGAGCATATTAGGGCTTGAGATTAGAGATTCTCCTCAAAATATTCATGCTAGAACCATGGATGTGAGGATTTTATTCTCGACATTAAGAGTATTGTGATGCTAGGACCATTATACGTAATGCTAGAACCATTATGACCAACTCTTAATCCGTTATTCATTTTAATTCAAGATTAGGGATTTCGTAGTGCTAGAACCACTACGCTAGTGCTAGCACCACTAGGGTAACTTTTAATCCTTAATACATTCTATTTAGCGACCTCAAGGTGCTAGAACCATCTTGATCTTACACTTAAATCCATATTATATTATTTTCTTACGATGAATTCATCCTAATTAGAGGATTCATTAGCAGTAATCATATCTAATCATTAGGTCACTGAATTTTAGATAATTGCTCTCAATGACAAGGGATCCTAACTGGAACTTGTTGAGTGATAGGGAGAACTAGCCATTCACCTATCAACAATTAGGAAAACCATTTAGTTTGGTTAGCTCATTCTAATCCTAGGAAGACCTGGTAGAATCCTAGTTATTGATTAAGAATTCTCCGGTACCTTTTTTTGTATTTATTAATCTCTTAGTATAAAGTTAGTTTAATTTCAATTCTGAATCTTTTATCACCATATTGGTAGGAATACTTAGATTGAGTTTAATAGTTTAATTACTTTCCTACGTATTCCCTGTGTATTCGACTTGGACTCACTGTTATCTACCCCTAAAGTAGTTAGTTAGTAGTTTGATTATAAATTTGTAATTTTGAGTAGACTTGTTAATCCGCGACACTTTTCAAGCCATATCAAAATTTTGGCGCCGTTGCTGGGGAGTGCTATAGGAGATGATTGAATTGCTTTGCTTAGTCTAATATTCCATGTAAATATCTTTAGTTTAAATTTTGGTTCATATATAAAAAAAAGAAAAAAAAAGAAAGAAAGAGAGATTCATATTTACCTTGCTATATCTTCTTGTTGTTAGAAGACGCCGATGTGAGGAGAATCAATGGTCTACGGTCGACGAGGGAGGTCTCGTTCTTGGACCAACCCCTTGTAACGTATTTCTAACTTTTTGCTTGGTCCTTGTTTAATTAATTATTTATACATGGCCGATAATTATTTACCACCGGGTGCCACGTTGAACGATTACTTTTTACCATCTAATTCTGCATCTGCTTATGTTAATGACACATATGATTTCTCAAACCCGACATATGATTCGCATTCATACACCTCTGATCCGGATTTGAGTGATCATTCATACCCTTATTGGCGATTCCAAGGTTACTATCCTCATAGTGTTCAACCACAAGATTCAAGCATACCGGACCAATACTTTGCACCTAGTTTTGAACCATCTTATCTTCCTCAAACACAATACCCACCACCCCAACATTGGTATGAGCCTGAGCCTCTCAGTCCCTTTGAACTACAAGCACAAGTAGATCCATCTTTAGATGAAAGGATTTTTAATGATTTAGAGACTTTTGAGGGACAAATCCAAATTCTACATTCTCATTCACAATTATTAGCTAATATGGAAGTTCAAATTGGACAATTAACATCCTTGATGGAATCTTATTATGATGAGATTGATGATTGTGGAAATGAGCCGATGCACCTTAGTTCTAATGACAAGACTTGTGATACCAATTTACCAAAGTTTATGATGCATGCAACGATGAGATTCCTTTTGAGGTTTTACCGGTTTATAGGATTATGGATGATACGTTGATTTGTGATGTGAATGAATCGGTCCCTCCGGTGTTTCTTGATGATAATGGTATTGATGAATGCATGCATGATTTGAGACCTCCCGTAAGTCATGATGATGTTATTATGTCGGTTTATGAAGCTTTCCACGAGCACATACCTAATAATGAGGATGAATCAGTCGATATCAACTTGCCATTTTATGAAGCTTTTCATTAGGAGATACCTTATTTTGATAATGATTCATGTGATATTGTGTCGCCGGTCTATGAAGGTTTTTATGAGAATATATCAAACCTTGAGGAGGATGGTTATTATGATATTAATTTGCCGGTTCATGAAGCCTTTTATGAGGCCTTACCTAATTTTGATGCATATATTGATGAAGTTTCATATAAAAATTACATGTCGGTCTTTGATGTGATGGATGATGTCTGTGATGACTTGGATGTTCCTTGTGAGACCTCCCTCAGGGAACCTCACTTTGAGCCTCTACCCTTTACTTCATCCACACTTGTTGAATATTGTGAGGTACCGAACCTTGTTTTTCCGACTTACATCATGCGGAATTTGATTGTAGCTTCATCAAAGATTTATGCAAGACTTCTTATCTTTCAAGTACTTTGTTTGTTACAAACATTCCCTTCTTCTTTGATGAAATATGTCTGCATGACTTTACTTTTATTCAGACCATGTATTTCTTTACTTTAAATCATCGGCCGCCAAAGGACCACTTGATGATGACTCCATTTATTGAAATCCATGGCTTGAAGGACGACAATTGGCCAATGACTAAAGCATATAATGAATTATTTGTCATGAATTCTCCTTTCTTCTTTGATAAAGCATGTTTGGACCTCATCTCCATCCTTAAATGCATGTATTTCTATACTTTAAACCATAGGCCACCAAAAGCCTATTTGATGATGGACAGATTTATTGAAACACATGATTTGCAGGATGGTGATTGGCCACTAACTAAAATTTTTAATGATTTCATTAGCTGGGACTTGTCTTTCTTCTTTGATAAATTATATCTGCATGTCTTCTTCATTCTTCAATCCATGCATTTTTTCACCTGGAACCACCGACCACCCAAATTCAATTTTCGTTGAGCTTGCATTGTGTCGAGCTCGGGACGTTAAACCAAGCGCTTGGTGGGAGACAACCCATCTCTTCTTTGCATTTTGACTAGTTGTTTTAAAAAAATGTTTCTTCTTTGCATGCTTGTTTGTTTTCTAATTATTTGCATGTTTGATTTTGATGTGTGTGAGTTGCTGTTTGATTGATTGTTTGATAATGTTGTCATTGTCGTAGCTGAATTTTTGTATAGACTGTTAGATTGGGGTGTTCGTACTTAAGTTTAGCTGCCTTGGGGTGTTTAATATTCATATATAAGAAGTTAGAGCCTTAATTCCCAGGTTTTTAAGACATTTCTGGCGTTTTGGTGCAAATGATCGATCTTCACATCATGTAATGATCGATCTTTATTTGCACGTCACATATACAGAACCTGGGTATTAACATGATTGATCTTTATATAACTTGATGATCGATCATTTTTGTGCACAAGTTGTGACAGAGAGGGTGTATTTGGATGATCGATCATTTCCAACTTCCCTTCCAAGCAATCAGACCAAGTGAAAATGATCGATCTTTTCGACCCAAAATGATAGATCATTTACGAGGGGTGCTTAAAAAAAAAAGGGCTCGACCGACTTAAGGCCTTAAGCTCTAAGGATCGATTTTTTTTCTTGCAAAGGATCGAGCACCCCAGCCGATCGCAGCATCGTAGCCTTCCGACCTCCTGATCCTTCTGCACCTCGTCCATGAGCGATCATGTTTGCATGTTTCCTATGTCTTGCTTGTTTCGTGTACGCATCTTTTAGGCGTCTTGTACCTAGGATCATGTCATATGTGGATCGGCATTTTTGTGAGGTTGGTTTGGTGATATTTTGTGACCTTTTGAGGACAGTTAAATTTATATCTTGTATGTCCATCTTTCTGCTATAGTTATACATGATGAATTTTGACTTTGGGGGGTGTGACCTGTGGGATGTGGATGTGAATGTGTGGATGATTGTATTAGGATGCAACTATGTGGTTAATGATATGTGTGGATGCATTTGTGTAGCTTGTTATACATGCAAATATTGTACTGCCAGAGTGCTTCATGAATACATAGAGGATATGCTGCCAAATTTTTTCTTGATGTTCAATGTTGATTTCTTTCCACATTTGCAATCATGTGATATCTTCTCTCTACCATATTATAGGGCCATTTGCTATCCATTGAATAATGTCAAGCAACAATATGCGTCCCACATGCCACTTGCATATCGTGAACCACCATTATGGGCATTCATTATGGTTATCTCTACCCTATTTTATTGCTTTATTTTTATGACTTAGCGTAATTGAGGATAATTACATTTAAGTTGGGGGGTAGAATTCTATGAATTCATGTTTATTTATTTATTTCATGATAACCAACTATTATACATCCCTTATATTATATCAGAAGAATGAAATTATGATACTTATTCGTAAAGGTTCTTGATTTAGAAATTTGTCTTATGAATTATTCAGAAATTTATATGTCATATAAGATTTAGTAAATTTAGCTATGCATAACATTATCTCTATACTTTAATATTTTTATCATGATTTAAGGATAACTTGACATATTCTATTGCACATATGCACTTCCACAAGTTTAGGAATTGAAATTAGATTTTAAGCCTGAAACTAGGATATATTTACAATTTTTTGACATTTCAAAGAAGATACATGAACACATGCAATTTTTTGTTCGCAACAAGTATATGTGTTGGCAAGTGTAAGGCTTTCAACTTAGTAACTAGGCAGGATGCCTGACCAGCTTTCTGTTCGCGTAAAATGGTTGAAAGTCCTTATGAATGAAAAGAAAAGAAGAAACATGATTTTATCTTAGTAACCGGGCAATGTTCCTGATTAGCATGTTGTTCGCGTAAAATAGGTGATTTTCCTTGTGAAAAACAAAAGAAGAAGAAAAAAAAAGTACAGTTATTGTTATGTTATAGTAGAAACTATGTGCATATTTAGAATTGTGATCTTGAATAGTTGAATGCTTGGATAAAATGGACATTCTGATACATGTGGAACAAAATTCACACACTGGAGAGTCAAAGTTATTTTCGAATCATGATTAAATATGTTGAAGTATTGGAAGTGTGTTATGACATGTTTTGATTTACTTTACTCTTATGTGACTATGAATTAATGAATATATTCGTGGATATTATTTCTATTTTATGCATTGGAGTTAACGAATATTGTAATTGATTTCTGATGATTTGTCTAGGGGATGTATAGATGTTTGTGGGTATCGTCACTGGAAACCTTTAGGAGACTATAACTCCTCCACTAGGGCCACCCAGGGGTTTAAAGGCTTCTTACACATACTAAGTGTAATCGTGAGACCTACGAAAGTGGCTAGTTAGGTTTACTGCTTTATTTTTACTTTTATCTTGCTTTGCTTGAGGACTAGCAAAGATCAAGTTGGATGGTGTGATAAGATGTGAAAACTACGCCAATCACCCTTTTAACTGGATCTCGTTAGTCTCCGAGCAATGTTATTTTGATTGTCTTCTCCCTATTTCAGTATTAGGACCCTCAGCGAAGATTAGATCAAGTTTAGTGCTAAAACGAACAAATAAATAACATGCGAAGTCAAAAGAGCAAAGATGGGCCATATTTGGCATCAAAACTGTAGATGATGTCCCATATATGGTTGGAAACCTCTTGAAGTCTAGTTTCTGGAGAATTTTATGGTTCATGATTCCGAGTTTCGTAGAAGAAGTTCCATCATTTTTAGTACCAATGGCACAGTTTGAATGGCAAAAGAGAAAATACGCAGAACAAATGATGGATTATCTTCCCCTATAATGATCGATCATTGTACTGTAGCAGAGACGACAGAGAGCCATGTTTTGAATGATCGATCATTTCCTTTCAAATGATCGATCATACTTGAGCGCAGCCATTTTTTGGGATCAAATGATCGATCTTCACCCCTAAATGATCGATCATTTGATAGTAGTTAAGAAAAATCAAAGCCCCAGATCTAATCCGAGTTAATGGGATACCTAGGCTATAAATAGGTATCTTTTAGGGTTTTTGGGAAGCTCTCTTGTGAGGACCCGTTCCTCTGACCCGGTCTGACCTCGCTAGGTCGAGAGCCTGGCTTGGTTGGTTTTTGCCCGGTTGGCCTTGTTCAACAATCACTTTGATCATTGCAACCCCAAGGGCATTTTGGTAATCTACCCTTCCGGAGTTGGGTTTCACACTCGCGTAGCGCACACATGGCCTTGCGATGATGTATGTGCTTGATTAGACCCTTAGGAGTACCCTAGACCAGAGGGTCTGGGTCAGATCGCAAAGATCTGGATTTGAGCAACTAGGATCAGATCTGGCTGACTGGATGGTCATGATCTAATCTTAAGCCCATCATATGAACCCCCCTTAAACCCTTCTCTCTCGTGAGAGCATCAGCCGCGATCCACTCTGAGAGAGAGAGCGAGAGAGCGGCGGCCCGATCTCGCGGAAAGAGAGAGGGAGGGAGAGAGGCGATGCCAACGACGACGACCGCGACCAGAGAGATGGGGACTTGGCGACTGGACTCCTTCATTCGAAGGCGGTGATCTTGGCGACCACAGCCGGATGACTGCGATGGCGACTGGAGAAGAACGAGGCGGCGGCTGGGCTTCCAAGTGGCGGCGACCACGGCTGAAATTGGAGCTTGGCGGCGAGGACGACAACGGTGACTGGAGAAGGAGGAGAAGATCCCAGCCAGAAACCAAACCTAGAGGTAGGGGATCTACTCTAATCTTGGATTAGGCCCTAGGAATGGGTTTTGATGCTTGTGGCTTGGATTTGTTGTTGATTTGTGGATCTCGTCGTTGCGATGGTTGATGAATGCTAATTTCTCTTGGTGGTTTGTTTGATACCTGCTAGCCTAGGGCCCTGTGATGCTTTCTTCTTCCTTCCTTTGCTGTTTCGGGTTAGATCATTGGGTTTTCCTGGTCTTCTTCCCCTCCCCTGTATTCACTTTTCTCTGTTTAGCCCATTTCTGGTCTGTTTGATGCGTTTGTGTTTCCCCTATTTTATCCTTCTCCCTTGCTGAAATGGTTTTGGTTGTTGGTTTTGGTCGTGTCTGCTGGTGGCTATTGATGGTGGTTGATCTAGAATCACTGGGTATGCCTGCTGGATGCTTCCCCTGTTCTTAGGTTGTCAGAAGCTAGAGTCCTTCTCCATCCCCTCTTCCCGGTTGTTCTCCGAGCCTATTGCGTTTTATTTGGTTTTGCCTCGAAGGCCATCGTTCCCTGTTCAGGTTGCTGATCGGCAGGAGAGCCGAGGATCCGCAACCAGGCAGAGGGTGGAGTGGGACTGTCTTGTTGAGGATTTTAGCTACTGCTTGGATTCCTCTCCTCTGCGATGCTTCATTGAGCTTAGATTCCATCTTAGAAAATTTCAATCATACCTTGAGATGCTTTGATCAAGCTTTGATCAAAGTTCTTCCTGGATTTTTGTTTCGACCCCTGTCCTGAGCACCCAGCCAGCTTCTTCCCGAAGCTGGTGCTATTCTGTGAGGAATCTCACGAAGCCTTCATCGTGAAGGTCATTGATCTTCGAATCTACTTTCAATTGCCACTGATTTTGTAATTTTTGGATTTTCCTATAATTTACAGTGAATTATTCCCTAATCTGCGACGAAACAGGACTTTTTTTATATAAAAGCTTGGACTTTTGGGCTGAAATTTGGGTTTTCTTCGATTTAGTTACTTCGTTCCTCTCGCATAAGAGTAGTAGGGATGCTAGATAGCATGTACACTAATTCTAGAGGAATTTCGAAGGATTTATGCATGTGTAGTCCTAGGTTTTATTTATGCAAAGTTATCTTTTCTATCAATTAATCTACAAAGCATGTTTTACTTATATATATATGTAATATATAAATGTAGCAAAGTTTATTAGAATTGAGTTGGAGGTTCTGGCTTCGATCTTAGGTTTCCGCCAAATTGCTTCCCTCCTTTTGAAGTGGATGTCGGATTAGTGTCTTTCGATTATGCCAATTATGTACTCTTGTATCTTGTATCATGCTTATGCCTAGGGCCGACAGTGTGACCGTTCCTATTTCTTTTGTGGTTGAACCAAGGAAGTCATGCTCCTTGGGATGTTTAGATAATTAAATGGGCCGAAGGTGTGCCCTTGTTCGTTGAAGGATATTATGCATGGTTTGGGTAATTATACATGTGGAGTGTATGTCTAATTGATGGATGTCTTGTAGTATCTATTGTGGCTTTATGCATAAATGCTTATTTCTTTATCTTGTTAGCTTGTTATCTCATTATGTCGGACGATTGTTGATGATGTGGCATGTAGATACACCTAGGCCTAGTTATTTGAATAAGCTCATGCATGATGCTTGCATTAGAGGCATTCAGGCTAGGTGGTGGGCGATGGGTTCGATCACCGATCCGGGGTTCTCGGGTAGCCCGGATCTAGCCCTACGGCAGGGGTTTGGTTAGTTGAGGAGTAGGACGTGATATCTTTAGAGTCTCTCTTGGCTGCTTGGAGGCCAAGGAGAAGGAACTCTCTTTCTTAGTTTCTTTTTTCTCTTTTTAACTTTTCTTTTTTAGAATCTTTTGGGAGGAAATCTATGGCGGAAGAGCTTCATCAACATTCATCTATGGATCAAACCCGCAAGATGAGTAGTTAAACCCCTCGACATTGGATTCTTATGATGTAACTAGGGTTTCTATTAGGGATTCCTAAGATTTAGGGCTTGTATACCTCTTTGAATGGTTTGTATGAATTAATCTTAATTTCTTTATGAACTTGGTGTGATTTTATTATTAGTGGATGAATGATTTGTTCATTTATGCCCTAGATCTAGGTCTTGAGCATTTTAGGGCTTGAGATTAGAGATTCTCATAAAATCATTCATGCTAGAATCATGGATGTGAGGATTTTCTTCTCGAGATTAAGAGTCTTATGATGCTAGGACCATTACACATAATGCTGGAACTATTATGACCAACTTTTAATCCGTTATTCATCTTAATTCATGATTTGGGATTTCGTAGTGTTAGAACCACTACGCTAGTGCTAGAACCACTAGGGTAACTTCTAATCCTTGATACATTCTATTTAGCGACCTCAATATGCTAGAACTATCTTGATCTTACACCTAAATTCATATTATATTATTTTCTCGCGATGAATTCATCCTAATCAGATGATTCGTTAGCAGTGATCATAATTAATCATTAGGTCACTGACTTTTAGATAATTGCTCTCACCGACAAGGGATTCTAACCGGAACTTACTGAGTGATAGGGAGAACTAGCCATTCACCTATCAACCATTTGAAAAACCATTCAGTTTGGTTAGCTCGTTCTAATCCTAGGAAGACCTGGTAGAATCTTAGTTATTGATTAAGAATTCCCTAGTTCCTTTTTTTACATTTATTAATCTCTTTGTATAAAGTTAGTTTAATTTCAATTCTGAAACTTTTATCAACTTATTGGTAGGAATACTTAGATTGAGTTTAGTGGTTTAATTAATTTTCTACGCATTCCCTTTGGATTCGACTCGGACTCACTGCTATCTACCCCTAAAGTAGTTAGGTAATAATTTGATTATAAATTTGTAATTTTGAGTAGACTTGTTAAGCCGTGATACTTTTCAAACCATATCACACACGTCGAACCACATATCCAAAAACTAGATCAATCGGATAAACGAAAGTTGATCAAAACTTACAATTTCGGTAAAAACCCAGATTTGATAAATCAATCAAAATCCTATTGAAAATAACTTGGATTAAAACTAAACTTTGCAGATCTCTTTCAAATATCATCAACATCATCACAGCCAAGAATCAACTTAATTAAATAATTAAAAACCACTTAATTACAGTAATCAAGCTAACTGTCATGTTTCAGCATAGACAATCCTTTTAATTAACCAGAAATTGTACATAGCTCCAAAAATCATGAAACTGGTTGGAAAAGAAAGCTAACCGATGGATCTACAACGTTTGTGCCAAACACCAACACAGATTATGCATGTACTTCTCGGAAATTACATTAGAACACCACTGTTCTAATTAAACCAGAAAATCCGAAAATAACATAGTGAAATCTTACTTAAGTCCACATCAAAACCAAACAAAAGCCTACCAAGCTTTAATCAGGTGATAAACAAGCTATCAAGTATCAGCTAGCATAGTTTAATTGAAGGAAAATCAATTAAACAACACACAATCACTTAATCTAAGGATTTTCGAAAAAACCTACCAAACTACGCTAATCCACGTTTGATTCTCAATCAAACCGTGTAGGGGAGATCTAGAGCAGCTCCCCTACCTCCTGGAAAGCTTCCCACGCGACGGCAATGATCACAACCCATGGATCAGAGGAGAGAAGAAGAGGGAAGAAGAAAATGAAAAAACAGAGGTGGTCTCAGCTTACTTTTAGGCTCGAGTCCGATCAATCGGTCGGACTTGGTCGGTTAGTGTCCTTATCCGGACGCGTTAGCCTTATCCTGACACGTCAGCCGCGTCCTTATCCGAACAACCGACACAGGTTCGATCGATCGCTCCCTGGACCGACTGATCGCACATCCCTGGACCGACCGATCGCACATGGGCCGCCAGCTGTCCTAAAGACAAGCATTCGCGCGCCCGAGCTTGGATCTTTTGATCTCAAGCCCGTCTAAGGTTCTAATAAGCACATAAATCAAACATAGGGTTGTGCGTGCACACGCGGGTGTGAAACAAACCGACAAGGCGTAATTTACCAAATTGCCCTTGCAGTCCACAACGACCCACGGGCCCGACCCAGATGATCGACCCAAGAGTAGAGGGACATGTCGTCACAATTACAGTATCTCCCAGTGACTCCAGTAGGAAAATCATTACCATTAGGGTAGTAATTTGCCTTGGCCAATGTCATGAGATTGTTGTTGTTCCCCGACCAACCAATGAGTCTCCGAACACAAAATAAGCCGGGACCTGAGTTTCAGCAGCCGATCGATCACTCAAGAGGAACAATGAGATCATCAAGCAGCCCACGAGAAGACTAGCCATGATTGCCTATGGAGAATTCAATGCTTCCAAAAGAGGAAGTATTGTGCTTGCACAAGATACATCATCTTGGTCTTAAGTGACATACTTATATAGGTAGGGATTCAAATAATGGCATGTCAAGTAGACGCCCGTCCTATGTACATAAGTTTGATATTAAATCCTATTCTTGCTTCCATTGAGTTTCATATCAAGCTTATTTGTTGTTTCCTTTGATTATCGTATAGCTGGCTAATTAGTATTTTTTTTTTGTATTCATACATGAGCGTGTAACCTCTGTCTTGAGATTCTTGAATAGGTAAGCTTAATAAGCCGATTCTAAAATCAGGCTGTCACCCTCAGGGTATTTACAACTGAAACAGAAACAGAAACATGACGGTCCCTCAGAAGAACCGCAATGGTTAAAAACTCAGAGGAAACACGTTCAGAAACAGCATCAAAGACAAGAAAAATTAATATAATTTCTGCATTAGCGACGCCATCTAATCCGCTCTTTCATTCCCATGTAACTTAATTCGGTCCTCGGACTCTTGCATACTTTTAATGTTTTTAAAATAGTTAAGCGTGTAACCGGAACTTCTAGTTTTGTGTTTTCAACCGTATATTTTGACTCAAAGCCATGCAGCGGACGCGGATAACAAGTGGTTATTGGTTGATCAGGTACTAATGAGTGCATATGAAACTTCTCTTTTATTTGCTAATAGAATACAATATGAATTCGATTGATATTTAGCTCAAAATTAATATCAGTGTCTTGCCAGGCCAGTTTTGACAACCCACCCATCATCTCTCCACACGTTGAAACGTCGCCGTTTTAGTTTTAGGATCTAGAATACCATTTGTCCCAAAGGCTCCAACAGGCTGGGAACTAAGGTTATCTTGTGGGCCAGCAGCCAATAGAAATGAGTATGGGCTCTCATGAGAGGTTTGGGTGGCCTGCCAATGGGAGACCATATGTCTAAGGCTGGTTGCTTAGGAGTAGCCTGTACTGAAGTGACTTTCTGAACAATGATTTCACTAGAGTGAGTTTTCAAATGGGACGTCACCTTTTGGTATTTGGTTGGTGTTGGAGTGGATGATGAGTTTTGATAAATTCTGACACTTTTTGCTATTCGGTTGGTGCTGGAGTGGTCCTGAAGTGTATGTTGAGTTATGTGATTTTAATGATTTTTGGTGTATCGTTGGTACTTGGTACTTCAGTGGGGATATGGTCAACCCCTATTGTCGGTGGTGAACATACCATCCATTATATCATGAGATATAATTCGAACATTTTAACTAACATGCTTCAATAAGTTAATACAGTTAATTTATTTCTTTTCAAGTGTTAGTTGTAAAATTAGATTAGTCATTCTTTTCAAGTGTTGGTTCGAGCAAGACATATATTTTTAAATTCGAGTTGACTTGGGTTTACCATCACTAAGCATGGTCATTGTTATTATTCAAGTATAGAAATGATAATTTAAATTGTATTTTTCAATATCACAACATGTATTTTTTCAAGATTAGAATAAAAATAATCCTTTACATAGCAATTGCTAACATTATTAGCATCGATGAAATTCAAAAGTACAACTTGTGAAAGAAAAAACTTGCGAAGAGCAACTTGTATGTTTTAAAGTACATCATGTATATTTATCAATCTTTACATGGAAAATCCATAAACCAAAATAATCCAACTTTTATTTTCATATACAACTTATACAACAATACTTGTTTCTTGTACAAATACATACAACCTTCTGATAACATTTGTTTCATTATACATACATACATCTATACAGTACATACACCCATTGGTTTGAGAAGTATAAATTATACAGTAGCAATTGATTCCTTGGACATACATACACCTCTACAATTATTCCAAAACTCTTCAATTTTGCTGCTGATCACATTGCTCGCATGTTACAGTCATTTCTAAAAACATAGCGGCTTAGAATTTGGATCATCATTGCCCTTTGATGTCGGCAATTGGCTGCTTAACAAATTCAGCCATCCAAATCACCAAGCCACTCCTCTCCGACGATTACGTTTGAATCATCACTTCCCCAACACCATCATCTACCCAAGATTTTATAAGCAATGAAGCAGAAACCAACAAAACCATCAATCAATACAAACATGCATTGAAAAGTTAGCTAGCTGCCAATCAACATGCCCTCCAAGCCACAATAGGATCAGCTATTCATCATCTCCCCAAATCCATAAACAAAAATAAAAAAAGTAGTAAAAATGTGACTGGTTGCCCATCAAAAGGAGACGACAAAAACAAAAGTGACTGGTTGCTTGGTTACACCAAAAAAGATATCACAACGATCGCAGCAGTATAGCCTAAGAAAGTGGTCGTATCCACAGAGAGACAGTAGTTCGGATTACACAATCATGCGAGGATAAAAATAAAATAATAATAAGAAGCAAATTCGATTATGTTAGAATTGAAAGCAAACAAAGATTGAATATTTTGAAGAAGTTTCTTAAGGATTAAGGAGACATGGCATTGGGGGTCTCTCACTTGAACTCAAGTATTTCTCTCATCTCCAATCTTGTTAAATACACAATTAGCATATCCACATCCCAATCTCATCAATCGGAACATATTGAAGTACAAATCATAGTAAGCAACAAAAGTAACTCTCATAAATCATTCTCCCTTTATGAATCATACAACTATCACCCTGTTTTATTAGATTCAAAGACAACGATATATTCAAGCGATAACGCAGCAAAGGTTTTAATTCCCAAGACGACGATATGCTTAAACAATAACGCAACAGAAAATCCAATTAGCAAAGGAGCAACAAAGTTAACCATGCCCAAAAGCATCACTAATTATATGAAAAGAATAAAATCCCAACTTAGGCACATTTAAAAGATCCAAATTAAATTGGAAACCATATCCATATGAGAGTTGTATCAATAATAAAATCATAACATCATTTCATATGAGTAAAAAGCTCTTATTCAAGCTTGATCACCCCTCCGCCTTGCCAGAAAGATTTACTCGACCATGAAGAAAAAGGTTCTCCTCTTCCTCATGGTTGTAGGGTCTCCTCAGTTCTCTCCTTTTTTTTCAACCCTAATGAGAACCCTAAGTCTCTATTTATAGCCTCAAAGCTTCTCTCATTCGGATTAGATCTAACCCCTTCATTTTACTTAATCGGCAAGCCAACCAATGAGATGAAAAGATTGATCTTCTACAGGAGAAGATCAATCTTTTCATCTCGTTGGTTGGCTTCACCCCGCAGAAGATCAATTTTCTTGAAGGAGAAGATCAATCTTTGTTGTATTGTGTGTTTTTTCAGCTTCATGAGAAGATCGATCTTCTAATGGCAGAAGATCAATCTGTTAAAACCTTGCACTCTATCATCGCTGCCATAGTAAAGATTGATCTTCATAGGAAGGAATATCGATCTTCTTTCCTGCGTTTTATTCTCTCACCTTGCCTTTAAAGAGATCAATCTTCTATGCAGGAAGATCAATCTTTCATGTCTTCAATGTGGCCCAATAGGTTCGTTTTCGCTCCAAACTGTTGGAAATAAAGGAACTAGGATTATTGCTTTTATTAAGATAGCAAGTAATCCTTTACAATCGGTTTATTTAACCAAACAACAAAGTTCACATACCGTTAATCCAGAAAAGGAATGAAAGAGAAAGAAGACGAATCCAACGAAGAAACTCCGCTTGATCGAGGCCAGTGTGCCACACTGTGCCCTTAAGCTATATTTGCCCACCACCTCTTGCTTCTGGTTCTTCAGGCAAAAAGCTCACAGGGTACAACGATCCACCGCGATTGGAGGGAAGCCGGCCGTCCGATCGCCCTTCGAGCTCCAAGATGGTATGGTGCTCTCAATCAGGACCCTCTATTATGCAAGTGGTGTTGTGAGGAGTGTATGCATGAGCCAAGCTTAGAATGGCTGGTATGGGGTCCTATTTATAGGCTAGCTAGGCTAGTTGATCAGCCATTTAGTGGGGAGGTGAAGAGACTCGCCACGTCAGCGCCACGTCATCAGTAACCGATGCCACGTCAGCGCCACGTCATCCGTAACCGTCCAGTCATGGGCTGCCACTCTGCCACATCACCAGTAACTGCTACTTAGTGGAGAGCTGAATAGGCGCCACGTCACCAGTAACAACCACCCAGGAGAACATGGATTGCCACGTCATCCATAACTCCCTAGTCATGGGTATCATGGAGAGACCAAGAGTCATAACTGACTCAGCCCACTTCTGGTGAATTAATGGCTCACTCAATGTGGCTCAACTCACTTGTAACTGCTCAGGAAGATGAACAGTCACCTGCCACGTAGGCAAAAATGCACGCGTGGCGTACACATGGCGCCCACATGGACGCACACGTCACCATCGCCGGCGCCGGTCCGGCGGCCGGCCGGATGAAGGCGGGTTGCCGGTGGCCGGTGGCACACGCGCGCGCACGTGTGTGTACCTCTCTCTAGTTTTACACACATTCAAACTATAGATGCCCAAGGCTCTATATAAACTAGAGAAATGTTATTGTCCCAAGCAATGTGGGACTAAACTTTTGCACACACGCTCATATGGACTTCATATGGCTCTCTTATTAACTGGGCTTTAGCAGGCCCATTTGATTCAACACCTATATTAAGTCTTAACCCATTCCTTCACCCTAGGAGTTTTGGGCCTTATATAAACCTTAAATCCAACACAAACTTGATCTAACTCTTGTTGAGGGCTTTTGTACTTTTCTCGTCTCATCAATGGCTCTCTTGATTGCAATTGCACGGACAAGCTCTTCTTAGATTAATTCATGAAATAAGATCACCGAAAATCACTTAAGTTTGGACACTATGTAAACTAAATCCCAAAGCAGAAAAATATCATTAAAATGTCCAAATACTCTTCATAATTTAGCAATTAAATCTAATGAAGTCCTGCTCAAAGTGCACTTTTATACACTTATCACACCCCCAATCAGCTTATTGCCAGTCCCTAGCAATTCGAGCGAACAAATAGATTATATCTCACCGAGCTTATGCTGAACAACTTTTACATAAACCAAGCTATAGTGTTTAAGCCTTTCAAACATTGCACTTGCAGGAGATCAATAATGTTATCCAAGTCTGTCTGTCAAGAACAACTCTCAAAATCCGTGTACGTGCGCTCGAATCCATAACCATCTTGCCACAAATCCCAACACATACAACTTCAAGAATGTCTCAAACAAA
Organism: Narthecium ossifragum; assembly: GCA_963920575.1. Classification (NCBI taxonomy): domain Eukaryota; kingdom Viridiplantae; phylum Streptophyta; class Magnoliopsida; order Dioscoreales; family Nartheciaceae; genus Narthecium; species Narthecium ossifragum. The sequence goes on from OY986963.1 coordinate 11,468,363, forward strand.
AACTTCAACTCCATATTCTCACAGGTGTAGTATTTATTAGTAGAGTTGGTTTAGGGGATATCTCTATGGAGTTGAGAAGCAGTTCACTCAATGATAAGTGGAAGCGTCTAAGAACAAGCAACGAGCAAACATTGATCTCATGATAGGATTGTTAAATATTGGGAACCCAACCATTCTCACCACTAACCCACTTAGGATTAGAAGGTCAATAACAAGATTGTAATGGGGCTGAGGTTATGTCTAAACAAGAAAGGAAAATGGGATTCAAAAGAACTTCCAAGTAAATACTAGCGTTTTCATAACGTTGTATACATAGTATGAATAGCTTCCTGCAACTTTTATACTCTTTCTATGAATCCAACATACTCCAACTTTCCTCTTTCCCCTTTTTTGCATTTTTTTTCAAACCAAATCAGCAGCTCACCAACCCCCAGTGTATGCTTGGAAGTTAAAAGGGTATGGAAAATGCTAAATTTAGGTTTGACTCCAGCGTGGACGTGGTAAGGAAAAAATTGGTTTACAACGAAAAAAGCTCAAATTTTGGCTCAAGGTGGCTTCTGAAAGGATAAAATATAGGTTGGCTTGAAAAGCTCAGACTCTATCCTAAATTGACCTTCATCATTTCCCAAGTATAATGAAACCAACATACCACAAAGCATGTAATAATATTCCCAATAGAAACAACCAATTCAAAAGGAGCAATGAAAGCTTGTGCCTCAACTCTCTTAACATGATAAGATGTCTCTCAATTCTCACAAAAAAATGCTTAAGTAAGAAAATTCTTTACTTGTATGCATTGAACATCCATCTTACCATAAGGCTTAGAGTCGTGTATAAACAAAATTCTGATGGTGTCCTAAGAGAGTGTAACTCAGATAGGAATAATGACTCTAACATAATACTTAGTAATCATACTCAAATACCAAAACAAAATTTATGCAAACACATGTACACATGAGCATGAACTGGACCTACCCCCCAACAAAAACCAGACATTGTCCTCAATGTATGCAACTAGCAAGAATATATATATCAATCCAAATAGGAGAGAGAGAGCACCTGATATTTTGAGCAGACATGTGAGAACCCGACCCTCTACTCCTGGGTCGAGCTTCTGCGTCGGGCCCGTGGCTCGTTTGCTTGTTTCGCGTCGAGCCTACGATCCGGTGGTTTGCTTTGTTTGTTGGTAACAATGACAATTTGCTAAATTGTGACTTGTCGGTTTGTTTCACACCTGCGTGTGCACACACTAACCATGTTTGTGTTAATCTTTGCTTAGAAAGGTTAGGTGAACTCAGTATCGGAAGATCCGGGCTTGGGCTTGTGTTCTAGCCCAAGTCTAACTTTCTGCACAAAAGGATCGATCTTCTTTTGCAAAGAAAATCGATCATTTGAGGCCAAAAGGTCAGTGCATCGTCATGAAGTTGAGGAAAGATCGATCATTGATAAGTCGGTTCGTCCGTCTATAAAACGGGCTGATCGCCTTACTACTTTATTGCTTTAGACCTGGTACATATGTTTAAGCATGTTAGCCTCATAATGAAGGGTAGTGGTGAACTGGGAAAGTAATGACTTCCGGGATGTGTAGAATAAACGGGATGATCGCCTTACTACTTTCCTTAGCCTCGCATGCCGGCGTGCACCGAGGGCATATGATATGTTGTACTGTTAGCAGTGTTTGCCGGGGCTACTCCCCGTGTTGGCTTATTACCAGTTCAGCACCCTGGGCCGGCAGGGCACCGAGCCCAGACCATGTTTAATATTATCACATGTGTTGCATGCTTATCTGTTTTCCTGGGTGTGTTCATAGCATGCATTTGATTGTGTATTAGTTGCATAAGGTTGGGGCGTGAGTGACCTGTAGGGTCGCCGTCCTGAGGTTTTGGAAACTCGGATTTAGCCCTAGGACCATGGCTGGGTAGTATTCAATCGAATTCGATGATAGGCGTAGATGACTTGAAATCCGGTTGATTGAGGATTTTAGAGGTCATCTCTGCCTTGAGCCGGGTTCTGAGGTGTAGCCGGTGTCCGGTTTTCTTGTCTCTTGAGTAGAGGGTGTGCCTACTCAGCGGTGTCGGTTCCCGCCTAGCAGTGTGATGAGTCACAAAATATTCATGATTAAACCCCTTAACTTGTCTTTGTTAGCCCGAGAGTGTTTCTATTTGATAGTTTGTTAGTTGATTTCAGGTTTAATGAAGATTCAAGTTAGAAAATACAAAAAAAAAAGGATAATATGCTGAAAATACGCTGCTCTGCTGTCAGTTTGGAAAGAATTCATCATAAATTCCAGAAAATCCCAAAATTCCTGTAATTTGGTGGACTACTAGAAGACATTAAGATAAACAACTTTCATGTTGTAAGCTTCACCAAATTATGTGCAGAAATTCTAGAATTATCAAGACAAAGTTGGCAAAAAAATCACTGTTGAACGATCGATCAGCCAGACGGACGATCATCGGTGAATAGTGACGATCCATCGGTCATATGGTCGATCGATCGGTCGGACAGAAACCTAATTTCAGAAAAATTAAAAATAAAGTCCTACTTGATGGGTAACGACTTGGGCCGAGTTTCTACCTATATAAGGAGGTTTTCTAACCGAAAATTGAGAGCCCTCATAGAGAGAAAATAGAAGATTAGAGTTTCTGAAAATGGTGGAGATGCGACGTGGATCCTTGGAATTCTTCATCAAACCTATGGCTTTCATCCCCAAGATGAGTGGTTGATTTTTATATCTAGTGATCTCATGAAGCTTTAATAAATCTTCCTTGTATTTTTCTAGAAAACAATAATAACTTTGATCATAAAGTGTTTCTAAGATTTGATCAATAAAAGGTAGGGGAAAATGATCTTTCCTAGTCAAGGCATTATGTTTCCTATAATCAATGCACACACGCCATCCTATTGCCTGGCGCATTGGGATCTGGTCACCGATCTCATTTTCTACAACTATTAGGCATGACTTCTTAGGAACTACTTGTGTAGGGCTGACCCACTGGCTATCAGAGATTGGGTAAATAATTTTTGCATCGAGAAGTTTTACCACCTCTTTCTTAACTACCTCTTTCATGTTAGGGTTAAGGTGAGGCTGCATCTCCCTAACTGTTTTAGATTCATCCTCAAGATGAATCCTATGCATGCAAATTGAAGGGTCCATGCCTTTCAAATCGGCCACTAACCATCCTATGGCTTTCCTATGGAGTTTCAGAACCTCTAAAAGTTCACTCTCCTGATCGCTCGAAAGGGAAGAACATATTTTAACGTTTTAAGCAGTGGTTTTAATTCTCAATCATGTGGTGTTTCCAGTGAAGAAGGTGCAGGTGTAGAAGAGAGCAGTGGAAGGGGTTCAACCAACCAAGAAACTTTTTTTGTATCCGCTATGCACTAACTGATTGATCGGCCGTCTTGCCGATCGATCGGTTCTAGGCCGATTGATAGGACCGAACGATCGATCGGTTGAGCCGAGTTGTGTGTTTCAATATCATCTATTGATTGTGCAGTGTCCATAGCATTCTCAACATCATTATCACATTCACAATCTTTTAAAATATCATATATTTCATCAGAAATCATAGCATATGATCTAGCATCCACACATTCAGTCAAAGTATCAACCTTAAAACATTCATCATCATCAGGCTCAGGCAAACATGTAGTTTTAAAAATATTCAATTTAACATGTATGCGACCAAAAGAAACATCCATCACACCAGTTCGATAATTTATGCAGGCATTAGCAGTGGCCAAAAAGGAACGTCCTAGAATAATGGGTACAATCTTTTTGCAGTAGACAACAAGTTCCATATCTAAGACAACAAAGTCAACATGAAAGAAAAAATTATCCACTTTGACTAAAACATCTTCTAAGATACCTCTAGGTGTCTTAATGGATCTATCAGCTAATCGCAAGATCACTGGTGTTTGTTTAAGTTCTCCCATCCCAAATTCCTTATAAAGGTAATATGGCATAAGGTTAACACTGGCACCTAAATCAAGAAGGGCGCCATCAATATGGTAGTCTCCTACACAACAAGGTATGGTAGGGATACCATGATCCTTCAAATTGGGTGGTGTATCATGCTTCAAAATCGAACTGACTTGCTCGGTAAGAAAGATCTTTTTAGAAACTTTAGATTTGGCCTAACATTTATGGGTACACCGATCCCTAAGAAATTTGGCACAAGAAGGAATCTGTATGATGGAATCAAGCAAAGGTATGTTGATATTGACTTGTTTGAAGGTTTCAAGGATCTCTTCGGCAGTTTTTCAGGCTTTTATGGTTGAAGATTGATCCTTAAGAGCTGCTGGAAAAAGAATTTTTGGAATATATTTAGCTGGATTAGGTTCTCTAGAATCAGTTGGATCATAATCAGGTGGAAGAAAAGAGCCTCTCGAATTGGACGATCGATCGGCCTCGCTGGGAGGCCGATCGATCGTCAGACGGACGATTGATCGTCAGTATGGCCGATCGATCATTCATACTGATAGGTTCACCTATTTGATTATCTACAGTTTTACCATTTTTAAGGGTCACAACGGTCTTAACACTCTCAATGTTTTGGCTTTCTACATAGTGCTGGCCTCTAGGGTTGGTGACAGGTTGACTTGGCAAGTATCCTTCCTCTCTTTTGGCCATAGTGTTAGAACGTTGGCCCAATGAATTCTCAAGTTTTACAATGGATTGGGTATTAGAATTACATTGGTTCTCTATTCTAGACACATAATTTTGCATTTTGGAAATCTAACTTGTCATTATTACACAAAGATTTTCATTCATGGTAGTCATGGATGAAAGGATGGAACTCAAAGTAGGTTCAGAGGTGGTTTGGATTGGAGGGGCTGAATGTGATTGTGGAGGGTACCCAGGGTTTGGATTTACAGAAGGTTAAGGTTCTAGTTGTTCTGAGTATGGCCTCTATTTCTAGATCCAAAGGTTCCAAAGGGATGTTCATGGATCGTCTGTCTTGCAAACAAGATCACATGCCAACAAAAAAAAGAAAAAGAAAATAGAATATTCGAAGGAGAGGAGAAAACCACGGAATACCACAACTGAAATGAAATTTGTAAGTTAGAAGACTTACCTGACTGCGTAGTCTCTGGACAGTCGGATTCAAGTCTGACTGAGCGTTCCAGGCAGCAAGCAAGCTGGTTTCTTCAAGAAAAATCCATTTTCTTCACTGACACCTGGACGATTGATCGGCTGAGTCGCCGATCGATCAGTTTCCAAACGATTGATCGGTCGTCTGGCCGATCGATCATTCGTCTGAAGATTGCACATCCTTCTTGTCACGAACTGTCAACTTCAAGCTGCAGAAATTCCGAAAATTGTAAGAAAAATTCATAATAAAAACTGAAAATAAACAAAATAAAAATAAGACTCTAACTAAGCTCAGAAAAGAGTACAGAGAAATCAATGCCTTCATTGAAAATCAGAAATTTCCCCGGAAACGGCGCCAAAAATTGATCTGCTCGCAAATGCGTCGTTAAATTAGATGCAAAACACAATTTAGAAATTTATAAACCTTTATTTCAATATTAATTTCAAAGGATAGTATAATGATAAAATACAGGGTCGATCCACTGGGAAACTAGTGATTCAATGCAACAAAAACAAAACTAACTCTCAATACTCTATTCTAAAGCAACAAAAGGGTTTATGGGTTTTAGAAATTAAGTTGAAACTAACTAACAAAGCAATGGAAGTAAGGATTAAGATAAATCAATGAGAGAAAACCTAGGGATTACTCAATCCACTCTAGTTTCACTTCTTGTATTCTCTGGTTATCCTCTTGTTTTCTTATCAATGAGAGAAAACCTAGGGATTACATGAATCCCTAAAATAAGGGGAGTGTTTTCCAAAGACATACTTTATCTTCGATTAGCATAGCTTGTCTTCGGGGTAGCCTTAGCACAACCTATCATCACTAAGAATAAAGTATCCCATCGGTTATTTCACAAACCGCATAAAAACCATCTTATATATCTCTACTATCAATCACCGAAATCAAGTAGGTTTAAAAATACGTCAAGGAACTCTGTTCTCTCAACTCTTTTATCATTAAAACCAAACCTATAAGATCATGTCTAGTATAAAAATACAAGACTCAACTTGAAAAATACAAGGAAGATCTACTAAAGCTTCATGAGGTCCCTAGCTATAAAAATCAGCCACTCATCTTGGGGATGAAAGCTATAGGTTTGATGAAGAATTCCAAGGATCCACGTCGCATCTCCACCGTCTTCAGAAACCATAATCTTCTATCTTCTCTCTATGGTGGCTCCCAATTTTCGGCCAGAAAACCTCCTTATATAGGTAGAAACTCGACCCAAGTAGTCACCCATCAAGTAGGACTCTATTTTCAATGTTTCTAAAATTAGGTTTCCGTCTGACCGATCGATCGCCCATAGGACCGATTGATCATCACTATTCACATATTGATCCTCCGTCTGGTCGATCGATTGTCCAGCAGTGATTTTCCATCCAACTTTGTCTTGATAATTATGGAAATTTTGCATGAAATTTGGCAAAGCTTCCAACATGAAATTTGTTTATCTTAATGTCTTCTAGTATTCCTCCAAATTTCAAGAATTTAGAATTTATCTGGAATTTATCATGAATTCTTTCCAAACTGACAGCGGAGCGGCATATTTTTAGCATATTAACATTTTTCTGTATTTTCTAAGTTGAATCTTCATTAAACCTCAAATCAACTAACAAACTATCAAATACAAACACTCTCGGGCTAACAAAGACAAGTTAAGGGGTTTAATCATGAATATTTTGTGACTCATCATGCTACTCCACTGGCAGAGGGGGATTCGGCAGAGGGCAGCAGCGGCGTCCGCGACCTTTCCAGTAGCAGTCACGGCGCCCTCAGCAGTTTCAGCCGCAATTGCCTATTCTAGCAGACCAGTTTCTCTTGACGGCCGGGCCGTCTAGACATGCTTTGTCAGGGGGAGGGCAGGGTCAGCGACCTGATGGCGCGTCAATCACGTGCTTCCAGTGCGGGTAGTTGGGGCATTTCCGTGGAGACTATCACCTGCGAGGAGTGCAGGGCACTATCCCTCAGAGCAGTAGAGATGGAGGGTCCAATGCTTGGCAGGGGAGCAGTGGTGGGCGCGGACCAGGGGCTGGACCGATTAGCTCTAGAGATGGGGACGGGGAACGAGGGCGTGTGTTTGCCCTCCCACAATGTGAGCAGCCGGACACCATATAGCTATACCAGCCGCCACCATAATACCAGTAGGCAGCAACAGAGCCATCCGTACTCCGAGGTATATTTTGGCTTTCTAGTTCTTTGATAGATGTACTGATAGATTCTGGAGCGTCTCCTTCCTACATTGCTAGCATGTGTGTTGCATCGCTAGGATTAGAGACGGGTTGGCTAGAGGTGACACAGTTAGTAGACTCACCGATAAGCGGGACAGTTAGGGTAGACCGGGTCTGCCGATCGTGTCCGTTGGAGGTTGGAGGCCTCCATGTCTGTCTAGACCTGGGGGTGCTAGACATGACTGGCTTTGATGTGATACTCGGTATGGACTGGTTAGCAGAATACCGAATCGTCATCGACTGTGGTCGCCGGAGGGTGATTGCTTGGACGCCTAATGGAACCCGGTTTGTATTGTTGGGGTATCGGTTCTCAGCCGATTCCTTTGCTTGTGGTGTGGGAAGGCGTGGCGGCGAGCTTTCAGCCTTGCTGGCCAGCTAGTCCCTGTTTGGTTCTGAGGGAGTGCAACAGAGCAGTTTTCCTAATATCGCGTGTAACTCTACATATGTGTTTCCTGAGGATTTGTCGGGGCTTCCACCATCTAGAGAGGTCGATTTTGAGATCGACCTAGTGCCAAGCACCGCACCGATCTCTCTTCTAGCCTTCAGGATGGCACCAGTAGAGCAGAGCGAGTTGAGCATTCAGTTGGACGAGTTGACCAGTAGAGGGTTCATCCATCACAACACGTCCCCCTGGGGAGCTCCAGTGTTGTTCGAGAAGAAGAAGGATGGTACGCTTCGACTTTGCATTGACTACAGACCGCTCAACAGGGTGACAGTGAGGAACAGGCAAGGGCGAAGCTATTAAGGGGCAAGGGGGGGCAAACCCCCTAGATTTTCGGAAAAAAAGAACTATAGGAGTAGGTTTAATTTTTGAATCCGGGTCAGATCCAAACTTAGATCCGACCCGTTAGGTTAAAACGTATTCTAAGTTCCTAAGGTGTATATTTGATGTCTTCTCGACTTCTCTTGCTATCTCAAGTCACACATATCTCCGCCAAAGATTTGGGTGATCCTGCGACTTCTTGTGTCGTGTCTTATTTTTCTCTTTCTAGTTGCTCTCACTCTATTCGGAAGATTGGAGTTTTTCTGTTTCAGTGTTTGGATTGGCATATTCAAGCCCACCCATCAGTTGAGTTGCAGATTTCAACGTCTCCACCTCCATAGTTTCTGGTAAGGGATACTTCAAGCATATTCAAACCTTAACTGATTAAATTATCTTCCACCTCCACAGTATTGTCGGCAATGTTGTTTGGATTAGTAACTTTGGTGGATTCATTTGTATGATGTATTTGGTTTTTATCATCGATGCTTTTAATTTTCTTGATTGTCTATTAATTAATATGTCTTTTAGATCAATTGTGATATCTATCTCATTTAAAATTTTCTTCTACTTTAAACAGTCCATTATGAATAGATTTGTAATCAAAAGAAAGCCAAATCCATCACCTCCTACAGTAGAAGATGTTGGGCATAATGAAGTAGAACCTAGTGCCAAGAGAACTCATAATCTTACAATAGATATTAGCTTAGCAGATCTTCCAGGGGATCCTGGTTTGTGACCTAAGATTACAAACTATCCGCTTAAGGATCGTGATTCTATTCGTAGGGCATATCTATAAAAAGGGCCTTGTCAACCTCGTCAACATATTTTTCCTCAGAAAAAAAGTAGGAAATACATAACGAAGGTTCAATCCTTGTTGGTTCAATGAGTTTGGAAGTTGGTTGGAATATAGTGTATCAAAAGATGATGCATTCTATCCGCATTGGTATCTCTTTAAATCGGATTTTGGAGAGCAAGGTGGCGGTGACGCCTTTATTACTGAAGGTTTTACAAATTGGAAAAAAAAGAGAAAAGTTTCGTATGCACGTAGGAGGGCCAAATAGTACTCATAATCAAGCAACAAAGGGCCTAATAGTACTCACAATGTGTCAAAATTTGTTGAATCAAGATCAACATATTGAGACTTTTCTCCATAAACAATCAGAGAAAGCAAATGTGGATTATAGAATCCATTTGACTGCATCCAACAAGTGCATTCGGTTACTTCTTCGACAAGGGTTATCTTTTCGTGGCCATGATGAATCAGATGAATCAAGGAACAGAGGGAATTTTTAGAGCTTTTACAATTTTTGGCTGAAAATAATAAAGAGATTGAAAGTGTTGTTCTAAAAATTGCTCCAGAAAATTTGAAGTTGACGGCATCTGATATACAAAAAGATATTGTTGGTAATTGATGGAGTCTTAAGAAATATGCACGTAAGGTACATTCTTCCCCCCCTCTAAAATTTTCCATCTTCGCCCCTAGGAACATGTATCCGATGCCACGGATCGACAACTTGTTCGACCAGTTGCGGGGATCGTCAGTCTTTTCGAAGATTGACCTCCGCACAGGCTACAACAAGTTGAGAGTTTGGGATTGCGACATCCCGAAGACGGCTTTCCGGACTCGGTACGATCTATACAAGTTTGTAGTGATGCTGTTTGGGCTGATGAATGCACTAGCAGTGTTAATGGATCTGATGCAGAGGATCTTTTGGCCGTTCCTGGAACAGTTCATGGTGGTGTTCGTCGATGACATTCTGATCTACTCTCGATCAGAGGAGGAGCATGGGCGACAGTGTTGCAGCTACTTCAGGAGCATCGACTATATGCCAAGGCTTCCAAGTGCGAGTTCTGGCTTGCACACGTGGGATTCCTTGGACACATGGTATCGGTAGCACGGATCTCAGTCGACCCCGCCAAAGTCGAGGCAGGGGTATAGTGGCAAAGACCGAGGATAGTGTTTGAGATCCGCAGTTTCCTAGGCTTGGCGGGATACTACAAGAGGTTCGTGCGGGACTTCTCCAGCGTTGCCCGACTGATGACCAGACTAACACAGAAGATCGTCCCATTCAAGTGGGATGATGCTTGTGAGCGAGCCTTTGTGGAGCTAAGGACGAGGTTGACCAGTGCCCAGTGCTTATTCTTCCTGAGCGAGACGTGGGTTACAATGTCTACTGCGACGCCAGCGGTGAGGGTTTGGGATGTGTCCTCATGCAGGATGGACACGTAGTTGCCTATGGTTCTCACCAACTGAAGAACCATGAGAGGAACTACCCGACCCATGACTTGGAGCTAGCAGCCCTGGTCTTCGCCCTGAAGACATGACGACATTACCTCTATGGCGAGAAGTTCTCAGCCTTTGAGAACCATAAGAGTTTGAGGCACGTTTTAACCCAACGTGACCTCAACCTGAGGCAGCGATACTGGATGGAGTTACTAGAGGACTATGACTTCGATTTGGATTACCATCCGGGTAAGGCAAACGTCATAGCGGACATGCTGAGCAGACAAGTGAGAGAGATCAGAGCAGCAGTGGCAGGGTTGTCAGCGCGGCAGTAGCAAGCTTTAGAGACAATGGGCCAGTTGGGGATCGAGTTCGAGAATCAGGGTTCCAACAACTTCCTCTATACAGTGCAGAGTATGCCAGCGGTTCTAGCTAGGATGATAGAGGCGCAGAGCGGTGATGCAGAGCTCGAGGAGTTGTGCATATCGGCAGGCATGGAGGGCGCAGGCGGAGACGGGACAGTATCGTCAGACAGAGTGCTAAGATTTAGAGGTAGAGTAGCGGTTCCGGCAGATCCAGTTCTGTGAGAGGACGTCCTACGAGAGTTTCATCACTCTAGATTTGCAGTTTATCTCAGGGCACCAAGATGTACCAGGACTTGCGGTGGCAGTTCTGATGGTGCGAGATGAAGAGGACAGTGACAGAGTTCGTATCGCGCTGCCGTACCTGTCAGAAGGTCAAGGCAGAGCACCAATGAAGTCCAGGATTATTACAACCCCTTTCACTGGCTGAGTGGACGTAGGAGCACATCACGATGGACTTCGTGACCGGACTACCAAGATCTCCTAAGGGGAATGACACAATTTGGGTCAACATGGATCGATTGACCAAATCGACGCACCTCCTGCCTATGCGGACGATTGACTTGACAGACATGTTGGGCAGTTTGTATGTCAGAGAGGTGGCCAAGCTGCACGGAATTCCAATATCTATAGTGTCAGACCGTAACCCCAAGTTCACTAGTAGGTTCTGGCAAGGTTTTCAAGAGGCAGTTGGCACACTCCTGACCTTCAGCACGGATGGGCAATCAGAGCGGGCGATCCAGATCGTAGATGACATGCTGAGAGCATGTGTCCTCGATGCCAGAGGCAGCTGGGAGGAGCACGTTCCCTTGATGGAGTTCGCCTACAACAACAGCTACCAGTCCATGTGAGGACCCGTATCTCCAACCCGGTCTGACTGCGTTAAGTTGAGGGTCTGGTTTTATGGTTTGGCTCGGTTGGCCTTGGGATGCGATCGGTTGATCGCATAGCTGTTTTTGACCCAGGGGCATTTTGGTAAATTTGCTCCCTGGCGGTCGGTTTCACACCCACGTTGCACACTCTGCCTTTGACTGATGTATGTGATTGATTAGAACCTTAAGGGTGCTTTCGATCGGAAGATCGGAACTCGATCAAGAGAGATCAAATCGGACGGCTGTGATCGATTCCAGCTTTCTTTAAATAGCCCTTTCTTTTCTCTCTCTTCTCTTTCTTTTCTCTTCTCTCCTTCCTCTCTCCTTCGTTGTTTCCGGCTGGAGCTTTGGGCTGCGGCTTTTCGGCGTAGATCCGCGGCGATCAGAGTTGAGGATCTCGTAGATCGCCTGCTTGTTGTTACATGTAGGTGTTTCTATCCAATTCCTATGAGTTGGTAACCCTAGGATCATCTTTTTGTGATTTGTGGCTGTTCATTTTGTTAGAATGCTATCATTTTCTATATTCTAGCTCCTTTGCCATGTTTAGAAGCTAGCTATGGCTTCAGTTCCGTATTCTTTAGAACGAATTCCTTATTTTTGTCAGTTTTTCGACGGGGTTGGACTCAGATCTGATATTTCATGATCTGAGTTTGGTTTTTATTGCATGAATGAATTCCTCAGCACCAAATAGACCTTCGTGTAAACTTTGAATAGATTCCATCACCGTTTGATAGATCAAATCCAACAAATTCAGTTTTTCATTGATTTCGTCAATTTTTCAGACAATTTGATTTAATTCGAAGGATTTGATTATCCAAAGTTGGATTTCTTAGGGTCATTAGATTCTCCACATCCAACTACAAATGCCTACCAAATTTGGTTTGATTTTGATACGCTTTGATAGATCGAATCCAAGAAATTGGATCTCAGGCACTATTCGACACTATTCACTCTTCTCTGCCGAGTATGAAGGATCGATCATTTGGATGAAATGATCGATCACTTCCGGTGTAGTGTTCTGCTCCGTCTGAAGAACATCGACCTTCTTGGGACAAGAAGATCGATCCTCTTCTTGACAGAGGGTGTGTTTGAGGAAGATCGATCCTCTAGTGACAGAGGATCGATCCTTCTTCCCCAGACAAAACACCATTTTGAGGAAAGTCGATCCTCTAGTGCCAAAGGATCGATCCTTCTTCCCCAGACAAAACACCATCTTGAGGAAGATCGATCTTCCTTGGAAGGGAAGATCGATCTCCTCTCCTTGACAGGGATCACCCATGTAAATGATCGACCATCTTGGGTAAGATGATTGATCATTTATATGCTGATTTATATAATTTGTTCTGAATTTGATGTTTTCGGTTTCCCTTCGTCCCGGCTTTCTAGTGTGGCTTTCCCGATGATAGGTAAGGATTATTATAATATTTTAATCGGGATTTTGACAACTTTATCTCCGGATTACGCCGTAAGTTGTATTTCAAATCGGTTTATCGATTTCTACTGATTTCTACCGATTTACTGCTTTGATTAATAGCCCCGCTGATTGCTGCCGTGCGCCGGGGGCATAACCCGTTGTACTGGTAGATTATATATATCTTGTTTGCGTGGCTTGTTGGCTTGGCCGGGGTTGTATCCCCTTGTAGCAATTTCGGTTGACGGCTGTGGACGCCGTTGTAATGCCGAAATTGGCTCGATTGTGGTGGTCGCTTGGCTGTTGGCCAGTTACCTACGGGGTAACTATGGAACCTTAGTTTGTCAGGTGCCAAAGAGCATTGAAGATTATTGTATATCTGTGTTTATCGTTTTGCTCTAATCGTTGTACTGTTAGTATAGCTTATCGGTATTTGAGACCCTTGCTATGCTCATTCCTTTAGCTAGCTATAGGCTATGCCTAGCCCTGTATAATTGATGTCATCTTGTTGCATGCTTATATCTCTTTATATGTGTCTGAACATTGCATACATTTTGTCTGCATTAGAGCATAAGGCTAGGGTGCGGGTGAATTGGGTCTTCGCCGATCCGAGGCTCTCGGGTAGCTCGGATCTAGCTCTAGGACCGTGGCTGGGTAGTAAGGACTAGGGCATCATTGTTATGCCAAATCTTTTTATTCTCGAGGATGGGTCTAGTTGCCTACTATCTGTTGTTTGAGGTGTAGAGGTCGCTCAGAGTTCTCGTCTCATGCTCAGTATCCGTCTTAAGGGAAGTTACGTGCAGCCCTGGGTCCTACCCCTTTGTTATTCAGCGCTGGGGGCTTGGTGGTTGAGAGGGATGGTTGTTGACAGTTGAGGTCACAGAGCGCGTGCCCTGGGGTACGCGGTGGACGTAACGTGAATTTCCCTTAGAGATGAGCCAGAACCCGGGAATTTGTAATTTCCCCTTCTTCCTGTGTGACGAAGAGTAGAGTAGAACCCTACTGAGTTTATTGCTCACGCCTACCCGGACTGCGTTTGCAGGTGCATGCGTCAGCTCATCCTCGGTGGTTCCAGCTGGATCAGGTCTTAGCGACGCATCGATTTCCGAATGCGTTTGAGGTCTTAGAGGGACAGATGTACAATTTGGCAATTTTGTTTATTGTTACCTTTGAGGAGGATGTACTTAACGTTTAATATATAAAATCATGTTCCCTCTTTCGATTGATTTTTATTCCGCAATGTAATATTTAGTTTTACCATTATGCCCTTGGAAGTCTTTAAGTTCAAATTTCTTCCGCTTTGTGTATTGTCGCGCCGTATTGGATGTAACTAGTATAGGTTTCCCCTCACGTCCCGGTCCGGATGGGTTTTCTGGGTCGGAGTGTGACAACTTGGTATCAGAGCAGGCTGTAGGTCCTAGGGATAGGATTAGGCTTGCGGTTAAGGTTTTGAGTGTGGAATGGGATAGTTCTAGGTCTAGAACATCATTGCATAACAACTTGGGACAGAGTGTTCCTGCGAGTATCGCCGTACAGACGGTCAATCAGGTTTAGCTGAGGTGTTAAGTTGGCGCCGAGGTTCGTCGGACCATTCTAGATCCTAGAGAGGATTGGCGAGACAGCTTACCGCTTGGACCTTCCTCAGCACATGTCAGCCGTGCATCCGACATTTCACGTGTCGATGTTGAGGAAGTTTCACTCGGACCCGTCTCATGTCATTAGAGTGGATGCCATCGAGCTTGAGGCGGACGCGACTTTCATTGAGCAGCCAGTTCATGTACTTGATCGGAGGGATCAGGTCTTGCCGGGCAAGGCGATTCCCTTAGTCAAGGTACTGTTGAGGCACAGACGCGTCGAGGAGATGACCTGGGAGCGCGAGGCGCGCATGCGGCAGGAGTATCTGCATTTGTTTTCTTCTCGAGGTAGCTTTTATCCTGTCTTCTAGTGTAGCTTCTTTTTCTGTTTCCGAGCCCTACCTTTATTGAATCTCGGGACGAGATTTCCTTTAAGGGTATTAGGATGTGAGGACCTGTCCCTGTACTCCTGGGTCGACCGTCTGGGTCGAGCTCATAGCTCGTTTGCTTGTTTCGCGTCGAGCGCGGGATCCGGTGGTTCACTTTGTTTTGTGGGCCACAATGACAATTTGGTAAATTGCGCCTTGTCGGTTTATTTCACACCCACGTGTGCACACACTAACCGTGTTTGTGTTAATTTTTACTTAAAATGGTTACGTGAGCCCGGGATGGGAAAATCCGGGCTTGTGCTTGTGTTCTAGCCCAAGCCTAGCTTTTTACACAAAAGAATCGATCTTCTCTTGCTAAGAAGATCGATCATTTGGTGCTAGAAGGTGAGTGCATCGTCATGAAGGATCGATCTTTTGCTATACGTTGCCTGTACTGACAGCCGGTATCGTATATTCTTAGATTTTGGTTGGATGAAGTAAGAACTATAAAAAGGAAGAACCAGTCGTAGGAAGAGACATTTATATATTTTATTAGGTTTGTAGTTCTATATCTTCCGGTTAAGGTGATTGGGATGTGAATCCCTTAACTGAGTATTATATAAACCATTGAGAAGAGAAAAACCTAAATCCGAGTGAAGTGATCCCTGATGCCTAGCCTTATTACAATCCTTTGATCTAATTTAGTTAAATCTTAAGTTCTCGTTTGCCTTTAATTCATTATTATTTGCGTTTTGGATATTTTTTGCTTGTCTCATTGTGGGTTCGACCTCTCTTATGTTATGCTACATTGCACTGCTGTGTTGTGACACATTTGAGCGATATAAAAAATTGACGCCGTTGACGGGGAGACGGTTCAGAAAAGCGCTAGAATCAGATTACAGTGACTGTAGACATTGAAAGCGATAACTTCGTTCATTTTCTTTAGTCTTTATTTCTTTATTTCGGCTTTGAATTTCCTTTTCTATTAGGATTGTTTCTTTTATTCGGTTCTAGTTAGTAAGCTTAGTTTCAATTATTGTTTTTGCTTATTTTCTATAGTTTGTTTGCTTCTTTTAGATTGCGTGTTTGTTGGTGTATGTCTCGGTATAGAGACGAACTAGGCAGATTTGCTAGACGCCCCGAGGGTGATTCTGAAACTTCTGATAGTGAGACATATATTGCTGATCTCTTTGACGCACAGTCACAAACTTCACATTATACTTTCATTATGGCTGGGCACGAGGAAGAACAAGCTCCTAGGAGTTTGCAAGAATATTTGCATCCCACACGCACTGCTACCACTTCATGCATCATGTTTCCACCTAATACAACACACGTTGACTTTAAACATGACATCATTCAATTGCTTCCTACCTTTCATGGGTTGGAAAATGAAAATCCCTATGTGCATATTAGGGAGTTTGAGAAAGTAGTAGCGACCTTCCATGGCCAACCAAGTGCACTAGATATGATCCAACTTAAGGTTTTTCCCTTCTCACTGAAGGATAGAGCGAAGAGTTGGTTATATTCCTTGAGGCCACGATCTATAGGATCTTGGGCTGAAATGACACAGATATTTTTCAACAAGTATTTCCCACAGCACACGACCAATGCACTTAAGAGACAGATTTTGACCTTCACACAGAGGATAGTGAAACTTTGTATCAGGCGTGGGAACAATTTAAAGACATGTTGAATTTATGTCCTCATCAAGGATATGAAAGTTGGCGTCTTGTTAGTTATTTCTATGACGGTTTAACTATTAGAGAACACCAATTTGTTGAGATGATGTGTAATGGTGAACTTTTTCAAAAAGATCTTGATGCAGCAATTGAATATTTGACTGAGCTTGCTGAGAAAGCACATACATGGACTGGACCGAGTGCAACAGAATGTACAAACAGGGCCAGACCACCACCGAAGCAACAAGGTGGAGGAATTTATCAGCTGTGGGAGGAGGATGCACTCAAGGCTAAAGTGGAGAGTCTAACAAGGGAGTTGGAGCTATTAAAGACCAAAGATATGATGGCAGCCCGGACCTCTCCATACAATGAACCTACAAGGCCGGCTAGGCTGTGTGCGATATGTCAGGGCATGGACCACCAGATTGACGGCTGCCCTACTTATGTTGAGATGAGAGGTGTGTACGACGAGCATTGCAACGCTGTAGGCGGATTCACGAGGCCGTACACCCCTTACTCGGAAACGTATAATCTAGGATGGTGAGAGCATTCGAACTTCAGCTGGAAGTCGAATGTTCCACAAAGCAACGAGCATCATCAACCGCCAGCTAATAAACCTTTTTCTAACCCTCCTTATAATACATCTGGTTTCCAAGGCCTACATTTAATGACAGTTTACAGGAGCTAAAATCTATGATTGTGCAGGAATCCAAGGAAAGAAAGGAGGATGTTCAAGAGATCAAGAGCCAGATTACGAAGCTGATCAATTCTTTGAGTGTGCATGAACGAGAAAAGTTCCCAGCTCAACCTCAACAGACTCAGGTATCTAGTGCTGAGCAAAATAATGTCAAGGAGATGAACGTCGTAACTACAAAAAGCGGGAAAACAACAAAAAGCCGTTCACAAGAACCCACCAATCCTCCTATTGTTGTTGAAGAAGAGGACCGGATTGAGGAGAACCATGCAGAGACCAATCCAGTAAATTGACTATGGAACCCAACAACAAGGTTTTGGAGCATCTTCGGCAGGTTAAGGTAAACCTTCCTCTTTTGCATGTTATTAAGCAAATTTCTACATATGCTAAAGTGATTAAAGGTTTATGCACTATGAAGAGACGACATCATGTAAAGAAAACTGCATTTTTAACAGAGCAGGTTAGTGCACTGCTTCAGCATAGGATTTCTCCTAAATATAAGGATCATGGTTGTCCTACTATGTCTTGTTTCATTGGAGAGCATGAAGTAGGTCAAGCTTTATTAGATCTTGGTGCAAGTGTTAATTTGATGCCATATTCTGTTTACTTGTAACTTGGTTTTGGACAGATTAAGTCGACATCTGTGATTTTGCAATTGGCAGATAGATCCACGAAGACTCCTCGAGGAGTAGTAGAGGATGTGCTTGTTCAAATAGATAAATTTTATTATCCTGTTGATTTCTTAGTCTTGAATACTGTTGATTCTAGAATTCCTATTATTTTAGGTAGACCGTTTCTTGCTACTACTAATGCTATAATTAATTGCAGGAATGGCTTAATGAAGTTAACTTTTGGGAATATGGCTTTAGAAATTAATGTTTTTAATGTTGCTAAGCAGCCTGATGAGGATGATGAATGCCAACAGACTCACCAGATTGATTTGCTCACTGAAGAGGAGTTTGCTACAACTGAAATTAATTTTTTTGAATTAGATTTGGATGAAAATGTTGATGTTGATGGTATGTGTAAAAATTTGGAACATTGCTCTTTTGCAGGTCCATGCAATCCAAAGTTTGAAGAACTACCAGAAAGAGGACAGCCACCAACGCCATCAGCAGTAGAGCCGCCCAAGCTGGATCTGAAGCCGCTTCCTCAAGGATTAAAGCATGTCTATCTTGGTCCAGGTGATACATACCCAGTTATTATTTCTTCAGCATTAACTGCAGATCAAGGTGAGCAATTACTTAGAGTTTTAAATGAGCATAAATCAACTATTGGATGGAGTATAGTAGATCTGAAAGGTATTAGTCCCTTGATATGTTTCCATATGATTAATCTTGAACAGCGGGCTGTACCTCGTAGGGATCCTCAGCGTAGGTTGAACCCTACAATGAATGAGGTAGTAAAAACCGAAGTGTTGAAATTATTAGATGCAGTGATCATCTACCCCATTGCTGATAACAAATGGGTGAGCCCTACACGGGTTGTGTCTAAAAAATCTGGTGTCACCGTTGTTAAAAATGAAAGTTGAGACTTTGTCCCAACTAAATTGGTGACAAGATGGCGTATGTGTATAGACTATAGGAAACTGAATGCAGCCACCCGTAAGGATCACTTTCCATTACCGTTCTTAGACCATATTTTAGAGAAAGTAGCTGGACATCCTTTTTAATGTTTTCTTGATGATTATTCTGGATATTATCAGATTGAGATTGCTTTAGAAGATCAGGAAAGAACTACTTTTACATGTCCTTTTGGTACTTATGATTTCCGTAGAATGCCATTTGGATTATGTATTGCTCCTGCTACTTTTCAACGTTGTATGATGAATATGTTTGCTGATATGATCGAGGAATGTATGGAAATATATATGGATGACTTGACTGTATTTGGTAATACTTTTGATGCATGCTTGCAAAACTTAAAGAGAGTCTTGGTCATGTGTGAAGAGAAGCACCTTGTGTTTAATTGGGAAAAGTGTCACTTCATGGTGCCCTCAGGCATTGTGTTGGGCCACATAGTCTCTTCTAGAGGCATTGAGCTGGATCGATCAAAAATCGATCTCATCTCAAAGCTTCTTGTGCCAAAGACTGTTAAAGATGTTAGATCCTTTATAGGGCATGCTGGTTTTTACAGGAGATTCATTCAAAAATTTTCTACTATTGCTCGTCCTTTATGTAATCTTTTAATAAAAGATACCCCTTTTGAGTGCACTATTGCTTGTCAAGAGGCTTTTCAAGCCTTGATTGATAAATTGACTTCCGCACCTATTGTGCAACCACCCAATTGGAGCCATCCTTTTGAATTGATGTGTGATGCAAGTGATTTTGTTGTAGGAGATGTTTTAGGGCAGCGAAAAGATGGTAAATCTCATGTTATTCATTATGCTAGCCGAACCTTGAATAATGCACAGATGAATTATTCTACCACCGAGAAAGAACTGTTAGCTATAGTCTTTGCATTAGACAAGTTTCGTGCTTATTTGATTGGTTCTCCTATCACTATTTTCACTGATCATGCCGCGCTTAAATACCTTCTCACCAAGAAGGATGCTAAAGCGCGCCTAATTCGTTGGATATTAATCTTACAGGAATTTGATATTTCTATAAAAGACAAAAAGGGCGTGGAGAACGTTGTCGCTGATCACCTATCGAGGTTGATGGTGGAAGTAGCGGAAAATGAGCCACCAATCATGGATGACTTCCCTGATGAGCAACTCTTTTCAGTTGCACAACTGCCCTGGTATGTGCATATTGTCAATTATTTGGCGACAAGTGAGATCCCTTCCTTTTGGAGTGCGCGGGATAAATGTAGATTTTTTGTTGAGGTAATGAAATTTTATTGGGAAGATCCTTGTCTGTTTAAGTATTGTCCTGACCAGATCATGGGCCTTTGTGTCCCTGATTATGAAATAGAAATCATCATTACATTCTGTCACTCTTATGCATGTGGTGGCAATTTTTCGATGAAAAAGACTGCTGTTAAAATTCTTCAATGTGTATTTACAGGCCTACTATGTTTCGTGATGTTAACATTTTCTGCAGATCTTGTGATAGATGCCTAACGTTAGGAGTTTTATCTAGGAGACATATAATGCCTTTGAACCCCATTCAAGTTGTAGAGATTTTTGATTGTTGGGGTATAGACTTTATGGGACCCTTTCCTTCTTCTTTTGGCTATTTATATATATTGTTGGCTGTGGAGTACGTGTCTAAGTGGGTGGAGGCTATTGCATGTAGGAATAATGATCATTCCACTGTCATCAAGTTTCTTAAAGAGCATATTTTGTCTAGATTTGGTACTCCTAGGGTTATTATTAGTGACCAAGGATCTTATTTTTGTAACCGCTCTTTTGAGGCTTTGATGCGCATGTATGGAGTCACACATAAGGTTTCCACTGCTTATCATCCACAGACGAATGGCCAAGCTGAATTAGCCAATAGAGAGATAAAGCAAATCTTAGAGAAGACAGTGAGCCCCAACCAAAAAGACTAGTCCTTGAGGTTATCAGATGCGTTGTGGGCCTATCGCACTGCCTACAAGACTACCCTGGGGATGTCGCCATTTCGCCTAGTTTATGGAAAACCATGTCATCTTCCAATTGAGTTAGAACATAAGGCATATTGGGCTATTAAGTTACTAAATTTTACTTTGGATGCTGCAGGTCAGGAACGGAAACTCCAGCTGTCTGAGCTTGAGGAACTCAGAAATGATGCTTATGAGAGTTCCCGGATCTTCAAGGCAAAGACAAAGGCCTACCATGACAAGAAGATCCTACGGAAGACGTTTCAAGTAGGACAGCAAGCTTATCTGTATGACGCACAACTGCATCTCCATCCTGGGAAGTTGCGATCATGCTGGAAAAGCCCCTTCACTGTTAGCCGAGTATTTGAGTATGGGGATGTGGAAGTCAAAGACCCAAAGGATGGGAGGCTGTTTAAGGTTAATGGACAGCGCTTGAAGCTGATTCCAGAGAAAGCGGACTCTGAGGAGCGCATCGTTTCTCTCGTAGACCCTGTCTACGAGGGATGATCTTGTTCTTATTCATTATTTCTGTTTTACTTTGGTTAACTTGTTTAAGTTTGTTTATTTTCGTTCTCATTTGCTTTTGTTTGCTATGTTATTTTTTTTTAGGATGATTGGACCACCGTTTGCCTTGCTTGAGAAATTCGGCCACCATGAGTAGCCTTGGGCAAGATTTCAGTTATTTTGTCAGGTGGCCTCGCTCCTATTTAACTTTATAATTCTTGTCTATTTTATTTAAAATTTAAACCCGCACCCTATTTTATTCTATTGTGATGAGTAGCACACATTGAGGACAATGTCAATTTCAGATTGGGGGGTGTAGGCGTACATGATCTCATGCATGCTACCTTATTGAGTTTAATAGTGTTGAATTGAGTAAGTTTAGAGATTGTACATGAGCTGAAATTTTTATGCTTATTATACATGTTGCTTTCAGATGGATTGGCCTATACATTGATTGCATGCGTGATAACCTGAAGATAGAATATCATGTGAGTCACACACGAACACTTGATGTGCAGTGGCAATTATACTCACCAGAGGAATGAGCATGTTATTGTCAATCTAGACCATGATTTCAGCACTAGCTAGTGTTGAGGATTGTATGCAGAGAAAAAAAAAGAAAAAAAGAAAAAGTTCTGGAGCTTGATCAAGCTGTACCTAAACAACTATTAGGTGATCTACTGAGTAACCGGGTGTTCTTGCCTTAGGAAGCAGGGAGCTCGTGTAAAAAGGTAGAATCACTAATAAAAAAAAACTATTAAGTGTTTTGCTAACTAACCTGGTCTCTACGCCTCAAGAAGCGGAGAGTGCTTGCGTAAAAGACAAAGTGTCTGATAGTTGAAGAAAAAAAAAGAGAAACAGAAAGAGCATGCTGTACTTAAAGTGCGAGGGTTGGATGATTGATCATGAAGATAGTAGTGTGTTTGGACTAATGGTGGGTAGAGTTGCTTCTGTACGTAACATTTATTTGTCACGTCACATGTGTTCTTCTGGATGGTGATTAGCATGTTTGAAGTGTAGAAGTTAATTTCATATGTTGGTAGTATGTGTATGAGTATCAGAAGCTTTCATGCTCTGTATAGTATAAAACACTATTGACCTAATAAGGAAGAATTTTTGTCATGCATGTCTACAGCCTTAGACCGTTGGTGTGCTTAATTATATCTTATGCACTTTGAATTGCTAGAGACTAGCAATAAGCTGATTGGGGGGTGTGATGAGTGCATGAAATTGCACTCTGAATATGACTAAGAGCAGCTTATTTTCTGAGTTTTCATGATTAATATAAATGATTTCGTCCGTATATGTTGCTTCACAAAGTTATTTATATTATGCAGGAAATTGAAGCAAAGATCAGTCTTTAACGCCAAAACTATACCTTCTCGGAATGAACCAGATGATGTGCTATACATGGTTGGAAATCTCTTGAAGTCTAGTTTCTGGAGAATTTTACGGTTCGTGATTCCGAGTTTCTTAGAGGAAGTTACGACAATATTAGTACCAATGGCGTAATCTGGATAGCAAAACAGTAAATACTCAGGAAAGACGGATCGATCATGTTTCCTAAAAGGATTGATCCTTTTATGCAGATAAATCTGACAAAACGTATACTTTTCAGATGATCACAGAAGGATCGATCCTCCTTTCACTCGAGAATATTGAAAAAATCGTCGAGGAGAAGGATCGATCATTCTCCTATCGAAGGATCCATCCTACTGAGAAGGATCCATCATACTATCCATCCTACTGAGAAGGATCTATCCTACTGAGAAGGATCGATCATGCTTCTATCAAAGGATCGATCTTCCTCGGGCGAAGCCAGAAATTGAAGATTTTGATATCAAAGGATCGATCCTTTGTCGAACGGATCTGAATACGAGCCATCAGATTTAATCCAAATGCTGAAATAAAAGCTAGGGTTTCATGTCCATATATAAGGGGACTTCTTGGACGTTTTTAAAGGACTTTTTCTGCCCTTTTCTGAAGGAGAAAGATGAAGAAATCTCCATCCATAGCCGAGTAATTCGCGGGCATTGCGGACGGATGATCTAGCGAGGATTAAGGTTTTTTCTTCATCATGGTTCATAGTTTTAATCTTTATTGTTAAACTCTTTTCTATGTATTGAATCTTCAAATATTGTTTTCAGATTATAGATTCCTATGTGGATGATTAATATTATGAATCCAGTCATGCTTCATTCATGATCCTATAATCCCATAGTTTTATCTACTGTTTACCTACTTTATCTCGTGAAATCTTTGCTATGCATTGCTGATTGTGAGAGTTGATATTGTGTATTCTTAGAGATTTGGTTAAATAGAGTTAGGGCTTTGTCCCAATGAACTTTTGCTGTACGTTGCCTGTAGTGACAGCCGGTATCGTATATTCTTAGGTTTTGGTTGGATAAAGTTAAAACCATAAAAAAGAAGAACCAGTCCTAGGAAGAGACATTTATATTTTATTAGGTTTGTAGTTCCATATCTTCCGGTTAAGGTGATTGGGATGTGAATCCCTTAACTGAGTATTATATGAACCATTGAGAAGAGAAGAACCTAAATCCGAGTGAATTGATTCCCGATGCCTAGCCATATTAAAATCCTTTGATCTAATTTAGTTAATTCTTAAGTTCTCGTTTGCCTTCAATTCATTGTTATTTGCGTTTTGAATATTTTCTGCTTGTCTCTCTATGGGTTCGACCTCTCTTATGTTATGCTACACTGCACGGCTGTGTTGTGACACATTTGAGCGATATCACTAGGTAGGGATGATACCTACTTGCTTTTCCGATTTTGAGAGTTTTGAGCTTGCTTGTGTTTGTTTTGAGTAGATCTCCACGCATGCTTGTTGGTTTTCAGTGAAAGTACCAGTTTTGGACTACCATATCCCAAAGTTTTGCGGGGTTTGGTGAAGTTTTCCGTCGGTATTTTCCTTCCCTGGTTAGCTGGAGAATCCATAGAGATCAATCCTTCTTGAGAAAGGATCGATCATCTTTGGGGTGTCATGCCTGGCCCGTGCATGATCGATCTTTTGCTTGGCGGCATGGACGGGGTCCCGGGTCACAAAAGTGATTGATGTTCCAGGAGGGAAGGTCGATCATTTTTGGCTTGACGGGGATGGAACTCCCTGGTCGCTAAGAAGATCGATCCTTTCTTGGTGGCAGGGAGGTGTTTTCGTCAGCTTTTGCCCGCGGGGCTTTCTATGTATGGTTTTCTTTATTGCTTTATACCTTGTATATATGATTAAGCATGTTAGCCCCATAATGAGGGGTAGTGGTGAACCGGGAGAGTAATGACTCCCGGGATGTGTAGAATAAACGGATTGGTCGTCCTACTGCTTTCCTTAGCCTCGCATGCCAACGTGCGCCGAGGGCATATGATATGTTGTACTGTTAGCTGTGTTTGCCAGGGCTGCTTCCCGTGTTGTTCTTCTATGAACTGGCTGGCAGTTGGTAGTGCTGCTACTGTAGTAGTTCATTGGCTTATTACATGTTCACCACCCTGGGCCGGCAGGGCGCCTAGCCCAAACCATGCTTTATATTATCAACTGTGTTGCATGCTTATGTGTTTTCATGCGTGTGTTCATAGCATACATTTGATTGTGCATTAGTTGCATAAGGTTAGGGCGTGGGTGACCTGTAGGTTCATCGTCCCGAGGTTTTGGAAGCTCGGATTTAGCCCTAGGACTGTGGCTAGGTAGTGTGGTCCAGGTTGGATGGATGTGTTCAGTCGAATTCGATGATAGGCCTAGATGACTTGAACACTGGTTGATTGAGGTTTTTAGAGGTCATGTCAGCCTTGAGCCAGGTTCTGAGGTATATTCGGTGTCCGATACTCTTGTCTCTTGAGTAGATGATGTGCCTACTCAGCGGTGCCGGTTCACGCCTAGCAGTGCCGGTTTCTTGCTCGTGAGATGGCAGTGTTAGTTCCCTGCCTCGCTGTGGGTCACCCAGTATGTGACCAGCTCAGATGGAAGACCATGACTGAGGCCCCTCAGGGACACACGGTGGGATTATGGGACACCAATCTACACCCAGACATTGCTTGAGGGTGACACTGTTGTGTTCCTTCTTCTTTGTGTTCTTCGTAGTGTAGTTTCTCTGTTGAGCTTAGTTGCTCATTCCTACCCGGGCTGCGTTTTGTAGGTGTAGGTGTTCGCTCCTCTTCTGTAGCCCCTACCGGGCAGCCGTTTGGCGGCACAGGGGCGTCTGGCGGTGTTTGAGGAGCAGTGATCTTTCAGCAGAACCCCTTGTATAGTTACTCTACTACGGGAGTATGCTGTATAACTAATCTTTCCCTCTCCGAGGATTTATAGATTTGTAACTTTTGGGTTTATAATCTTGTCTTCGAGGTTTTTGTTAATTATATTTGATTAATTGAGGGTGCTTGATGATTGCTTAGGGAAAGCATTAGATTAGATGAAACCCTCGCCAATAATTTTCATAGTTTGTTAGGTTCCAGTTCGTTTTCCCCTGCCCGGTTGGGCTTTTGCAGGTCGAGGCGTGACAAGACATCCTGGTAAGAAGAAAAAGCTTGCAATCCTGCAAAAGAAAAGGGAAAACAAATGAAAAACAAAACACACAAAAATTAAAGAAAGTCAAAATAACTCAAAATAAAAGCAGAAAGTAAAAGGTCAAGTGCCATAAACGGGATCGGCAAGAAGAAAAACACTCATTTGCCGGAACCAAACGCTCAATGAAAGGCTTCAACCTTTGACCATTAACTTTGAAAATTCGACCATCCTTAGGATCTTTAACCTCCACGACCCCATTTTCAAAAGCTCTTTTAACTACCAAGGGACCAGTCCACAGTGATCGGAGTTTACCTGGGTGCAAATATAGTCTTGAGTCATAAAGGTACAATCGCTGACCTTGCTCAAATACCTTTGTCAGAATTTTCTTGTCATGGAAGTCCTTCATCTTGGCTTTTAAGATCCAAGAGCTCTGATAAGCATCATTTCTTTACTCCTACTCAGTCAGCTGCAATTTCCTCTCCTGCCCAGCTTCATCTAAACTGTAGTTAAGGCTTTTGATCGTCCAAAAAGCCTTATGTTCAACCTCTACTGAAAGGTGACATGATTTTCTAAAAACAAGACTGTAGACTTTCCAAGGGAAGACTTGTATGATGTACGATAAGCCTATAGTGCAGCCGCAAGGACCAATCTTTTCCAGTCGGGCTGACCGTTTTCTCTAATATTTGCTTAATCTCCCAATTCACTAGCTCCACCTGCCCATTTGTTTGTGGATGGTAGGCTATAGAAACCTTGTGTATTACACCATACCTGTGCATCAAAGCCTCAAAATAATGATTACAAAAATACGAACCTTGGTCACTTATGATTACACGAGGAGTACCATATCATGACAATACATGCTCTTCCAAAAACTTAACGACGATGGTGTTATCATTGTTCCTACATGCCACTGCTTCTACCCATTTTGACACATAATGAACAGCTATAAGAACGTATAAATACCCAAAAGAAGGAGGAAAGGATCCCATAAAATCTATGCCCCAACAATCACAAATTTCAATGACTATAATGGGTTGCAAGAGCATCATGTTACGCCGAGACAAGGATCCTAACTTAAGGCATCGCTCACAGGATTGGCAAAAGTTGTTCGTATCACAAAATAAGGTAGGCCAATAAAAACCGCATTGTAAAATTTTTGCAGCAGTTTTCGTCATGGAAAAATGGCCACCACAAGCTTGAGAATGACAAAAACTCAGAATACTAACAATTTCATCTCTAGAACACATCGTCTCATAATTTAATCAGGGTAATACTTGAAAATATAAGGGTCATCCCAATAGCAACTGCGTACCTCAACCAAGAACTTATGCTTATCTTGTGCGCTCCAATCCTGAGGAATCTCATCTGCAGCCAAATAATTAACAATATGAGCATACCACAACATACGGGAAATAGAAAAAAGTTGCTCATCTGGAAAATCATCTTGTATAGGTGATTCTTCATCGGCAGTTTGAAACATGAGCCTGGAGAGATGGTCGACCACCACATTCTCCACCCCTTTTTTGTCTTCTATGAATATATTGAACTCCTACAAAATAAGAATCCACCGAATTAGCCGTGCTTTAGCATCCTTCATTGCAAGAAGATACTTAAGTGCGGCATGATCTGTAAAAATAGTAAAAGGTGAGCCAATCAGATGTGCATGAAATTTATCTAAAGCAAACACTATGGCTAGCAATTCTTTTTCAGTTGTAAAATAATTCATCTAAGCACCATTCAAAGTCCTGCTAGCATAATAAATGACAATAGGTTTTCCTTCTCTTCTTTGGCCTAGAATTGCACCAACCGCATAGTCACTTGCGTCACATATTATTTCAACAGGAAGATTCCACTCCGATGGTTGCACAATAGGTGCAGATGTCAGCTTATTAATTAAAGTTTGAAAAGCCTCTTGACAAGCTACAGTCCACTCAAATGGTGTATCCTTAACAAGGAGGTTACACAAAGGATGAGAAATAGCGGAGAAATTCTAAATAAACCTCTTGTAAAATCCAGCATGACCAAGAAAATATCTCACATTCTTGATAGTCCTAGGTGTAGAAAGCTTAGAGATGAGATCGATTTTGGACTGGTCCACCTCAATGCCTTTAGAAGAAACTATGAGGCCTAAAAAAATACCGGAGGGTACCATGAAATGGCATTTCTCCCAATTGTATACAAAGTTCTTCTCTTCACACCTAACCAAAACTTTCTTTAAATTAAGCAAACAAGCAACAAAGGAATTACCAAAAATAGTCAAATCATCCATATATACTTCCATACATTCCTCTATCATATCACTAAACATGCTCATCATACAACGTTGAAAAG
Source organism: Narthecium ossifragum (assembly GCA_963920575.1). Lineage (NCBI taxonomy): Eukaryota > Viridiplantae > Streptophyta > Magnoliopsida > Dioscoreales > Nartheciaceae > Narthecium > Narthecium ossifragum. The sequence continues at coordinate 11,496,513 of OY986963.1, forward strand.
TAGTAGGAGCATTACACAAACCGAACGGTATTCTGCGGAAAGCATAAGTTCCAAAAGGACATCTAAAAGTAGTTTTTTCCTGGTATTCTAATGCAATCTCAATTTGATAGTAACCAGAAAAAACATCTAGAAAGTAATCAAATGGATGGCCAGCTACTCTTTCCAAAATTTGATCAAGAAAGGGGAGTGGAAAGTGATCCTTGTGAGTGGCATCATTCAATTTCTTGTAATCAATGCACATGCGCCACCCTGTTATGAGTTTAGATAGAACAAGATCTCCCATTTCATTTTCCACAACAGTGTCCCCAGATTTCTTTGGGACAACTTGAGCTGTGCTAACCCACTTACTATCGGCAATGGGATAGATAATACCTGCATCCAATAGTTTTAACACTTCATTCTTCACCACTTCCTTCATGGAAGAGTTCAACCGATGTTGTGGGTCCCTACGAGCCATTCCTCCTTCCTCAAGATTTATTTTATGTGAGCAAAGTAAAGGGCTGATACCTTTGAGATCTACTATGCTCCAACCAAGTGCATATTTATGTTCATTCAAGGTTTGAAGTAGTTGCTCACCTTTGATCGGAGACAAATATGATGAAATAATAACTAGATAAGTATCACCTGGCCCTAAGAACGCGTGCTTCAACCCCTTGGGCAACGGTTTGAGCTCAACCTTGGGTGGCTCTACAGTTGATGGTACTGGGATTTTACCTCTGGGAGGTAGCTTCTCAAACTTTGGTAGCCAAAATCCTGTCCAAAAAGATTGATTTTGAGCAACAGATAAATAAGCATTTTCAATAGAACTACCAATGCTATCAAAATCAATAAGATTAGGGTCAAGATAGTTGAGATCATTGCGTGCAAACTCCTCTTCAATGAACGTGTTCATCATGTAGGTTTGTGGGCACTCATCATCATCTCCGAGTTGCTTTGCAATGTTAAAAATATTAACCTCAAGAGTCATGTTTTCAAATGATGGCTTCATCAAACCATTCATGTAATTAATTAAAGCATTAGCTGTAGCAAGAAAAGGCCTACCTAAAATAATATGAATCTTAGAATCTGAATTAACAATAGACTGAGTATCAAGAAATAAGAAATCCACTGGATAATAAAATCTATCAATCTGTATCAAGACATCTTCCACCACTCCTCTGGGCACTTTTGTAGATCGATCTGCTAGTTATAGCACTATGGTAGTTGGTTTGATTTCTCCCAATCCAAGTTGTAGGTACATCGAATATGGCGTGAGGTTAACACTCGCGTCTAAATCCAACAAAGCTTGCCCAACCTCATGATCACCAATGTGGCAAGCAAAGATGGGGCAACCGGGGTCCTTATACTTCGGAGGAATTCTTTGTTCAATCAAAGCGCTGACTTCCTCTATGAGGAACGTCGTCTTCTTCACATGATGCTTCCTCTTCATTGTACACAAATCTTTGAGGATCTTGGCATATGTTGGCATTTGCTTGATGACATGTAGAAGTGGGAGGTTGAGTCTCACTTGTTGAAGATGCTCTAAGATTTCACTATTAGGTTCCAAAGTTTTCTTTGTAGACTTCAGTGCTTGGGGAAAAGGGACCTTCACGAGGTGTTTCTCAACATCATCATCCTTATGCTTATCAGCTTCACTACCGTCTGAACTTTCATCATTTGTTACCTTTAGAGCTGCTTTTGGATTGTTCAAAACATTTTCACTTCGAGTAGCTATGGCATTAATTTCCTTCAAGTTTTTCTGCTCGGTATTGGAAGTTTGAATCATTTTTTGCCCCTGACTAATAGCTTGAAGTTGAGCTGGAAATTTGCCTCGCTCATGCACACTCAAAGAACTAGTCAACTTAGAAATTTGGTCTTGATCTCCTTATTTTCTTTAACCACCTGAACAATCAAAGATTCAAATTTCTGATTAGTTTTATTTTGGGCTTCCATAAATGAATGCATGGTATCTTCTATAGGTGTTCTAGAAGAAGAAGAAGTATGGTAAGGTGCAGCATAAGATTTATGCCAACTGTTGTTGTGGTGCATGGTGTTGAGTGTTGGACTTCGAGCTGAAGTTTGGATGATTCCTCCATCCGAGATAGTAAGTGTCAGAGTAGGGGGTGTATGGCTTCCTATATGCACAAAGAGCATTACAATGCTCCCCGTACACACCCCTCATTTCAGCATAAATTAGACAGTTCTCGATTTAGAGGTTTCTGTTATGACAAATAGAGCATGATCTCAACGAATCATTATGGGGAAGAACTCAAGCAGCCATGATCTCCTTGGTCTTCAATACCATGAGCTCTCTTGTTAAGCAATCCACCTTAGCTTTGAGTCCCTCCTCTTCACGAAGGTGGTACACCCCAACTCTGTCATTTGAGGTATTGGAGCCAGGCCGACATGGGTTGGTACTCTCAACAGCAATTGGACCTGTTCAAGTGTGAGCTTTCTCTGCCAACTCGGATAGATATTCAATGGCCTCATCTGGATCTTTCTGTAAAAACTCACCATTGCACATTATTTCAATAAATTGACATTCACGAGATGTTAGACCATCATAAAAATAACTCACTAAGAGCATCTCGAACGCTGGCTGCAAAAATGCAGCCATCAAATGCACTTTTTAAACCATATTTGGAGCAATGGAGTTGGTGCACTCCAATGGTTCCCCCTCTAAAAAAATATTTCTTCAATAACAACATTACAGTTCAAGGTAATTAATAATAATAAAAAGTACATAAAATACAAAAAATATTATATAATTAACTATAATATAGAAAACATTACAAAATTAACTAAAATAAGAAAATAATTACATAATTAACTAAAATAAAAAAGACATTACATTCCAGCAATTAATAATCAAAAAGAGTACATAAAATAAAAAATACTAATATTCCGGCAGGTCATCGCCAAATTCACTGCCACTCCCGCATGCACTTCCCAGCTCCTCCGTACTGGCTTCCTCCGTACTGGCCTTCTTCATAATGATCTCCTCCATGCTGGTCTCCTCCATACTGACCACCTTCATAGCCAGTAACTTTGTACTTACTTCCTCCGTACTCAACTCCTCCGAGTGCTGAAGATCCTTCACATTGTGGTTGCCTTATCCTTCAAAATTGCATGTTTTTTCTACCAAAAATATTCACGTTCCGAAGTGTGAGGACCCGTCCCTCTACTCCTGGGTCGACCGGCTGGGTCGGGCCCGTGGCTCGTTGGTTTGCTTCGTGTCGAACGCGAGATCCGGTGGATCGTATTGTTTCTTGGACCACAAGGGCAATTTGGTAAATTATGCCTTGTTGGTTTATTTCACACCCACGTGTGCACACACTGACCTTCTATGTGCTAGTGTTTGTTTAGAATTGCTAGGTGAACCCGAGATCGGAAGATCTGAGCTTGGGAGATCGATCTGGATTGCTAATGAGATCGATCTGGCCTTGCTAGCCAGATCGATCTGACATGTTTTGGAGATCGATCGCTTAGTGCAGAAGGCCTTTGGGTTGCGGCTCGGGAGCGATCGATCGCTACTTGGAGCGATCGATCGGACTCGTGAGCAATCAGTCGGTGGTTTTTTTCTCTTTCGCGAGGACGGCAACCGGCCGTCGCTCTCTCTTGTCAGAAGGGAAGGACTTTCCCTCCCCTCCTTCCCCTTTCCTCCGGCTTTCCCGGCTTTCCCCCGGGCTTTCCTTCCACTTCTTCCCTTCTCTTCTCTTCTCTTCTTCTTCCTTCTTTCTCTTCTTTCCCGCGGTGCTCTGTTTCTTCTCTTCTTCCACCGGCGAGCTTCTTCTTCGTCGTTCTCCCTCCTTCGACCATCAAATTGGGTGTTCTAAGACTCGTTGGATCCGTGGCAACGAGAGGAAGGCCCCTGGTGTGGTTTTGAGTCGTGTTGGTAACTGGTTTGTGGGGGATCAACCGAGGAATGCGCAGTTGGGTAGGTTCTTCTACCTACATGTGTTCTTTAATGGGTTTCTCGTGATCTAGCCGTTTGATCTTGTTGATCTTGGTGTTGTTAGCTTCCTCTTGCTTAGTATAATTACTGATATAAGTTTCGTGATATTTTGTTGAGATTTGAGTAGGATTTATGCATGATTAATCTCGGATTTTCCGGTTTTCTGCTGTTCTTGAAGAACAGCCAGCTTGCGGCGAGTTTTCCGGCTTGTACGCGTATGATCTTGGGTTTTTATAAACATAAGAGTTGTAGATCTCTTCGTTATCTTTCCATTCCAACTTATTTCATATTTTTCCAATTTTTCTACGAATTGTTATGATTTTCGCACTGGAAAGCTGCGTTGCAGCAATTAATTAGAAAGTTAGTTTGATTAACGGTTTTGATTAGTGTTTTCCCGTTAATTCAACCGTTGGATGATTATGTATTTTGGATATATTGATCCTGGTATGTAGATCTACTGGTTCCTAAGTTGGATCTCAAATCCGACGTCGTTTGGATGTCGGATCGACGGGGTCAAGTAGCCTCTAGTAGAAAACTATTGGGTGTTTTGAATATAATATTATATTATTTACTGTTCATTATCGTTTTCGGGGTTGCTTCCCATTGCAGGAGTTCACGGTCGACGGTCGTGGTGCCGTCGTAATGCCGGGACCCGCTGCGGATCGGCTGGCAGCGGTCAGTAGTACCGCTGCAGCGATCCAGTTGACTTGTATGCTATCCTTGACATACTGTTGCATACCTATCTCCTGTTTGTACCCGGTTTAAATGGTGGTGTCCAGTCGATTCGATGATAAGCTTAGATGACTGGTACACTTGTGGCTTGATGATTGTAGAGGTCGTGTTGGCCTCAAGTCAGGTGTTGAGGATGCCATCGGTGGCGGGTCTTGTTATTTGGGCAGTGTCCGTTCCTACTAGTAGGGGATCAGTGTGGGCCCAGTCCGTGTTGGGTGACCACAGCTGGCACCCTGCTACACTAGGTGTATCCAGGATGGGCCCAGTCCGTTGGGGTGACCATGGTTGGATATGCCTAGAGATCACCGGTGAAAGGTAATGGGACCCTTGTAGCTCACTCGAGTCTGGCTTGAGGGCGACACTGTTGCGTTTCCCTCTTTCTTCTCTGTGGCGTAGTGTAGATCCCTACTGAGCTTAGTGCTCACACCTACCCGGGCTGCGTTTTGCAGGTGCAGGCGTCAGTTCTTCTTCTGTGGCCCCTACCGGGCAGTTGGTCGGCGGTGCGGCGGCGCCTGGTGGACTTTGAGAGGTGGTGATCGTTTACTGCTTTTATCCTATGTTAGATAGTCTCGTACGGGAGTAATGTTGTATTTGAATCTTCCCCTCCCCGAAGATTTGTATATTAACACTTTGAGTTTTAAATCTGTGGTTCGATGTTGTTGAATTATTATTGTTTTAATTGGGGGTGCTTTTGGTGAACTGTTAGGGAGACCAATAGGTTAGAGGGAACCCTCGCTAGCTTTGTTTTTTGCGTTTTGTAGGTTCCGGTTCGCGTCGCCCACCCCGGTTGGGCTTTCGCGGGTCGAGGCGCGACACGAAGTATCATTGATACTATCCAAATTTATTAACATGATTTCGTTATCTTGTTGAGCACTCCAAAGTTCTAACTTTTTCCTATCATTTTCAGCCTTCAACATCATAAGTTGATGCATAGATGATCTGTCATTTTCTCATTGTTCTTGTCCTCTTTTAAAAATCTTCAAGATTTCTTCATTTTCTTGAGTTATGGCTTCAACATCATAACTCCTACCACTTACTTGTCTCCTCTTTGCCTTTTCTTTCTTCCTTCCAGTAGGTCAACTATTTGAATCAGAGATCGACGATTGTCCATCAGAGGGTAAATTTCATCGTCGTCTGCATTTAAGCTTATAGATCTTCGACGAGTGGAAGAGTTAGAATCAAAATCTTCAAACAAATCAATATTTGGTGATTTTTAAGCAATAGTAAACTCTACACTTGTATCTATCCACTTTTCCGCATCCTTCAAAATCAACCAAACATGTTCAAATTGAAATCCTTTTGTCTCATGTGGATCTTCTTGGAACAACATTTTCGCATCATTGAGCTAAAAAAAATGATGGTAAGTGTAATAAGATACAACATAATATAAAACAACATTAGAAATATAATTTAAATGCTTACAATATCGAGGTCAAAAGCACGGCTTGGGTTACGGTGCTCTATCTATCGAATACATCCTTCAAAATTTGTTGATCTTATTGATAATCATTTGCATACAACATGACAGAGATTTCGGGGTTCTTCGTCCTTCGCAAGAACAAGGCCTTGTATTGTGAAACATGGTTGAAATTCTTTCCCACAACTTGTCTTTTTTTTTATTGGCACCCATAACTGGGTCTTGAGAGACCTCAAGCCATGCAAAACATAAGGCTTGATCTTCTTTCGGTAAGAATGCATTTCCACGACTAGAAGCCATGAAAGAGATGTGAAGGAGAAAGAGATATGAAGGGAACGTTGTTGTGCAACTGAAAGAGCATGTAGCAATACTTATAGGATTCGATTGAGACATGTCGATAGGATTTTGAAGATAAAAATCTAGTATTCCAGATAAAGACAAAGCCTCTAATTTCCTGATAGGATTTGATTGGTGATGGAAGAGATATGTGGATAGGATTTTGAAGATAAGAATCTAGTATTCCTGATAAAAACAAAGGCTCTAATTTCCTGATAGGATTTGATTGGTGATAGAAGAGATATGTGGATAGGATTTTGAAGATAAGAATCTAGTGTTCCTGATAAAGACAATGCCTTTGATTTCCTTATTGGATTTGATTGGTGATAGAAGAGATATGTGAATAGGATTTTGAAGATAAGAATCTAGTGTTCCTGATAAAGACAAAGGCTCTGATTTCCTGATAGGATTTTATTGGTGATAGAAGAGATATGTGGATTGGATTTTGAAGATAAGAATCTAGTGTTCCTGATAAAGACAAAGCCTCTGATTTCCTGATAGGATTTGATTGATGATAGAAGAGATATGTGGATAAGATTTTGAAGATAAGAATCCAATGTTTGTATTGGTAGCTATCTCACATTCCTATAAAAGCAACAGTTTGCACTTGAGTGAAATCAAGATATGGAGCTACCTAAGTTCTCTCTCTCCCCCTCTTCAAAAATGAATTATGGAGCTGGGTCATCACATTTACCATCTTCATCTTCTTCTGATGATGAATTATTTTCTCAATATTTTCAAGAGTGGGAGGAACAATTGACTGAGTAGGCGAAAGAGGATGAAATCTTGGCTCATATTTATACCTCCAACAAAGCCAAAATGGCTTATCAACTTGAAGATGATGAGCAACTAAGACGCAGAGGTTCAATACCTGGTCATGTGATGATCAACCGTGGGAGGGTTGAAGGTAATACAAGACTATGGAATGACTACTTCTCTGATAACCCCACATATGGGAATACACAATTTCGTAGAAGGTTTCAAATGCGAAGGAATCTATTCCTCCGTATTGTCGTTGTAGTACAAGAGCACGACAACTTCTTCGTTCAAAAGAAAGATGGTATTGGTAAGCTTGGATTATCTACTTTACAAAAAATTACAGCAGCATTTCGTATCTTGGCATATGAAACATCAGCTGATAGTACTGACGAATATATTCGGATTGGTGAGTCAGCTGTAATCTAATGTTTGAAGAGATTTTGCAGGGCAATTGTAGAGGTGTACAAAGATGAATATTTGAGGTATCCCAATGCAAATGATGTTGCAAGATTATTATAGAAAGGTGAAAAATGAGGGTTTCCAGGAATGTTGGGAAGTCTAGATTGCATGCATTGGCAATAGAAGAATTGCCCAACGACATGGGCAGGGCAACATTTAGGACATCATGGAGAGCAACTATTTTTCTTGAGGCAGTAGCATCATATGACTTGTGGATATGGCATGCATACTTCGGCTTAACAGGCTCGAAGAATGATATTAATGTACTACAGTCGTCTCATTTGTTCGCCAACTTAACACAAGGTATTACCCCTCTTGCTCATTATACAATTCAAGAAAAAAATTATTACATTGGTTATTATTTAGCCGATGACATATACCCGAAATGGTCGACACTTATTCAAACCATTTCGCAGTCACAAGATAAAAAGAAACAATATTTCACAATGATGCAAGAAGCATGTCGGAAAGATGTAGAGCGAGCATTTGGAGTTCTTCCAACAAGATTTGCCATTGTTAAGGGCCCATCACATTTCTAGGATAAACGTGTGTTATATGATATAATGATTGCTTGTGTTATAATGCATAATATGATTGTCGAAAATGAACGAGATGAACATGAAAGTGATGTCATTTCTACTCCACCACATACTCAGCATGTTGATAAGATGGAGGCAAGTGAATCCAAACGATTTCGCCAGCTTCTTAATCGACATAAAAAAATCAAGGACAAAGAAGCACATTTTGCACCTCGAAATGCACTAATTGAACATTTGTGGGGACGACATGACAATGAAAAGATGTAACGTTTTTATCTATATTCAATGTTTTTCATGTCTTAATGCATATTAAATTAAAATTCTTAATGTTTAGTGTGTAAGATTCGTCTTCATTTTAGTATTTTGCACAAATACCTTTAGATAATGTAATTACAATTAGAATTAATTTAATTAAAAACCCACGTTCTGAAGTATAATTTAAAAACCCAATGATGAAAAAAAACCAGTAAAAAAATAATTTATATACAATTAGATAAATAATAATTAAAAAGTAGTCAATAGTAGTCTTGTTTTGTAGGGATCGACAAGAGTTTTCCATTGATGTACTATTTATTCTAAATAAATCAGTAATTTTAAAGTTACCCTAATTATTATAGTTAAGGTACTTTAGCTATAAGATATATTAGTAATTTGGAATTAGATGAGAAGAATATGAAGGGTAATATGGGAATTATAAAAATAATTAAAGAAAAATGTAGCCAACAATCATCTGCTGCATAAATGCAGCTTTGGGGGGAGCTGCATAAACGCAGGAAGATTTGGATGCCGATTGGAGTGGGATTGGGCGGCAAAAATCAATTTTGCGGCCTGGTTGGAGATGCTCTAAACGCCAACTTTCATAACCATAGTGAGGACACAAGTACAATAACTCCTTAAAACGTTCCCAAGCTTGGTATAAGGTTTCACTGTCTTTTTGAATGAATGTCGAAATTTGACGGTTCACGGTATTGGTTTTGTGAGGACCTGTCCCTCTACTCCTGGGTCGACCGCCTGTGTCGGGCCCGTGGCTCGTTTGCTTGTTTCACGTTGGGCGCATGATCCGGTGGTTCGCCTTGTTTTGTGGACCTCAAGGGCAATTTGAAAAATTATGCCTTGTCGGTTTGTTTCACACCCGCGTGTGCACACACTGAGCATGTTTGTGTAAATGTTTGTTTAAAACGGTTAGGTGGACCTGGGATCGAAAGATCCGGGTTTGGGCTTGTGTTCTGGCCCAAGTCTAGCTTTCTGCACCAAAATGATCGATCTTCTCTTACTAAGAAGATCGATCCTTTAGTGCCAAAAAGTCAAGCTGCATCGTCATGAAGGATTCATCTTTCTTGAGGAAAAGATCGATCATTCATAAGTCGGTTCGTCCGTATATAAAACGGGCACGACCTCCTTCTTTAATCCACCGTTCCTGAGCTCAGATCCGACTAGATTTGGAAAAGATTGAGGGCGATCTTCTCGCTTGACAGGGATGGAACTCCCTGGTTGCTAAGAAGATCGATCGATACTTTGTGTGACAGGGAGGTGTTTTTCAATGGTTTTTGCCCACGGGGCTTCGCATGTAACGGTTCTTCTTTACCGCTTTATACCATATACATATGTTAAGCATGTTAGCCCCATAATAAGGGGTAGTAGTGAACCGGGAGAGTGATGACTCCCGGGATGTGTAGAATAAACGGGCGGGTTGCTCTACTGGTTTCCCTAGCCTAGCATGCCGGCATGCGCCTAGGGCTTGGTATGTTGTACTGTTAGCCTTGCTTCTTGGGATGGAACTCCCTGGTTGCTAAGAAGATCGATCGATCCTTTGTGTGACAAGGAGGTGTTTTTCAATGGTTTTTGCCCACGGGGCTTCGCATGTAACGGTTCTTCTTTACCGCTTTATACCATATACATATGTTAAGCATGTTAGCCCCATAATAAGGGGTAGTGATGAACCGGGAGAGTGATGACTCCCGGGATGTGTAGAATAAACGGGCGGGTTGCTCTACTGGTTTCCCTAGCCTAGCATGCCAGCATGCGCCGAGGGCTTGGTATGTTGTACTGTTAGCCTTGCTTCTTGGGGTTGCTTTCTGTTGCTTGTTTCTTTTTGTGAACTGGCTGGCGGCTAGTGGTGTAACCGCTGCAGGAGTTCCCCGACCATACATATCTGTTCACCACCCCAGGCCGGCAGGGTGCCGAGCCAGACCTTGTTTATTATATCATCACATGTGTTGCATGCTTACCAGCTTATCTGTGTGTGTGTGTGTGTGTGTTCATAGCATGCATTGGTTTGTGCATTAGATGCATAAGGATAGAGCGTGAGCGATGGGTTCATCGCCGATCCGGGGCTTTCGAGTAGCTCGGATCTAGCTTTAGGACCGTGGCGGGTAGCATGGTCCAGGATCGAATAGTAGTATTCGGTCGATCTCGATGATAGGCCTAGATGACTTGAATATATTTTGATTGAGGATTAGAGGTCTTGTTAGCCTCGAGCCGGGTTCTGAGGTGTAGCCGGTGTCCAGTGTTCTATGACTCTTGAGTAGAGGGTGTGCCTACTCAGCGGTGCCATTTCCCGCCAGAAGTGTCGGGTTCCTGCTTGTGAGTCAGCAATGTTGGTCTTCTGCTTACTAAGCATAACCCGGATGTGACCAGTTTTTCTGGAAGACCATGACTGACGACCTCAGGGACACATAGTGGGGTTATGGGGCCCATGTGTACACCCAGGCTCTGCTTGAGGGCGACACTGTTGTGTTCCCTCCTTCTTGTGTGTATCGTAGTGTAGTTTCCCTACCGAGCTTAGTTGCTCATTCCTATCCGGGCTGTGTTTTGCAGGTGCAGGCGTTAGCTCCTCTTCGGTGGCCCCTATCGGGCAGGTGTTTGGTGGCACGACGGCGTACGACGGTGCTTGAAGAGCGGTGATCGTCGTTGTACCCCTTTTTGTTTAGACAGCCGCCTACGGGAGTTGTGATGTAAATGTTAACCCTTTTGAGGTTTTGAATTATTATTTTTGTATCTGTTGAGGTTGGTTAATTATTGGCTTAATTAAGGGTGTTGATGAATTGTTTAGGGAGACCAGTAGATTAGAGGGAACGATCACAAAAATTTCCGCTGTTAGTTACGTTCCGGTTCGCGTCCTCTGGCCCGGTTGGACCTTCGCGGGTCGGGGCGCGACAAGTTTTGTGATTGGGAAAATATTTATTGAAGAATGTTTGGGTCATTTCATTCCAAGAACCGATGGAGCTTGGCCTCAATGAGTACAACCAACTCTTAGCTCTATCCTTTAATGAAAAAGGAAAGAACTTGAGTCGAGCTGCATCCATTGTAGATGTCTGATTATGGACTATAGCCACCACTTCCTCAAACTCTCTTATATGAACATAAGGGTTTTCACTTTCCATCCCATGGAAGGTGGGAAGGAGCGGGATCATACCCGGATTGACATCTAGTTGAGTGTTCGGAGGAAACATTATGTATGATGGTGTGGCAGTGCGAGTTGGGTGCAAATATGCTTCAAGTGTTTTGACGGACGGATCTTCTTGATCACTCATCGTGAAAATTGAGTGTGTACTTCCAGAGTCTGTGTCAGAGGGATGAGGCGTATCAAACAAATTCCCAATGAGAATAGTATTATCAGAATCTATGTCATGTTTCTTTGCAAATCTACCCAACTTGTCTCTGTACCTATGCATGCAATCACATGTACGATTTGTTTTTTTTGTAATAAAACAAAGCTAAAACTGGAATGAAAACTAAACAAAAAATGAAGGGACCAATAAAGAAAGGAACGAAGTTATCGCTTTTGATGTGTTGATTCAGCAAACCTTTCCTTGCAGGGCTCCTTGCTAAACCGTCTCTCTGGCAACAGCGCCAAAATTTGGTTACACCCAAAAACATATCACTGCGGTCGCAGCAGTATAGCCTAAGACGGCGGTCGTATCGACATAGAGGCATTAGCTCGGATTGAACAATCATGTGAGGATAAAAATAAAATAATAATAATAATAAGCAAAGTCGATTATGTTAGAATTGAAAGCAAACAAAGATTGAATATTTTGGAGAAGCTTCTTAAGGATTAACGTGGCATGGCATTGGGGGTCTCTCACTTGAACTCAAGTATTTTTCTCATCTCCAATCCTGTTAAATACGCAATTGGCGGATTCATATCCCAATCTCACCAATTGGAACATATTGAATTACAAATCATAGCAAGCAACAAAAGTAACTCTCATGGATCATTCTCCCTTTTATGAATCATACAACTATCACCATGTTTTATTACATTCAAAGACGACGATATATTCAAGTGATAACGAATCAAAGGCTTTAACTCCCAAGACGAAGATATGCTTAAACAATAACGCAGCAAAAAATCCAATTAACAAAGAAACAACAAATCAAACCATGCCCAAAAGCATCACTGATTATATGAAAAGAATCAAATCCCAACTTAGGCACATTCAAGAGATCCAAAATAAATTGGAAAATAGATCTATACGAGAGTTGTATCAATAATAAAATCGGAACAAGATTTCAGATGAGTAAAAAAACTCTTATTCAAGCTTGACCACCCCTCCGCTTTGCCAGAAAGATTTACTCGGCCATGAAGATGAAGGTTCTCCTCTTCCTCCAAGTTGTAGAGTCTCATCAGTTCTTCTCTCCTTTTTTTTCAACCCTAATGAAAACCCTAAATCTCTATTTATAGCCCCAAAGCTTCTCTCATTCGGATTAGATATGGGCCCTTCATTTTACTTAGTCGGCTAACAAAAATCGATCTTTATATAGGAGAAGATCAATCTTTTCATCCCGCTGGTTGGCTTCGCTCCGCAGAAGATCGATCTTCTTAAAGGAGATGATCGATCTTTGTTGCATCGTGTGTTCCTTCAGTTTCATGGAAAGATCGATCTTCTAATGGCATAAGATCGATATGTTGAAACCTTGCTCTCTGTCATCTCTGCCACAATGAAGATCGATCTTCATGAGAAGGAAGATCAATCTTCTTTCCAGCATTTTATTCTCTCGCCTTGCCTTTAAAGAGATCGATCTTCTATGCAAGAAGATCGATCTTTCATGTCTTCAATGTGCCCGAATAGGTTCGTTTTCGCTCCAAACTTGATCTAACTCTTGTTGAGGGCTTTTGTACTTTTCTCGTCTCATCAATGGCTCTCTTGATTCCTATTGCATGGACAAGTTCTTCTTAAATTAATTTTTGCAATAAGATCACCAAAAATCACTTAAGTTTTGACACTATGTAAACTGAATCCCAAAACAGAAAAACATCATTAAAATGTCCAAATGCTCTTCATAATTTAGCAATTAAACCCAATGAAGTAGTGCTCAAAGTGCACTTTCATACACTTATCATTGCCCATCAACAACCCTCCAAGCCACCATATAAACAGCTGATCATCATCTCGCCAATTTTATAAACATCAATAACACAAAACCTGCAAAAAGGTGTCAATCAAAAACATTCCAAGCCACCATAGGGTCAGTAACCATCATTCCCCAATATTACATAAGCAGTAGTAAAACATAAACCAACAAAACCATCAGTTAAACTGCAATAAAACAAAAGTGTGACTGGTTTCCCATCAACAGTCCTCCAAGCCACCATATAAACAGCTGATCATCATCTCCCTAATTTTATAAGCATCAATAACACAAACCTAGCAAAAATGTGCCAATCAACAGCATTCCAAGCTATTATATAGTCAATAACCATCATTCCCCAATATTACATAAGCAACAGTAAAACATAAACCAACAAAACCATCATAAAAACAGCAATAAAACAAAAATGACTGGTTGCCCATCAACTGGCCCTCCAAGCCACCATATAAACAGTTGTTCATCATCTTCCAAAAATCATAAACAGCATCCAAACGAAAGCAACAAAAATATGGATGGTTGCCCATCAACAGGAGACAGAAACAAAACAAAAGTGGCTCATTGCTCATCAACATAAACAACAATAAAACAAAAGTGACAGGATGCCCATCAACAATAACTCCAAGCCACCATATAAACAGCTGATCATCATCTCCCCAATTTTGAAAACAGCAATAACACAAAACCAGCAAAAATGTAACAAACAACATCCCTCCAAGCCACCATAGGATCAATAACCATCATATAAGCAGCAGTAAATCATAAACCAAAATACAAGGTTTAATGTGTTCATGAGTGTTGCTATGCATTCCAAAAAGCCCCCCCCCCCTCCACCCACCCACCCAAAAAAAAGACCAAAAAAGCATGTCATGAACCACAAAACTTCAATACTAATGTCTCAAAATCCCCACAAAAAGATATAAGTGTCAGAAAGGTTTACATGCTCATATCCAAATCTCAATCGTGCCTAATTTGGTCAAAGTAGTTTCAACCATATCTTCCGGTGTTTTATGCTCATCACCAAGAATCCCCGTGCTTCTACCTCGTCTCAGTTGAGCATGTTGAAAACACGTAGAAGATATGTCTCGGGGTAATTAGTTGCACATTCCAAAACATACGCATATAATTTATCGGTCGATTTGAGGTTGCCCGATACAATGGCATCCCCAACCTTCTCAATAACTTTTGTTAATGCTTCATCCCCCGTCTCTCTTGACCGCTTGCTAACAAAGGCCCTAGATGGCATACGCGCAACTGTATCAACTATAGCCAAAGTCTCCCCGTCACTCGTGCCCACATGGGTGATGTTATTCCCCGTGGCATCATCCTCATGTCCATGGCAGTCGGACTACTAGCAGCCTCAAAGGCTGGGGTAAAGCGGGGTGGGGGACTCACCATCCTTGAGGTCTATGATAGGCTCGTTAGGATCAGTGTCGTCATGGATGGACAAAGCAAATTTGCTTGAGGCCCTCTCTCGTAGCAGCAAGAGCCAAGTCAAAATTAGGGATCGTCTTGTTGATAAGGTTCCTAGCATTAGGGTGTGCCTACTCAATAAGGGAAGTATTAGACAATTCTAAATGCAATACATAACTTCATACACATACGTGAACGAACCCATGCCAACGCACCGTAATATAAGTCGTAGCAACATCTACATCCATCGTGAACTTCTTGTCAAGTTCCGATTATCCACAACTGATGAATGCATGAAAGTACACTCTGAACAGTCTTATAACCATCTCAATTGCTAGATTATTATCCTTAATCAACATCGTTATTACTATTTTTATATCTATATGTTGCTTCACATAGTTGTTTGGAGCAAAGAAGCTGAAAGGATTACATGGATCAACTTCAAAGATTAAACTGTACCTGCTCATGAAGAACCAGATGATGGGCCATAAATGGTTGGAAAGCTCTTGAAATCTAGTTTCTGGAGAATTTTACGGCTCGTGATTCCGAGTTTCCTAGAGGAAGTTACGGCAATTTTAGTACCAATGACGCAGTCTGGATGACAAAACAGTAAATACTCAGGGAGTCAGATCGATCACACACCTGGAGAGGGATCGATCAGACTCGGGAATTAAATCCTGACATAACATATGCTTTTCAAATGATCACAGTCAGATCGATCCTACTATCTATCCTACTGAGTCAGATCGATCCGACACCCCTGGAAGGATCGATCCGACTCGGGCGCAGCCACAATCTGGGAAGAAAAGATCGATCTTCTTTCCATAGAAGATCAATCTCTTTATGGACTACCTGAAAATGAACGGACCAGATTTGATCCAATGGTTGAAATAAAACCTAGGGTTTCATACACTTATTTAAGGAGGTTGTCCAACACTTAGAGGGGGGCTTTTTGGCAGCGTTTGGAGGAGAGGAGACGGGTTCCAGGCTTGGTTTTCTTTTCTTTTCCTCATCTTATTTCTTCATTAGTTTTGTTGCCCTCATGATGAACATGAGTGGCTAGTTTCTTGTCTAAAGTACCGATGTAGCCTAACTGAATCATTCTATGTTATTGGATCATATTTATTTAATTAGTTTATTTTCCTTGTTTCATTCATTATTATAACTGAGATCTTATATACCTTTATCTGGCCAATAGAAGTATTATAGATTGTGCTATGTGAGATTGGGTGAGGGTTCATTCCCTAATCTTGCAGGATCTATGAATGAATGAGTTTATGGCGAGGCCGGGTTCAAGCTAAAACAACTCTTGGTTCATAATTGTTCTTCAGAGCTTAATGGATTCTTGATTGACACTTAGTTATGGGTTCATTAGCTAGGGTTAATTGAGGGTGCTTGGTGAAGACCGTGATCGAACGGATCATCATACCGGAAGAACGAACCCTTGGAATTAAACTGAGATCTTGATTGATTCAATGCATAGAATGAGGATGTTATGGTGAAATCGGAACCTTAGTATTCATCCATCATATTCCCATCGTTTTCTTATTTCGTTATTAGATCATCTATTTTCGACACTTCATATTTCTTATTTTCCCTTCCTTATTTTCTTTCTTTTATGTTCTTTAGCGTTTCACTCTAATAATCTTTACAAATCTCTATGGGTATGATACTCGTCTTGCTGCTATACTGATTGCACCGATTCGTATACTTGCGAGATATGAAATTTATTCATCAACAACTGCTTAGATTAACTGTTTAATGGTGTTGTACTTCTTTCGACACCATTGCATGTGATTCTGAATATGTTTGAGCTGGAAGTCTCCCCTTAGGGCTGAGTTTGCCATTCACATATTTGGCTGCCGCATTAAAGTGGATGATTTTATTCCACCTATCCCCTTTGGGCCAGCCCTTCTTGACCTTGGCGAGATACGCAAGGATGTGAGCCTCCTCCGCGTCCGTCCACCTCTTGTTAGAGGTGCCTGATTTGCCTTGGGCCTTTGCCTTGCCCTTTTCATTAGGCCCACCATGAGGTAGTTGTGAGCCACATCGAGTTGAGAAAAAGAATCCATATTCTGTAAATAACCCAATGGTGCATACCGTATACGTCACTAACATGGTGCATACAATAACAAGAAGCTCAGATCAAAAATTACATCTTAAACATGGTGGGCATTTATAACATAATAGCAGTAAAAACATAATCGGTCAGCCAAAAAGGACATGTACCAAATTTCTTAACGTTCACGTTGGAAGTCAACCTACATCTGTTCAACAATTTGATCATGCAAATTCAGCCAAACACCTTGCTCTTGGTGATGCTCTCTCATCGTGCACGGTTGTGTAATTGGCGAGTCATCTTCGGTGGTTTCAACCGTCATTAGTGAGTCGTTTGGGGCTTGTCAAATATGAAATTGTGCAGAATATAAAAAGGACAAGATCAACTTGTGTCTTGTACGGGTAAAATGAATGTGATGTGAAAATCGTGAAGCAGATCTTAAGCAGACCAAACACTCGTTCAACCCTGAATATCAGCGACGAATGGCCTAGGTTAAAGAGCTCATCTTTGCTTCCTGGAATGCGACCAACAAACTCGTTGAGATGGTACCTTACACCCCGGTATGGTGAAACAAAGCTAGGCATGGTTGGGTACCCAACATCCACAAGGTAATACTTCTCTATAAAATAAGTAGTTTCAATCGTTCAGTATGCCTAATCATGTATGAATCTAAACGATGATTGTATAAATCTAAACGACGATTGTGTGGAACTACGTTATACCTTCAATAGTTTTCAAGCCACTGGGAGGTCGTCGAGAAAGGGCATGTTTCAACACAGTATAGTCATTAGCTGAACCTTCTCAACCGGCCAAGACGTAGGTAAAATGAAGGTCAGGAGTAGCAGCAGCTACACGTTTTGTGTAAGCCCCTTGCAACCTCGGAAGGGGAGTGCCATGTCGGCGATGACGGTGGCATGTATGTGAGTTCCACTTATGAGGCCGATACAATTCTACACAGAAAAAGCGATGTGTTCATGGTGAGGTGTGGAGAGGCAGAAATTTAGGGACTTCATTATGTGGAAAGAGGGTTGGATGGTGTCTCAAAGGATGGATAATATGAGCGGTTGTACAAAATTTCAGGTTGTGTGGATGGGCTAGGTTGTTGCACATAAGTACCACCTTCAATACCATAGGGAAATATCGGCTAATGGTCTCACCAGACAACATAAGCTCAATGCGCATGACACGACTTTTTGTGTTATGGCTCACAATATGCAAGAAAATACATAATTGTTCTTCAACTTTGACAAGATCAGTGTCCGTCAGAAGTCGGCGTACTCTCATCACCCTTGCCAACTCATGCAAGGTATCTGCAACCATACGGATGTAACTTATACAGTAGCCCCCACAGGTCTCAATATCCTATCCATATGCCCTTCACGCAACACAAGTCGTTGCTCACACAGTATAACACAAGTGTCATCACGCGAGTCAAGGTAACATCACGCTACCGTGACAACGACTACATAGGCTGCAGCTAGCATCCTCATCTGCTCAAAATGCTCATCGTCATTATTGTCCATATCTAGAAGAAACATCAAACTTTAGCCTTAAACCCAGTATACAACTCATCCCGTCAAGTTGCTCAAAATCGGCATGCAACTTAAAAAAACCCTCCAAACATTGATCACGCAAAATTTAAAGCATGACTTTGGCATGAATGTATGGATAAGACAATCACATGATACTGAATTCAATTTGAATCATACAATGACACTAACAAATGGATAAGGGATCATACAATAAATGGATAACATGACAATGGCATACATACAATAGCAAGAGCAAAGGAATCAAACATTGGCATATCAAGCACATAACTAATAAATTAAGGGATCAGAATGCATGATAATGACATTGTCATGAATGAATGAATCATATATTGACCACATTGCAACAACATCATCACATAGGATAATTTAAGATCAAACACATATCAGAGGGATCAGACATGAAATACAACCTCTTGTGACATGGAGAGGCTAACAAAGCCCAAAAAAACAACATAAAATAAGGAATCATGTAATATATGCATAAAAATACAGAATAGAGGGGATCAGACATGAAATACAGTCTCTTGTGACATGGAGAGGCAAACAAAGCCCACAAAACCAACATTGAATAGGGAATGTGGATATTATATGCATAAAAAGTCAAATTAGAGGGGATCAGACATGAAATACAACCTCTTGTAACATGGAAAGGCAAACAAAGCCCACAAAACCAATATAGAACAAGCAAAGTAGGTATTATATGCAAAAAAAAAAAATCAGATTAGAGGGTATCGGACGTGAAATATAACCTCTCGTGACATGGAGAGGCACACAAAGCCTAAAAAACCAACATAAAACAAGGGATCATGTAATATATGCATAAAAATTTAGATTAGAAGGGATCAGACATGAAATACAACCTCTCGTGACATGGAGAGGAAACCAAATCCCAAAAAACCAACATAAAAAAAAATAGAGGTAATATATGCATAAAAATTTCAGATTTGAGGGGATCAGACATGAAATACAACCTCTCGTGACAACTAGAGGCAAACAAAGCACAAAAACATCACTAAAGATGGAATCACGGATAAATCAGTTGAAGACATTCAACATGGAGGGGGATCAGGCCTAAAAATCCACAGAATAAAGAGGTACAGAGGCAAGCTATGTTCAAATCTCAGAATCAAGGGGATCCAATGTTGGTAAACAGGATAAGATGTTAGTGTATGGGGAGAGAGGGTCCTCGAGCCTCAGATCACGCACTGGAGCGGCTCATTTCTTACTGTCTTTCAGATCCACCACCAGATAGGAAAGGAGAGGGTTCCTGAAGAGGAAAACAAAGAACAGATACATCAGTAAACAGGGAATCTGATCCGAACAAACATAAAATCTTTCATCTCATCACATTGAGAGGCACAATACGAAAAAATCAAAGAATAACGAGATACAGAGGTTAAACTATGCTCAGACCTCAGAATAAAGGTGATCCGGAGTTGGCGACGGGGATCCGGTGTTGGTGTATGAAGAGAGAGGGTCCTCAAGCTCGGATCAACTACCGGAAAGATCCATTTCTCACCGTCTTTCAGATCCGCAACCAGAGAGGAAAGGGGAGGGTTCCTGGCCCTGCCACCCGTTAGATCTACCACCGGGGAGTGAGAGGCTAACGTGGGTGGAGAAGAACGGTGGAGGGCGGGAGGATCATGGTAGATGGAGAGCTGGAGAGAGAGTGAGATCAGGGCGGAGCGAGGTTGAGAGCCGGAGCGCAATTCGCCAAGAACCCTAGGGTTTGAGGGTTCGAAGTGGAGAACGATGGAGATGTTGGAGTGGGGCTTATATGTGATGCAAAGTGGAGAGCCACTTCAACGAGTTCTCGAGCCAAAATCCGACGGAGTCATCTCGCTGAAGTGGTAGGCTTAAATTACAAATTGCATGAACTGACTCCGGCCAGCCACTTCGGAGCAACCAAACTGGTTAGACTAAGTTCAATTAAAGTGACTCCTCCAACCACTCCGAGCAACCAAACACGCCTTAAGTCTAACAAGACATCTGAACTAATCACTTCCTCATGATTTTTTGTTTATTAGTTGAGCCCGAGGGCTGAGAAGCCCAATTAAGAGCTAAGTACAAGAGTTCATCAGAGGTCTGGGAGCAACATCTTCAGCCTCCTCTGTTACATCAAAAAACATAGCACAGCTGAAGAGCTTCGCAAGCTAGCCAGTCGGTGTGCGGGTTGATTTCACGAGGGATGTATGCAACTCTGAATTCAATAGCCCTACGACTTGTCCACCATATGTCTTGTACTATCTCTCGACAGTTCCCCACCAATGGTAATCTTCCAACGATCATCTGAACTGTGTGGAGGGAGTCGCTTTCCACCAGCACCTGTTTGTGGCCTTGTTGCACTACAGTGATGGCCGCGAGGTGGATGGCGTGCAACTCGCCGAGCAGGATGGAATCGACTCGGTATAAGCCAATACTAGTCCAGTGAACAAGGTCCTCTTCATCAATGCACACTACTCCAATGTCTGTCGTGCCAGAGGTCTGATCAAAGGAGGCATCAGCCTGGAATCTAACTCCGATCTCCTCCGCTAAGGGCGTTCATGATTCGCGGAGCTTGGATATGCTGATGAATTGTCTGGACTGCCACTTGATCAAGTGGGCTAAAGCTTGGGCATCCTGACCTTCCTCCCCTGCTGCCACCTTGCATCTATCTTTCCATAACCACCATGCGGCGTAGGCAAGCAGGAAGCTCATGCGCTTGTTCTCCTCGGATTTCCATGATTGACACAGGCTCTCGATGTAGTTCGCCAAGGTGTGTGAAGGGATACTAGCTCTGGTGCTTAGGAATGCTCTGTTCCAAACCTCCTGAGCGAAGCTGCATTCAAAGAGCGTATGCTCTATCGTTTCCTCTACAACACCACACCGGGGACAAATCTGATCGGTGGTCAAACACAGGCTCCAAAGCGTGGACCTGGTCGGCAGCTTTCCGTGAAGCAGCTTCCAGAGGAACATCTTTGGGCACGGCTCTGCTGGTGCTTTCCAGATGCTCCGTCATAGTTGAAACTGCTCACCGGCTTGCTGCTTGCCCTCCATGCACTCGAGCATTTAATACGCGAACGCGGTTGTGACATCGCCATTCTTGTTCCATGATAAATGCAACAAATCCACACGATTGCTAAAGAGAGAGATGTGTATCGGATTCACCCAAAAAGGCAGTGATAGATTGCTTTCTTCGATGTACTTGTAGGCACATATGATTAGGATTTCACTTCTTTTGGCGACTCGTATTTTGATTTGGCAATCTTTGGCACCAACAGATATCAACCTAGCAAGCATCAAACGAAATGTTCTGCACGTTTTTTAGAACATTGTTCTGCACATGTGTTTGAGAACATTGGCCCATTTGTAAAGTGAAACCTGTCTCGCGTTGCCAGATCAAAAGTTGAGTCGTCCAAAAGAGAGAAGATATATTGGACTATATAGCATCACCTCTGCTCATGCATTGCCTTGACTAGGCATTTTTACTATGAAAGAACATCCAGACA
Organism: Narthecium ossifragum; assembly: GCA_963920575.1. Taxonomy (NCBI): domain Eukaryota; kingdom Viridiplantae; phylum Streptophyta; class Magnoliopsida; order Dioscoreales; family Nartheciaceae; genus Narthecium; species Narthecium ossifragum. The sequence goes on from OY986963.1 coordinate 11,518,575, forward strand.
AGATGAAAGGCATTGGAACCAGATTGAGGCATGCCTGAAATGGAAGACGTCCCACCGCCAGTGCTTCCATCCAACAATCCATTTCGAACTTAGTATAGATCTCATGCATCTCTTTTCACTGAAAATCTAAATTGAAACCCTATTCTTTGGAACACTTGTGTTATAAGTTCCAAGTTAATTCATGGTCTAAGGACGCCAACAACTACAAGCCAATAGCCAAAAAGACCATAGGAGGTGAACCCTATATATACCTCTTTCAATCATTAACCTGTATAAAACGCGTTAGCAGATAGATATCTGACGCTCAACTCATCAACACCACCAAAAAAAATTTAAAAAAAAAAAGGTATATAGTCCAGCCCATGCTCTGTTCACAGAGAAAAGATCAACTACTCCCACATGAATCTAACTTATATAAAGATACAGAACAGCATTAGATCAAGTAACTTCTATAAAGATATAGAGCCGCATTAGAAAGCTATCATCCACAAAGGTGCTTTAAAGTCCTCCAAGTAGCGGATCAACCTCAAAGAATGAACAAATTATATAGAACATCCCATAACAGTTACGAAGACATCAGCAGAAAGATTGAAAGGGCATACAAAAGCCACTATACTACACAGCAAAAAGAGATTGCAAATAAATTATGGCCCCAGAAACTACAATGGAGAAATAAACACCCTTGCCGCTTGGTTAAGCTCTCTCCTCCCACCTTGTAAACTTATTTGTTAGCTTACTAGCAAACTACCTATGTGCTTATTTATGTATAAGGACTTCTATCTTCATATGATCCTTTCACAATGCAGCTGACTTCTTCCACCTCACAAGGCACTTGATAAACTCCATAACCTGCAGGCGTTATGAACAAGATAGGAAATTTTAGTTTTTCAGCAGACGGTGCATGAGTGATGAAACAAAGCAATGTCTACCTAATTTACCTCAGATGGGTCTCTAAGGGAATAGCAGGCACTGGTTTCTTTAGGAACAGATGAAACTAAAATGCCATAGCCTCGATATCCCTCTCTCAAGACCTGATAAGAGGAAGAGACCACTGCAATGGTTAACAGGATCCAAAATGCTTCATAAGCACACAAAGTATAGGGTTTTGATTCAACCATTAACCTTAAATGCATCCTCATCGGTACGGTCATCTCCAACATATATAGGTAAAACTTCATCAGAATTGCCAAGTCCAATTGATTCAAGCAGAAACTCAACAGCTTTCCCTTTGTTCCAATCAATCACTGGACGGACTTCTAAAACCTGCAAGAGACAAGAATAAAGCCTGTATCCCGTAATACCATCACAAGAGTATAAGAAAAGTGCAGCTCTGATATTACCTTCCGCCCATGTGTCAACCGCAAACGAGGGTATTGCTTCAAGGTATCATAGACTCGCTGTGCAACTAGAGGCCAGCTCTGAAAGCCAAGAAGAGCACATTCAAGTTGAATTTCACATAACAAGTGCCCGAGTCTATTGCATTAAACAAAGAGAAGGTTGTGGCTCTCTTGAGCTTACCCACTCCTCTACAAGACGGTAATGTACAGAGACACAAAACTTGTTATTCTCCACTTTTGCACCTTTGATCTCTTTGGTTTTCTCGACGAGGGTTCTAAAAACCTGCTGACTCATGACGAATCAGATATACAGAAAAAATCCAGTACTACAGCAATAGGATGGTAGCATAAAAATGGATAAATAATCACCTCCTCGATCATTGGTAAGAATTCACTTGCAGGCTGGAAAAGGTTTACTTCCTTACCCTGTTCAGCACAGATAAATTCTCTTAAAAACACAGCTGGAAGAAACTAGTAGCTCGCAAATCTTATAAAAGAAAATTGAACCAACTTGTACCTTTACCTTTCCGTTGATCAACTTAAATAAGGTTGACTTCAAAGCTAAGGTTAGTTGAATCTATGATCATTATGTTTCTATAACATCCTCTCTCATATTTCTCAAAGACAGTAAATCATGTAAGCTATACTAGCACTTCAAACTACTTGATTCACAACAAATGAAACCATTGCTGCTTGAATAGCTTGTGCTACCCTATCAAACTAAGTTCATAAATAATCAAGCAACCACCAACGTGTCAAGAAAATAAACTTGAAATAGAACCTCCACATCTCAAATTTAGACAATGCAAATGATTCCTTTGTTACCATAACCAGAAAAACCAAAAATTGCAACCAAATCATGATTGCCATCTCACCTGCTTGTCAGTAGACCTAATGCAGTTAGAATGGTCAACAAATGCAGACTCCCTGACTGGTCCCATGATATCCATTCCATGACTCCCAGCGTAATAGAGTTCAGTCAGTCCAACAAACCCATAGACCTACAAAAAAACATTTAAAATGACAATAAATATCAAACATAAAGCAAGAAAGGTCCAAGTAAGACGCACATATATCATACATAAAGCAAAAAAGGGGGAAACAATTGCACATACATAAAGGACGTGGAGACACTAACCTTATCACGGGACCTTCCACTGATGATTGCAGTCGGAAGATATTTTGCAACATTTCTAACAGCGGTGCGCATCTGAGAAGAAAGATTCTAAATGTTCATAATGACAACCCAAAAGGCATCACGGAATGGTCTGAGACACGAGTATCAGTAGGCTTGCATTATAGAGGAAGACAGATAATTTACCGCACAGGACATGAAAGCACGATCAGGATTGTCCACGATAGGCGAGAGTGTTCCATCATAGTCCAAGAACAATGCAATCTTCCGTCCTTTTAAGCTACTTATGATTTGTTCGAATGAAGTTAGAGCTGAAGGATACTTCATCTACATGAATTAAGCACTTAAGCGCATTAACTTACGAAGAAGATAAACAATAAGGATATATGCAAAGCTGATTCAGTCAAATGTACATACCACCCAATGACCATATGTAATTTCCATTTCTTCAGAAGTGGTGTCACAACTGATATCCTTGTTTAGCCTCTTGCGAGGAGGTGATGAAGACCTCATCGCATCAAGCCAACCACTGCCGCGAGCATCATCGATTATGCCAGAGATGGGCTTCCTTCTAGAAATCGTCATGTACATTCCAGAGGGAGAATGTGCCTGTGAGGACGCCGAGTATGGCACCAAACTAGAAGGCAAACCCAATCTTGACTTGCTCATAGGGATAGGATCAGTCAAAACAGGGGAACTATGGGACGATGAGAGGTCCATGTGAACAGATCACTTTAGAACAATGTCCAAGTCGCCTTATGACGCCTAAGAACCGATCGAGAATAACAAAAAAAACTTTTGTTTGTCTCAAATAGCTACCCAACTCTTTTGTCAATGAAAAACCACCTTTTCAATGTCTTCTTGTCACTGCTGTTGGGAGTGCAGTCCATTAATCGGAAATAACCTGAAAACTGATTATAATCCATTGGTTAAATGATTGTAAACAAAGCATATTCTGCTAAATGTCAGGATCGAGTCAAGGCAAACCTTCTCATTTCCAGATCTGCAAAGCATTTATATCGCAGAATCGAACATTTGGGCACCACGATCTATGTATGACTCGGTCGTATATCTTTTACCAACAAAACAGATGCAAGCTGCGCTGCACAAATAAAGTGATTGCTAAGTCAAGTTACAAAACTATTTCTTCCTCACCAGACCATTGACCAGAAGCAGAATACACGTCACCAATGATGGCCATAAAGAAATATAAAGAGTACAATTCAAAGAAATGGTATGAAAGAACACAGAAACGATGAGAAAGTAAAAACAAAATCACTCAACTATGAGGGCGGGCAGCATTTGTAAAACATAAAATAAAAAAAATAAAAAAATAAAAAACCCAAACTTTTGACACTAAAGAAAGACAAAAGGAAGACCAGAGCTTTATGAGAAGGAAATACAGAAAATGAACATAATAGAAACAGAGCAAGATTTAGAGAGTATTATTCCCCGTCTGTATGTTATAATAGAAACGAATTTATTCTGCCAGCACTAAAGTAGTTTGCATCAAATTCTAAAATGACTACACATCGGACAACAAAGCATGGGGAATGGTGGGGCTTCCATCGGATTGCCATTTTTGGGTTACGGTGGTATTTGCCACCCACAAAGCTTCAACGGGCGAGAGAAGAATTTGTCGGCGACCCACCCAAAGTATGCCGAGAAGTCGCGCAAAGTTAATGCTTTTACTACAGTACAGATAGATGATGTTATTAGTCGCCAACATAAAAAACACGATGACGAAACCATGGGACCCATGGAAACCGAATCCAAGAAAGCCCAAAAGAGATCCCAGATCTCGCCGTACCAAAAGTCCAATTTTTGAAACCAAACACCGAATAAATAATCAAAATCAGCACTAGCGCCGTGGAGAGATTTAAAAGAAGAACCCATGAAAAAACCTATAGATCAAACAAAAGGTAGGGCAAAAAAAAAAGCAAGAATAGAAGATTCACCGAAATAAAAACCTATTTCTCCGCGCTTTCTCCATCGATGCAAATGGCATTGCCTTTGAGACCCACCCCACCTCGTAATCGAAACAGAGACGATCGTAAAAGAAATCATAGATCTAAAAGTACCTGATTAAGGGATAAGAACGCGATCGTCGTCCCGAGAGCTTATAGGAGGGAGCCGAGGCCAACGACTCTGAGAGAAACTCGGCGGGAAACAAGAGAGATCCCCGTGACCGTAGGAACCCCAAAAACAAACGAAACAAGGAGGAGAAGAAGAAGAAAGAAGAAGAGAAGAGCGCGGGTCGGAGTCTTCTATTTATAGACCTTTGGTAACGGAGCCGAGTGGCGTGATCAACAAGGCAACCAATTTTTGTTCAATTTGGAAGCGCCTTAAATCGCACCGTAATTTGTGACAAAAATAACGACCTTTGGTTATAAAGGTTGATGGAATCACGGATGCTGTTGGGTTCAGTATCTTAAAATAATAATAGAAACTCTCGATCTTAATTGTCAACCAATATTCACATTTTTTTAATTTTTTTTTTATTTTTGCCAGCCAATCGTGGCAAGGCGTTGTTGGGACTTTTTTTAGTCTAAATATTAGTATTTTCCTACTGGACACTCGGCGGTCGCTGGTTGTTAACTCGGGCCGAGGTGACACCTGGAAACACCTAGGCACCGGTGAGGACGCGTGGGGGCGGGTGGCGCTCGGGCCCCGCCACGTACTGGGTGGACCCTCCGCCGCTCCAACCCCCGGCCCTGACGTTATGCTTAACGCCCGCGCGCGGTGGCTCCCAGGTTGAACGTACGTGGCGGCTGTCAACCGCCACCCGGAGCTGACGGCGCGGAGGCGCCTCCGCGCCGTCGAAAAGAAAACCTATAATCTCCTACCGGAGGTGATATATAATACCAGTAGGTAATCTTATTAACGGAACAAAGAGTTCCTACTGCTGCATTATAATACTTGGTCAGTATGGTCGTTGCTTAGTAGTTAGGGAACTTAAAAATATCAAAAATGATTTGTATACATGTATCTATGGGCACAAATCTTTATCGTTGGATTGAATCGGGCACACATCCCGATTCAATCCAACGGACAATGTTTGTGCACATGGGTACATCCCATGTGCACTGATCACTACTCAAAAAATATAGGTGGGTTTGGGACGTTAACTTATTAGTCAAAGTATAGTGAATCGCACGCATCCGAGAACTTGGGTCAGTTGACACGATCATATATACCTACCTGGTAATTAAGGTGCAAGACTGGAGGAAGGTTCCATTGAATCTTAAGGTATTCACACTTATAGCACTACAAAGCAACTTGAAAACGTGCTAAAAGAGACACATCTATAAATAATATATATGAAGGTAAACTATGAGACTCGTTCCTTGGTTTCCATTGTTCTCTTCCTTTGATACTGATTTAATAGGTGGGTAGGTACTTCATAGGCAACTTTGGTGGAAATAGGGAAGAAAGTTAAGGGAGAGCTTTCTTTCCTTGACGTCAGGCTAGGTTTTACGTGTCTGTCGGTGGTGCACACGCGGACGTCGAAACACATGCAACCCTGACCAGCTGTCAAAGTAATCTACGTCTAAACCTAATGGCACGTTTGGTCCGATCATTTTGACCAAAATGAGATGCCTATTTTCCATTTCGAATTGACATTTCATCGTTTAGTTCTCTCGTTTAGACCAGAATGAAATGTGTCATTTATCATCGAAAATGAATGCCTCACTTATTCCTCTCACTCTTGATATGGATCCATTCCATTCATCCTTAAATGATGAATGAGATGTTTAATGACATAATTACCTTTAAACAGTCAATATCAATCATTGAATTAACTCATCTTAATACTTGGATAAATTAAATCGCCACCGTTGGATTACACTCAGATCAATATATTTTCTATGTATATATTTTATGTGTATCTATTTTATGTGTATATATTTTATATGTATATATTTTATATGTATATAAATATAGACCTAAAAGCTAAAATGAAAAATAGATAAACTATTATATTTTATATAGATACATATAATTGAATATGCATATATTAAGTGTTGAATATGTCAATGATAATATAGTCATTTACACATTATTCTCATTTCATTTACATATTCATTATTGCATATCAAAAATATGAAACCATTATTCTCATTATTCTCATTCTCGTTCCTTATTTAACCAAACATAATCATTATCATTCCATTTCTTGGTTTATTTTATTTCTAATCCTATTTTATTCATGGTTTCATTTCACCGTGGGCTGATATTTTTGACTTGTATAACGACCGTGCAAATTATAAGCTGGGATGATAGCCAATACTGCTTGGCATATCAAGTAGACACTGTTTTTTGGTCGTGCTAAGTTCATTGATGTGGACGGAATGAATAGAAAGTACAGAGGTTCGTGTATAATATGCTTGTAGAGCGAATCATCTTTGCGTCACTCTATTTGCTGGTTGGAGTTTTCTATACGCTCGATCGAGTTGTTTTTTTCTAGTTAGTTACGTTTTGAATTAAACTCCCATTGATTGAGTGCAAAAGTATTCATTCATCTTTCTTTCCCATGGTCGATGGGTGTCATTTGTTTTGAAAAGGTAATGCCAAGTAAGGACTAATGATGCGTATCAGTCTCTTCCATTCATTAAAAAGTCTCCTCTTTGTCACGGTTGTTACGGTTGATAATTACTTGTTTTGACTACCTGTTACTCAAAAATCCTATTCAAAATAGATAAATGGTTGGCAGGTAAGTGAGACACGTCAACCATCATACTCGATGATTAGTGTTTATACCAAAATAAGTAAAATATTTTGGTGGTACACCACCATATGTTATTTTAATACAGTAACACCATTTTTAAATAATTATGGGAGGTTATGTATATTACATGACAATTTTACCCATGCTTAGTATAGTTTTATATTTGAGGATTATATATATCTATATCATCCTTATGAGGCAGTTACTTGAAGATTGTTTTAATCCTTTTTATACGGAATCCATCTAAATCGTATCCGACGCCAGTTTATCGCGCCATGATCTACTCCTGCGACATGGTCTCTTCCACTTGGAAACCCTAACCAACGATATACGGAGCGCCCAGTTCATCGTCTCTATGTTTTTCTTGACCTCAATATCGTTGGTATGCAAGGTTAGCATTCATCTAATACGTTTTCATCGGCTTTTTTGTTTCCTTGGATAGTTTGCAGCGATTTTTTTCTTCTTTTTTTTTTGTCGTTGTCGCCCCTCCTCCTTTAGCCGCGACGTAGGCCACGCTGCTGCTGATACCTTCCTTTTTACTCGGCTCACCTTCATCTTTCTTGGCTATCTCGGGTACTATTTAACTCAAAAAAAAAGTATTCATCTATTCTATTGACGTAAAAAAAAAAATCTTCTCTTCTTAGATGGTTCTCGCTTATTTTGGCTGCTTTTTTGGGATTTCGTTTGTACCATTTCGTTTAATGGCGCCTTGGTATGTTGATACCTGGGTTTGCTAAACCTCTGTTTCCGCTCATCGTCTCTCTGTTTTTTTTGCTAAACCTCTGTTTCCGCTCATCGTCTCTCTGTTTATTATGTCTACCCTTTTTTTTTTTTTTTGCTAGGTCAAAATTCTCTTTTCAGTAAGAGAATTCTAAAAAATATCGCAGGCCTATATGTCTTTTCTCTTTTAAGTTCATGGTTTACATGCCTTTGTTCAGAATTCTCTTTTCACAAAGAGAATAGTGAAATCTATTCAAGGTTTATATGTCTTTTCTCATTTCTCTTTATGATTTATATGCCTAGAAAATTGTCGGACTAATTCAGAACTCTCTTTTTCAGTAAGAGAATTCTGAAAAATATCGCAGGTCTATATGCCTTTTCTCTTTTCCATTCATGATTTACATATCTTATTTCAGAATTCTCTTTTCACAAAGAGAATAGTGAAATCTATTCAAGGTTTATATGTCTTTTCTCATTTCTCTTTATGGTTTATATGCCTAGTATATTGCCGGACTAATTCAGAATTCTCTTGTTCAGTAAGAGAATTCTGAAAAATATCGCAGGCATATATGTCTTTTCTCTTTTCCATTCATGATTTACATGCCTTTGTTCAGAATTCTCTTTTCACGAAGAGAACACTGAAATCAATACAATGACTATATGTCTTTTCTCTTTTCCATTAATGGTTTATATGCTGATTGTTCATAATTCTCTTTTTCATAGAATTTTCTTTTCTCTTTTCGCAAAGAGAATACTCGAAACAATCGGCATAGTACTATATGTCTTTTCTATTTTCCCTTTATTATGATCTCTGTTCTCTTTTCTATTTTCCATTCAATTTTTCATGTATCACATGTAATTTGATTCTTGTAAACTGGTGCTTTATTTGATGAATTTGTATGCAGGAATAGCAATGGGGGATCCTCTGTTGCTGCTATGTAAGTATGGTGGAGAGACGACAATTTGGAGATTACGAACTGGTTGTTCTTTCAAAGGGCTTCTAACTCATCTTTGCGTGAAATGGCCTAATCTATCAAAAGAGGATGTACATATGCATTATTCGATTCCTCAGCATCCAAGATGCATCCTTGCTTCTGAATATGATTTTGACGATATGGTTTTCGTAGCATCGTCATTATGTATTGAACGTGTAGAAGTTGATGTTTCGGTTAGTAATGGCTTGAGGGAAGGTTGTACAACTGAGGAGGGAAGTTCATATTCTGGTAATCTTACAGATGACATCGAGTATGATCTTCTACCTAGTTTTTGTCCTCATGAGAAGAAGTCATTGATGACTGTTGGGTGGGATGAAGCTATCTGTGAGGTTGGCCAAAAATTCGAAGGTGGTGTGAATGAGTTTCGATTATGTCTGCAGAAGTATACTATAGAGTCTGGATATGACTTTAAGTTTGTGAGGAATCAATCCACTCGAGTCACATCAGTGTGCTTGAGGAAGGAAGAGACTGGTTGTGCTTGGATGGTTCATGCGACTAGTGAACCCAATAATGGCTGGTTTTATGTGAGAAAGTTCATTAATTGTCATAACTGTGGTTCAGCTTCTCGCAAGGTGAAGCATAGGCGGATGACCTCTAATTTGGTTGCGAGCTTGATCAAAGATAAGGTGCGTGGTAAGGCGATGGTACGGCTTATTGAAGTTGTTCATCATTTTCACTCCGATTACGGTCTATCGATATCCTATAATCATGCATGGCACGGTGTTGAGAAGGCGAAACAGGGTGTTTTCGGTGATCAAAATCAATCATTTGGAGAATTATCTTGGTATGTTCAGGCAGCGGCTTCTGCTAATCCTGGATCTCATTTTGTGCTCGATGTTGATGAGGGTACTGGTCGTTTTAGGGGGTTATTTGTTTCTTTCAAAGCTTGCATTGATGGTTTCAAATTCTGTCGTCCATTATTATTTCTTTATGGCACTCATTTGAAGGCAAAATTCAAAGGACAATTGTTGGCTGCAACAGGCAAGGATGGCAACAGAGGTAGGAGTATCTATGTTGTTAGCAGTCATATTTGATCTTTCAATTTTTTATCACAGTAGATAGTTTTATCTTTTATTTTTCATATTTTGTATTTTCTCTTTTCTATTTCATATTTTCACTTTTCTGATTTTTATTTTCTCTTTTATAAAATAGTACAAGGAATTGATGGTTGAAAGTAATGTTGTAGGTTTGTATCCACTTACATTTAGAATTGTTGATTCTGAGAATGAAGAGAATTGGTTTTGGTTCTTGGACTATCTCAGGGCAATCTTATCTCCTGATCGTGTTATTACTTTTGTTTCGGATAGGAATATTGGGCTTTTAAAAGCTCTGCCTATTGTTTTCCCAAGGCATTACCATGCCTATTGCTTCTTTCATTTGAAGAATAATTTGAGGGATGCTTTCAACCGTAAACGTTGCAGTAAAAACTTGAAGGATAAAATGTTGTACAAATTTTCCGAATGTGCATACACTCCTACAGTTGAACTTTATGAGACCAAGGTTGCTGAATTCTTAGCGGAGGGTGGGCATGTTGCAGAAAGGTTCTTGCAAAACCTTCCAAGGGAGAATTGGGCAAATGCATTCTTCAAGGGGAAACGATATGGTGAGATGAGCTCGGCTACTGCAAAATCTTTTAATTCATGGATCATTGATGAACGACATCTCCCGATCACCAATATGGTGGACTTGATTAGGATCAAAGTGATGCAACAGTTAGCTGGTGTGTGTGCTTGTGTTGTTTTGGTTTTGTTGTCATTTTGACTGTGTAATTGGTGTTAATGTCATCGTGTTTGTATTTGCAGATAGGAGGGCAGCTTGCAAGAAATGGAATTCTCTCACATGTCCTGAAGTTGAACGAAGAATTTCAACATATATTGATGAAGCAAGGTCTTGGTTTGTCAAGAATTCCACCGATACGTTGTTTGAGGTTGAATCAGTTCCTTCAGTTTCCGTGGATTTGAGAAGGCAGACGTGTTCGTGTTATCAGTGGCAGTTGAATGGGCTGCCATGTGCGCACGTCGTTGCTTGTATACTTCATTCTAGAGGAGATCTGAATTCTTTTGTTTATGCCTATTTGCATACATCGACGTACGCAATGTGTTATTCATTTCCGATATATCTTGTACCAACACTTGACAAACCAGATGATGCATCTAAGGATGAAGCCATCCTCCCTCCATTATCTAGAAGACCTCCAGGCAAGCCAAGGAAGAAAATGATCAAATCTAAGGGTGAGGCTGTCAGTAGAAGCATTAGATGTACGCGGTGTGGTAGTGAAGGGTGTCACAATAGGAGAACTTGTATTGAACCATTGCATTAAGGATATTTGATTTTGTATTTGAATTCAATTTGTTGTTTCATAAATGCAAAATGATGTGATGTCATTGTTCTGAAGTTGGATGCACATGAAGGCTTGGATTTAATTGAATTTTTCAATTTTCTCTTTTATATTTTCTCTTTTCGGAATTCTCTTTTCCCTTTCGCTTTTATCTATTCTCTTTTATATACTGCATTCATTTTTGTATTTCATTGATCATATACCTAATGTATTTCAATTGCACATTATATATTACTTGAGAATGCTGTTTAGAAAAGGGATGTATTTATGATAACATGTATGTTTATAATATGGTACATCCTAACAGTATATACTATTGTCACTATGTATGTGTACATCGTGGAACGTGTTGGATTATACATTATTAACAGTACATATATTTACAGCATTTGTTTATCCTTGGTATACACACATAGCTTGTATATCAATGTATTTAACAGGTATTCTCTTTTTACAAAGAGAATACTGACATCCTGTGATGTATATCAATATAAAGGAGTAAAGAGAACAATTCATATTATATTGACATCCTATGTACAACGTGCCACGTCCTTGATATTCAATTGTATCATCAAAATATCTACAAGCGTATCATTTTGATATGGACATTTTTGTCAATGAATCTATGTATATCTCCTATTTACAGGACATCAAAAGAAATACAACTTGTATCACCTAAATCAATACAACATATGTATTTAACATGTACATCTTTGTCAGTTTATCTATGTAGTTCTAATTTGAGACTGTAAGTTGAAGCACAACTTTCACAATGACAATGTGTCAGTCATATAGCACGATGCTTTCAATCAACTCTGCCTTGAACCTCCTTATATCCTATGTGCTAAGTTCGTTCTGAATTGGTTGATTGAGTGCTAGTTGCCTCATGTAGTAGCAAATGTACACCCCACAATCGGTCCTGTTGTTTGGAAAATATGGAGTTAGATTTGTTTAGAAACTGCATTAGTGAGAGTTAACATATGCAACTCAACTGTTATTTGATACTTACGTGTATTCACCCTGTTGTGGGATATCATCCACGCTTATAATTGGTCGGACAAAATCTTGTGTGGAGAAGGCAGGGTCATTTGGTCTTTGAGAAGCATTTTCAATGTATTGCTTCTGCATTCATGTAATGTTCGTAAGCATTTGCACTAAGGTGCATTCATTGCAGATATTTAGTACATTGAATTGAAATAAGAACTACTGAGCATTATGACTTACTAATTTGATTGCATCCTTTAGGTAATCGTCTGGATGTCCCTCCCTAGGTTGCAAGGAGTTGTAGAAATACCAAATACCATTTCCCGTATCAAACCTGAGCAGTGTCCAGTGGTCTGCATGCGTCCCTTGTATTCCTTTGTTTGAACATATTGGGAACAGTACTTGTTTTTCATCTATAGAAGCGTCTCTGCATTGCATGGATAGCTGCTTCCTGTAGTGTTCATTATTATTTTGGAATGCCAATGTCTGCATAATAATGTAAAGGTCAGTACTATTGGCAATTTCAAAGAATAATCACAGTCAAATGGCTTGAATTCTTCGTACCCAGCAGGAGCTATGCATGAAATGTGTTTTGTGATCGAACTCCTTTCTATTGGATATTATGCTCGTGTATCCATCGATAACCTGTGCAGTATAATTGAAGTTAGCACTCAATAGTTTCTTTTCTCTTTTCTCTCTACTCATTGTTCTTCTCTCTACAAATTTACTTTGATATCAAACCAGCTAGGATGTAAAAGAGAAATGAGAATAATGCAAAACAATCATGAAAATTAATGGAAAAGATACAAGATCATACTGCAAATGGAATTGAGAGTTCCATTGATGTATTGTATATTAATGAAACAGAGGAATGAGAAAAGTCTAAACCATTCATATATATTAACAGGTATACATTAATGATTGACAAAAAGTCTAAAAACTTTAACAGGTATTCTCTTTTTGCAAAGAGAATATTGACATCCTGTGATGTAAATCAATGAATAAAAGTAAAGAGAATACCTATTTAACAGGTATTCTCTTTTTGCAAAGAGAATTTTCACATACTGTGATGTATATCAATGAATAAAAGTAGGGTTAATAACATTTTACTCCCCTCTGGTTTGACAATATGTCAATTTACCCCTTATAGTTTAAAATATGACAAAACAAACCCTTAATTTATCAATGTGGTCGTTTTACACCCAAATCTCAAACACCGTTAACCAGATTGACGGCAAACCGGCTAAATAGGTCACGTGTGACGCATGTGACCCCGCTTGACCGGTTTTGCCGTTGTCAGTCTCATAGCACAGGTGAAGTAGCTCCTTCACCACCTCAAGGCCCATGAGATCCGGGAGTGCAGCCTCAACGACATGCGCCGGGAGCTCTCCTAGTTCGACCACGTCTTCCTCAGAATCGGCGTCGTCGTCGGCGCCAACATCTTCGTGCTCACTGGCGAGGACGCCCGCCTCCACGCCGGCCCCGCCATCATCATCTCCTATGCCGTCTCGGGCCTCAAGGTCAGCTTCTCTGCTCGCCATGCCAACCTTCACGGTGTGTGCTGGATCCGGGGGAAATGGAGGGAGCTCGGGCGACGGAGCTCTCAGTCGGGGTTGGCGGTGACGGAGAGATCGTCGGGCGGCGTTGGGGAGAGTCGTGGCGTCGTCGGCGAGGAGAGGGAGTGCCACGGGGGAAGATGGCGCGGCGGACTGCGGGATCCGAAGGAGGCGGAGGGTCTCGACGACGGTCGAGCTCATATGCAGGTCACCGGCGACGGGGGAGATCATCGGCTGTGAAGGGGGACCTCGGGAGGTTGGAACGGCGAAGGGGCGGATATGCGCTGGGGATTGAAGTGGTTGTTGGGTTGTCGTCAGCGGGCGAGGGCTCGTCAAGGAGAGAAGGGAAGACGGAAGCGGGGCGTCGGAGGGGGAAGGGAAGACGGAGGAGCCGGTGATGTGGACGCGGCCAAGGAAGTGGTGACGGCGGCAGCGACCGTGCCAGGATGATCCGGTGCCATCGACAGCGAGGAAAGAATGGAACGGCGACAGAGGAGTGGAAGAGAGAGAGAGCGGCGAGGTTGGAACTCGGCGCTTTTGGAATCTCCGGCGAGGACTTGCAGCGGGGAGGCAAGCCGGCGACGGAGCTCCTGTCGGCCTGTGCTTGTCTCGAGAGGTGGGAAGAGGGGGAGGGAACGAGAGAGAGAGGTAAGTGAGAGGTGACGTCATTCTATGGGTTTAGCCGGTCAAACCGGTCAAAATTAGTTAAAGAATCTATTCAGCCGGTTTGCCGTCAGCCCGGCTAATGGAGTTTAGCTGATTGGGTGTAAAATGACCACATTGATAAATTAAGGGTTCGTTTTGTCACGTTTTAAACTATAAGGGGTAAATTGACATATTGTCAAACTAGAGGGGAGTAAAATGTTATTAACCCATAAAAGTAAAGAGAATACCTAGTTAACATGTATTCTCTTTTTACAAAAAAAATTTTGATATCCTGTGTTGTATATCAATGAATGAAAGTAAAGAGAATACCTAATTACCATGTATTCTCTTTTTACAAAGAGAATATTGACATCATAGTTTACGTACATCAATTAACCTAGTTAACAAGTATTCTCTTTTCACAAAGAGAATTTTTACATCCTGTGTCGTATATTAGTGAATAAAAGTAAAAAGAACAATTCATATTATACATTAGCACAATGAAATTGATTGTCTTGGCACTTACTGTGCTTGGTAGGTATCCATCATTCATGATGGATAGTATGCATTCGACCATGACGATGTTGTTAGGTTTCACTTTGTCACGCCAGATTGTAGCGCTGCATTTGGAAATAATGTTAATTACTAACATTTATGAGTAACAAACCATCTACTACATATGAAATTCAGTATTATTACTTTGTCCCTTCGTTCTTCAGGCTTGTCTTGATTTTTTCATACGCTGCTTCATTCAAGAACTGCCCACACTTATATGATTTCTTCAACTTCATTCTTTATTACTACAAAACAGTCATGATCATTAATGAGTACGATAAAAGAGAATACTGCAAAGTGTATACTGCATTTTCATTTGTGATAATTGTTGGCAAAGAGGAAAGAGAATAATCAAACCCATTCATGAATATAAATGAGGAATTGAAAAGATGAAACTGCAAAGAGAATATTGCAAAGAGAATGGCATACTCATCTTCTTCGTTCTCAAAATTCTCTTCATCTCCCTCATTTTGATCATCTTCTACCTCATCTACTTCATAGGCAACATCTTCTTCACTATTCTCAAACAATCTTTTATACATATTTGTTTCATTAATTGTGCCTTCCAATGCTTGTGACATGAACTATAAAGATAAAAGAGAATAGGGAAAGTGGAGAAGTGAAAAGAGAACTGTTAGGTAGATGAGCATTGCCGGGAAGTTGAATATGTGGAAAGAATTATAAATGTTGACATTGAATTTTGACTGTATTTGTAACTAACATTGAGCAGAAAATTCAGATGACCTCACCTTGGAGGCAGGTATTTTCTCTGGCACGATTGCTCTACCATCGTTATTCAAGTCCCATTTGATGCACCTTGGGACTTTATGTTTTGTTCTGATTGGGCTGACCAGACTTGTGTGTTCACAGAACCAGTACTGCAGGATATAGCAACATCATGTTTAAATTGGAAGATTTTGTTATCTTTATAATATAATGCTAGCATAAGGTAAGGGGTTTAGTTCGCATACCAGGAGGAGAACTGTGAAACCAATCACTGTAGGGGGATTGTTGGCATTCTTTTCCAAAGAATCCATCAGTGTACGAAGGATGAATTCAATCCAATCAAATTTCTTCATGTCATTGAGCTCCTCAACAAATTCAGTGAACCCCCATGCCAATTTTTGGCCCGTCGTGCTACAGAACAATGAGCCAAATAATATTAGGCACAGGAGCCTAACACAGTCCTCTTTTGCGGTTCTTGATTTGGCACTGAAAAGTTCAACAACTCTTTTGCTTAGGATGCTTATTGTGATGTCCTTCACTTGTGGGAAGACTCTGTCCATGAAGGCAGACTTCTTCTTCCCTTTTGGAATTTTGATTTTTTCTGTACCATTTTCGATTCCAAAAATTTACTGGACATCCGATTTCCGTATCTCACAGTATTTCTTTCCAATTTTGAACTTCTTAGTGTCTTGGTCGAACCTCTCTATCAATCTTTTAACGTCCCCATCGTGCTTTCGGCACGTTGCCTTTGTGATGTTGTTTTCATGTATGGCTATAAGCAATGTAAAGAATGACATCTTGTGCATGATATCAACATGCTCTTCTGTAATATCATTCTTCAACTTTTGCATGACGTTTGCAATCGTCGCTAGCGTCGACCTGTACTGCTTAGTTTGCTGCAATTAAAGGATTAGGGAAGTTAATAACCATAAACATAAAAGGGCGAAGGGAATATTGAAATCCTGAAATCCATAGGCATAGCACTAAATTCATTTTCGTGCGTATTCTCTTTTTACAAAGAGAATAATGCAAAGAGAATAACACAAAAGAGAATCCTGTGGAAGTGAACACTATTAGAGTCTTTCATAGCTACTCTCTATTATGCAATGAGAATACTGTCTACATTCATGAATATCAATCAAAAAAGGGAAAAGGGAAAAAAGTAATCTATAGGCATAGCACTAAATTCATTTTCGTGGGTATTCTCTCTTTTAAAAGAGAATAATGCAAAGAGAATAATGTAAAGAGAATAACACGAAAGAGAATCCTGCGGAAGTGAACACTATTAGAGTCTTCCATAGCTACTCTCTATTATGCAATGAGAATACTACCTACATTCATGAATATCAATCAAAAAAGGGAAAAGGGAAAAAAGTAATCTATAGGCATAGCACTAAATTCATTTTCGTCGGTATTATCCTTTTAACAAAGAGAATTCATCAAAGAGAATAATGCAAAAATAATAATGCGAAAGAGAACACTACTTGAGTCTTTCATAGCTATTCTCTTTTATGCAAAGAGAATACTGCATATATCCATGAATATCAATCAAAAAAAGTAAAAGGAAAAAATGAAATTCATAGGCATAGCACTAAGTTCATTTTCGGCGGTATTATCCTTTGAACAAAGAGAATTCATCAAAGAGAATAATGCAAAAGAGAATACTGACATGGTTATTCTCTATTTCAGAAGAGAATACTGCCATCTACTCATGATAATTATGCATAGAAAGAAATGAGAGAAATGCAAACATGAAGCATAGAACTATACCCACATTGCATAGGTATTCTCTTTTGACAAAGAGAATACTGACACACATTGATATACATCAATGGAAAACAGAGTAGAGAGAATTCCAAATATTCTTGCATAGATTTTCTCTTTTCGGAAGAGAATACCGCCATCTATTCGTGTAAAGTATTCAAAAAGAGAAAAGTCCAAAAAAGACACTAAATCCTCCTTTAAAACAGATTCTCTTTTTTCCAAAGAAAATACCGACATACACTCAGGAACATTGATCAAAAAACAAAGAAGACAAATATGCAAAAAAACAAGCATATCAGTAAGTCCATTTTGATTGTAATGCTCTTTTTCGAAAAGAGAATACTGAAATCGGCAGATGTACATTATTGAAAAAAAAAAGAAAAAGAAAAAACCGTAGATCCTTGGAAATCCCCTTTTCTACATCTCGTTGATTTTGAGGTCAAAATAATCATCCAAAATAGCAACTGATGTTGAAACGGTAGTCGTATATACCTCTTTCTTGGCCATTTTTGATCGAATAGCCGGGAGGAAAACGACGAGAATCTCCGGCAAGATGGGATATTGTTTCCGCACCGAGGTGGATGAGATGATCCTGTTCTTTAGAAGAGAGAGAAGATGGAAAAGGAGATTTCAGCAAAGAAACCGCCACGATTCTTCTTTTGGTATGGCTACCGCTCAGATTTTTCACCTTGATTGAATATTTGAATTTTAAGCGAGTGGTTTCTCACTTCCTATCCCGCAAAACCCGGCGTTTGATGTTATAGCGGCGGGACTTATAGGGTAGGGGTATAAGAGTATTTACATCACTTAAGTGGTGTTAATGAGTTAAATCTGATGATGGATGTTTTATTAGTAGGATAAGTTCATTTTTTGGTGCTCCCTACAAAAACCCCATAATTAAAAGGGGGTTGGTTCAGCCTTACCTAAATTATGAGGATTTTTGGAAATATAATGCCTAAATTTAAGTCAAACCTACTGGAATTCAAGTAAGTATTTACATTACTACTAATTACCTGGTTGATTAAACTACTCCTAAGGGCTCGTTTGTTTCATGCTATTATACGTGGGATAGGATTAGTAATCCCATGGACCCCACTTTATCCCATGTTTGGTGTGACTTTATGTATGTGATAAATAATCCCATTGGGACTACATATCCCACGTACATGGGATAAAATAATCCCAGGGGAGGTGGGATATATAATCCCACGAGATAAGATCCATTGGATTAGAAAATAAGAAAAGTTTAAATATTTGATTAATAAATCTTCTTCCACCTTATCATTTATCTTACCAAACATGAGAGAAGTACATGGAGATTATATCCACCCATATTTTGTCCCGCGAAACAAACATGGCCTAAGAGTACTGTTAAACTACTCCCAAAGAGAAATTATACTACTCCTAGAGAGAAATTAATGATACTCCTAAATTGCAGGTAATGCGAATTCTAAGCAGAGATTACACTACTCTTAGAGTTAGTAATAGAAACCAAATTACAAAAACTAAAAACCTACTTCCATTAAAACAACAAATGATGGGTTACAGCCTCGACGAAAGTTGAAAAGCACTGAAAAGCTAGAATTAAGACTAGAAAAACCTAGGAAAGTTGAAAGTAATTAGTTGATATGTGTATGTGCGCCCTTTTTTCCTCTATCTCACGGAGTTTTTATATCCCTGGGCCTCTTCGACCACGTGGCGATCTTTGGTTGTTTCCCATATCTCCGAGTTTTCTTCTGGGTGTTAGCATCGTGAGTTATGCTCTCGCCACGATCTTTACACATGACCTCAAAGGATAACTGTTCTGTCATTTGCTCAAGGCCACCTCCTATTCTTTCGACTATGATGAGACTCTGATTGATCGTGGGGTATGTGGTTTAATTTGGTTCCGCTGATGACGGGACCAAAGCTCGTTGAAGATTAAGGGCCTCGAGGGGCTTTAGTTTGATCATCGAGTTCATTTGAAGATTGTTAGTTCTCGAGGTGGATTTCGGCCTTGGAGGTCTTAGTCCTTCGACTTCAAGATCGACTCGATGTAGTTGGGTCTCGACGATGATTCGAGGCGGTTAATTAGGGTCGAGGGTTCGAGCGTTGGTAGGGTGTCCCGGAGCCTCGAGTCGTCTTGTGTCGCTTCTCACTAACTTTTGTGTTATGATGGCTTTAAAAGAAAAGGATGGTATGATGTCAACTGTGTTTGAACTGATATGTCGAGTCACATTAAATGCCATAACATCTCATTGGTCGCCGTTCTCTCTCCTTGTGTGGTTTCAAGTATGGCGTTCCATCAACCTCATAGATGTTATGGTTACGTGGTATACCGGTTCTCAATATACATGATGAATCTGAATATCATTGTTGCGATCGAGCCATGTAGATGTCATGTTTCACGATCAATCGTTCTCCGTCTCTCAATGTGAAACGGTGTGCTTTATTTGGTGTTCGAGAGTTTCTTTCAGTACCACTACTATAACCACTCAATTTAAAAGCGAGTGGGCTTAAATGACCATAAGTGGTGAAAAATCAATTTTAAGGAGAGACAGCACAATGCATGACACCGATTTTGAAGCTAGGACCTTTATTCTGATATCATACCATGTTAATTTCAGTAGGGATCGAGGATGTTAACATACATGACATGTTAGTAATTGGTGATCACATGATTTCAGCATTGATTATGATTGTAATTTGAAATTCTTCCTATTCTTTCCGTTTTCTATATTTGGCCTATTTGTATATAAAGGCATATGTTGGGTTTTTTCCTCCCATGAGGATCATGGTAGTACGAGGAAGCATGGAGGTCGGACGACGGTGCGATGTGGAGACTTCCGCCAAGGTGGAAAAGCGTTGATTTTGGCTCTGTTTGCACCTTGGATCGATCCAAGATCTCAGTGGATCGATCCAACATAAAGATGGATCGAACCAGACTTGTTCGGATCGATCCAGAAGGTCGTTCCAGAGACGTGATTGCAGCTCGACATATTAGATCGATCCAAACCTACAGTGGATCGATCCAAACCTACAGTGGATCAATCCATACCCTGTTTCCAGAGGCGTGTTTTCAAGGCTTTCGAAGTGGATCGATCCAAACCTGCTCTAGATCAATCCAAGACACTGCAGACGGGAAAAATGGACGGTTTAGATCTAATCCAATCGTAAACTATTTTGGACCTATAAATAGGGGTTTTCTAGGTCTTCTTTATGTGATTCTTGTGCTTCTAGGGTTTCTTTTGTATGCTCTGGAGAGGGTTATGAGAGTTAGGGTTTAGTGAGAGTCTCAAGAAGTTGAGAGAGAGAGAGAGAGATACTTCTTGAGATCCTAGAGGGACGTTCATCCTCTCTAGCAAACCTCGGTAATCCTTGTGGCCATTGTGAGAGGTGTGAGAGTGTAGGCAACCCTAAACAGAGATCTTCTTGTCTGTGCTAGGGTTAGGGCTTTGTAATCTCTCCCTCATAGTGAAGATTTCCTCCGCCGCCCGTGGGTTTTTCTTTCAGTTGTTGCTTAGAGGTTTTCCACGTAAATCCTCGTCTCTACTATTTTTTCTTTGAAGCAGGCCAGTTTCTCCTGACGCCCGAGCCGTCTGGGCAGGCTTCGTCAGGGGGAGACCAGGGTCAGCAGTCTGATGGCGCGTCAGTCACGTGCTTCTAGTGCGGGCAGCTGGGACACTTCCGTAGAGACTATCACCTGCGAGGAGCGCGAGACACTATGCCGCATGGTAGTAGAGTCAAATGGTCCAGTGCTTGGCAGGGGAGCAGTGGTGGGCGCGGATCAGGGGCTAGACCGAGTCGCTATCTCCTAATTGGCTTACCAGGGTCGATGTCCCGATCAACCGTGGCCTGTGTGCTTTTCCCTTTTTTTGGTCTCACGGTCGACCGTCGGATCGACCGTTTCATCGACCGTGAGCCCCTGAATAGTATTTTCTGGGTTCCTTTGATTGGCTTTTCGTTCATGATAGATATCCAATCATGTTAGGAAGCATGCACGTTATTATCATGGGGTTTTCAATGGATTTTGATTGAGATTGAGAATTGAATCGTGCGTTTACCCTTTTTGGCGAATTTGTGGATTGACTCGCATTTAAATACCTAGTTGGATGGTAAACTTAAATGCTTATTGTTGCCTAGCCGTTAGCTAGCTATGAGTGCTAGCTTATATGATATTGTGGAACCTTAGCCCGTTGCCGGCGAGTGCCGAGGGCTATTGTATAATTGTTGAACTTATAATTGATGTTGTGGCATATAGAGACATCCAGGTTAGATGTTTGCATATGTTCATGCACTGTATGCATTAGAGGCATATTAGGTTAGGCGGGGCGATGGGTTGATCGCCGATCCGAGGCTCTCGGGTAGCTCGGATCTAGTCTTAGGACCGCGGCTGGGTAGTAAGGTTTAGGACGTGATTGTATCATTGGAATCTTCATTTTATCGAGGATATGATGTAGTTGGCTATGATCATATTTTCTTTGAAGTTTAGAGGTCGTGACATTTCTCCAAGGTCTAGCGCTAAGGATGGTTGTCGATGTCCCCGACGTGGTCCCCAGGCAGTGGTTTCCTGCTGGGTAAGGGTGATCCTACTGGTTCTAGTCCGTGTTCCTCTCAGCGTGTTGGTTGATGTTCCCAGCATGGTCGGTTGAGAAGAGTAGGATCCCTTGGGGAGTCGATAGGGGATATGGAACCCCATGACATTCCTTAGGCTTAGGTGGAGAGATGTCACAGTTGTTGTTTTCCTTCCTTCAGTGTGTCGTAAAGTAAAACCCTACTGAGCTTATCGCTCACTCTTACCCGGGCTGCGTTTGCAGGTGCAGGCGCCAGTTTTTCTTCAGTAGAGCCGGCAGGATCAGCTTTTGGCGGCGCGACGACTTCCAGAGGTGCTTGAGGTTGCTGTGGGAAAACAGTTGTACTTTTGATAGATCATGTATATTATAGACATCCTTCGAGGATTTTTGGGTTAATTGTATAATATTTTTCCCTTGGAGGAGTTTGATAAGAATTTGTATCGGATGTTTAAATAGTACAACCTGATGTTTCTGTTAATTGAAGTATAGCTTTACCCTTGAAAGTTAAATTGTTTAAATCATCTCTGTTTTTCCGCTTTGTATCGCGCCAGTTTGGATGTAAATAGTGATAGGAACCTTCACGCCTCGGCCCGGATGGGTTTTCTGGGTCGGGGCGTGACAAGTAGTCCTTCTCATCTTGTGCTGCATCAAGGGCACTCTATTTCATGGGCTAGCTACACTTTTCTTCACATTCCTCCCTTGAGTTGCGTGGATATTTGGACACTGACTGGGCAAGTGATCCTACGGATCGTCGTTCTACTAATGGATATTGTTTTTTACTTGTCTCTTCTCTGACCTCTTGGTGCAGCAAGAAACAATCCATGGTTGCCTGTTCTACTACAGAGGCTGAGTACGCACCCTAGCCGACACCACCTTCAAGCTGCTATGGTTGCGTTGTCTTCTGACTGACATGGGTGTGTCGTCAACCTCTGCCTCTCCCATCCACTGTGATAATGAGAGCGCCATTCAGATCACTCATAATGACGTTTTTCATGAGCGACCCAAACACATTGAGATCGACTACCACTTCACTCAACATCACCTTCGAGATGGTGTCCTTTGTTTGAGAGGTGTATCCTCAACATACTAGCTTGCTTACATCTTCACAAAGCCTCATCCACCAGCACGTCTTCATTACCTAATTTGCAAACTCACGATGGTTTCTTCCACACCACCTTGTGTTTGAGAGAGGATGTTAACATATATGACATGTTAGCAGCCGGTGATCACATGATTTCAGCATTGATTAAGATTGTAATCATGAATTTTTTCTTCTTTTTTTTATATTTGACCTCTTTGTATATAAAGGCATGTACTCCTTGTATCGCATATACAATAAATATAGAATTCTTCGTGCATTGAATTCTTTCTACAGGGAATGAGAATTCTAAATATTTTATTCATAGATTAACTGGTTATAGTTTCATAATGACATGTTGTAATCTACTATTAGGCGATAATGTTTAATCTATCAGTATACACTAATAGCTACTACTCTGGACTATTCAAGGTTTAAACTTTGTACCTCTGATTACTCATATAACATATTGGTTCATGCGTGAACTTTTTACCTCTGCTCTCCATGAACATCATTATTAAACATGCCGAAGGCCTGAATTAATCTGCGGTATATATTTAAATTGAAATTATATTATATTTCAATTAATTCTGAATTAAAAGTTAAACAACCTAATTAACATTAATCACTCTAAGATGCGACATCCATCGTCCATTCACATAATACCAAGAAAAAAACCTCGCGCCCTAGACGTGCTTATAATTGACTTCACGTTTGACCTGTCACTGTCCACCAATCTCCCTTAGCTTGTCTTGTATGACAGCTTTGGTGTCCTGTGAAAGACCTGGGTTCGATGGTTGATACCCTCTCTCACCCCCAGCCAGTACTCTCTCCCCGAGCCGTGCTTAACTATTAAAAAAAAAAAAAAGACCTGTCACTATTCTAGACATGGTTGGCTCCGCTGGCACCTGATCGCACACGAAACCGAACACGACGCTGCCATCTTTTGTGGATTTTTTATGTTAATGTCTAAAGTGAAGGTTGTATTTGAGCCGAGCTTTAATCGAATAACTTGATCTCAATTAAGCTCGCATCAAATTCATAAAATGGCTCAAAATCGACCAATCTTGGACTCGGCTCAAAAGCTCACGAGTCGAGCTTGATTAACTAATTATAAAATTTATATATTATATAATTCATCAATCATATATGTATTATATTATACTAAAAAATATTGATCTGGATATGACTATGACACTCGACTCAGGGGCTTGCGAATCAAACTCGAGGCCAAACTGCTCTATTACTAGCCGAGCTCGAGTTTGAACTCAATACTACATTGTTTTGAGTCGAGCCAAGCTTGAAAAGGCTAGAATTTGACTTGACCCGGCTCAGATATAGTCCTAAATTATAAAACTACGTAGGGGTCCCATCAAAGTGTCTGAATGACGCGTATTCTAATCAAAACCAGGCCATGACTCGGAGCTGACGAGGATGGCATAAACACGAGCGAGTAGACTTTTTAAAATGACTGGTTCGATTCTATGGTCCGTGTTTCGCGTGCGGCATTTTATCGGCTACTCGAGTAAAATACACCCGTGTCGTAATATCGCAGATATCCACGATCTATTTAACCGTACCATTGACGTTGATAGGCATATATATATACATATATTTGCATGAGTTTAGAATTAGTAGCTTATATTTACGTTCACCAGGTACATTCTGAGTTCAAATTCATAGCTGAATAGCTTTTCTGTGTACTTCACTCGGTCATCGCAAAGTTTGTTATTTAAATTCAATATTCATATATGATGACTCATATACTTGAGATGAGGAAATATTCGTCCTTTTATATCTGGTAGGCTCGGGTTTCATTTGTTTATTCTTGTTATAATTTGAGCTAGAGTGGTAGTGATGTTATATATCATACTAGTTTTTTTCTTTTGTACCCTAATTTTCACGGTTGTTATTCATAGTTGAATAGCTTCTCTGTGTACTTCACTCAGTCATTGCAAAGTTTGTTATTTAAATTCAATATTCACATGTGATGACTCATGTACTTGAGACGAGGAAATATTCATCCTTTTTATATCTGGTAGGCTCGGGTTTCATTTGTTTCTTTTTGTTATAATTTGAGCTAGAGTGGTAGAGATGTTCTATATCATACTGGTTTTTCTCTTTTTAACCCTGATTTTCACGGTTGTTATTCATAGTTGAATAGCTTCTCTGTGTACTTCACTCAGTCATTGCAAAGTTTGTTATTTAAATTCAATATTCACATATGATGACTCATGTATTTGAGACGATGAAATATTCATCCTTTTATATCTGGCAGGCTATGATTTCATTTGTTTCTTCTTATAATTTGAGCTAGAGTGGTGGTGATGTTATATATCATACTGGTTTTTCTCTTTTGAACCCTGATTTTCACGGTTCTTATTCATAGTTGAATAGCTTCTTTGCGTAGTTCACTCAGTCATGGCAAAATTTGTTATTTAAATTCAATATTCACATATGATGACTCATGTACTCGAGACGATGAAATACTTGTTCTTTTATATTTGGCAGGCTATGGTTTCATTTGTTTCTTCTTGTTATAATTTGAGCTAGAGTGATGGTGATGTTATATATCATACTAATTTTTCTCTCTCAACCCTGATTTTCACCGTGCTTACATGTCTAGTGTCGGCGGAGTTTTAGTTAATGTTTTAATTAACATCCTTGGATTGAACTAGATAATTGTACCGTCTGATATAAATTTATCTAGCCTTGGTCTCTGATAAGATGGGGTGGCTCTTCAATTGGTAGGTGCGTACGTCTAATTAATGGCGCCGGAAGTAAGGACGGTCGTCGGCGTTGTCTTAGGTATCTTGCTCTTCTTATCTGATGGAGTGGTTGCCCCTGCCAACTAATGGTAGAGTCAGTGCCAACTCAGGGAGGAGTCATGCCGCACATGGTGGCTGTGAGAATAAGGCCGGTCATGGTGCGTTATTATTAGAAGATTGGTTATTTGGTTGTTTGATAATATGATCAGGACTGATCGATCAAATCACTGAGAACAAAAAAAAAAATTTATTTATTTATTTTTGATGATTTTAGCTCAATTGGTATTTGTTTACGAAAAGAAAGGAGGAGGAGTTATCGTATTTTATATTGATAAATTAGTGGCTTTGTCTATATTGTTAATTTCTTCATCACATGACCAACTCAATAGGTGATATTGATATATGGACTACTAAAGAATATTGACAAGTACGTCAACGAATATTAGACAGACCACGCTAAGCTTGGTTTTTGCGACCTAAACATTATAAACCTTAGTTGTATGCATGTATATCTATATGTATACCATCCAAGAGCTAATTAACTCTTCATGAAAGGAAAAGGTACTAGATTTTCATGTTTAATTATTATAATCAATATGAAGAAGTATGGTTTTATATACTTAAATGAAAATAAGATGCTAATTCAATTCAATATGATAATTAGCTCCCTCATGGTGCGCCCATCGTTTAAGAGTCAATTGATGATGATGAAAGCATATATATTGTGAAAGCTACGTTACCGGGTTTTAAACTCATCTAGAGGATTTCTAGTTTAAGTTATGCATGCCCTTGAGGCCCGGCCCTAAGCCAGTGTCAAAGCTTAATTTTCATAAAGTATATATAGAAGTATTATGTGGCCGTTTGGTTGAAAGATAGTTTATTTTTTTGTTTATATTTTTAATTTTATAAGTATTGAAGTTTTCATTTATATTTTCGATTATAATTTTCAATATATAGATACATCGATATTTGTGCCACGAATATATTATAATCTATATAATATACTATTACAATACATATTAAACAATACAAAATATTATATTATATAATACATTCAGGATTATATTATATATAAATATGATATATATTAATTTAATATAATCAAAATATATATAATGAAATAAAAGATTTCCATGGTTGCAATCTTTAAAAACCCCATTAGCCTCATTTTTAAGGTGAAAACCCCATTGTGGTAGTAGTTGTGGTGTATTAATGAAATAAAAGTATGAAATGCCATTATATAAAAGATTGCAACCATGGAAAGCTAAAAACCCCACTTAATGTTTGCTAAAAATCCCAGTTTAGAGAAAATATCTGCTAATGGTATCTACTAGGCATGGTGGCGGCGGCGGACGCCGCGGTGGAGGGTCGCCGGAGTTGGGATACGGCGATGTTGATCAGTGTTAGGGAAGGAGGAGGAAGTAGCTGGATCCAAGAGGGAGGAGGTCGGATGGGCTCCCGACGTGGACGGAGGCCGAGAAGGACAAGCGGCGTCAATGTCTCATCGGGCGGCGTTGGTTTCTAGTGAAAGCTGGGCCTCGGAGACGGGAGGCGTTGTCAGGCGGAGCAGAGCTGTCGGGTGGGCGCGGTGACGATGAAATTGGGGGAGGAGGCGGAAGCAGCCGGATCCAAGAGGAGGAGCTGTCGGGTGGTCGCGGCCTCACCGGAGGAGGGTAAGCTTCGTGAGGAGGTGTTGACGGCATTGTTAGGCGAAGCGGAGCTGTCAGGTGGATGTGGTGTCACCAGAGGAGGGTGGAAGGTTCGTGAGGAGGGCAGATTTGACCGGATATGGGAGGGTGATGGACCTTGGGTAGATCCCGGTGTTGGATCGATCTGGAGAATGGTGGAGGACGGTGCAAGATGAGGGAAATCGAGTGGCCAGGCTTTGGGAAGGTGGTGGGCACCACGGGGGTCATACTAGGCATCATCGTCGGCTCCAGCATTGCCTTGCTCACCGTCAATGACATTCTCATCGAGATCTCTGACCGGGTATTTGCCGGCAGGGGGCTGGCGGATCGTGGCCCTCCCCGCCTCTACAACCCTTCGTCCGACCCATCAGACTCCACCTCCCTGCCGGCCTCCAGGTCCACCCAGCCCCGGATCCGATGCCCCCTCTACTCTACAACCCTTCCTCCGACCATCTCCGGGCCCGATCTGGCCACTTGAGCCAGCCCCGAATCCGATCAAGCCGCTTGAGCCGATGGCGATTGAGACGATGTCTTGTTGAGACGATGGTTGGGAAGGCGAGCTGGGGGTGGAGATAGAGGAAGAGGAGAGAGAAAAACCGGGGAAATGGGAAAAATAGGGAAAAGGGTAGAAAAATAGGAAACAAGTGGTAGAAAAACAGGGAAAATTAGGGAAAAAGATAAAGAAATTTATAGAAGAAAAGTGGATGTGACTGAAGAGACTCTTGATGGAGAATTGTAGCTAATTAAGTTGAAATTTGAAGAGTTAAAAAGATGAAAATGAATTTAGAAAGGTGAAAATAAATTTTAAAAGATGAAAATGAATTTAGAAAGATCAAAATAAATTTAAAAATGTGAAAATGAATTTAGAAAGATGAAAATGAATTTAGAAAGATGAAAATAGAGTAAAAACATAAAAATAAAGTTTAAAAAGATGAAAATAGATTTAAAATGATGAAAATAGAGTTAAAAAGATGAAAATATATGAAGGATGAAAATGAATTCAGATAGATGAAAATGAAATGCAAAAAGATGAAAATGAATTCAAAAAGATGAAAATGATTTTAAAAAGATGAAAATGAATTCATAAAGATGAAAATGAATTTAAAAAGATGAAAATGAATTTACAAAGATGAAAATGAATTTATAAAGATGAAAATAGAGTTTAAAAAGATAAAAATAAAGTTAAAAAAAGATAAAAATAGATTTTAAATGATGAAAATAGAGTTAAAAAGGTGAAAATATATTAAAGATGAAAATGAATTCAGAAATATGAAAATGAATTTTGAAAGATGAAAATGAATTCAGAAAGATGTAAATGAAATGTAAAAAGATGAAAATGAATTCAGAAAGATTGAAATGATTTTAAGAAGATAAAAATGAATTCAGAAAGATGAAAATGAATTTAAAAAAATGAAAATGAATTTAGAAAGATGAAAATGAATTTAGAAAGATAAAAATAGAGTTAAAAAAGATAAAAAAAATAAAGTTAAAAAAAGACGAAAATAGATTTAAAATGATGATAATAGAGTTAAAAATATTAAAATATATGAAAGATGAAAATGAATTTAGAAAGATGAAAATTAATTCAGAAAGATGAAAATGAATTTAGAAAGATGAAAATGCATTTAGAAAGATGAAAATGAATTCAGAAAGATGAAAATGAATTCAAAAAGATGAAAATGAAATGTAAAAAGATGAAAATGAATTCCAAAAGATGAAAATGATTTTAAAAAGATAAAAATGAATTCAGAAGGATGAAAATGAATTTAAGAAGATGAAAATGAATTTAGAGAGATGAAAATGAATTTAGAAAGATGAAAATGAATTTTAAAAGATAAAAATGTATTTTGGTCAATTTTAGATGGTCAATTTTTCATATTTTATGTACAATTTCGTTGCGTAAATCAGCTTAACCTAGCTCGATTCCGGTTCGGATTTGATCTAATCCAGTCCAAACCGGCCCAATCTGGTAGTAATCTGGTCAAGTATGGATTGCTGGATCTGGGCATGATCGGATTCAGATGTGACTGAGCTTGATGGGCATGATCTGGTCCAATCTGGCTAGGAGGGGGGGGGGTCAATTTGTTCAGATATGCCTCAAGTGCTATCAATTGAAACCGGCTCAACCCGATGCACGACCAATCAAATGGCTGAGAGAGCTTTGGCGTTGATCAACGGTGAGGACGGACCGGTGGTCGACGACGCCGGTAGGGATGAAGTCGTGGTGGCCTCGGGACTCGATCCACGGTGCTGGATTGTCGGTGGCGCCGCTGTAAATGTCGGATCTAAGGAGGCGGCGGCTGATGGGACGTGAAAAGTGTCGCGGCTTAACGCGCCCGATCAAAATTACAAATTTATAATGAAACTCCTAACTAACTACCTTTGAGGGTAGCTAGCGGTGAGTCCGAGTCGAATCCATAGGGAATGCGTATGGAAACAATTAAACTACCAAGCTCAATCTAAGTGTCCCTACAATGATAATGAAAGAGATGGTTTTTGGGTTTTATGATAAAGAAACTAAGAAAGCATGTAAATGACTCAATGGATAGAGAGAGGTCCTAGGGAATCCCAATCCGGATTAGGCTCAATCGTAGCTTTCTAATGGATCAAGATGTGCAATCCTATCGAGACACTACAATATCGACTACCTTGTGCCTAACGAAGGTCGTCGCTAACGAATAACCGGATAAGGACTATCCGTCGCAAAAGGTGTATGCTAGAATGTCGGCGATCGAGGGATTAGCTACGATCATCGCTAACGAGAGGTCGGGTTAGGATCATCTCGTCACAAGGAATTGGGTTGTATGAAATATGGTAATGGATCGAGGTGGTTCTAGCATTTCGAGTCCAAAACACTATAAAAGATAGGATAGATGCTAAGTTAGATGTGGATTGGAGTGGTTCTAGTACAACCAAGTCCCTAACCTAGAGCCAAGACTCCCTTCAACACAAGTGGTCATGGTTCTAGCACAACCTACTCATTGGAGAATATCAACAAACACCTATTGGGCACAAGGTTCTAGCTTATGCAAACCAAAGAATCCATCCATCCAACATTAGAATCACACTACAAAGATATAGAAATGAAGAATAGATTCATACAACTTGTGTCATAAGGATTACAACATCCAAATCCAAAGAAAACTACAAATAAAAACCTAAAACATCATGGTATTTCACTAGGTAGATAGATTAGCTACTCATCTTCGATGGAGAAACTATGGAGAAGAGATGGATCCTCCTCTTCTTCATCAATCTCCTCCCTCTTGGATGAGAGCTCCCTTCCTTGCCCAAGGGGGTTGCCCCTTTCCTTAGCCTCTTCTTGTCCAAAAGAATCCCCAATAAGAGCCCAAAGTTTGGTATTTTTAGCCCTCAAGCTTCTCCCCTTCGGATTACATTTGGGCCCTTCATTTTGCTTAACTGGCACTGAAAGATCGATCTTCTAGGGGTGAAGATCGATCTTTTTATCTCGTAAAACTGGCTGCGCACGCAGAAGATCGATCTTCTATAGGGAGAAGATCGATCTTCTATAGGGAGAAGATCGATCTTCTATAGGGAGAAGATCGATCCTTTGAATTACTACTCTCTGCTACAGTAGAAAGATCGATCTTCTATAGGGAGAAGATCGATCCTTTGAATTACTGCTCTCTGCTACAGTACTTAGATCGATCTTTTATACACAGAAGATCGATCTTCTTTTCTGCATATTATCTCTTTTGTCATTCAGCACTGCGCATTGGTACGAAAAATGCCATAACTTCATCTAAGAAACTCGGAATCATGAACCGTAAAATTCTCTAGAAACTAGACTTCCAGAACTTTCCAATGATATATGGTACATTATCTGGTTCTTCCTGAGAAGGTACAGTTTAATCTTTGAAGTTGACCCATGTACCTAAATGTGCTCGAATAGGCTTGTTTACACTCCAAAGTTGATCTAACTTCTATTGAGGGCTCTTGTACTTGAAATACCATGAAGATTATTAGAAATACCTTACTCGAAGACTAATAAAGGTAAATGAAGGGGTTAATGTGTATACTTTTCACGTCTCATCAGCGGTGCTCTTGGAGAAGAGAGTGGAGAAGAGCCGGATGGTGGTGAGGGGTGGGCGGGCAGGGGTTGGGCCGGCGAATCTCACTGGATCGGGCCTGAAGATGGAGAAGTAAGGGTCGTAGGGGCGAAGGGGCATCGGATCTGGTGTCGGATAAGGTTGGGGAGGCCGGAGATGGCGGAGTTGGGTAGGTCCGGCGCCGGATCCGTGAAGAGGACGGCACTTGAGGTCTTCGCTAGGGATGGAGGAGAGGTCGGAGCGGCGTCGGGTACGTAGTGGTGGAGGAGGAGAGGTCGGATCTGGGGTTTGATGAGCCTGGGATGGTCAGAGGCGACGGAACCCGGTGATGGCGGCGCCGGTCTTGAGAGAGGAGGGGCTCGGGCGGAGTGTGGTGCTCACCACCGGCGTGGAGCTTGTGGTTGGCTTTGGTCGGAGGAGTTGGATGGAGGTGGGAAAGGGGATGGAGGTGGAGAAGATGAGCTCGCCGGAGTTGAGGTGGTTAACCGAAGTTGGACGGATGGCCGGCGAGGGGTGGCTGCAGTGACTGCAGGTCGAGATCGAGGTGGCGCCGGAGCTTGCTGACAATCGCATGACAAGAGAGGGGAGAGAGAAGAGAGGAGAGAGAAAAGGCTGGAATAAAAAAAGAAAAAATAAAACAATGGTATTATTGTCTTTTTGAGGTGATTTGTGCTTACTAATGTAAAAGAAATGAGTGTGGGGTTTTTAGCAAAATGCATGGGGTGTTGGACAAGAATAGGTCTAGATTTGGAGTTGTGGCCAAATACCCATATAATTATTACATAGTATAATAAATAATATACTATAATATAATATATTATGCTATAAATACTTAAAACTTGAACACAAGTGAAGCAGAGAAAATAATAGAGGAGAGGTGAACAAAATGAATGAACCACCATCTATGAGGTATTCCTCTTCTCTTATTTTTGTTCATTCTTCAGGATGAGACCTCCTTTTATAGAGGCCAATGATATATAAGGACAAAACCGTTCACCCCTCATAAATGTCTTGTCGATGGTTGTACAAATGACATTTGGTCATCCACCCTTTACATATGTAATAGCCATCATACAACACTTCCCCTTCAAGGACCACTAAAAAATATACATCGTTAAGAAAAACCCAATGTGAAAAAACCTTAGCGATGGAAAAAAAAGAGTACATAATTCTTTGTTTACTTAGAATAGTATTAGGTTAGGAAGATTGTCTCATTAAAACCTTGTTAAGGAAAATCCAATGGGAAATAGCCTCGGCGAAGGCTAAAGAGTACATTACCTGAATACCTTCTAAAATCATTACTCCCCCTCATAAAGATGTAAGATAAGCTTAAGTGCTCAGATCTTTGAGACGACGCATTCCGATATCATGTACTAGCTTTCTGAATGTCGTTATCGGTGGTGTCTTTGTAAATAAATCGGCCAAGTTGTCACTAGAGCATATCTGCCGGACATCAATATCGTCGTTCTTCTGGAGCTCATGCGTGTAGAAGAACTTTGGAGATATATGCTTGATTCTATCACTTTTGATATAGCCGTCCCTGATTTGAGTGATGAAAGGTGCATTATCTTCATATAATACCATCGGAGCATTTTTTATTGAAGATATAACCACAAGTATCTTTGATATGTTGAATCATACTCCTCAACCAGAAGCATTCTCAACTTACTTCACGAATAGCAAGTATCTCGGCATGATTTGAAAAAGAGACGGGTAGAGTTTGTTTCAATAAAGCTCTAAGATATAGAAGTGTCGTCATAGATAAAGATATACCCGGTTTGTGACTTGGCTTTATGTGGATCAGAAAAATATTCAGCATTTGCATAACCAACCAAATGTGGGCTCGAATTATTTGAGAAAAATAGTTCAAGATATGTAGTTCCACGAAGATAGCGCAATATGTGATTGATGCTATTCCAGTGCATTCAGATAAGTCCAGAACTGAATCTTGCTAATAAATTGATTGCAAAAACTATATCATATTGTGTGCAATTTGTAAGATGCATGAGAGCTTCAATTGGTCTAAAATATGCTATTTCAGAACCAATAAGCTCTTCACCATCTTCATAAGGGAGAAAAAGATCTTTCTTCACATCAAGAAATCGGACAACCATTGGAGAACTCAATGGACGAGTTTTGTCCATAAAGAATTGCCTCATGACCTTCTCTATATATGTTACTTGGTGATCCAATATACCACTTGGAAGGTGCTCGATTTGCAGGCCGAAACAAAATCTTGTCCTTTCAAGATCCTTCATTTCAAATTCATTCTTTAAATAGTCAGATGCCTTTATAAACTCTTCTGGAGTCCCAATTAGATTCAGATCATCGACATATACTGCAATAATAGCAAATTCAGAGCAAATAAAAAACATCTCCTGGATAAGCTTCACAACGAGGGGGTCTTCTTAATAGAAGAGACAGGCTGCTTTCTTGAAGAACACACATGGATAAACTGAGTTATTCACATATCCTTTTTTTAGAAGGTAGTCTGTCACACCCCGACCCAGAAAACCCATCCGAGCCAAGGCATGAGGGGAAACCTACTGTCACACCCCGACCCAGAAAACCCATCCAGGACGAGACATGAGGGTTCTTATCACTATTCATCTCCAATTGGCGCGATACAAAGCGGAAAAGACAGATAATTTAAACAATTTATATTCCAGAGGTGAAACAGTAATCCAATTTATAATACATCAAGTTGTACTGATTAAACATCTGATACAAAATTCTTATCAAACTCCTCCAAAGAAAAGATATTATACAATAATCCCAAAAGTCCTCGAAGATGTTTACAATATACAAATAATCAAAAAGTACAACAGTTTATCCTCCTACAACCT
Organism: Narthecium ossifragum; assembly: GCA_963920575.1. Taxonomy (NCBI): domain Eukaryota; kingdom Viridiplantae; phylum Streptophyta; class Magnoliopsida; order Dioscoreales; family Nartheciaceae; genus Narthecium; species Narthecium ossifragum. Next base: position 11,553,062 of record OY986963.1, read on the forward strand.
CAAGCACCTCAGATCGGCGACCAAACCATCGCCCGCCTAACCTCAGATGCCTCTAATGCACACAATGCATGAACTTGAACAAACATCTACCCTGGATGTCTCTATATGCCACAACATCAATTATAGGTTCAACAGATATACAATAGCCCTCTGCACTCGCCGGCAAGAGACTAAGGTTCCACAATCCCACATTAGCTAGCACTCATAGCTAGCTAATGGGTAAGCAATCAATTAAGCATTTACTTACCAACCAAACATGTATTTAAATGCAAGCCAAACCATCAGTTCACTCAAAAAGGATATACACGCGATTCAATCCTCAATCTCAATAGAAATCTCTTGAAAACTTCATGAAAACAACATGCAAACCTCCCAACATGTTTAGATATCAATCACGAATGAAAGCCATTCAAGAAAAGCCAGAAAACAATGCTCAAGGGCCCACGGTCGATGCGACGGTCGATCCGACGGTCGACCGTGAGGCCACGGTCGATATCACGGTCGATGCAACGGTCGATCGTGAGACCAAAATGAGGAAAACCATAAGGGTGACGGTCGATCCAGACATCGACCCTGGGAAGCCCGAAACCAAACAGAGCCTGACGGTCGATCCGACGGTCGACCGTGAGGCAAATCGGAAAAAGAGAAGATCCTGCGGTCGATCCGAGCATCGACCCTGGGAGACCAAAAACCAGACAGAACCTGACGGTCGATGCGACGGTCGACCGTCAGGCCCAGAAAGAGCGTATCAACGCTTGACGGTCGATCCACCGATCGACCGTTGAGCCTTAGGCACAGTTCATCAGAACAGTGTCGAAAATCCAATTTCTTAGATTTGAAGGATCAAATCAAGTTGGAAGTTGATGAAACTTTACAAGCATGTGTAATTAACGATGGGGAATCTAATGGTATGAAGAAATCACATTTTTGATGATTAAATCTCCTATCTAGGTCAAAACGGGCGAAAGCCGACAAAACGGCGATAATACGGAAACCAGCCGTTAAAATACGGAAATCGCAAGGTTGGAATACTTCAAACCATCCACAATACGTGTGCAATGAGCTACATAACATTCTAACAAGTATTCCTATAGCGAAAAGGCATTAAACCTATCCTAAGAGAACCCGATCACGAGATCGAGGTAAAAACTCCTACTTGAACAAGCAGTGCAGCTCCTCCGCGCATCCCCCAACTCCGATCGACGGAATCCGCTCCTCGAAAGCCGCGCTCCGAAGCCCTAGCACCGCCGGTTGGAGAGAGAGAGAAAGAGAACGGCAAGAGAAGAAGAAAGAAAAGAGGGAGAAAGGAGGAGAGCTTAAATAGAAAGCTGGAATCGATCACAGCTGTCCGATTCGATCTCTCCCGATGGAGCTCTGATCTTCTGATCGGAAGAGTCCTTAAGGTTCTACTCAAACACTTACATCAATCAAATGTCGTGTGTGTAACGCGGGTGTGAAACTGACTACCATGGAGCATATTTACCAAAATGCCATTGGGGTCAAAAACAGCGATGCGATCAACCGATCGCATCCCAAGGCCAACCGGGCCAAATTACAAAACCAGACCCTCGACCTAACGCGGTCGGACCGGGTTGGAGGTACGGGTCCTCACATACTCACTTAGCTGATTGTACCACATCCGGCCATATTGTTTTAACCCATATAAGGATCTTTGAAGTTTAATAGAATACAAATCCCAGGATTTTGTTACAGACAATTTAAGTCCTTCAAAGACTTTCATATAAATCTCACTATATAGTGACCTATATAGGCATATTGTGACTACGTCCATTTGATGCATATCCAAACTTTCTGAGACTGTTAAACCAATCAAGAATCAAAATGTTATTGCATTCATTACAGGAGGTGTGTGAATGTCAGAAGTAACTACATATGCAAATCTTTTGTCGACAATCACTTTATTTCTATTCCATCTTTTCTCAGTGTGCACATAATTTATCGAGATCTCATCATTTTTAGGTATACCTGAACATCTTCGAGAGGTGTATGAACATCTTTAGGAGGTATATGGACCTCTTTAGGAGGTGTGTGAACCTCTTCGGGAAGTGCCTTCTCCCTTTCACGAGGGAGTAACTTTTCGAATCGATTTGAGATACAAACTTCATGTTTGTCAATCACTTCATAAGTATCAATATTCTGGTCAATTTGTCCCTTTTCTGTTCTTTTTCTTGGTACTTTATCTTTGGCGCCGATAGGCCTATCACGCTTCTAGCGTGTTTTAGATTCACATGCTGTAGTATTATCGAATTGTCCTTCAAAAACATTAATACATGTTGGAGCTTTTGCAACTGGGATATGTGATTTCATCACCCACTGTGATTCAATAGATCCATTAGGTATCTGATTCGCAATTTTCTGCAAATGTATGATCTTCTGAATATCGAGTTCAGCTTGACTCATCTTAAGATCAATATGAGACAACGTCGAAGTATACCAAACAATTTCATTTTAAGCTTCTGGCTTATTCTTGTCTCTCCCTAGCGGTAGGAAAACTGACTCATTAAAGTGGTAGTCAGCAAAACGTGTCCTAAACAAATCTCATGTTAAAGGCTCTAGGTATCGAATGATAGAAGGAGAATCAAAGCCAATAAAAATGCCAAGTCGATGTTGAGGACCCATCTTGGTTCTCGATGATGGAGGAATTTGAACATAAACAACATATCCAAAAATTCTCAGGCGAAAAATGTTTGGTTGCTGACCAAAAGCAAGTTGTAATGATGAGAATTTATGATATGCAGATGGTCTAACACGGATCAAAGATGTTGCATGTAATACAACATATTTCCTAGCAGAAATAGGTAACTTGGACTTCATAATCAGTGGTCTAGTTATGAGTTGGATACGTTTAATAAGTGATTATGTTATGCCATTCTAGGTATGTGTGTGTGCAACAAGGTGTTCTACATTATCCCTATTGATTCACAATAGTCGTTAAATGTTTGAGAGGTAAACTCGCCAGTATTATCTAGGCGAATGGTGTTGATGGGATGGTCTGAGAACTGGAAATGTAACCAAATAATTTGAGCTAAAAGTTTAGAAAAAGTAATGTGACCATCATGTGGATGCGTCTATTACGACCATGAACTACTGAAATTATCCACTATAATGATGAATGTGCTTACATATATCACATTGAATTCACTCCAAGAAATTTAAGGATTCAAAGGTGACCTTACAGGGAGATAGTCTCACTATCAATTTTCCTTGGGAGTAAAAATGATATACATATTCACTGGATAAAAGAATCTTCTGGTTCTTAAGGCTATGCCCATGTGAATTCTCAATGATTCGACGCATCATCATCGATTCGGGATGACCAAGTCGATCATGTCAAAACATAAACTCTTTTGGATTAGAGCACTTCTTGTGCATCACATCATGTGATTCTATTGCTCTTATTTTCATATAATATAGATCATAAGAAAAGGTAGGAAGTCTTCCAAATACATGCTTATGATATGAAACTTTAAGTGTTATCCATTAATATGATATCCATTACGACGTAGATATTTCAACTTTATGGTTGTATTTCCCTCCTCAATAGCACTCTCAAGGTTTCTAGCATCAAGATGGAGTTCAGCATCCCGCTCAAGATAAATAGTTACTGCCGGTAACATCCATGGGGAGGAACTTCAACTTCACTAAATTAGCCACGATCAAACTATATAAAATAAATATGCCAAGAATTAAATAAAGTAAAGAAAATAGCAGCAAAAAAAAATCCTTTTTGCCCAAGTTTTCTGGTGGATCGGTGATCCAGATTCAAACCATGGGCGCTTCATCCTAATAAGTCCGAGTTGCCGCTTTGACCACTCGAGTGGCCCCGAAAGACTGATAAATTTTCATACTAAAATTTACATATAGCGTAGTGAATGATGCATATGTAGTGTAGGTATCAAAATCTTCAACTTAAAGTAATTAAACATCATATAAGTAATAAAACAAAATAGGCTAAATTTTCAATTAGTACCCTGTAGTTTGACCTATATTTTTATGTGGTCCTTATATTTCAAAAAGTTGCAATACAGACCCTCAAATTTAAGAATCTCTCTTATGTGGTCCGCCACGTCACCAACCGTTAGCTGTCGTCCGCAATCTGTCAGAAAGTGGGGCCACGTGCGTCACACGTGACCCCATGCCGTCGCTCCCCGTTAAGTCCCTCACGGAGGTGGTGGTCGAGCTCAGCTTCGCGCTTGGCTTTGAGGCGGTCGAAGTATTCGGATTCTGGGGGCGAGGGTGGGTAGAAGTTCTCCCAGTCCCAGGCGGAGGAGTTCTGAGAGGGTGTGGTGGCGCAGGTGGAGATGGTTCTAGGATACTTCTTGGGTGGAGGGTTGTAGTTGTAGAAGCGGGCAGAGCCGGGTCTCGACTCCGACAACATATGAGGGAGTTTGGAGCTGCCGATGGCCGGCGAAGGAGATGGAGAGAAGCCACGGTGCGAAGGCGGAGGCGGATGCGGAAGCGATGGCGTAGGTGGTAGTTGGGGTGTCGACGAAGGGAGAGTGGATGTGGCAATGGAGGTAGGTAAGGGGTTGTTGGGATCGGGAAGGAGTATGGGAGGCGTCTGATCGGAGACGGTGAGAGGCTCGCCGGAGGCGAAGCGAGTGAGGGTGGAGCCGGTGAGGCGGAGGGAGCGGAGGTAGTCGGAGTGGGCGGAGGCGAGGAGATGGCGAGACAGGACGGCCTCCTTCATCAGGCGGCACCGCTCCTTGCACCGCCGCACAACGTCCTCGTTGTCCAGCCGCGACGCTGTGCACCCTATCGCTCGCCACCCCGTCTCCCGATCTCGTCGTCTCCGACGATGGGGGCTCCTCTTGTGAAACCCGATAGACCTCGGCGGCCATTTTGGTTTCTTAAACCCTCCACTTATACTCAGTCACTCCACTAGCGAGCTTGAATAAAAGACCGTATAGTGATCGGACGGTTGTGATTGATGGATTCATACAGAGATTGGTAGCTTCGTTAAGTCCCTCACGGGGTAACGGGGAGCGATGGCATGGGGTCACGTGCGGCGCACGTGGCCCCACTTTCCGTCAGATCGCGGACGGCAGCTAATGATTGGTGACGTGGCGGACCATATAAGAGAGGTTCTTAAATTTGAGGGTCTGTATTGTAACTTTTTGAAATATAAGGACCACATAAAAATATAGGTCAAACTACAAGGTACTAATTGAAAATTTAGCCAACAAAATATTTATACTTATGGTACAAAAATCTCAATGTGTGCTTCAGGCACCATGGCAATATGTACTTCAGGTACTGAAATAATTTTGCACTTTAGGTACAAAATTGTGTGCCTCTGGCACTTTAGTAGTAATTTGTATATCATGTACAAAATTGTGTCAAATGTCTTATCGGTGGTTGTACAAATGACATATGGTGATCCACCTTTTACATGTGTAGCAACCATCATACAACATATTACGATATATAATGCTATTATACTACATAATATACTATAATATATAAAATATTATTATATCATACAATACAATATATAATATATAATATATAGTCTTGATTATATCATATTTTTAAAATTAATATGTTAATTTAACTTAATCATACCTCTCATGTTATACTAATTAGTATTAAGATTCGTAACTCAATTATATAATACATATGTCTCGGGATTTGTGTCATACGTCTTGGGAATCGTGACGTAATAACATTAAAATATTTATTTTTTCTATTCATATTTATGTAAAGATAAAATAAAATTTTAATTAGTTATTTAATAAAATTCTCAACTCTCACAATAACCTCAATTCCAAAAACGGGGATAACTTGATGGGTTAGTAAAGCTGGATTTGGGATCCAATCCCACCCTATTCCATCTTTCTAACCAATGGTGTTTGGGAATAAATTAAGAAATATAGGGGTTATTCCACCCATATTACGGTACAACACATAGGCTAATTGTTTTTGCTGAAAATACGATGCGCTCACTTGAGTGCATATATCCCTTGGATAATCCTAGGGTGAAATTTTGTGGTCACCAATTTTTTAAAAAGAATATTTATGACACCTCTAGGGAAGAGGTGACGTACCACATTACGAATGCAACATCATAGTGGCATAGCTTAGCTCAATACAAATGTTAGATTACATTAGTATAAACCCACCCTCACTTATATTAGTATGAACTCACCTCACCTATCAGCTTACGTTTTTAGGTTTGAGTAGCAAGTTAAAATTCTTTCAACATATATATTACGAGTGCATACGCATCCTATCAATCGTCTAGAAACAATGATCCAAATATGACGCATCCAAAGAAATCAAAACGAGCTGAGTTGAAGAGCCTTCAAGGGATCCCAAGGGTAAACAAATAACCCTAGACCTCTAACAAGGACATCCAACTTGCCAACAAAACTGATTAATTGCTACATTATTCAAGATCTTATCTATAAACATAAGCAACAACGTATGATATTCCTTAAGCAGGGACGAAACCAGGATTCCATTCATGGGGCCAAGTGGTTACAAAAATTCTATGGAGTAATATAAATATTATAATTTTTAACGTCAGAAATGACAAATATACTATCACTCAAACCTTCACAAAAATTAACAAAAGATTTAAAAAACTATTTAATCATATATTTCAATTACTTTTTTTTTTTTTGATGAGTTGAGCCGAAGGCTAGAAACAAGACATAACATTACAGTATGCCATCCAACACTCCCACCCCGTCGTCACAGGTCCAAACAAAAGGAGACCTTGATCGGCGACAGAGTCGAGCAACACTGTTCGCTCTAACATTGGACTCCCTAGAAATATGAAGAAAGAAAATACCATCAAAATCCAAGGCATGCAACCAAACATCCTTAGGGGGTGTTTGGTTGCTTGTATTAGCTAATGCAGTGCATTGCTCAATGCACTGCATTGCATTTGCTAATGCAATGCAATTCATTGTATTAGCTAATGCAGCATTGGAGGCCCTTTTTGCATTAACTGATGCATGCATCAGTTAATGCAGTGGCCAACCAAACAGCCTTTTATATTAGCTAATGCATGCATTAGTTAATGCAGTGGCCAACCAAACACTGATATAGATCAAAATGTTGCATTAGCTAATGCATGCATTAGCTAATACAAGCAACCAAACACCCCCTTAGCAATTTCTTCAACCTCTCTAGGCCACAACCTCACCCCATTCAGGATCCGAACAGCATCTAATGAGTCTGCCTCCACAATCAAGCTTCTAATCCTCCGAGAGCTAGCCATCCTCAAAGCGTGATCAATGGCAACCATCTCTCCTTGAAGAACAGAGTCAACATCGATCAGGGCACCACCAGCCCACTCCAAACTGCCATCCACAGCTATGCCGAAGACACCATAGCCTGCCATGCCGGATAATATTTCAATTACATCATCTATCATAGTGGAAGATATTTGTCTACCGAAAAAATTATTTGGTATTATGTTGATATTTGGGTGAAAGAGATTTTCCTATATATCATGTATTTTGTTGCCAATGGTTGAAAGAATTTGATTAGAACGGCTCAAAATTTTTAAGTCCCTTCAACTTATGGACTTATACTTACTATTTTTCAAAAGACCTTACAACGTCTCTCAGTGGACTTATAATTATTATTAGTTTACTGGATTCTAAACAAAAGGATTGTACTGTCACTGTCCTAAAGTATTGTCTTATGTACAACGTTGTGTAAGTCCCCGTTTGGTATGGAATTAAAGGAGGTTAAGGGTAAAAATGTGAGGTTAAGAAATAGGGATAAGCTTAACCCACTTTTGACATTTGACTTAAAAGCATGGGTAAATTAGTGGGTTAAGTTTAGAATAAAGATAATAATTGTAAAGTGTATAAAATATATAATATTATAATAGTGGGTTAAGATTATAATATCTTAATTAACTATTAAATTAATTCAAATGTATCTACGCAATGTGTATAAAATATATAATAATATTATTTTGGGTAAGCTAGTGGGTTAAGATTATAATATTTCGATTAATTATTAAGTTAATTCAAATGTTTGTACGTAAAGTGTATAAAATATATAATATTACAACTCTCCAACGACTCTATTTTGACTCAGCGCATGCTGACAGTCGACATCGGCACCACTCCCACAACCAATTTTGGTTGTAATCAATCCCCAAAACACCGGCTAACCCATCTTTCTCTATTCCATTATTAAGTTAAGTTTTCGGTATTTGTACATTGAGTCGTATAAAATTTATACTATTATATTATTTAATAAAATAGAGTAAAAATATATTATAATAAAGTATAAAATTACCATCCCACCCGTCCCGTTCGACGCCTCCACCAACGAATCACTCTCCTATCAATGCCCGCTTATTTGCCATCTCCGGCAGACGCTCACTCCTATTAACGCCCGTTTATTTGCCATCTCCGGCAACGATGCCCGCCCGTCCTCCACCGGGTCGTATGGCTCGGCGATTTTAAGACCGTTCTTGCCGGCGCCGTGGCCGCCAGCGATGTACACGTGGCCTCCACCTATGGCAGACGCGAATAAGAATCGTATGACATGTGGCATGTAGATCCATTTATATTAAATATTTATTATAATAACATATTAAGAATATTATTTAATACACTGCGCATATGAAAAATGTTTCTACGCCCGCAAAAGTTTTTATACACTCATAAAAACGCATACAAAAATGTTTATGGGCTCACAAAAACATTTGCATGTAGAAAAACAAACACGCACAAAAGATGTTACTACGCACGTAAACATTTTTATACACTCATAAAAAATATTTGCATGTATTTTTAGAAGCGCATAAAAAAGTCTAAGCGGGTAAAAACAATTTTCTACGTGTGGTGTATTACATAATATCAATAAAAAAATATTATAATAAAATATTAATATAAGTGGGTCATATATGCCACGTGTTATACCATGATTGATCCACATAATGTAAAAAAATATTATTTTATCATTATTTATATATTGGCATCATCAAAATAGCATTAGAATAAATGGAATAGGTGTAAATGAGATAGAGAAGCTTAATCCCATTTTTTGGTTTAACCTCTCTCAACCCCACAAAAACTTAACCCTCATAGCGTTTGGGGATAAGAAGGGGAACCAAACACAGGCTTATAGGCCCCGTTTGGTACGGGAATAGAATAACCTTTAACCCGGGTAAATGGAGGGAATATTCCTGCGAATCCACTACTTATTCCACACTTTATCCCCCAAACACATTTTCCTATTCTAAGTAATCATTATAAAATTATTCTCATTCTTCACTCTACTTTTCCTTTATTCCAAGTAATCATTATAAAATTATTCTCGAAACCGAAAATAAAGTCTCTTAACCCGAAATAAAGTTATTCCCACACCAAATGAGGTCATAGTGCAGATGGCTTGCAAGATTAGAAGGTTAGTAAGGGAGGATGGTAAATTTATAATGCAGACTGAGAACTTGGTTGAACGAAGGAGAGGACTGCAGGTGGTGCGATCTGACGCCTTAGTTGATCCAAGTACTGGTGCTGCGGCGTTTGGCGCGGTGGGCTTTGAGGAGGACGGTTCCATGACATGGGCGATTGGTGCTCCAATTGGATGTGGAGGTGTGCTTCAAGCAGAAATGGTTGCCATAGACTTGGCGTTGAAAGAAGCGGCTGCTATGGAATTTACCATAATTGTTGCATAATCGGATTCCTTAGACGCGATCCAGATCTTAACTGGTTCGCGTCTATGGCCAAAAGAATTGGAGGGGCTAGCTAATGAGGTTTGGCTTGCTGCACTACGTTTTACTTTTATCCTATTTCTCTATATTCCACGTTCCTGTAATGATAAAGCGGATGGAATTGCTCGGTTTTGTCATCGTTTGAGGACGAGCTTTGTTTGGGTCCAAGAAGATGGATCTGATGTTTTAGATAGGTTATTGTAATTTGCTCTGTTCTTAGCCCTCGGACTAACTCTTCAAAAAAAAAAAAATGAGGTCACAGTGTAACTTGTTCAAGGGTTCTATATTGCTTTTCAAAAATCATAGATGTAGGCTTATATGCTCCGGTAACCTGAGAGAGTACGATACATCCATGTGAAAACTCTGGAATCATTTATATCCAAAGGATGCTTAACCAGTCGTTAGCCCAAAGACATCATATATTCTTTTCTATTGGGGGGTCACTGTGAAAGTCATCAATAATAGTTTTTAAGAGTCTAGTGCAATCTAGATAACTTGATAGTAATATATTTCGTCGTCATGTGCACTTGTCATTCTGTGCTAGTAAAAGAGGAGTATGAGATTATATTAATATAAGCTCATCCTCATTAAACAAAGCTTTTAAATTAAATGATTAAAGTTTTTTCATGACATCATAAGAGAATTCGATAGTTCAAATCCTATACATAGTCCGCACATGTGACATGTATAACGATCGAGCCACCAAATACACCCACTCGGCCGAGGGATTTTCCCGCTCACAATCAAGTCAATCCTTTTGAGTTTAGGATTAACGTGGAGCTTGAATCGAAAAACTAGTGGAAGAAGCAACTTTTGAATCAGCCGTCGTTTGCTCCAGCTTTCTTCGGCTTTTTTCCTATTATTTGTTTTCTCTTTTATGCAATCAAAAACACTTTCCCGAGCAGAAAGTAAAGGTATGTCATTGGTTCAGGGCTGGAAACTGTTGTTGCTAATACACCTACCGCCCGGGCTGCTAGTGGAGGAAAGTCCCCTGTACACCTCTTTTCTTCATCACCCCTTCCTCGCTGCTAGGAAACTTCAAGGCATGCAAAATAGTTGAGAAATTAACCCGGACCGCTAGTGGCCCGGGGCACTATCGGACGCCCAAGTTAGCGAGTTGCTTGAGTGGAGAGAATTTAATTGAGATGGAGAGACCCTTGTTGGATATGGGGTATTTCTATCTCTAAATATCAAAAGTAATAATTATTATTTTATCATCATTCTATCTACCATTATTACTTTACTTTTTCCTATCCACATTACTTAACCTCATTTTTTCTAACATTATTTTCCATTAACTCCATTTTTTTTAACACCATACCAAACCGACAACACTGCTTTTATTGGGTATAACTCGCCTCTATGCAAGAACGTGGACAAGTTATGTCTACCCATGTCAACTCCAACGTTTGAATGAGAGAGATGAATAAATAATGTTGACCGCGAGATGTGATCCCTGGATTTCAATGTGTATGTAGCATTCTCCCTCACGTACTCATCGATGCCCTTAACTCAGCCTCCCCTTAATGCAGTCGGTGGTTTCACGTGGAACACTGCCTACGGCTACTTGCCTAGTGGGAGAGATGGGTGGTTGTGTTGTGTAGGAGGAAGAAGTAGTGGATCTTACTCTAGTGTAGTGTCCGGCCACTCCTCCGACCTTGTGTGAGATGTTGTTGAGAGTATGGGACCCGTTGTTGTATAGGGAGGAGCCAACCTAGCTATATACCTTTCTATTTTGTTTATCTACCTGTCAAAGTGGTGCTCCTCAGAGCCGACCACAGGTCCAAAACTGCTTTAAGTAGTTGGTCTATTTCTCCAACTAGAAGACTAACACTTTTATTAGTAGGCCCCAGCCCGCCCAGTCCTGAGTCAAAATTAAAAAGAGTTAAAATTAAAAACTAGGTGTTAGTGACATCATCATGCCCAGCTAGTCCTCTCATAGAGTCAAAATTAAAAAGCTAGGTGTTAGTGAGATCATCGTACGAACTAGTGTTTGCATGCTAGGTTTAGTAAATAGGGGGGGCGGCCTGCTGGGTCTAGTAGGAGGGCGGCCTGCTGGGTCTACTAAATAGGGGGCAGCTGAGGTATTGGGCGGCAACGAAATCCGTAATTTGAACGGCTGTCCCGAATTCAATATTGCGTAGGGGTGAAACCCTAGATCTACGAAGGGGCCATGCTCTCCCGAATTCAATATTGGGCAACTGTCGGCTGAGGTTATACACAAATCCCTAATTTCTATTTCTCTCTATCTCACCTCCTTTTCTCAAATTAAATCCCTAATTTTGGATTCCTTGAAATTTTTGAGATCACTATCACATCTCTTCCATGATGCCATCAGTTCCATGTAAGGGATAGGGGGAGATTTGATCTCTTCTTCGTCGAAAGAGAGGTAAAATCATTATTTGTATTTCTCTATTTGTGTTTTGGTGATTTTTACATCTTTTTGGAGACTGGTGGATTGATTTTGTGCATTTTAATGATGGAATTGACATAGATGAGATAATTGACGAATTCTATGCTCAAAAGAATCATCGGGCCCAACTTCGATAGTGTGAGTTTACGCATTTTAATTTATTCACATTTGTTTACTCGTTCATCAAAATGTTTGCTAGGCATATAATTTATTCACATAGTATTCGATTCTTGCAGGACACCCATGGGTTCAAGGCTTCAAGTTAATGTCGTGGCTCCTGATAGCTCCTTGATTTTGTTATTTGTATCTCTTAAAAGCAATTTTCTACAACGTACAAGGTAAAGAAAACGATCATGAAAGGTTAGTAGTTGCATAATTGAGAGATTAGATCCCACTTGCAATTTTTTGTTTTCAGAATTATTTTATGAATTATTTTACTATTCAGAAAAGAATGTGCTTTAAATATTGAGAACACTACTTGAGCATTTACTGTTTGGATATAGTCTCTTGTTCTTGTGTAGAGTAACAATAACTGAAACATAGAAGCAGACTTTTTGAAATCCATTAAAGATATTACATTAAAATGTGAGCTTGTGATTGGTAAAGTTTCCATCAAGCAAACCATTAGGATCGTGTCAGCCCAGGCGGACTTTAAATCCTGGATCCGCCCATGCTTACTGACTCCAAAAAAGATAGAGAATGACTTTCGTGATATGAGGTTTTGGAAGATTAAAAAAACAAACCATTCTGCTTGGGTATTTTGCAGGAAAAACCTTCCAAAACCACTACTACTCTGCCTCTCTCTTCTTCTCCCCCAAAAAGTACAGCTCTCCTTCTCCCCCACTTCTCCTTCTCCCCAAGGACTGCCACCATCACATCCGGTTTATCTCTTTTCCTTCTCCCCCTGACTTTGTGTGCTTCACGATATGCACCTTCTCCTCGCTCTAGTGGATCCACGCGGCGGTCGAGGCTGCAACGAGCGTGAGGAGGGCGAGTGGCACTTGATATTATATAACGTAATCTATAGATAAATTACCTTAGATAATTTATCATTGCAAAGAGCTCCAGACTCGATACATTGGCCTAAACTTATAGCATTTTACATAAATCCCTGTTGAGTCGACTTCCTAGCCGAAGAGATCTCATTGCACATGGAGGAAGGTGATCGAGAATCAAGCAAGATAAAGATCCGCAATGTCGTGGCTAAACATATGAAACGGAAACAAAACGACCATATAAATCAAGGTATTAGCTATTTAGCAACTTTTTTTTCTATTCTCTTGATGCACAAATTAATCAAAATTGTGAAGCGACCATGATTGAAATTATGAAGTGACCATGATTGAAATTGTGTGAATTAAAATTATGCATTCAATTTACGAGTACCTTGAAGCGACCATGAGTGTAATCAAAGTGCTTCAAAATTTGATATGGAAGAAAAATTAAGTGCTTTTTTGTTGTTATGTGATTAAGTATACTAGACAATCCGAAATATGTTTGATCCACATATATTTCCATTAGTGGTTATTGTCCATGGCAATTTCTTTTGAAACTTATTTTTTGACCAAGATGCATGTCTGTACACTATCAAATTTTGCAGTTTTGGCAAAAACCTTAGATTCAATGCTCAATTTTCTTAGAAAATTTATTCCGCAAATAGCTTGTTGCTTAATTACTTAACTTGTTGCATAGATTACTCAACTAGCTGCATAGATTACTCAACTAACTGCATAAGTTACTCAACTAGTGCACAAGTTTCTCAACTAGTTGGGTAAGTTATATTCTTTATGTGTGAGTTTTTTTTTTCGTTTTGCGTAAGTTACTACATTTATTACGTATTTTTTGAAATGATGGTTTGTTCACTGGTTTGTTTCCTTTTTTGACATGCAGGGTTATCTAATCATGGAAGAAGAAGTAAGATAAAAGCTTCTATTGTTGCTGATGCGAACACATCCCTACAAAAAAGGAAAGTAAGTGGAAGAGAAGGGACATGTAACTACTACTCCCTTTGTTTTCATTGTTTTAATACTGAGGGACAAATTGTTACTATCTCCATAAAACTAGTTTAAGTTCTTTTCTTTGTATTGCCATCCACAATCATGCATTGTTATTTTTGGAAGCATGTGTTAGAGGACCAACTAATAAAATATGTGATGCAAAATGATTACAATCTTTCCTAATTGGTTTTAGATCCAAAATGTGTTCACTAATTTGTTTTTGTTTTTTTGACATATAGGGTTATCTAATTCTCAAGATAATCCTTCCAATCATGGAACATGAAGTATGACCAAAGCTTCTGTTGTTGCTATGCGAGCATATCCCTACAAACAAAGGAAAGTGTGAAGAGAAAGAAAATGGCTATTAAGGTTGGTGGACCTTCCAATAAGAAACAAAAAAAAACTAGACCCACAAAGGTAGATAGCCGTTGTTATACCGAAAAATTAACGGACATCAAGGACCAAACGTTTCAAGCTCATCACACTAAGTTGATCAGAAAGACACCTTTCTTCAAACTCATTGGACTGGCTAGTAACATACCTCAAGATGTTACAGTTATTGAATGTTTGTTGAAAAGGTGGCAGCAAGATAAAAAAGAATTTTTGATTGGGGGACGCAGCATAACCCTGACGGCCGCAGACATAACACTAATTTTAGGCTTGAAGAATTATGGTGTGAATGTGAAGATAGACCTTAAGAAGACCACACATCACTAATTGTTGTAGCAGTGCTTGTTCTATGTAATTAACTGATCATTTTGTTATACCTATGACCTAATGCTAATTGCAAGTATCGAGTCAATTTTGGATGATTTTGTTGTGGGCATAAAGGATGTTGTACTTATTAATTAAGAGTATATGTTATTTCTCATGGGTGTAATGGATGTTGTATTTATTAATTAAAAATACATATTATTTGTTGTATATGTTATATGGGTTGTATTTCATGGAGTCGACCTACAGGTTTTTGAGCATATAATTTTTTACGTGAATTGCTCAACTTGTTGCATAAGTTACTCAACTTGACTAAGTTATGCAGTGTGCATTAAATGCAACAACAACTTCTTGGTATGTAAAGTTTTGGAATGGTTTTTTGAAAAAAAATCTTTCAAAACCTCATATTACACGAAAGTCCTTCTCGTTTCTTTCTTTTGAGTTTGTAACATGGCTAAGGATAGTTTAGTCCGGATTTATAAAACCATCATTTATTTACAACAAATATCGTCAGTGGCACCTTGTTGCATTTATAATAAGGACTACCACTAATATACAAATAATCTTACATTTTCAACATTATTATATGATTAGTCTACTAGGAATGGGCATCACAGAACTTGAACCAAACACTGGCCTTTGAATAAATCACTGGGATTTTAAGAGAGTTTAGATAAACTAGTTAAAAAGTACCATAAGATTGCTGGGGCTCGGTCGCTTTTGAAATAAAATCATCAGCACCTTCTGCTTTCTGAGTGCCATTTTGAGCATTTCTTTTTCCTGACTTGCAGCAATATATATTAGTATCAACCTCGCTTAATTTTTCAAACAAACCGTCTAGCGACGAAATCGCACCGCATATCTCTGAAACCTTTCTTTAGGATTAAGCTTTTTGAGTCAAGTTGTTAAGCCCAATCGACGTAGAATACCTTGAAAAGCCCGTCTCACGAACCATAGCTATTCCGGACTCCGGAGATATGTTAACGGGCTGGCTCGCGGTTTCAACACGGTAGCACCTAACAGGGTGGCAATCGAATCTAGCTGTTCCAAACCACTTCAGGTATGTAGATTTAGGCCCAAAATTTTGGGTCCTTCCAACTTCGAGGCCCATTGCTTGCTGCAATGGTCTTGATGGGGCCCAACCCTGTTGGAACTCGGCCTATTAAAGAACCGGCCGTTCACTGCTAATTACTGATCATTGTCATCATTAAAGCTTAACTTTAATAACTATATCAACCTTCATAAACATCAATAGAACAGCCACAAAAGAGCAAGAAAAAGAAGGGGAAAATAGTAATTAATAGATATGTATCTGTATCCATCCAAACAAGCTAATTTAGATAGTAATTAAATACTCATTAGAGTTACATATTAAAGCTAGCTTTATTTAAATCACTAATTTCAAAACGATCGATAAAAGAACAAAACCGGGGAATTTTTAGATAGCAGCAGTACCCTCGCCGTACATAAGCTCCGGCTCCGCCAATGCTCGGACACGCTGCCGGACTCTTCGCAGGACTCCATCGACGGCGATATCGAAGGCATCCATCTTGGCCCGCAACCCGTCGGAACTCCCGTGTCTCCGGTACATCACCTTGGGTGCCAACTCCAGAACCCTCTCCCGCAACCTCCTCACCTTCGCCGCCGGTATGGCCTCGAGCACCTCCACTATCTTCGTCCCGCTGAACACCACCTTCTCCTTGGGTATATAGACGGAAAACTCCTCGTACTTGTCACTTGGCAAGTGCCACCCGTACTGGGCCCTCGCTGAGAGCTCCTCGAAGAAGACTGGGATGCAGCCGGCGAGGATCCCGTCGAAGGTGGACCTCCTCGTCGGCGTGTCCCCCGGCGGTTGGAGGCAGAAGGTGGATTGCAGCATTGGCCTCATGTATCTTATTGGGTCGTGGGCACAGACGCTGCCGGAGCAGTCGACCACCTCGCAGAGGTCGGTGCGATTCTCGCACTCCGCTCGGATGCTCCCCCTTATGTTTGGGCCCCCGCCGCCGCCCCCACCGGCGAAAAGCATAAGCTTGGTGCGGCAAGACCGCCGGGCACGGGCGATCCAGGCGTCGAGCCGGGCGATGGTCGCCGGGTGGAAGGATGTCGGGTGGGGGATGGCTTGTTCCTGCCACGGCCACGGCCGGGACTCGGGGAGGAGGACAGTGATGTTGAGCAACTCCGGCCGGGTCAACAGGGAGGTGCCCCAGAGAGGTGGGTCGACGTCGGGCTCCTGGGAGAGGTCCCAGGCGGGGCGGGCGGCGACGATGAAGTGGTCGTGGCCGTGGCGGCGAGCCCAGATGCGGGGCGAGTCGGATTGGAGATGATGGTAGAGGGAAAGTCCATGGATGGCGGAGTCGTTGTAGAGGGGTGGGTGGTAGAGGAAAGGGAGGGCGTCGAGGGCGGCGTAGTAGGGGAGGAAGACCGCGTCGGCGAGGGCGGGGTCGGGGGTGAGGCAGGGGTACTCGAGCACGCGGCGGTGGAAGAAGGGCTCGAAGGCGTGGGGGTCGGTGCGGTACCAGCTCCGCGAGCGGTTGTGGGTGCGGCGGCCGAGGCCGTGGTTGGTGAAAGAGGGGCAGAGGTCGTCGCGCTCGTACAAAGGGTAGGCGTCGCAGTTCCGGATGAGGTCGGTGTTGAATTGAGCCGGGAGCTCCCGGACGTAGATCCACCTCCCGGCGCACTCCGGCCGATCTGGTTGCGGCTGGGTCTTTAAGATTGGTCGGGACAGGGCGGTTTGGGGGCCGATGGTGAGGAGTGTGAGGAGGAGGGTGAGAGCCATCGATGGGATGGAGATGGCAAGGGGCTTTGTCCTCTCCATGGCCTTCTAGGCTTCTACTAAACGGTGGTCGCCATTAATGCCGGCGTGGAGGAGAGGGGCGGTGATGTTTGAGTCGTTGGAGAGGAGAGGGCGATGCGGGATGGGGCTAAAAGGGCGGAGTTCGGCTGGCACGTCCTCCGTGCAAGGTGGTGGTGGTGGTGGTGGTGGCGGTGGCTTTGTACACTTCGGACTCGGATTCTAGTTGTCTTGAGATCTGAAGCTGTTTTCTTGCAAAGTTAGGAAACGAACGGACTCGATAATTCGAGATAAACCATGATATATTATTTGTTTTTCTTCCCATATTCATTCAAGTCTCTTACCAAAAATTCACTAACAAATTTCAATTCAAAATTTAACACCTCAGCGACACAGCCAATCTGCCATTTTCATCGGAGATGTTGACTCTAGCCGATTTAAAAATTTCAATTAATAAATTAAATCAATTTGAGAATGAGTTTAAGTTAATATAGTCTATCAGATCAGGCAAGTAATTGATCTGATCCCCCCAAATTGATTTGATTGATAAAGTGACACTTATTACAGTTATACTGTTCTATAAAAGCCATTCATTCATACCTTACATACTAGAAAGTTTTGTTCCATGAGTTGTTTAAAATTAGATCTGGTCTGGAATAACACACAAGGGACTAAAAATCCACAGATAGGCATACATATAACATATCTGTGTGTGAGGTGAGGATTCTAAAAAAAGTTTCTAACATCCGGAGGCGGAGGGAGTTTAAAGTGATTAAGATGCCGATCGAGTCATGTCGTCATGGCAAGCCCTGAAGGAATTGTAACCCCAACAACTCCAATTTATGGACTCAAATGAAAAGTGGCATAAGTGGTACGAGTCCGACGTCCCACGAACAGGCTATACGACGTGCAGAATAGAAAGAACACATAGGCGCCCACCATAATTAATTAATTAGAAAGCGACCAAGAGCGGATCCCTCTTTTGCCTTCGATGCAATTCAGGAAACGAGAGCCCATATCATGGTATGGCCATCCTTATGGGCCTGGGGCCCATGACAACTGTTCTCTGTTTCCAACTCTACAATCCGATGTAGAGCAGCTGAAATATCTTTCCCGTATAATTCACGTAATTTTATCTAGGGTAGATTAGACAGCAAAATTAAATTTAAAAACATCCATCGAGATGGTAATCATCCATAGACAATAATGACATGATTTAAGAGAGAAATCAAGTTTTATCAAATAAAAAGGAGGAAAGATTCTGACAAAAATTGTGAGAATCTTGGGTAAGTTTTTTATTTCTTATTCGTAGATGAATAAAAAACATAATTCATCAACTTATGTCGAGCTTTTGGCTCATTTATTAATAGAAACAAAAATTGTGTACTGAATCCAAATAATTCAAATGGTGATGCTATTTACACCCCTATGCCACATTAAAAACGAGAATATACAATATCAACAGATTCAGAGGCAATAAAAATAGCTTAATGAAACACCATAGCAACAAACTTAAAATCACCAACTTCATGATCAACATTTGATTATTAAACATACACAACTGTACTATCCAGGGGCGGCGCTATACGCAATTTAGGGGTTCAATACTTCAGTTGCACCCTTCAAATTTTGCACTTTTTCTTACAACTATTCACCAATGAAAAAATTGCATCCACTAAAAGATCAAAATTAACACCCCTGCTTCTACAAATTGCACCCACTAAAAACAAAATTACCCCTCTTAGAATAAAATAATATAAAAAACCATCCAAAACCAAATAATTGGTGAGCCCACTTAACAAAGTATCATCCAACTCCTAGCTAAACCCCAGAAGCAAGAGACCTCACCTCACATCATCTCACCTGAGCGTCTATGGACAAACTCTCTTCTAATAATATCTATAATAATTCTTCTTTTAAAACCCTAACCAATTATCTTATTCCTTTTTTTTCCTTTGCTCAGCCACCATGAGCCCTATTTGGCTCTTTCCACGGATCATGGCCACCGTGGGATTCTTGAACCCGTAGTCCAAAGCTCCAAGGTACTCTCTCTCTCTCCCTCCCCCCTCCCCAAACACCCCATGTTCTATTATATTTTACTTTATTTATTTTTGGTGTAGATTTTGAAACCACATATTACGTATAAATTGAACTTTTCAAAAAAAAATAAAATTCGTTTGATGAGTTGAGCTTTGAGCCTTTCAATTGATTCGTGTTTAATTTTCTACATTAGAAATTGTTATTTGATTTCTTTTTGTTCTTATTTAATAAGCATGTGTTGTATCTTTTAATGTTAGTTGGCACTTGATTTTATTTAATTGATTATGTTCTCTATATTTTACTAACGATGCAATCATGGAAAAAATTTTGATAAGAAAATCACCAATAGAGCAACACTATTCTCAAAATCCTGATAGTTCTACGCAAGATAGTTTGAAATACAGTCGTGTTGATCAGTAACTTCAGAACTACATTATTAATATGCGTTCTAGCAACGAGTTTGTTGATTTGAATGGAATTGGTGATCTTTCTAAAATTTTAACAGAGACAAAGAGAGATCTTGTTTATCCTTTAGTCTATTTGTTACTAAAATTGACTTTGATTCTACATGTTGCTATTGCAAGTGTTGAAAGAGCTTTTTCGACAACAAGGTATGTAAAGAACCAGTTGTGTAACCATATCGGAGATCAATGGATGAAGGATTGTTTGGTTACATACATTGAGAGAGATGATTAACACCGTTGACAAGGAAGCTGTTATGCAACGATTTCAGAATATGAAAACTCGTCGAGGAAAGCTATAGAAGTTTATGTATAAACTTTTTTTTGTTGAGGCAATGATATCAATAGAAGATGATCACAATATATTATGATTTTGTTTTGATTATGATTTGGCTTATTTTACATATGACTTTGTTGATTTGTTAGTGATAAGTATGAATTAGAATAAAAAGTTTATAATATTTATTTCACTTATATTTCTTCTTTCACACCACCGATTGAAAACCCTAGACCCGTCCCTGGTACTATCTTTTGTTATTTTCTCTGATCAATATTCAATTATACATAGCAATAGGCTAGGCAGTAGCTCAAGTGGTCAGTAGCCGCAATTATACATAGCAATAGCCATAGCTCAAGTGGTTAGTAGCCGGTGGTGTCAATGGGTTAATCTTGAGGTCTAATCCTCGCCTGCAGATTAGTTGGAAATATAAGACATTTGTGCTGATGGTTTGGTCTTAAGTAGTCAAAAAAGAAATAAGAAATTCAATTTCTACACTGATAGCATATGGCATGACGTGGCGATTAAAGAGAACGAATAGGGATTTTAACAAACTTTTAAATGTGGGAAGTTAGCCGACTATAAATGGGTTACTTTGCTATTTAAGGTGATCATCACAAAGTAAATAACTTCTGGAAATTTTTTGAAATAATATTATTTTAATAAAATATTATTAAAATATACATGTAAAGAAAATATTGATGGTAATATGTATGTTTTGGCCACGTCAACGCCACGCAGGCGTAGTCTTTCATTTTTTTAATCCGAACAATGAAGACGTAATTCCAAGTTACATTTTCATATAAAGACGTAACTTGTACTTACATTTTTGACCATTTCCCACACCACGTGACCAAAGTGCGGGGAAAAGCAAGGGGAGCCCTATTAAGACGTGATTCCAAGTTACGTCTTTATATGAAATCGTAACTTAGAGTTACGTCTGCACTGGAGAACCAACGACCAAGTTTTTTGGCTTGTGAGTTCTATACTAAGACGTAACTTGAAGTTCAAGTTACGTCTTACTATATAACCAACATCAATGCTTCACTTGGGTTTTTTTTGGCACTATGTATACAAATATTCAACCGAACACAATACATTTATTACAAACCAAGCATCCCTATCAATTTTCGTACCCAATACATTACATCACCCCATTCACATAAAAACACAATTTTTATATAAATCAAAACCGTTTACATCAAACATCATTAACATCTTTAAATGGTCACAAATCATTAACAAAAAAAACAAAGTTACAATAGAAGACTATCACCACCTCCAAGTTTTTCGTTTTTTCTTCACTGTCATCTTCTTCTTCCTCGATGGTTCAGCCCCCCCCCCTCCCCCCCATCGTAGCACTGACATCGACACCATGCTCAACATATGCCTCCGGATCCTCCTTTGTCGTGTACATGACTGGATATGATGATGGTATATCTTGAGATATCGGCATGTCATAGGAAGTAGTCTGTCCAGTAGTTTGCTGCGACAGCTGTGAACTGACAGGAGCTCCATCGGAAATCCACAATCCTCCATCATAGAGTAAAATACTGATGTAAAATGATCGGTGAGCTCATCTCCAGAACGGCCGTGGCATATCATGTAATTCTCATCGACGTTGTCATACTGTTAGTGTCGAGTTAAGAATGTTTGGTTAGATTAGCAATATAAGAATTAATTACTAATAAATAAATTATATTTACCAGCTTCCGTAGCATGTGTATGTTCAGCTGATAGGTCATCCTGTCCTCCAATCTAGGCCTAATGACATATCGCCTGGTGATCCCCCAGTACCACTGCAAATATGACTCCGGATCCTTACCATCGTCCACTGCACCGTCAATGATCCTCTGGTGCCGCTCCTCCCATTGGGATCTACTGGTGATGCGTAGTGACACAGTCCGCAATAACATTGCCCCGACAGCTTCCACGTGATAGTCTCTCTATCACCGCAATAACTCCGACTTTTCACGTGTCGATGCTGAGGAAGTATCACCCCGACCCGTCGCATGTCATCAGAGTGGATGACATCGAGCTTGAGTCAGACGCGACGTTCGTTGAGCAGCCTGTTCGAGTACTTGACAGGAGGGATCAGGTCTTGCGGGGCAAGACGATTCCCTTAGTCAAGGTACTGTGGAGGTACAGAGGCGTCGAGGAGATGACCTGGGAGCGCGAGGAGCGCATGCGGCAGGAGTATCCGCACTTGGTCTCTTCTGGAGGTAACTTTTGTCCTGTCTTCTAGTGTAGCTGTTTCTTTTGTTTCGAGCCCTACCTTCATCGAATCTCGGGACGAGATTTCCTTTAAGGGTATTAGGATGTGAGGACCTGTCCCTCTACTCCTGTGGCTCGTCGTGGACCGCAAGGGCAATTTGGTAAATTGCGCCTTGTCGGCTTGTTTCACACTCGCGTGTGCACACACTGACCATGTTTGTAGTAATGTTTGGCTAGAATGGTTAGTGGGACCCGGGATCGAAAGATCCGGGCTTGGGTTTAAGTTTTAACCCAAGTCCAGCTTCCTGCGAAAGAGGGATCGATCCTTCCTTGCTTGAAGGATCAATCGCTCAATGACAGGAACATGGATCGTTGAGAAGGATCGATCGGTCTCTTGGGACGGATCGATCGGACTCGGAGAAGGATCGATCGGTCTCTTGGTTGGATCGATCGGTCCCTTGACTGGATCGATCGGTCTCCTTGGCTGGATCGATCGCTCTCTTGGGTGGATCGATCGGTCTCCTTGAACGGATCGATCCTGCTAAGTCGATTCGTTTGCCTATAAAACAAACGAAACCTTCTTCCTTGAATCTCTTTGGAAAATCGAGTTCTTGAGCTGAGAATTCCTGGATTTCGAAGAGGTTGTGGACGATCCAAGGCCTAGCAGCTGGGATTGAAGCTGCTATTGCTTAGGTAGGGATTCCTACCTACATTCTTCGGGTTTTTGGAAGTTTTTCCAGCTGTCGATGTTCTTATGTTTAGATCTTTTTGGATTCGTGATGCTTCGTACTACTAGATCCCAAGGTTTTGTGGGATTTGGTGGAGTTTTCCGACGCTATTTCTCGCCGTTGGTTTGCCGGAGAACCCAACCGATCGATCCGTCTATAAGATGGATCGATCCATCCTGGTTGGTCATGCTGAACCCGAGCAGGATCGATCGGCCCCGGGTGAGGGCGATCGATCCCGGTGCCTTGGATAGCTTGTGATGTTCCCTATCACGAGTCGGATCGATCGTCCTGGGAGGACGGATCAATCGGACTCGGCACGATGTGGAGAATTCGTTCTCTGTCATTAGATGGATCGATCCTCCCTTGGGTGAGGGATCAATCCGACTCTGGCAGAGAGAGGAATTCATTTTGTTTTGCTCGCAGGGCTTTGCATATATTGGTTTTCTTTACTGTCTTAATACATGGTACATATGTTTAAGCATGTTAGCCCTATAATAGGGCAGTGGTGAACCGAGGGAGTGATGACTCCCGGGATGTTTAGAATAAACGGGCGGGTAGCCCTACAACTTTTCCTAGCCTTGCATGCCGGCGTGCGCCGAGGGCTTTATCTGTGATATATGTGAGCTGTTGTTTGCGGGGCTGCTTCCCAGTGCAGGTGTTATGGTGGACTGCTGGCAGTCGGTGGTGGTACCACTGCAGCAGCTCCTTAGACCTTATTTACATGTTCACCACCCCGGGCCGGCAGGATGCCGTGCCCAGACCTTGTTTGATATATCATCACATACTGTTGCATGTTTATCTGTATTATCCTGTGCATGTCCATAACATGCATTGTGTTGCGCATTAGTTGCATATGTGTAGGGCGTTGCCGATCCGGGGCTTTCGGGTAGCCCGGATCTAGCTCTAGGACCGTTGCGGGTAGCTTGGTCCAGGACTCGATTTGTAGTATTCAGTCGTTTTCGATGATAGGATTAGTTTGACCTGAATACATGTTGTTCGATGTTTAGAGGTTGTGTCGACTTCAAGTTGTATCCGAAGTGTAGCCGGAGTCCGGTGTTCCTAAACTCTTGGGAGGAGGAGTGCCTGCCCAGCGGTGTCCTGGCCCGCCAAACAGTGTTCTGTGTCCTGTTGAGAGTATGCAGTGTTTTGGGCCTGCGTTCACGGACTTCCGGTAGGGTTATGGGACCCTTGTATACACCTAGGGTAAACTTGGGGGCGACACTGTTGTGTTCCCTCCCTTGTGAGTGTCGTAGTGTAGTGTCCCTGCTGAGCTTAGTGCTCACTCCTACCCGGACTGCACTTTGCAGGTACTGGCGCTAGTTCTTCTTCGGTCGCCCCTACCGGGCCGGTGTTTGGTGACGTGGCAGCGTCTGGCAGTGCTTGAGAAGTGGCGATCTTCCAGTTTTACCCTTTTGTTATAGATAGTCTCCTACGGGAGTGATAAATGTATAATTTTCCCTATTTGAGGATTGTATATAAATATCTAGTTTCAGTCTTTGGGTTGTAATATTAGTATAATACATGATGGTTATGTTTTGCTAGGGTAACCACTACGATTAGAGGGAAACCTCGCCAAAATTTCTGCAGTAGGTTAGGTTCCGCTTCGCGTCGCCCGGCCCGGTTGGGCCTACGCGGGTCGGGGCGCGACAACTGCTCTCGGTAGTAGGTTAGGTAACGGCCATGCTGGTTCCCTCTACCGCTGTGTGGTACTGTCCACCTACATTGCACATAAAGAGGTAGATGCTAATGCTAACAAAACTTTAAAAAATATTTGAAAAAAATCAAGAGTTCGTACTGAATTGCCAAGGGGCCTTCGAGGTCGTCGTGGCATTAGTTCAGACCGCCCGATATAGAGGTGCTCCCATGACGATACATGTAAAAATAACTCCATATTAGGTATAATATAAAATATTTCAAGCAACTATATATAATATGTAAATGATAAATCACATGTAGCATGTAAAGGCATCCAGAGATCTCATGCTTTCATCTTTGTGAAGCTTTATATAGCTCCCGAAAGAGATTTGCTAGGCAGGTCGCCCCCCAAGCATATTATCCACATAGGTCTAAGTCATGCAACAAAGGTAGATACTTCATATGTAGCTAGAATTAAAAGACAATGTTAGTTGATCTAATAGATCGATAAATAAAATATAAATAGTTGTACTTACCTTGAAACCACTCGCGTCAGGTACTACTAAACAACCCAAAACATATAGGATGTAGGCGCGCGTAGCCTGATATACAAGTAGATCTGTGGCATATGGTCATCGAGGTTTTTGTCCTTATTGCACCAAATAGGATACCACATATGAATTGTGTAGTGCAGTGGTAGTGGACCACCGTAACTCTTCACATGAAAATAAGACGTTTCTTTGTAAGTAGACGCATGTAAACGGCAGGGACAATCAGGATTACAGCAGTTGACGTTCAACATCTTCAGCTCGGACTTGACAGTGCAATGTTCCGCAAACCTCCGAAGCTCTTACTGTTGAAGAGCATGCATAAGTGATGCCTTCGTCTCGAATATCTCATTCTTATAGAATTCACCATTGAATGGGGTCGGATCTTCAACAACCATAGGTATGGTATTGTTTACTGTCATCCAGTCGACCCATTCATCATTTGAGAATTCATCTGGTAACTCCTCTTCATACTGTGTTGGAATAAGCAGCATTGAATCATCAATACCTTCATCATGATGTGCTAGCTCATTGTTCAGTACAATATTCTTGATGCAATTCTCATCATGATCCATAGTGTGAGGACCCGTACCTCCAACCCGGTCCAACCGCGTTAGGTTGATGGTCTGGTTTTGTGGTTTGGCTCGGTTGGCCTTGGGAGGCGATTAGTTGATCGCATCGCTATTTTGGACCCCAAGGGCAATTTGGTAAAATTGCGCATTGGCGATCGGTTTCACACCCACATTGTGAGGACATATCCCTCTACTCCTGGGTCGACCATCTAGGTTGGGCCCGTGGCTCGTTGTGGACCGCAAGGGCAATTTGGTAAATTGTGTCTTATCGGTTTGTTTAACACCCGTGTGGTGCACACACAACCCCTTTTGTTAGGCTTCCATGCTTGCTAGAACCCTAGTTAGGCTTGGGATATGAGGATCCAAGCTCGGGCGCACGAAAGCTTGTCTTTAGGACAGCTGGTGGTCCATGTGCGATCGGTCACTGCTTGGAGCGATCGATCGGACCTGTGTCCATTATCTGGATAAGGACGCAGCTGATGTCTCCGGATAAGGACATAAACCGACCTAGTGCGGCCCAATCCAACCGATCGGTCCTAGGACCGATCGCTCGGACTCGAGCCTATAAGTAACCCGAGACCTCCTCTGTTTTACCGGTTTTTCTTCTGCTCTCCTCCTAACTTAGAAAATCTCGTTTGGAGCTTGATCTAGCAGCTTGGGAGGCTTGTCAGGAGCTAGAGGAAGAGATCTACACCCTCCTTGGACGGTTTGGTTGAGAATCAAACGTGGATTAGCGTGGTTAGGTAGGGTTCTACATTAATCCCTTAGATTATGGGTTGTTCGTGGTTTTATTTGATTTTTCTTCAATTAAAGTATGCTAGCTGATGCTTGGTAGCTTGATTATCACCTGATTAACGTTTGGTAGGATTTGGTTTTGATTTGATATAGATTTAAGCAAGTTTTCCATATGCTAATTTCGAATTTTTTGATTTAATTAGAACTGTGGTGTTCTAACGTGATTTTCGAGTTGTACGTACATGATCTGAGTTGGTTTGCTGAATGAAAGTGGTAGATCTGTCAGCTAAGTTTCTTTTCCTACCAGTTTCATTATTTTTTGATATATTTACAGTTTCTGGTGAATTAAATGGGTTGTCTGTGTTGAAACAGGGCAGTCATCTTAATTAGTGTAATTAAGTGATTTTTCATTGTTAAATGGATCTTATGTTTGGAGGGGATGATCTTAGTGATATTTAGGTGTGAGATGGAAAGTTTGGCTTAAATCCAAGTTATTTTCAAAAGGATTTTATTGGGTTTATCAGATCTGAGATTTAACCGAAATTATAGGTTTTTATCAGTTTTCTTTTATCCGATCAATTTGGTTTTTGTATATGTGATTTGGGGTGTGCCGTTAAGTGGGCGTATCAAGTTTCGCATCAATCGGACAGTTAGATTGATCATTAGGATTTTCCAGAGTTAATAGATCATTTGCTCTATGATGAATAAATTTTATATCTCGCAAGTATACGAATCGGTGTGATCAGTATAGCAGCAAGATGAGTATCGTACCCATAGAGATTTGTAGAGACTATTAGAGTAAAACGCTAAAGAACATAGAAGAAAGAAAATAAGGAAGGGAAAATAAGAAATATGAAGTATCAAAAATAGAAGATCTAATAACGAAATAAGAAAATAATGGAAATATGATGGATGAATACTAAGGTTCCGATTTCACCATAACATCCTCATTCTATGCATTGAATCAACAACATCTCAATTTAATTTCAATGGCTCGTTCTTCCAGTATAATGATCCGTTCGATCGCGGCTTTCACCAAGTACCCTCAATTAACCCTAGCTAGTGAACCCATAACTAAGTGTTAATCAAGAATCCATTAAGCTCTGAAGAACAATTATGAACCAAGAGTTGTCTTAGCTTGAATCCGGCCTTGAAATAAACTCATTCATTCATAGATCCTGCAAGATTAGGGAATGAACCCTCGCCCAGTCTCACATAAAACAATCTATAATACTTCTATTTGCCAGATAAAGGTATTTAAGATCTCAGTTATAATAATGAATGAAACAAGAAATATAAACTGATTAAATAAATATGATTCAATAACATAGAATGATTTTGTTAGGCTACATCAGTACCTTAGAGAAGAAACTAGCCACTCATGTTCATCATGAAAATAACACAAGTGTTCAAGGAAAAATAAAGGAAGAAAGACGAAGAAAACAAAACCCTAACACGGCTTCCTCTCCTCTAGATGCTCCTGAAAAGTCCTCCAAAAGCCCCCCGCAAACCCTAGAAACAGTCCAATTTATAGCCTTAAGTGTCTCCATCCTCGGATTAGATCTGAGCCGTTAATTTTCTTCACTGGCGAAGGTAAGATCGATCCTTCTGTAGGAGAAGGATCAATCTTTTGATATCAAAATCTTCAATTTCTAGCTACGTTCGAGGAAGATCGATCCTTTGTAAGAGTAGGATGGATCCTATTGAAAGAGTAGGATGGATCCTTCGCCTCGATGATTTCCTCAATATTCTCGAGTGAAAGGAAGATCGATCATTCTATTATCATATGAAAAGTATGCGTTCTATCAGGTCTGTCAGCATAAAAGGATCGATCCTTTTAGGAAACATAATCGATCCGTCTTTCCTGAGTATTTACTGTTTTACCATCCAGACTGCGCCATTAGTACTAATATTGCTGTAATTTCCTCTAGAAAACTCGAAATCACGAACCGTAAAATTATCCAGAAAATAGACTTCAAGAGGTTTCCAACCATGTATAGAAGATTATCTGGTTCATTCTGAGCAGGTACAGATTCGATGTTGAATATCACATATCTTTGCTTCTTTAGCTACTATTTCCTGCATATTTCAAATAACTTTGTGAAGCAACATATAAGTATAAAAATAGTACTAAAAAGACTAATTAAGGATGAAACATCCAGTAATTAAACTAGTTATACGGCTATTCAGAGTACACTTTCATGCACTCATCACTCTAATTGGATAAATTGAGTTGTTCGTTATCGCTTTATAATAATGTTATTATATCTGTGTAGGCCCTGTGCTTGGCATGTGGTTGAACCAAGGGGGTCGTGCCCCTTGGGATGTGTAGAATAAAATATGTATTTTTATCTAGACCCTTGCCATGTTCACCCTTGGCGAGTTGTGTGTTGCGCCTAGTCCTGTGTAATAATTGGCATATGTTGCATGCTTATCTGTTTCCCCTGCGTGTGTTCATAGCATGTATTTTGGATTATGTATTAGATGCATATGGTTAGGACGTGGGCGATGGGTTGATTGCCGATCCGAGGTTTTCGGGTAGCTCGGTTCTAGTTCTAGGACTGTGGTGGGTAGCTTGGTCCAGGATTAGATGGTAGTATTCAGTCGATATCGATGATATGCGTAGATGACTTGAATACTCTTGTTGATCGAGGTTTAGAGGTCGTGTCGGCCTCGAGCCGGGTGCTGAGGTGCAGCCGATGTCCGGTGATCTATGTCTCTTGAGTAGAGGGTGTGCCTACTCAGCGGGTTGGATTCCCGCCAACAGTGTTTGCTTCCTGCTTGTGAGACAGCAATGTTGGTTTCCTGCTCACAGGGACATGCGGTGGGGTTATAGGACCCATGTGTTCACCTACGCTTTGCTTAAGGGCGACACTGTTGTGTTCCCTCCTTCTTGAGTGTGTCGTAGTGTAGTTTCCCTGCTGAGCTTAATTGTTCACTCCTACCCGGCCTGCATTTTGCAGGTGCAGGCGTTAGCTCTTCTTCAGTGGCCCCTACTGGGCAGGTGTTTGGTGGCGCGGTGGCGTCTGGCGGTGCTTGAGGAGCGGTGATCGTCTGTTTACCCCTTTTTGTTAGATAGTCTCTTACGGGAGTAAAATGTATAAATGTTAACTCTTTTGAGGATTTGAATTTATCTTATTATATTATTGAGGTTTGGAATCATCGTTTTAAAAAGGGTGCTTATGAATTGTTTAGGGAAACCAATAGGTTAGAGAGAACCCTCGTCAATAATTTTTCGCATTTAGTTAGGCTTCGGTTCACGTCGCTCGGCCTGGTTGGGCCTTCGCGGGTCGGGGCACGACATGCGTAGTGCACACACTGTGTTGGATTGATGTATATGACTGATTAGAACCTTAAGGGAACTTCCGATGGGAAGATCGGAGCTCAATCAAGAAAGATCAAAATGGACGGCTGTGATCGATTCCAGCTCTATAAATACCCCTCTCTTTTCTCTCTCTTCTCATTCCTTTCTCTTTCCCTCTTCCTTTCTCCCTCATTGGCTGCCGACGGGGAGCTCCGGTTGTAGCTTTTCGGCGTGGATCCGTGACGATCGGAGTTGAGGATCTTGTAGATCGCCTCCACATCTATATATGTAAGTGTTTCTACCCAATTCTACTGAATTGGTAAACCTAGGATTGGTTTATTATGGATTTGATGCATTTGTGTTTGTTGGAATGTTATGAAACTTGATTTAGTAGTATAATGGCATGCTTAGATCATTCCTCTCGAAGTGCTTTCGTATTTCATCGGACAAATTTCTTATTTTTTTCGGTTTTAGAACCAGATCGACCCAGATTTGATATTTCGTGATTTAAATTTGGTTTTCTTTGCATGAATAAATCCCCCGCCATCCAATCTACCTTACCTCCAAGTTTGGTTGGATTCTTTCACCAGTTGATAGATCAAATCCAACAAATTGTGTTTTCGTCGGTTTTCGTCGGCTTTCGTCGGCTTTTGGTCAATTTGTTTTAGATCCGGAGATTTAATCATCCAAAGTTGGATTTATTAGTATCAATAGATTCCCCACCTCCAATTTCATATCCCCTCCAAGTTTCGTTTTAATCTGACGAGTTTTAATGGATCGAATCCAAGAAATTGGATTTTCGGCACTATTCATATATGTTGCCGACATATGAAGGATTGATCTTCATGGTCATGAGGATCAAGTTTTTTAGTTGCTACATAGGATGCCAACTATGAAGGATCGATCTTCATGGGTATCTTATGTTGAAAGTGGGCGTGCATAGAGAAGATCATTCTTCTTGGGAGAAAAGATTGATCTCCTTGAATAGACATTACTAAAGATCGATCTTCTTGGGTAGAATATCGATCACTTATATGCTGGTAAGGAGGTTTTCTATTTTTAGCTGAACAGTCATGTTCACGCTCATTTTCGGGTTTCTACGAACATGATCTGGTGAAACTTTCAAGATGAAAGTTGTAGATCATCGAGTTTTCTTTCAATAGCCGATGATTCCATAATTTTCTGATGTTCCTTAGATTTATGAGGAATTTTCTACGAGACTGCGACAAAACAGAAATTAAAGAAAGATCGATCTTCTTTGGTAGAAGATCAATCTCTTGTGTCCTGGCAGAGTGATGGTTTAAGGAAGATCGATCTTCATGGGTATGAAGATCGATCGCTTATATGCTAATTACTAAAATTGACTCCGATTTTAACGATTTTGGTTTCCTTTCAACCATGATTTCTCCTATGTTTTTTCCAATGATTAATATGTTATTTAAATTGGGATTTTGATGATTTCATCTTCTAATTTTGCGATGACTCGTATAATGGATTGGTTTATCGAGATTTTCCGATTTCAAGCATTTTCATGTTAAGCCTTCATTCTAATAGTTTGTGTTTACTTTATTCGCTTTCGTAACCAGTTGTATATAGCCATATAGGTCTTAGACCCATATGTGGTGTAACGCCCCGACCCTTCACTGGGCCCCGGCCCGTGGGCTCCCGGTCCGACCAGCATCCACCCGAAGGCCCCACCCGACACAATATTGTCCGGTTTTGGCTCAGTAGGTCACCCATCGTGTGACTACTCCAGGTCGAGCACGCTTAACCATGGAGTTTTTCTGACGGATCCTTGGCACAATTTCCGGCTGGGAACCGGTTCTGATACCATATTGTAACGCCCCGGCCCTCCACTGGGCCCCGGCCCCGGGCTCCCAGTCCGACCAGCTCCCAGTCCGACCAGCATCCACCCAAGGGCCCCACCCGACACAATATTGTCCGCTTTTGGCTCACCGCAGAAATCTGGAAAAACTTCCCAGTATGTCACCCATCGTGTGACTACTCCAGGTCGAGCACGCTTAACCATGGAGTTTTTCTGACGAATCACTGCCAGCATGGCTTTAAAACGCGTTATGTCTATTAAGGGCTTACTAGATACTTATATCGAACCCCGGACCATACCCAGGCGTTGTGGGATTGCTTACCTGGCTACCCGACTCAGCCCCGCCCTCCAGGCGCAGGCATCTTGTCCCACGGTAGACCCAGCGGGCCTCACATGTGGGGTCGGACCCTTTAATATGCATTATGGTTAACCGGGAGAGTGATGATTCCCGAGAATGTGTAAAAATAAATAAGCTAAATGTGTGTCATATCGCTTTAGTTTAACCCAACTGTTTGTCGGCTTGCGCAAGGGGCGTAGTATAGAATGATTGGATGCTTGATATGATTGGATAAGTTGGTTGGTAGAATTATTATTGTAATTGTAGACAAGTTATCTGCAGGATAACTGTGGAACTTTAGCCTGTCGGGTGCCGGATTACACTGAAGGCTATTGCATAACGGCGTTGTCAATTGTTGTTAAAGAATCAGGTTGCATTCTTTATTTTAATTATTATATGCTTAACCTGTTGAACCTCATTATGTTGATGTGACATATAGTGATATCTAGGTTAGATGTTTGTATAGGTTCATGCACTGTATGCATTAGAGGCATTTCAGGTTAGACGAGACGATGGGTTGATCGCTGATCCGAGGCTCTCGGGTAGCTCGGATCTAGCTCTAGGACTGAGGATGTGTAGTAAGGTCTAGGGTGTGATTGTATTAAGTTGGAATCTTGTATTCTTGAGGATGGCCTCTAGCTGGCTATGATTATTCTGATAGAGGTCAGGATTCCAGTCTCAGTATCTATGTTAGGGGAAGTTACGTGCCATCCTTTGTCCTACTGATAAGACGTGAAAAGTGCACAAATCACCCCTTCAACTTGGCCTTGTTAGTCTCCGAGCAAGGCCTTACTGATGATTATTACCCCATTACAGGTACAAGAGCCCTCAACGAGAATTAGATCA
This sequence comes from Narthecium ossifragum, assembly GCA_963920575.1. Lineage (NCBI taxonomy): Eukaryota > Viridiplantae > Streptophyta > Magnoliopsida > Dioscoreales > Nartheciaceae > Narthecium > Narthecium ossifragum. The sequence goes on from OY986963.1 coordinate 11,586,208, forward strand.
AATTCCGAGCTAAAACGAACTCATTCGGGCCAGTTTAGTATGAAGAAGATCGATCCTTTATTGAAAAGGATCGATCCTTTAAAGACATTAAGAAGAAATCCAGTCGGAACAACAAGGATCGATCCTTTAAAGACATTAAGAAGAAATCCAGTCAGAACAATAAGGATCGATCTTCCATCATGAGAAGATCGATCCCTTATGCACATTTTTTCAGTGACAGAGCGCAAGTGTTGGAAGGATTGATCTTTCCCAAGTGCATGATCGATCTTTCACGGGCAAAAGAGATGACAGAGCGCGACATTCTAGAGGATCGATCCTCATCTAGTGAAAGATCGATCTTCATCGGGGCGCAGCCAGCAGTCAAGAACAAAGATCGATCTTCCTCTATAGGAAGATCGATCTTCCACGGGAACAGCGATCACACGGAAGAGGAAGATCAATCTTCTACCCTATAAGGATCGATCCTTCTGTGCCAGCCGAGCAAAATCAATGGTCCAGATCTAATCCGAGTGGGGGAGACTTGTGTACTATAAATAGACCCCTTTTGGAGTATTTTGGGGATCTTCTCCATAACTTTTCTCAGCTTTTTCCTCTTTGAGATTCCTCTTACCCCATTTAGAATAGGACCTTTTTGGAGGAGATCCATGGAAGGAGAGCGTCATCAACCTCCCTCCACGGATCAAACCCCCAAGATGAGTCACTAAACTTTTAGCTTAGGGATTCTTATGATGTAATAAGGGTTTCTTTTAAGGAATCCTAGGATTTAGGGCTTTGCTACTCTAATTGAATGGTTGTATGGATTGGATTTAATTTCTTTACAAGTTTGGTGTTATTTTCTTTGATGGATGTTTGGATTACCCTATTGTGCCCTAGATTTAGGTCTCTTGCATGCTAGGGCTTGGATGGAACCTCTCGTGAGAGGGATTCATGCTAGAACCATGGATTCTCTCACGGCGAAGGATTCTAATCCAAGATTGGACTAGATTGTGGTGCTAGAACCACCAACAATCTATCCCTAACTCTCCACTCAACCAATTATTGGGATTTTGGCCAGCGAGGTGCTAAAACCACCTCGCTATCACACCTAGATCCATATCATGTTAGCTCTCTTGCGACGAATCCATCCTAATTAGAGGGTTCGTTAGCGGCGATCGCAACTAATCATTCGATAGCCGATCATTAGACATTTGTTCTTGCCGACGAGGGATCTTAACCCGAGCCTCGTCGAGCGATAGGTGTACCTAGCCACTCGCCTATCGACATTCGGATTTAACCATTCAATTTGAGGAGGCATGCCCTTGTCTTAGGAAGACCTATTAGAACCCTTGTTATTGATTAAGGATCCCTCGGCCTCTCTTTAGATCTTAATACCTTTTTGCATTAATTTTGGTCTAGTCTAGTTAAAAACCCAAATCTAAATCTTTTCCTCCAACTTCTTGGTAGACGATTATGCTTAGTATGCCATTTCAACTCTAGTCTCTTCCCTGCGGATCGACTCGGACTCACCACTTGCTACCCCAAATGGTAGTTAGTAGAGAGTTTGATTATAAATTTCTAATTTTGATCGGGCGCGTTAAGCCACGACACTTTCCAAGTTGCATCAAGATTTTGGCGCCGTTGCCGGGGAAAATAACTAGTTTTGAGTGGTTTACTTAGTGTAGTTTTCTTTCCAATTAGTTGTTTTCTTTTACCTACTATATAAAAGACCAAAAAGAGAATCGTGCTAATATTGTCATATCTTTTTGTGATTGAAAGGGGGAACGACGAAGCATCCTTCCGAGCGGCGGAGGAGCGATCGTCGACAACACGTCATCGAGAGTGCACTGTTTGTATTTCTCAACCTTGTATGCTCTTAGTGATGTGTGAATGAGTGTGCATGAGGATTCAGATTTAGATATTACATTGCAAGCATTCTTAGATTCTAGAACATCTTCAAGCGTATCCTTGCATAAGGACTCCCCGCTTCCTCAAGTCATGGATGATCCCAACCCGGACCCCAATCCTAATGTCAATCCCATCCCTGACCGTAGGAGTATGAAGGATTATTATGTCCCTTCTACATTTGCACCCACATCGGGCATACAACGACTCATTGTTCAAGCCGCACACTATGAGTTTAAGCCTCAATTCCTTCAATTCCTTCCAAACTTTCACGGCTTGAGTAATGAGGACCCTTACTACCATCTAGAAGATTTTCTTGAAAAGAGTTCCATGGTCAAAATTCCAAATTTTAGTGAGGATGCAATAAGATTGAAATTGTTTCCATTTACCTTGAAGGGCAAAGCCAAGCATTGGCTAGGATCCCTTGAGCCCCAAACGATCACCACGTGGAACCAATTACAAAGTGTTTTTCTAGAAAAATTCCACCCCATAACAAAGACTCATGAAATGAGGACCCAAATAGTGACTTTTCGTCAAGAAAGTGATGAACCTTTTCATGATGCTTGGGATAGGTTTAAGGAACTTATTAGGAAATGCCTACACCATCAAATTCCAAAGTGGTCTCTTGTTGATTATTTTTACAATGGTCTTAGAATACGTCATCAACAATATGTAGACACCGCTTGTGATGGAGTGTTCATGACCAATCCATATGAGGACTCATGGGTTTTATTTGGAAAGCTTGTCATTAATTCCCAAAACCATGCCTTCACTTCAAGAAATGTTAGGGATACTTCAAGTCCTAAGGGACAATCCAACTCTAGAGGAGTTTTAGAGTTATCCGAAGCCACTCGTGTAGCACAACAAATTGATACTCTAAGTAGAAAATTTGATCAAGTTCTTGCTCATTCTTTGAATCAAATTCCTACTCCTTCTTCATCGAGTTACCTACTCAATTCTCCATCATTGGGCGAACTTTGCTTCTTATGTTCGACTCCTGGTCACCTAGTTACCGATTGCCATTTGGCATGTGATTATCCGGAGCTCGTGCAAGAGCATATCAATACGGTCTTTAATCAATCAAAGCCTACCTATGACCCTTACTCAAATACATACAATCCCGGTCTTATGGATCATCCAAATTTTTCATGGAGAAATCCCGGCCAACAACCTCCAAATACATACAATTCTAGGCCTCCGATTGCGGGCAATCAAGTCCCATGCTATCCTCCTAGGTATCAAGCGTCATATCCTTCTAACCAACCTTCACAAAATCAAATCACATACCGCCCACCTCAAGCTCCTCATGCATATCCACCTCAAGTGTCAAGTTATCCTCAATCATCTCATCCTCCAAATTGAAAACAAAGGCCACCTGGGCCTTCCCCATACCAAGCTCCCTATCAAGCCCCTCAAGCTCCGAAACGTGACCCTTGTATTGAGGAAAAGCTTCTCAAATCCTTGGATTCTTTTGAATCAAGTACCCAACTTTTACATTATCATTCCCAATCCATTGCAAAGTTGAAAGTGCAAATAGGCCAATTGGCCAATACTATGGCAAGAAGGGAGGAGGGTAGACTTCCGAGTCAACCCATAGCAAACCCTAAAGGCCAACATTTTGTCGATTCCACACACGAGGAAGTGCAAGCGGTCACTACCCTCCGGAGTGGAAAGATTTTTCCTAATGTTGAGATGCCCAAAGACACCACATTAGAGCGAGGGCATGAACCTCATTTGTCTACTTCAATGAATGACTCTCAAGCATCACCTCATCATGCCCCTCATGATTCTTCGAATCCATTACCACCTCTCAAGGAAACTGAACCTATCTCACTCGATCCATTACCAACCAAAGCATACATTCCTAAGACTCCATACCCTCAAGCACTAGTTGATCCTCAAGCCACATCCCAACCTTGGAAGAGTGGCAAGTATGAGGAGATACTAGAACTCTTAAAAAAAGTCCACATTAACCTTCCCTTGTTAGATGCCATCAAGCAATTGCCTTCTTACGTTAAATTCTTGAAAGACTTGTGTACCCATTGTTCGTGGATAAAACGTCGATCTCGTTGGGACGAGACCTCTATTTTATTTCCGAGCAAATCATATTTTAATTTCATTTCAGGAAATTAAAGGCACCACACCCCTGGATCGCCAAGTCGGCAGATCCATCATTTACATCACCGTAGGGAACACCTCCGATTCTAGATCCAATAATATAAAGTATTTTTTCATAACAAAAGAAAAATAAAATGAAAAGGAAATGAATGACGTGAGGCCATGGACCACCACGTTCATCGCCATGCAGGATGTCTTTGTCGCCGGGGCTTCAAATCCGTCGGAGTTTGGGAAGAGCCATCCAAGGTCCAATTGTTGTCGTGAAGATGTACCAGCTGGAACAGGGAAAGCGTCGAAGTTGGTGGAGTCAAGGAGTGTCACCCAAGCTTCGAAGTCTGGATCCGATCTCCGTCGATGTAGGAGAATGGCAGCTGGAGCCAAGAGGCATAGGCTGCGTCGTCGGACCGTCGGAAGACACCGTTCACCAAGTGTTGATCACGCGGGTTGCTGGAGACAGAGACGTCGCTGGAGAAGATCTCGCCGGATGTAGGCTTAACGCCGCAAGCTTGAGATCAAGGATAGCGACGGACGGCTTGATGAAGATCTAGCCAAGCTGTCGAGGCGCGCCGTTCACCAAGCTCTGGAGAGGGTCTCTGTCGAGGAAGCTGGCTAGAACAAGGGAGGTGTGTGAGCTTTGGGATCAGAGGAAGCCGCGGATAAAACAGGGGAGGTACCGCCCAGAGCAGGGGAAGTAGGGGACGCGTCGCCCTTCGAAGCCGCCGGTGACGAGAGAGAGAGAGAGCCTTGGCCCGATCTCCGTCGCTGGCGAGGAAGCGGGCTGGAGCAGCTTTGTTGGAGCAGCTTTGCTGGAGGTCTAGGCCGCGGGGCGAGCAGGGGAGTGGAGCTTGAGCCGCGGGATCGACGAGCCTCTTACAGCGTCGACCCAGAGACGCGAGCGTCTCGATGGGTTCCGGCTGCGTTGGCTGGATCTACGTCGTCCGGTGGTGCGCAACGTTGGAGCGTCACCAGAACCTCTTCGTCTTCAAGCCTCCGAGCACTCTTTCAAAGATGTGAACGTCTTGGCAGGAACTCGGCGTCTTCCTCCGGCCTTCCACCGTCTTCTTCAACCGGCCTTCAGCCAAGCTTCAACATCTTCTTCCACCAGCCTTCAGCCAAGCTTCAACGTCTTCTTCGAACAGCTTTCACCGCCTTCTTCCACACAGCTTCAACGCCTTCTTCAACCAGCTTTCACCATCTTCTTCGAACAGAGGTCGTCGACTGGATCAAGGATGACGGCGGGGGATGGGTTTCTCTGGTTGGGCAGCGGCGACGGAGGCGCCTTTGGGTTTGGAGCAGAGATCCTCGAGCCGGACGGTGACGGAGAGGTGCTCCTTGGGCTTGAGCAAGGTGGGCGACGGCGATGGCGATGCTCCTCCTCTCTTCCTTTCTTCTCTCCCCGTCTGCCTTCTCTTTTAATTTTCCAGCCCCCCATTCAGCCTTCACACACCTTCTTTTATAGGCACGAGAGGTGATCTTAATATGGATGGAATATCCTGATTAAGGGATACTAATTGATACTAATCCTTTTATATAAGAATAGCTCATATAATCCCACCATATTTAGAGATGCTGATTTTATTTTTATTATTTTTTTATATGGTATGAGAATGCAATCCAACCATAATTGAAGATGCTGATTTCTCATATGGTATGATATATATTTGATTTGGTTGATTTTATATGGGTAGACATTTTGTTTTGAAATTCGAATTTGAAATTCAAATGTTCAGATTTGAATTATCTGAATATTTGTCGAATTATTCGGATATTTGAAATGTCTTATTTAAATTTTAATTTCGACATTTCATATAATACTTTGGAAAATTTACTGAAATATCCCCGGGCAAGCCGGGTGTAAATTACCAAAATATCCTTTTTATCGGCCATATATTTTGGACCGAAATGTCTCCGGCGCAGATGAAATATCTCTGTTCCGGATTTTCACACCCCTGACGATGTAAAATGACTAAAATGCCCCTTGGGGTTAAATGACCAAAATACCCTTTCGATTTGGTTATTTAAGCGCGACGCATGGCGATGCGATTTCAGTGTGTGTCGTGGACATGTGCGCGCATTATGTGGTGCATGTATATTTTGCCGAGATTTAGGCGAATTTAAAGTCGCGTATTTGTTTTGGGTTTATTTGAATTTTCAGATTTTTCCCTTATTTATTTCAGGGAATTTTCTGTAATTTCCCAGGTGTCAGAAAATTACCAAAACGCCCCTATATTTACACAGCTTATTTAGAATGCCATCAAAGCTATGTAAGGGCTATTTTTGGAGTATAGTGGGAAATTTAGACATGTATTTTGGTCTAAATTCCCAAAATACCCTTGGATGGGTAAAATTACCAAAATACCCTTATTCCTCCGGTTTGTATAGGATGCCGTCAAAACCGGGGATATGTAGGAGATTTGGATGGACTCGACTGTGTGTGAGCCAATTTGAGTTTGGTGCGTGTGGATTCAGCCCGGGGACTTCTGCAAATGTAGTCGACTTAGCCTTAGCTAAAATCGATGTCAACACCCATAAGAGGCAATTCAAATCTCACGTCTCCAAAAAGCTCTTCCTAACTGAGCAAGTTAGCTCTATTCTTCAACTTGATCTACCTCCGAAATTGAGAGACCCCGGCACTCCTACCATTTCTTGCATCATAGGAGATCAATTGATTGAGGGGGCTTTTCTTGATTTAGGAGCTAGTGTGAATCTTATGCCCTACTCCTTGTTTTGTAAGTTTGGCTTAGGAGAGCTCAAGCCGACCTCGATGACGTTGCAATTGGCCGATAGATCTATCAAGACACCACGGTGTGTTCTTGAAGATATACTAGTCAAGGTCGATAAATGTGTTTTCCCGGTCGACTTCGTTGTACTTGACATGGAACCGGGTCTTAGACATAAGAAATCCATTCCCATCATACTTGGACGACCTTTCTTGGCTATGGCCAATGCATGCATCAATTGTAGGAGTGGCATCATGACCGTTACCTTCGGGAATATGGAGTTGAAATTAAATATTTTTTATGCTACTAAACAACCTATGCATGGGAATGAATGTTTCATGGTCGATTCGTTAGTAGATGATGATATTGTTGATGAATGTGCAAATGATGTGATGGTTGAAAATTTTGATATAGATGATGCTTGTGAATCATTTGTTGATGCTTGTGATGAATCTTTATCGAGTGGTGATGATGTTTTGAATTTTGATGATTTGTCGATTGTTCAAGAGGATTTTCCGGGTTTACGTGATGAAGTGTTGACTTTTGATGATTTTCCGATGGTTTTTAATGCGCTGCAAGATGCGGATTTACCCACTTCGGATTTACTCGATGAATTTGAACATGCTTGTGCCATGGCCTTTCGAAAAACTTCTTTTGAGCCATTGCCACCTATATCCTCCACACAGGCACCCCCATCTTTGATTAAGCCTCCAACCTTAGAGTTGAAACCCTTGCCATCCAATTTGAAATATGAGTATCTTGGGCCGAATTGCTCCCTCCCGGTAATCATCTCTTCATCCTTGACTCTTGCACAAGAGGGAAAACTCATTAAGGTGCTCACCAAACACAAGAGGGCCATTGGGTGGTCCATTGCTGATCTCAAGGGGATAGACCCATCTATATGCATGCACCGCATACATTTAGAGGATGAGTCTAAGAGTGTCATAGAGTTTCAACGTCGATTAAATCCAAACATGAGAGAGGTTGTGTTGAAAGAGGTTTTTAAACTCCTTGAGGCGGGAGTCATTTTTCCTATCTCGGACTCCAAATGGGTGAGCCCAACCCAAGTAGTGCCTAAGAAATCGGGCATTACCGTGATTAAGAATGAGAGGGGAGAAAGCATCGCTACTCGCCAAACTACGGGATGGCGAGTATGTATAGATTACCGGAAGTTGAACTCATTCACTAGAAAGGATCATTTTCCACTTCCATTCATTGACCAAATCTTGGAAAGACTTGCCGGGCAAAGCTTCTATTGTTTCCTTGATGGCTACTACGGATATAACCAAGTGGCTATTGACTCTAAAGACCAAGAGAAAACGACATTTAGTTGTCCTTTTGGTACTTTCGCCTACCGTCGTATGCCCTTTGGTCTTTGTAATGCTCCGGCAACGTTTCAACGTTGCATGTTAGCCATCTTTGGAGACTTGATCGAACACTTTCCAGAGATCTTTATGGATGATTTTTCAGTCTTTGGTCAATCTTTTCACTCTTGCCTTGAGAATCTTACCAAAGTCTTAGCTAGGTGTGAGGAAACAAACCTAGTCTTGAGTTGGGAGAAGAGTCATTTTATGGTAAATGAAGGGATTGTGTTGGGCCATGTTGTTTCAAGTAGGGGGATCGAAGTTGATAAGGCCAAACTTGAGCTCATCTCTAAATTTCATCCTCCATCATCGGTTCGACAAATCCGATCTTTTCTTGGGCATGCAGGTTTCTATCGTCGCTTCATCAAGGATTTTAGCAAAATCTCTCGTCCCCTTTGTGCTTTACTTGCTAAAGACATTCCTTTCAACTTTGATGATCATTGCATGCATGCCTATACTACTCTTCGGGAGGCCTTGTCTTCCGCACCCATTGTGCACGCACCCGATTATTCACTTCCGTTCGAAATCATGTGTGAAGCCTCGGATTATGCCGTGGGCGCTGTTTTGGGTCAACGGATTGACAAACTCCCTCACGTCATATGCTACGCTAGCAAAACCTTGAATGATGCTCAAGTCAATTACACGACTACCGAGAAAGAGTTGCTAGCAGTAGTCTTTTCTTTGGAGAAATTTCGATCCTACCTCATTGGTTTCAAAATCATTATCTTCATCGATCATGCCGCTTTGCGGTACTTGTTCTCCAAGAAGGATGCCAAGCCACGCTTACTTCGATGGATCTTGCTTCTCCAAGAGTTCAATCTTGAATTTAAGGATAAAAAGGCTCCTCTAATATTGTAGCGGATCATCTTTCTAGGCTATCGTCCGAGCACATCTTAGACTCCATTCCGATCAATGAATTGTTCCCGGATGACCATCTTTTGGCCATTGATCAATTCTCCAAGCCGTGGTTTGCTCATATTGTCAATTATCTCACCACCGGGCAAATTCTACTCTTTTGGTCCAAAAATGATCGAAACAAATTCTTCTCACATATTAAGAACTATTTTTGGCATGATCCATATTTGCTCAAACGATGCCCGGACCAATTATTGAGAAGGTGTTGCCGAATCGGAAGTTACGTCCATCCTCACTCATTGTCATTCTCAGCCTTGTGGTGGACATTTCTCCGGTAGGAAGACCGCCGCAAAGATCTTTGAATGCGGTTTTTATTGGCCTACCATATTCCGTGATTCGCATAATTTTGCCAAAGCTTGCCTCCGGTGTCAACAAGTTGGTACAATTTCTAGACGCAATGAAATGCCCCAAACTCCCATTCTTGTTTGTGAAGCTTTCGATGTGTGGGGTATTGATTTTATGGGACCATTTCCTCAATCAAATGGCTACTTATACATTTTGGTAGGGGTAGATTATGTTTCCAAATAGGTGGAGGCAATCGCCACAAAAACCAATGATCATAAAGTCGTGTTGAAATTCTTGCATGCCAATATTTTCACTCGTTTTGATTTCCCGATGACCATCATAAGCGATGGTGGCCCTCACTTCACCAACCGGCATTTTAAATCTCTATGTGAAAAATATGGAATTACACATAAGGTAGCCACGCCTTACCATCCTCAAACTAGTGGCCAAGTTGAGGTATCCAATCGCGAGATCAAGCGGATTTTAGAAAAAGTTGTGAGAATTGACCGGAGGGATTGGGCATTTAAGCTCAATGATGCCTTGTGGGCCTATCGAACGGCCTACAAGATGCCAATCGGGATGTCGTCATTCCGATTGGTCTTTGGAAAACCTTGCCATCTTCCAGTAGAGATTCAACATAAAGCGTTTTGGGCAATTTAAGCTCTCAATTGGGACTTTAATGATATTTCAAGCAATAGGAAACTCCAACTTCATGAGCTTGAAGAAATTCGAAATGAGGCTTACCAGAATACCAAAATCTACAAGGTCCGGACTAGAGTTTTTCATGATAAACTCATAGTTCGAAAAACTTTTCATGTTTGCGATAAGGTTTGGCTCTACAATTCACGTCTTCGACTTTTTCCGGGCAAACTTAAAACTAGGTGGGATGGTCCATTTTATGTCACTAAGGTTTTCACCCATGGAGCCATTGAGGTGCAAAATCCTTTCTCGGGAGCTACATTCACTGTCAATGGCCAACGTTTGAAACCTTACATTCATATTTTCCCTCTCGACATCACTCTTGAGCCAACCGTGATGTTGGCGGAGCCATACACTCCTTGAGCTTTCTTGCGTCTTGCTATAGACGGTAAATTTAGCGCTTGGTGGGAGGCAACCCATCCTTTCCTCGTATTTTTGATGATTGTGTGTTTGATATTTCTTCTTTGCATGATTGATTGTTTTTCCCATTATTTGCATGTTTGATTTTGGTGTGTTTTTGAATTAATCTTTGTTTGAATAATTGTGATGTCGAGATGGTATGTTGAATTTGTATGATGATTGATGAGTTGTCTGAGTTGAAGGGTTTGTCTTGTGGTATTTTATCGCCTACGGAGCTTAGTATTCATGCATGAGGAGTGTGGAGCAAATTCCCAGGTTTTCAGCCCAGTTTTACGTTTTTGTATGCAAAAGATCGATTTTCCGAGCGAAGAAGATCGATCCTTTTCATCCGATTGTATGTAAGCTGGAGCCTGGGGATGAATGATCGATCCTTCCATACCTAAAGATCGATCTCTCTTGCGCATTTATTTGTGACAGGGGGATGGTTTTGAGGTGATCGATCCTTCCATACCTAAAGATCGATCTCTCTTGCGCATTTATTTGTGACAGGGGGATGGTTTTGAGGTGATCGATCCTTCCATACCTAAAGATCGATCTCTCTTCCACATTTATTTGTGACAGGGGGATGGCTTTTAGGTGATCGATCTTTTATCATTGAAAGATCGATCTTTTATGGAGTTTCTGCAATTCTCAGAGACAGGAAGATCGATCTTCCTGCATGGAAGATCGCTCTTCCCCTTTAGCTGAGAGGCCAAGTGAAGAAGATCGATCTTTCAAGCGGAAAAGATCGATCTTACTTACTTGTACACGTCAACACGACTTAAGTCAGATCCGTTATGATGATGCCACGTGTCAAAAGATCGATCTTTCTCTTGCCAAAGATCGATCCTTTGCGGGATTTTGTAAATATATATATCCAGGAGATCGACTTAGGGCTCACTGATCGCTCGCAAATCGTCGTTAAATCAGATGCAAAACGCAATTTAGAATTTATAATCCTTCAATCAATACTACTCTACAAACGTAGAACAGTGGTGAGATCCGGAGTCGAACCACAGGGAAAGATTGTTTAACAAGAGAAGAAATCAAATTAAATCTCTAAACTCAAGTCCTAAGGCGAAGAAAAGGAGTTTCAATGGTTTTGTTATCTAAGGAATTAAACTACTGAAAAAGCAATGAAAAGGTTGGGATAAATCAATGAGAGAAAACCTAGGGATTACTCAATCCACTTTAGTTTCACTTCCTGTATTCTCTAGTTATCCTCTTGTTTCTTATCTCGACATTATGGATTCACAGCTTCTAAAGCTTGCATGAATCCCTAAAATAATGCGATTGTTTCCCTAAGGCATAACCTATCCAAATTTAGCATAGATTGTCTTCGAACTTAATCTGAGTACAACCTATCTTCATCTAGCATAGAGTATCTCAAAGGCATACACAAAAGCAACATGAAAACCATCCTACGAATCTCTACCATCAAGCACACCAATCAAGTAGGTCTGAATGTACGTCGAGGAACTCTGTTCCCTCAACTCTTTATAAAATAAAATCATATTCATAGGATCATGTCTTTGAAAAGAAAACAAGAATCAAACCAGAAAATACAAAGAAGCTATACTAAAGCTTCATGAGATCCCTAAGTAAAGTGTTTAGCCACTCATCTTTTGGATGAGATCCATGTATTCGATGAAGAAGGTTAGGAATCCACACCGCATCTCCGTCTTCTTCTCCAATCTGAATCCCTCTTTTTCTCTCTACGGAGGCCTCTTGTTTTTGGCTAACAAAACCCTTTTTATATGCTAATTCCCGGAATTAGGGTTTTGGGTTGAGTTGGACCTCAAGTGCAACTCGGATTTCCTAATTCAAGTCTGACAGCCTCTTCAGGTCGCAACTGGGTTCAACCAGTCCATAATTTGAGAATGATATCAACACGAAAGAGTTTACAATATTTGGACTTATCTACAATATGCGGCGAATATTCTCCTGGGCGTCGACGGACCAGTCTTCCAGCATCTAAATATCTTCATCTTCTTCACAACTGCTATCAATCCATTAGGAATCTCTGAAAGTGTCCAACATGAAAGTTGTATATCTTGATGTCTTCTAGATGTCACCCAAATTTCAGAATATTTGGACATAAAAATAATTTCTGGTGAATATTATGCTAACAGTCGACAGAGCAGTGTATTTCAGCATATTAAGCCTTTTTTGTACTTTCTAACTTGAATCTTCATTAAACCTGAAATCAACTAACAAACTATCAAATACAAACACTCTAAGCCTAACAAAGGTAAATTAAGGGGTTTAATTATGAATATTTAGTGACTCATCACACCCCCTAACTTACACTTTGCTAGTCCTCGAGCAAAGAAAAGATAAAAAGAAGGCAATAAATCTAACTAGCCACTTTCGTAGGTCTCACGATAGCACTTAGCATGTGCAACAAGCCTTTAAACCCCTGGGTTACCCCAGTGGAGGAGTTATAGTCTCCTGAGGGTTTTCAGGGATGACACCCACAAACATCTATACATCCCCTTGAATATATCATTAGAAATCCATCATAATATTCATCAACTCTAATGCATGAAATAGAAAGCCTATCCATGAATTCATCCTTCAACTCACAGTCACATAAAAATATGGTAAATCAAAACATGTCATAACATATTTCCAACACTTCAACATATTTAATCATGATTAAGAATAACTTTAACACTCCTGTGTGAGAATGGAGTTCCACATGTTTCAGAGCATCAATTATATCTAAACACTTCAACTATTCAAGATCACAATCCTATCCAAGCACATATCTTCCACTTATCACATAGCAATATCTTTTTTTTTCTCTTTTTTTTATATATGACATGTGCAATGTTATGATTTTTTAAGCTTTCTTCATGATCCATGTAACGAGGTTCAAGCCAGTGACTCCCAAACCAGACGGTTTTAGGGCACTAAGTGTAGAACACTCTTCAGACTCTAATGCTCAAACCATGAAGGCTACAAATCATAACTAGTCTTTTTTTTCCTTGTTTTTTTTTCGCATACTCAGATAATTGCATGTGTTCATGTATTTTCTGTGTCATGACATGAAATTATAAATCTATCCCAGTATCATGCTCAGAATCTAATATCAACCCATTAACATGTGAAAGTGAACATGTGCATTAGGATATGTCAAGCTATCCTTAGATCATGGAAAAAGTATTAAAGTATAGAAATAATATCATGCATAGCAAAAATTTACTATTTCTTATATGACATACAAGTCTCAGAATAATTCATAAAATAAATTTCTAAAACATGCACCTTTGTCAAATCATATCCTAATTTCATTCTTTTGACATAATTCAAGGGATGTATAATATTTGGTTACCAGAAAATAAAAATAGAAATATATGAGCATGAAATTTATGAATGCTACCCCCAACTTAAATGTAATTGTCCCCAATTACACTAAGTCACAAAAATAAATCAAGAAGTAAAGGGTAGAGATAACCATCATGAACGCCTTAGAAATAGATTTCTCACTCTTTCAATTTTAGTTTAGGCACCGCCATCATAGAATAAATACTTCCTTCCCCACCATAACCTGTCCCACAATTATATACCTTTCCAAAAAGATCAAATATAACAAATAAAAGTCCAAAAAGGTATTAGAATCATAGAAAATTTCGACAGAGTCTCCTTTGTAATAGCATGATATAGCAACCTTGTACAAGCATTCAATCCACAAAAATTAAATTATAAACATGAAAATATTAAAATACAGGAAATTTTCCATGCACATCACCCAACATAGTCAGCATCCATTATATCATCCAAATTGAAGATCTGCACCGTCCGATCCGAAATCGAAGCTCTGTAGCACTTGGAACGTATCCATCAGCAATCGGATGGCGGAAAGTTCGCCGGAGGTGATCAACGGTGAAACGGCGTCGCTTGAGGACGGGAAGGTGACAGGAAGAATCGTTGAAGGCCAAGGAAGTCACTGGTGTGGTCTGATCAAAGAATGGTGGCCTTCAGGCGGCGGAACGACGATGGACGGCGCGGAGGGCGATGACGTGTGGAAATGGATTCCGATGATCGGAGCTCCAATCAAGGGCGGGGACGATTGAGAAAGGATCGTGGAAGGCCAATGAAGTGTTTTATGGGGTTTGATTGAAGAATGGGGCTTCCAGGCGGCGGATTGAGGGTTGTCGGAAAGGTGGAAACCGACGGCGGTTGAAGTCGATGATCTCGGCGGCAAGGAGTTTTTTTGATTGTGGAGGAAGCTTCGTGGTGGCCTGAGGAAGGTTATGGAGGTGGTTTGGGGCGGTGAGCGGCCATGAGTGGCGGTGAAGACGACGGCGGGGGGCTCACCGGCGTCGAAGGAGAAGGTGGCGAGGGAAATGAAGGACGGGGATGAATAAGTGGAAGGTTGGCGGAGGTATCGGTGGTATTTTTAGGGGCTGGGGACGACCGGAGAGGTGGCGACGGCCAGCGGTGGTCGTCGGCCCGAGCCGACGAACCGGCATGACGAGCCGCGAGGAGAAGAAAAGAGCGAGAGGAGAGAGAAAACTCAAAGAAAATAAAGAAAATTTGGAAAAATAGGAAAAAGACGGAAAACAAATGAAAAAAATCATGGAAAATCCTAACAATTAAGGAAAATATGAGAAAAAATATATAACTTGGGTTGCCTCCCAACAAGCGCGCAATTTTAAGTCTTTCGCTCGACTTCCCGAAAAGGTGCCATTATAGCATAGATCCGTCTAAATGACGGAATCGATCACCCCACTTAGAATAATTTCCTCCATATAATGCTTGAAACCAAACCCAACCCCACAGTAAATCAAGTAGTTGATGATGTAGGCTAACAAAGTTTTTCCTCCCAACAAGAGAACTAGAGACCCCACCCTCTATAAAAGGCAACCTATTGTAATGTTTCATCTTGCACCCCGGTCTACAATATGTGTCCTCCAGAATAGTGAAACTATCAATCGGGTGAACCGGAAGTGAAAGGTCAAATATAGATAAAAGACGTAGTGAAAGCAGTGATGATGGTGCATATATAGAGAAAAGAGGAGGTGGCTCAACCTTAGGATATACTGCCGCATCTGTACAAAGGTGAGTGTCGGCATAATAAGCACACAATTGGCCCGTATCTATCACAGGTGCGGGAGTAAAAGATAGCGGTGAAAGGGGTTCAACCATCCCAGAAATAGTTTTTGTCTCCACAGTATGCCGATCGAGTGATTAGTCGGGTAAGATGTGTGTTTTGATATCATATTTCGATTGTGCAGTGTTCAAATTAACATCATCATCAGAATCAGAAGCACATACATTCAAGATATCAGATAGCCTATCATTCTCCACTTCAACATCATCATCCTCCGAATCCTCAAACTCATACTCCTTTAGAATCACAGCCAATCTAGCATTATGCAATTCAACATCATAATCATCATTATCAGAATCATATTCCTTCAAAATCTCAGATACTCTATCATTGTGCAGTGTAGCATCACCATCATCATCATCATCAGAGTCATAATCCCTCAAAATCTCAGATAATCTATCAATCATTATAACATGAGATTTATCATCACAGCAGTCAGTCAAACTATCAACACGAAAGTATTCATTCTCACGCTCAGGCAAACATGTAGTCTTAAAGATGTTCAGTTTAACATGCATATTACCAAAAGAGACATTCATGACACCAGTTCGACACTGAATATTGGCATTTGCAGTGGCCAAAAAGGGGCGTCCTAAGATGATAGGCACAGTCTTTCTGCAGTGAACAGCGGGTTCCATATCCAAGACGACAAAATCGACAGGAAAAAGAAGTTGTCCACCTTAACTAATACGTCCTCTACGATACCTCTAGGGGTCTTAATAGACATATCAACTAATTGCAAAACAATCGAGGTCGGTTTCAGTTCCTCCATCCCAAATTCCTTATAAAGGTAATAGGGCAAAATGTTAACACTGGCTCCTAGGTCAAGAAGGGTACCATCAATCTGGTAGTCTCCTATGCAACAGGGTATGGTAGGGGTACCAGGGTCCTTTAGTTTGGGTGGCGTGTCATGTCTCAAAATCGAACTGACTTGTTCAGATAAAAGGATTTTCTTGTCTCTGTTGGGTTTTGTCTGGCGTTTATGAGTGCACAGATCCTTAAGAAATTTGGCATATGAAGGGATTTGACGAATGGCCTGAAGCAATGGTATGTTGATGTTGACCTGTTTGAAGATTTCAAGGGCGTCCTCTACAGTTCTTCGAGCTTTGGTAGTTGGATAGGGATCCTTAAGGGCCGCAGGAAAGGGTACCCTAGGTGTATATTTGAAAGGGTTAGGTTCCCTAGAATCAGAGAGGTTGGAATCAGGTGGGTTGTATGGGTCACCACCGTCCGTCCGATCGATCGGTGGAGTTACCGATCGGTCGGCTGACGGCCGATCGATCGGAAAGGTGGCCGATCGATCGGTACGGGTTCGTTCCCCTACATGATTGTCAACGGTTTTTCCATTTCTAAGGGTCACTACGGCCTTGACACTTTCAAAATTTTGGCTTTCTACGTGGTGTAAGCCTCTTGGATTGGGTAAAGGTTGACTCGGTAGGTGCCCTTCCTCTCTTCTAGCCATGTCGTTAGATAGCTGCCCAACTTGTTTTTCTAAATTTGATACGGATTGAATCGTTGAAGATAAATTGTTTGTCAACAAGGAGACATCACTTTTGACAGTTGAAATTTCGACCTTCATGGATGACATGTCCCTATTGAAATCACCTCTCATCTCTAAAAGTGTACTCATGCTTGAATTTAAAGTGGGCTCAGTTGATGATTCAGGAGGAGGAGGTTGAGAGGTATTCTGTGGATAATGTGAAGAGTACCCAGGGTTTGGATTTGCAGAAGGTTTAGGTGGGTACTTGAAAGTAGATGTATTAGATGTATTGTTTTGGCCATGAAAGTTACTTGACTGTTGTGGCTTCCAACTAAAATTAGGATGATTTCTCCAACCTGGATTGTAGGTATTAGAATAAGGGTTGTTATGAGGTTTGGAGAAACCATATGTGGCGTTGGCATGTTCCTGAACAAAGTCAGGGAAATTGGAGGCCAAATGACAATCAGTAGTAGAATGTTCAGAACTAGAACAAAGGGCACAAAATTCAGGGGGAATCTGAATTGGAGGAGTCAGGGATTGGCCAGTTTTAAGTTGGTTAAGATCTTTGGTTAGGAGGGCTACTTGTGCGGAGAGGCTTTGGAATTCAGAAATTTCATGAACACCCCGAGAATTACGAACAGTGGTAGACCGATTCCTAAAAACTGAGGCATTGTGTTGAGAATTTTCAGAAAAATTATCATACATCTCCCAAAGATCAGTCCAGGGCTTACTAAGAACAACACCCCCGCAGCAAGCTTCGACCATCGTCCTATGACGATCAATAAGACCATTATAAAACGAATGGGCTAACTGCCACTCAGGTACTTCATGATGAGGACATTCTCTAAGAAGATCTTTAAACCTTTCCCAAGCTTCATGAAACATCTCATCATCGTTTTGCTTAAAAGATATGATCATAGTGCGATAGTTTTGGGTTTTGATGATAGGGAAATATTTTTTAAAAAAAGCATCTTGAAGTTGATCCCATGTTGCAATCGAGTTTGGTGGTAAAGTATGAAGCCAATGTTTAGCCTTGTCTTTCAAAGAAAAAGGGAAGAGCTTGAGTCTAAAGGCATCATCATTAAAATGCTGGAGTTTGAACATGAAAAGAAGTTCAAGGAAGCTAACAATATGACCATAAGGATCCTCATTTTCACGCCCATAAAAAGAAGGTAAAGTTGTAATCCAATTGGGCTTAATCTCATAATGAGTAGGATTAATAGGAGGTGGATTAATACAGGAGGCATATGTGAAAGGTCCAGGCAGAAAATGATTCCTAATTGGGCCTTCTATATGGTTATTGTTCTCATTGTCCCCCCCATTCCTATTATTATTTCCTTGCATCATGGTGTAGAAAGAATCAAGAGGTAGTTCAAGAATATCAACTTGTGAAGATCTTTGACGAAATGACTCTTGGCGGATGGATCTAAGAGTGTTTTCAATCTCAGGATCTAAAGGTGTCAATGGAAAACTTAAAGATCGCCTACCTTGCATACTCTGTCAACCACACACCACAAAGAAAAGAAAAAGAAAACAAAAGTTTCGGAGGAGAGGAGAAAACCACGGAATGCCACAGCAAAAAGTACAAGTTTAGGTGAAGAAAATGTACCTGAGTGACGCGCGTCCGATCGATCGGAAAGATGGCCGATCGATCAGTAGGCCTCCCGATCACTCGCCTGGTAGGCCGATCGGTCGGTAATCCGAGTTGCAGAAAGCTTCCTCTCCAAAAAACTGTTGCTTTAATGCTACGAAAATCCCGAGAATTGTCAGAAAAATTCCTAAAAGTAAACAAAAAATAACTGAAAATAAAAACCTAACTATGCCTAGAAAAAGAGCAAAGAGAAAAATCATAAACTTCTTTGAAAAATCAAAATGTTCCCCGGCAACGGCGCCAAAAATTTATCGCTCGCAAATGCGTCGTTAAATCAAATGCAAAACGTAATTTAGAATTTATAATCCTTCTATCAATACTACTCTACAAACGTAGAACAGTGGTGAGATCCGGAGTCGAACCACAGGGAAAGATTGTTTAACAAGAGAAGAAATCAAATTAAATCTCTAAACTCAAGTCTTAAGGCGAAGAAAAGGAGTTTCAATGGTTTTGTTATCTAAGAAATTAAACTACTGAAAAAGCAATGAAAAGGTTGGGATAAATCAATGAGAGAAAACCTAGGGATTACTCAATCCACTTTAGTTTCACTTTCTGTATTCTCTAGTTATCCTCTTGTTTCTTATCTCGACATTATGGATTCACAGCTTCTAAAGCTTGCATGAATCCCTAAAATAATGCGATTGTTTTCCTAAGGCATAACCTATCCAAATTTAGCATAGATTGTCTTCGAACTTAATCTGAGTACAACCTATCTTCATCTAGCATAGAGTATCTCAAAGGCATACACAAAAGCAACATGAAAACCATCCTACGAATCTCTACCATCAAGCACACCAATCAAGTAGGTCTGAATGTACGTCGAGGAACTCTGTTCCCTCAACTCTTTATAAAATAAAATCATATTCATAGGATCATGTCTTTGAAAAGAAAACAAGAATCAAACTAGAAAATACAAAGAAGCTACACTAAAGCTTCATGAGATCCCTAAGTAAAGAGTTTAGCTACTCATCTTTTGGATGATATCCATGTATTCGATAAAGAAGGTTAGGAATCCACACCGCATCTCCGTCTTCTTCTCCAATCTGAATCCCTCTTTTTCTCTCTATGGAGGCCTCTTGTTTTTGGCTAACAAAACCCTTTTTATATGCTAATTCCCGGAATTAGGGTTTTGGGTTGAGTTGGACCTCAAGTGCAACTCGGATTTCCAAATTCAAGTCTGACAGCCTCTTCCGGTCGCAACTGGGTTCAACCAGTCCATAATTTGAGAATGTGTCCAACACGAAAGACGTAAATTTTGAAGTCTTCTGTCCTCTTCCGAAGAGTTTATAATATTTAGACTTATTTAGAATATTTGGCGAATATTCTCCTGGGCGTCGACGGACCAGTCTTCCAGCAGCTAAATATCTTCATCTTCTTCAAAACTGCTATCAGTCCATTAGGAATCTCTGAAAGTGTCCAACATGAAAGTTGTATATCTTGATGTCTTATAGATTTCACCCAAATTTCAGAATATTTGGACGTACGAATAATTTCTGGTGAATATTATGCTAACAGTCGACAGAGCAGTGTATTTCAGCATATTAAGCCTTTTTTGTACTTTCTAACTTGAATCTTCATTAAACCTGAAATCAACTAACAAACTATCAAATACAAACACTCTAAGCCTAACAAAAGTAAATTAAGGGGTTTAATTATGAATATTTAGTGACTCATCACTCACAAGCCCTAAGATCAATCTTTCCCCCCCCGCCCCCTTCTTCCCTCACGCGACCCAGCCGCCGCCGCTCTTCGTCTCCGTCTCCGACCTTCGCGCCGCCGTTTCTCCGGCCAAATCACGTCGCCTTCCACCTCCCAGTGCATCCGCGACCTATCCCCACCATTTCCCTTCCCTCAACCGGCCCCGGAGCTGCTACATTTCCCCACATTTCCTCACCTCCTCCCACCGACTGCGCCTCATCTTCCAACAAGCTCGTCTTCGCCGGCTACATTCGTCATTCCTCTTCCCCTCATCCTCTCTACTCACCACCTATGGGCCGCAAGCCAACCGCCGCCACCAAAAAAGCCGTCGAGAAGGGAAAGGCCGCCTCTTCATCTTCCACACCACCGGCAAGACCTCCCTCCGCACCTTCAGCAAGGCCTCCTTCACTTCCGGCACCTCCACGGCAAGCTTCCACCCCTCCGGCTTCACCATCCCCACCACAAGCTTCCGTCCCTCTAGCATCATCGACCCGGCCACTCAGGACTACGAGAGCGCTGTCCACATCCTCCACGCGCGCTCTGGCTGCATCGCCCACTGCTCCGGCAACATCAAAGAGGAAGAACGCATCTTCATCCAACCCTTGCCAATCCAAGAAGATCAAGAAGAAATCCCGGCCTTCCACTACGCCCACAGTCGTCCGAGGTCTCCATCCAGATTGGCAGCGGGAGGTAAACCTCGAATACACATTCGATGTTGAATTCTTCCGCACTGTCGAGCATGCCCAGGAGTCCATTGAGATGATCGAGAACCGTGGTCTTCTTCCTCTTTGTACACCTGAGACCACGGTGTACCCTAGGCTTGTCTGCATGTTCTACCAGAACATGACAGCCATCGCCTACGGAGATGATCGGGACGACGCTGTCGATGGATACTTCCCCTGCCTTGGCTTCATATCCATGATTGACGGGGTCGAGGTTACCTTGACGGCCAAGGCCATCTGCGAGGTTTTGGCAGTTCCGTCGCGTTGCCCCGGTCTTCATAAGCTACAGCCCGAGGAGTTGTTCCTTCATGACTACGAGGCTCATCTCGTCCTCAACCCGGATCGCATAGGCCGGGGCAAATTTACACGGGCAGAGTTGTCGCCTTCACTTTGGTTGCTCGACGACATTTTGCGCCGCAATGTCTTCCAGAATGGCCATGACCAGTATCGAACTTGTGGTTGGCTTTGCATATTGTGGTTGTTGGCCAAGGAGTGGGCGGTCAACATACCTCAGCAAATTTTAAAGGACATGGCGCAGTATTACCGCGGGGCGATCAAGGATAAGAAACCGAGCTATGACAAGAAAGCCGTCCCGCACCCATGCCTTATTTCGGCCTTTCTCGCGAGCCAGGACCTAGTCCCTGAGGGCGAGCTGACTGTCTCGGACGAGGCCCTCAGGTTTGCCCGCTTCGGTGCTCCCACCTTGGGCAAGGTCCTTGGCCACATGAGGAAGGCCGGCGCACCAGTCCGACAGTCGCGACCTGTGCGCCCCCCACCAGAGTTTGGGCCCGTCGAGCATCCGACCATGGGTGAGATCTACCGTGAGCACCGAGCGTTCCAGACTGCCGTACTTCATCGCTTGGACGCGGTAGACGCGCGCGACGCCGCCTTTCGAGAGGACATATCCGGCCTTCGCCAGGACGTCTCCACACTTCACCAGGTTGCCGCACGTATCCTCGCGCGTCTCGGTGACCTCCACCCTCCTCCTTCGTCGGTCACCGTTATCGTTCCTTACCGACCTCTTACCTTTCCAGAGCCGAGACCTCAGGGATGATACTTGTCCTTCCAGCTCAGCGGTTTGCATGTCGTCTGGATGCTTGCTTGGTTGCATGTTTACTTTTTAGGTTTCTTGCATCTAGAGGCATGTAGTACTAGGGCCTTGTTTTTGTTGATAGAATGTATCTAGGGGTAAATTCTGTATTTTGTGGATGGTTGGAGCGTATTTCTTTTTGTGGGTGGAGGGTGGAAATTTTTGTAATCCATTGCTCCACTTCTGCTTATGATTGTCATCTTTGATTGTGGATATATATATATATATATATGCAAGATTTTTGGCTTTGGGGGTGGGCTATATGTGTGATTGTAATTATAGTTATATGGGGGAGGACGTGAATATGTGAGTTGTAAAGATGGGTGTGGATGAATGTATGTTTTTGGATGTGAATGAATGTATATATATTTTTGGATGCAAATGGCATCTTTGTACAGCCCTTGGGCTTATTGAATAAATAGAGGGAATGCTGCCAAATTTTTCTCCAAAATTTACATCTCTATTCTTTGATTTCCATAATGCTATGATGGGTACTTCCTCTATGATCTTACAGGGCGGACATGCTATGGATGGCAACTCGATATATGACATTTTGACATCACAACATTCCTGATTTTTCACGACTAACATTGACCCTAGTTCCCTTCGTATCTTTTGTCAAGGTTACAAATTCATCCATAACTTTACAAGGTTATCACTACACTTTACCCTTCTGACGTGCTTGAGGACAAACCCGCTCAAGTTAGGGGGTATGATTTCATCATGTTTATAGATAACCTGTGATTGACCTACATTTAATCATATGCTGATCTAGTGGTAAATATGTGAAAAATTTTCAATTCTTATGCTAGCATGGATGATTATTGCATAATTCATCTTGATTCTCATGCTTTGTGAAATTTGGCGAATCATTTCATGAGTAGGGTTATTCGTCTACTTTAATTCTACTTGCCATGCATTAAGGACATTTAAGTGATCCAATCCACTTGTGCACGTACATTTGTATGAGGGGACAAGTAGTGTTTGATTGGGGGACCTTGATAGATTGGGGGTCCAAGGCGATTTACACTCGATTGAGATGACTTGTAGTAGGGTTCGAAGCCAAGTTAGAGGCCAATAACCAGTTTAATGAAAGTGACTAGTCTTGATTCGTAGCCTTCGAGGCTCGAGTGTGTAGGTCTGAGGGGTGCTTCAACACCTAATTCCCCAAAGCCATCTGGCTTGGGAGTCATTGACCTAACACTAATGGGCCTAGTAGAAAGCTTAAGGGATCAAGACATTGCACAGTCACGATAGTAGCAAATAAAAGATTATTGGTCAGCTGTGATTCGTGGCCTGCTAGATTTGGGAGATTAAGCCCGAGGGGTGCCTCATCACCTAGTGCCTTTAGGTCATCTGACCGGGGAGCCACTGGCCCAAATCTCGTTACATGGGTCTAGTAGAAAGCCTAAGGGATCATGGCATTGCACGACTACTAGTTATTTTCATAAATAAATAAATAAAAACTTGTCATTTGTTCAATCAGTGTAAAGTACTAAGGATGCCTAATTTTGATTGGAACCCCAATTGAATGACCACGAGACCCCAAGTACTTGAGTAGCATCTTTCACTACACGGATTGCTTAGATGAGCTTTAATCTTGTTCAAGTGCTTTGAAGTGTTTGAATGATATTATTGATGGAATTATTCGCTTACATTTTACTTGTGCTATGGGTTGATGGATGGAGTTATGCATTTAAATTTATGTGGGCATATGGATGAATTTTGATCATAGGAACCGAAGCTACTTGAGAAATGACTAATTGTAGATCGGGTGATTGCTCTTAAATAGTTTCATATTTCTTTTCTTTCCCTTCATTTTATTTTTCTTTTGCTTTGCTCAAGGACTAGCAAAGATCAAGTTAGGGGGTGTGATAAGACGTGAAAAGTGCACAAATCACCCCTTCAACTTGGCCTTGTTAGTCTCCGAGCAAGGCCTTACTGATGATTATTACCCTATTACAGGTACAAGAGCCCTCAACGAGGATTAGATCAATTTCCGAGCTAAAACGAACTCATTCGGGCCAGTTTAGTATGAAGAAGATCGATCATTTATTGAAAAGGATCGATCCTTTAAAGACATTAAGAAGAAATCCAGTCGGAACAACAAGGATCGATCTTCCATCATGAGAAGATCGATCCCTTATGCGCATTTTTTCAGTGACAGAGCGCAAGTGTTGGAAGGATCGATCTTTCCCAAGTGCATGATCGATCTTTCACAGGCAAAAGAGATGACAGAGCGCGACATTCTAGAGGATCGATCCTCGTCTACTGAAAGATCGATCTTCATCGGGGCGCAACCAGCAGTCAAGAACAAAGATCGATCTTCCTCTATAGGAAGATCGATCTTCCACGAGACCAGCGATCACACGGAAGAGGAAGATCAATCTTCTACCCTATAAGGATCGATCCTTCTGTGCCAGCCGAGCAAAATCAATGGTCCAGATCTAATCCGAGTGGGGGAGGCTTGTGTACTATAAATAGACCCCTTTTGGGGGATTTTGGGGATCTTCTCCAGAAATTTTCTCAGCTTTTTCCTCTTTGAGATTCCTCTTACCCCATTTAGAATAGGACCTTTTTGGAGGAGATCCATGGAAGGAGAGCGTCATCAACCTCCCTCCACGGATCAAACCCCCAAGATGAGTCACTAAACTTTTAGCTTAGGGATTCTTATGATGTAATAAGGGTTTCTTTTAAGGAATCCTAGGATTTAGGGCTTTGCTACTCTAATTGAATGGTTGTATGGATTGGATTTAATTTCTTTACAAGTTTGGTGTTATTTTCTTTGATGGATGTTTGGATTGCCCTATTGTGCCCTAGATTTAGGTCTCTTGCATGCTAGGGCTTGGATGGAACCTCTCGTGAGAGGGATTCATGCTAGAACCATGGATTCTCTCACGACGAAGGATTCTAATCCAAGATTGGACTAGATTGTGGTGCTAGAACCACCAACAATCTATCCCTAACTCTCCACTCATCCTATTATTGGGATTTTGGCCAGCGAGGTGCTAAAACCACCTCGCTATCACACCTAGATCCATATCATGTTAGCTCTCTTGCGACGAATCCATCCTAATTAGAGGGTTCGTTAGCGGCGATCGCAACTAATCATTCGATAACCAATCATTAGACATTTGTTCTCGCCGACGAGGGATCTTAACCCGAGCCTCGTCGAGCGATAGGTGTACCTAGCCACTCGTCTATCGACATTCGGATTTAACCATTCAATTTGAGGAGGCATGCCCTTGTCTTAGGAAGACCTATTAGAACCCTTGTTATTGACTAAGGATCCCTCGGCCTCTCTTTATATCTTAATACCTTTTTGCATTAATTTTGGTCTAGTCTAGTTAAAAACCCAAATCTAAATCTTTTCCTCCAACTTCTTGGTAGACGATTATGCTTAGTATGCCATTTCAACTCTAGTCTCTTCCCTGCGGATCGACTCGGACTCACCACTTGCTACCCCAAAAGGTAGTTAGTAGAGAGTTTGATTATAAATTTCTAATTTTGCTCAGGCGCATTAAGCCACGACACTTTCCAAGTCGCATCACCTACGCCCTCTTGTTTTAGCGCTGGAGCGCTTTGTTGTAGAGAGAGGGACGACTGTTGACAGTAGAGGTCACAGAGTGCGTGTCGTAGGGTAGGCGGTGGACGTAACATGAGTTTCCCCTAAAGATGAGATGGAGTCTCGGGACTTTGTAGTTCCATTTTCTTCTGTTTGCCGTAGAGTAGACTCCTACTGAGCTTATTGCTCACTCCTACCCGGGCTGCGTTCGCATGTGCATGCGTCAGCTCTCCTTTCGCAGTACCAGTTGAACAGGCTTTGGTGGCTCAGTGCCTTCAGGAGGTGCTCGAGGATCTTGAGGTGTTGGCAGCATCAACAATTCCTTTTGTTATATATTACTTTTGATAGATGTATTAAATGTATAATCTCCCTCTTCGATGATTAGATTTTTATGAATCTGTATTTAAGGAGTAAATTGTATAATTCAGAGGTTTGTATAAATTATGTAATCATGTTTACTCTGATGTTAATCTTGAACTGTTATGGTTAGTAGTTTATTAGAAATTATTATGATGCCCCTCTGATAGAATTGTTCAAATTAGCTATGAAAATCGTTATATAAATGCGCTAGAGATGATTGAATAGGTTTAGATCCCTCACATCCCAACCCGGATGGGTTTTCTGAGTCGGGATGTGACACTTAATATCAACATCTAGCAATGGGCTTCGAGATGTTGAAGGCATAAAAGCATCACCACGGCCGCTACTGACATTGTTATCATATTGGTGGCCTTCGCGCAAACTCGATGGGTCAACATCGAAAGTATGATATGTGTGTCCCATGTTTGTACCCAGAGTAATTTGCGTGTATTCATGAGCCAACCATGTATTCTCCTGCTGGTAAGGCCTGCATGTTCATCACAAGCGAACTCATGAACAAGAAGCAAACCAAGGTATAACATTACATGTTTAACAATAAATTACTTACTGTGATGTCTGGTGTCCGAAGATGGGAGCGCAATAAGACCCAAGAGAGACGTTATCGGCTGAATTGCCTTCTCGTTGTAGTAGGCGAGTAAATTCACCAAATGCCGTATTTTTTGAAGGGTTATTGTTGTTTTGACACCAATCTTCACCAAGAACAATTATATACTTGGAATAAGTGGATAGAGACTAAGAATGCCACTAGTATCACTATCATCCTTTATCTCTACACCGCAATACATGCTTTCTCCCATTGGATATCTATATGTGAATGTCGAAATAGTTTAGATTGTATCCAGTTAAATCAAGCATTAAAGTCTTTAACTCCGCATAACTTGCATTCTTTCATATCCTACTAGGTTTTATTCGGCCACATATGTACTCAATATCACCCGCATTACCCATTAGTTTCACATTTTCGTCCATCCGATACAATAGTGGAACAATGCCCCTATCCATCACTATAATTAACACAAATATGATGACAATTATGAGTCGATTAGAAACAAATTACAAGTTAATAGTAAAAATTCCTATGGAAAACATGTTTCATATAATCTAATTGAATTAATACTAGAAATTTATCAACAATGCCACTACCCAAATCACCAAAACATAAGAATTAAAAAAAAGAATTTTCAAATAAAAAAATGGGCATCTCAATTCCTATAAAAAAAATGGGCATCTCAATATTATTTAAAAAAATTTCAGTAACTTCAAAACCAAATAAAAGAAGGGGTATTAGGCCAGAACCCCAAATCTTGCCCTCTTTTTGTCCAAGACCCCATGCTCCTTGTCAAAAACCGCAGACTCATTTTTTGTAGATGAATAACCCCAAATCACCTCAAAACGACAATAATATCCTTGTTTTATTTTTCTTTGTTTATTCAGCCTTTTCTCTCTCCTCTCTCCTCCGACTAGACAACCCCTTCCCGGCGATCTCCTGAGAGGACCTGTCCCTCAACTCCTGGGTCGACCGGCTGGGTCGGGCTCGTGGCTCGTTTGCTTGTTTCGCGTCGGGCGTGCGATCCAGTAGATCGCATTGTTTCTTGGGCCGCAAGGGTGATGAGTGCATGAAAGTGCACTCTGAACAGTCTTATAACCATCTCAATTGCTAGATTATTATCCTTAAGCAACATCTTTATTACTATTTTTATATCTATATGTTGCTTCACATAGTTGTTTGGAAAATGCAGGAAATCAGAGCTAAAAGAAGCTGAAAAGAGTATATGGATCAACTTCAAAAATTAAACTGTACCTGGTCATGAAGAACCATATGATATACCATATATGGTTGGAAAGCTCTTGAAGTCTAGATTCTGGAGAATTTTACAGTTCGTGATTCCGAGTTTCCTAAAGGAAGTTACGGTAATTTTTGTACCAATGGCGCAGTCTGAATGGCAGAACAGAAAATACGCTGGAAGTCCGATCGATCCGACACCCAGAGTCCGATCGATCCGACTACGCAGAATCGTGACAGAACATATATTTTTCAGCCATATGGGGTTTGATCGATCCCTCCATCCCTCCTACGGGGTCCGATCGATCCGATCGATCCAACACCTATAGTCCGATCGATCGGACTCGGGAATAGCCAAAAACATCGGATTTTTACGCAACGGATCGATCCGACACCTAAAGTCCGATCGATCCGACTTTCCCAGTGAAGAAAATCAACGATTTAGATCTAATCCGTGGATGGAGAGATTTTGGGGCTATAAATAAGAAACTTAGGGCTAATCAAAGGGGAGTTCTTGGACGTTTTTGGAGGCTCTTTTCTGGACATTTCCCAAGGGAAGAAGATGAAGGAATCTCCATCCATGGCCGAGTAATCCGCGGGCATGGCGGACGGATGATCTAGCGAGGACTAGGGTTTCTTCTCCAACGATTGTTCATAGTTTTAATCTTTATTGTTAAACTCTTTTCTATGTATTGGATCTTCAAAGATTATTTTCAGATTATAGATTTCTATGCGGATGATTAATATTATAAATCCAGTCATGCTTCTTTTATGATATTGTGAACCCATAGTTATCTCTTTTGATTCTCCTACCGAGTCTCGTGAGACCTTTGCTATGCATTGCCCGTAGTGACAGCTGGTATTGTGTATTCTTAGGGATCTGGTTAGACAAGGTTGGGGCTCTATCTCGAGGAATCTTTGATATGCATTGCCGATTGTGAGAGTTGGTATTGTGTATTCTTAGAGATCCGGTTAGATAGAGTTAGGGCTTTGTCCCGATGAACTTTTGCTGCGCGTTGCCTGTAGTGACAGCCGGTATCGTGTATTCTTAGGTTTGAGTTGGATGAAGTTAGAGTTATAAAGAGAAGAACCAGTCGTAGGAAGAGACATTTATATATTTTGTTAGGTTTATAGTTCCATATCTCCCGGTTAAGGTGATTGGGATGTGAATCCTTTAACTGAGTATTAGATGAACCATTGAGAAGAGAAGAACCTAAATTCGAGTGAAGTGATTCATGAAGCCTAGCTTCATTCAAATCTTGATTTCTTTCGTTAACTTTATCTTACTATTACATCTTCGATCTATTTTCTTAACTTTTTACGCTCTTGATTGTTTTCGATACATTGTTATCTGTGTTTCTGGATCTTTCCTGCTTGTCTCTCTGTGGGATTCGACCTCTCTTATGTTGTACTGCACCGCGATCGTTGTGCGTGACACATTTGAGCGACATGAAAAATTGGCGCCGTTGCCGGGGAGACGGTTTAGAAAAGCGTCAGAATCAACAGATCACGATGATTGAAGACATCGAAGGCGGTAACTATGTTCTTTTTTCTTTGGATTTTTTTTTGTTTTCTTTTTCCTTAGTTTTCTTTATTTTCTTTTTAGTTTTCTTTTTATTTTTCGTTTTACTTTTACCTGTTAAAAAAACTGAAAAAAAGGATGGAAAATTAATTATATCAATACTATTTGAGATCATGTTCTATGAAGTCGAGAGATGAAATGCCTAAAACAACAGTTCGTAAGAAAAGTATATACAAATTGAGGGAGGAGAATAGAATGAGTCATGTTTCTGTCAATGAGTATCTTCCTAATTATATGCTTAACTCATTGAAAAGAAAAATTTCATCCTTTGCACAAAAGGATGATGAGACATTATGTGATGCATGGCAACGATTTAATAGTTTAATAGTTTCATGCCCTCAACATGGTTATCCTAATTGGCGTTTAGTGAGCTATTTTTATTATGGATTAACTGAGCATGAACGTCAAATTCTTGAAACAAGATGCAAGGGTGAGTTTTTGCAGATTGATCCTGATGAAGCTATGAGGTATTTGGATGAGCTTGTGGAGACGACTTATACACAGACGGTTCCGGGGCGTTGGGATGGTTATCATGATCATACCAATGCCAAATCCTACAAGCATCCCAATGTCGCCTTAACGTCCAACACCTATCTGGAACACAATGAGTCTTTCTACTCTTATCCTAGTGCTTGTGATGATTATGTGCATGATACTTATGTTGCTACTTCCCATGATGTGCATGTTGATGAGCCTAACACGTATGATGCATGTGTCAATGACTTTAGTGCTTGTGATGCTTACATTCATGATTTTAATGCTTATGGTGCACATACTCAAGATGTTCATGTTGATGATGCATATGCTCATGACTGTAGTGCTAGCGTGCATGTTCAAAATTCTAGTCCTATTGATACACAAGCTATTGATTCTAATGTGTGTGATGCATATGCGCATGATTTTAGCGCTCATACCCATGTTCATGATACTAACATTCACTATGCGTATACTCATGATTCCAATGTTAGTAATGCACATGTTCATGCCTCTGATGCTGAAAATACACATGTTTCTACTCAACTTTCTGTGGCAGAGATTTTGGACTTACTTGAGGAGGCTAAAACCAAGCCTAATTTTGACTCTTTCATTCTGCAGTTACTTATGAAGGACGAGGAGAAAGCACGCCAACTATGCGAGGTAATCACATCTTTTAGCGTGCACGAACTCGGATGAACACATCATATGGAAGAAGACGAAGTACTCCAGTACGGGCTGGCCAGCAACGAGGAAGATCTAGACGACTTCCAAGACCACCAGGACCAGGTATTCGTTGAACCTCCATCGGCTGAACTTCAAGTCATTGCTTCTAAGCCGCGAGGTATATTTCCAGTGTTTATTTCATCTCCTTGGATAGTTAGAAAGAACATGACCTTGATAGATATTTTTATACTTCGACGGATTTATTTCAGATTTTGTGATCTTACCATCCTTGACCACGAGCATAATGGCATTATTGATAGGTCATTGGATGAGTCACAGACACTTGAGCACAATGATGACATTATTGATAGGTCATTGAATGAGTCACT
Organism: Narthecium ossifragum; assembly: GCA_963920575.1. Classification (NCBI taxonomy): domain Eukaryota; kingdom Viridiplantae; phylum Streptophyta; class Magnoliopsida; order Dioscoreales; family Nartheciaceae; genus Narthecium; species Narthecium ossifragum. The sequence continues at coordinate 11,617,189 of OY986963.1, forward strand.
GACGCTTGAACACAATGATGACACATATTTCTATTTGAGAGATCCAACTACCTTGTTTATTGGTGTTAGAATGCAAAAGCTAGTTCTCCCACTTGTAATATGCCACTTGGATTCACATGGTAAACTACTCTTGATGATACTACTAAGGTTAACCTTCCAGGCCATGGCACTTACTGATTTTGCATATCATCGTGCTAGGGCACGCCCGCCAAGGGCGCGGTTAAAAATCCTTGTCTTGCATATAGTAGTTTAGTTTGCTCGATTTGCTTTCTTGTATGCTTGAGAATGCTTGAGTTATTTTTATGTTGTGTGCTTGCAAGTTTGCTTTTGTTTTTGGTTTGTTTTGCTTTTGTTCTTAGGTGCTCGATCAGTCCCCGCTTTCCCTTAGGACCGGGGCTGGGTAGCTTGGTCCAGGTTTGAACGATGGTGTTCAGTCAATTTCAATGATAAACCTAGATGTGAGAACCTGTCCCTCTACTCCTGGGTCGACCGTCTAGGTCGAGCCCATGACTCGTTGTGGACCGTAAAGGTAACTTGGTAAATTACACCTTGTCGGCTTGTTTCGCACTCGCGTGTGCACACACTAACCGTGTTTGCGTTATTGTTTGATTAGAATGTTTAAGTGGACACAGGATCAGAAGATCCGGGCTTGGGCTTGTATTTTAGCCCAAGTTTAGCTTCCTAGGCGAAAGGGATTGATCTTCCCTTGCAAAGAAGATCGATCTTTTAGTGCCAGGAAGTTGAGGTGGTGGGTTTTTTGAGTGGATGGTCGCCGTTGGTCGTCGCTCTCCGCTGTCAGATGTGAGAAGAAAGATTTTCTCTCCTCTCCCTTATCCTCTTTCTCCTTCTCTCCTCTCCTCGATCCTCTTTCTCCTTCCTCCTCTCTTCCTCTCTTCCTCTTTTTCTTTTTCTTCTTCCTTCTTCTTTCCCGCGGTTCTGTTTTCCTTCCCCTGTTCCGGTTGCTTCCTTCCTTCCCTCCGTTGTCCCTCCTCCGGCCACCAAATTGAGTGCTTGAGGGCTCCTTGGATTCGTGCCAACGTGAGGAAGATATGTGGCTTGGTTTGAAGCTGGTTTGGTGCTCGGATAGCGAGGATTCAGCCGAGATTTGCTTAGTTCGGTAGGTTTCTTCCTACATAGGTTTAATATGGGTTTTCTCTTAATCTAGCCGGTGGATCTGGATGTTCTTGGTGTTGTTTTGTGTATCTATGTTAGCTTAATTACTGATTTAAGTTTCATGTGATTTGATTGAGATTTTAGTAGGATTTTAGCATGTTGAAACTCGAATTTTTCCGATTTTGCTGTTCTTGAAGAATAGCCGGCTTACGGCATGTTGTCCGGTCTGTACATGTATGATCTTGATTTATGATGAACATGAGAATTGTAGATCGTTGGGTATACTCTCAGGTCCAACCAGTTTCATAATTGTCAGATTTTCTTATGAATTTCCTACGGATGGGCTGCGTTGCAGAAATTAGAAATAATTAGTGAAGTTAATGGTTTTGATTAGCGTTTTCCCGGTAATCGAGCCATTGGATGTTTCCTGGTTTTTTATATGCCGATCCCAGCATGTTTACCTGTGTTTTGTCTAAGTTGGATCTCGAATCCTACGTCGTTTGGACGTCTGATCAATGAGGTCGCTTAGCCTCTAATTAGGGGATCTTGATGATTAATTAATATTATATGTTCATCTGGGTTTTCGGGGTTGCTTCCCGTTGCAGGGGTTCGGGGTTGACGGTCACGGTACCGTCGTAATGCCGGGACCCGTTGCGGATTAGCTGGCAGCGGTCGTTGGTATCGCTGCAGCAGTCCAGTTGGACCTGTTTGTTATTTTATCATATTATTGCATGCTTACTTCTTACATGCGCATGATCATAGCATGCATTTTGATTGTGCATTAGATACATAAGGATAGGGTGTGGGCGATGGGTTGATTGCCAATCGGAGGCTTTCGGGTAGCTCGGATTTAGCTCTAGGACTGTGGCGGGTAGCATGGTCCAGGTTGGATTGTAGTATTCAGTCGATATCGATGATAGGCTTAGATGACTTGAATACATGTTGATTAAGGTTTAGAGGTCTTGTCGGCCTCGAGCCAGGTGTTGAGGGTGCAGCCGGTGTCGTCGTTTCATCCTTGGGTAGAGGGTGTGCATGCCCGGCAGAGACTTGTCCTGCACAGCAGTGTCTTCTTCCTGCTGTATTAGGTGTTTCCGGGATGGGCCCGGTTCGTTTAGGGTAACCATGGTTGGATACCTAGAGACACTGGTGGGGTTATAGGACCCCATAGCACACGTAGGCCTAGCTTGGGGGCGACACTATTGTGTTCCTTCCTTTCTGTGTGTCGTAGTGTGAAACCCTACTGTCGCGCCCCGACCCGCGTAGACCCAACCGGGCCGGGCGACGCGAACCGGAACCTAACCTACTGCGGAAATTTTGACGATGTTTCCCTCTAATCATAGTGGCCTCCCTAGCAATTCATAATCATCATGTATTAAACATCAATCCCAAATCTCAAAACTGAAACTGAATATATTACAAATCCTCAACATGGTAAAAGTTATACAAAATCTCTCCCGTAGGAGGCTAACTAAACAAAAGGGTATAACTGATGATCGCCGCACCTCAAGCACCGCCAGACGCTGCCACGTCACCAAACACCGGTCGGTAGGGGCGACCGAAGAAGAGCTAGAGCCAGCACCTGCAAAACGCAGTCCGGATAAGAGTGAGCACTATGCTCAGCAGGGACAATACACTACGACGCTCACAAGGGAGGGAACACAACAGTGTCGCCCCCAAGTCTACCCTGGGTGTATACAAGGGTCCCATAACCCTACCGGGAATCCGTGAATGCAGGCCCAAAACACTGCAGACTCTCAACAGGAGACAGGACACTGTTTGGCGGGCAAGGACACCGCTGGGTAGGCACTCCTCAACCCAAGAGTCAAGAACACCGGACACCGGCTACACCTGAGATTCAACTTGGAGTCGACAAGACCTCTAAACATCAAACCACATGTATTCAGGTCATCTAATCCTATCATCGAAAATGACTGAATACTACAAACCGAGTCCTGGACCAAGCTACCCGCAACGGTCCTAGAGCTAGATCCGGACTACCCGAAAGCCCCGGATCGGCGATCAACCCATTGCCAACGTCCTACACATATGCAACTAATGCACAAAACAATGCATGCTATGATCACACGCAGGATAATACAGACAAGCATGCAACAGTATGTGATCGTACATCAAACAAGGTCTGGGCACGGCACCCTGTCGGCCCGGGGTGGTGAACAGGTAAGTAAGGTCTAGGAGCTGCTACAGTGGTACCACCACCAACTGTCAGCAGTCCACTACAACACCTGCATCGGGAAGCAGCCCCGCAAACAACAGCTCACAGACATCACAGATAAAGCCCTCGGCGCACGCCGGCATGCAAGGCTAGGGAAAGCTGTAGGGCTACCCGCCCGTTTATTCTAAACATCCCGGGAGTCATCACTCCCCCTGTTCACCACTGCCCCTATTATAGGGCTAACATGCTTAAACATATGTACCATGTATAAGGCCGTAAAGAAAACCATCATATAAAGCACCGCGGGCAAAAGCCACTTGAAAACACCCCTCAGCTACTAAGAGATCGATCTTTCTTCCAGGGAAGATCGATCTTCTTAGTGCTTGGGAGAAAACTCGTCCCTATCAACTGAAAGAGATCGATCTTCTTCACCAGAAGGATCGATCTTCTTCGTGACATGGAACCCGCCATACCAGTCTGGGCAAGGATCGATCTTCTCCAACCGAAGGATCGATCCTGCTCGGGTTGGGCATGACGCCCCACAAGGGATCGATCTTCCCTCAAGGGAGATCGATCCGAATGGGTTCTCCGGCGACCGGACGGCGAGAAATACCGCCGGAAAATACAACCAAATCCCCCAAAACTCTGGGATATGGTAGATAAAGAGACCACGAGTCCAAAACCTGCGAGATCATGGGAAACCAACATGTATTTTAACAGATCTAAGCAAAAGATCACAATCAAACCGGAAAAACTCCAAAAACCCGAAAGATTGTAGGTAGGATCCCTACCTATGCAATAGCAGCTTCAATCCAAGCTACTAGGCCTTTGATGGTCCTCAAACTCCTTCAAAATCACCAGATCTAAGCTCAAGATCCCCGGATTTCACAAGGGTTTAAAGAAATCCGTTGTGTCCGCTTTATAGGCGGACGAACCGACCTATGAGGGATCGATCTTTCCTCAAGAGAAGATCGATCTCTCATGACGATCACTGCTTGACTTTCTGGCACAAGGAGATCGATCTCTTAGCCAAAGAAGATCGATCTTATTTGTGCAGAAAGCTAAACTTGGGCAAGAGCTCAGCCTAAGTCCGGATCTTTCGATCTCAGATCCCACTAACCATTCTAGCCAAACATTACCACAAACATGGTCAGTGTGTGCACACGCGGGTGTGAAACAAGCTGACAAGACACAATTTACCAAATTGCCCTTGCGGTCCAAGAAACAATACGACCCACCGGGTCGCGCGCTCGACGCGAAACAATCAAACGAGTCACGGGTCCGACCCAGCCGGTCGACCCAGGAGTAGAGGGACAGGTCCTCACAAGAGCTTAGTGCTCACTTCTACCCGGGCTGCGTTTTGCAGGTGCATGCATTAGCTCTTCTTCGGTAGCCCCTACCGGGCAGGTATTTGGTAGCGTGACGGCGTCTAGCGGTGCTTGAGGAGCAGTGATCGTCACCTACATCCTTTTTGTTTAGATAGTCTTCTTTGGGAGTGTAATGTATATGAATATACCCCTTGAGGTTTTGAAATCTTATTATATTATATCTTTTGAGGTTGTTAATTTTTGTTAATTACGGGTACTTGTGAATTGCTTAGGGAAACCAATAGGCTAGAGGGAACCCTCGCCAAAATTATTTCGCATTTAGTTAGGTTCCGGTTTGCGTCGTATGGCCCGGTTGGACCTTCACGGGTCGGGCGCGACACTAGATGACTTGAACACATGTTGATCGATGATTTAGAGGTCGTGTCGGCCTCGAGCCTGGTCGTGGGGTGTAGCCGGTGTCATCGTTTCATCTTTAGGCAGAGGGTGTGCCTGCCCAGCAATGCCTTCTTCCTGTTGTACTAGGTGTTTCCGGGATGGGCCCATTTCGTTACGGTGGCCATGGTTAGATACCTAGAGACATCGATAGGGTTATGGGACCCTTGTGTACACCCAGACCATGCTAGAGGGTGATATTGTTGTGTTTTTCTCTTCCTTTTGTGAGTCGTAATGTAGTTTCCATGCTGAGCTTAGTTGCTCTGTAACGCCCCGGCCCTCCACTGGGCCCCAGCCCGCGGGCTCCCGGTCCGACCAGGATCCACCCGAGGGCCCCACCCGACACAATATTGTCCGCTTTGGCTCACCGCAGAAATCTGGGAAAACTTTCCAGTAGGTCACCCATCCCGGGACCGCTCCAAGGCAAGCACACTTAACCTTGGAGTTTTCTGACGGATCACTGCCAGCACGGCTTTAAAACGCGTTGTATCTATTAAGGGCTTACTATATACTTATATCGAACCCCGGACCATACCCAGGCGTTGTGGGATTGCTTGCTCGGCTACCCGACTCAGCCCCGCCCTCCAGGCGAAGGCATCTTGTCCTACGGTAGACCCAGCGGGCCTCACAATCCACCCCACTTGGAGGCCCAGCGTCCTCGCTGGCTAGGGGTGGCAATTTGACCCATAACCCGCGAACCCGACCCGACCCAACCCGAATTTCACGGGTTTGGGTTTAGGGTATTCGGGTGCGGGTCGAAAACAGGTCGACCCGCCGCTGATCCGTTACTGTGCGGGTCGGGTTCGGGTTTAGGAGGCTAACCCGTATAACCCGTGACCCGAACCCGACCTGTAACCCGTTAACAACCCGCTTGACCCGTTATCCCTATATAAACTTTCTAAGTTCTAACCGGCTAAACAGAATTGTATGATGGTGATGTTATTTTATTTTATAGGTACTTGTTACTTGTTAAACATGTTGTTAAACAAAAGATTATGTGTTATTTTGTTAAAGAGGTTGTTTACAGGTTGTTAAACGGGTCAACTTGACCCGAACCCAACCCGACCCGTTTAATAAACGGGTCAAGCGGGTTGGGTCAGGTTGACCCGTTTAAAAGTGGGTCGGGTTCGGGTTGACAAAATTGACCCGCTTAGTAAACGGGTCGGGTTCGGGTTGGGATTTTTGGTCGAGATATCGGGTCTCGACCCGACCCGAACCCGGCTCATCGACCCGTATTGCCACCCCAATCGCTGGCACAATTTCCGGCTGGGAACCGGCTCTGATACCATACTGTAACTCCCCGGCCCTCCACTGGGCCCCGGCTCGCGGGCCCCACCCGACACAATATTGTCCGCTTTTGGCTCACCGCAGAAATCTGGAAAAACTTCCCATTAGGTCACCCATCCCGGGACCGCTCCAAGGCAAGCACGCTTAACCTTGGAGTTTTCTGACGGATCACTGCCAGCACGGCTTTAAAACGCGTTGTATCTATTAAGGGCTTACTATATACTTATATCGAACCCCGGACCATACCTAGGCGTTGTGGGATTGCTTGCCCGGCTACCCGACTCAGCCCCGCCCTCCAGGCGAAGGCATCTTGTCCTACGGTAGACCCAGCGGGCCTCACATGCTCACTTCTACCCGGGCTACGTTTTGCAGGTGCATGCATTAGTTCCTCTTCTGTGGCCCCTACCGGGAAATTGGTCGGCGGCGCCTGGCGGAGTTTGAGGAGTGGTGAACTTTCTGTTCCTGAACCCTTGTATAGTTAGCCTCCTACATGAGTGTATAAATATTTGTAACTGATTTCCCCTCTTTGAGGTTTTGTAGACTTGTACTTTGGAATTGTAATCTTGAGTTTGAGGTTTCTGTTGATGTTAGAATTGGTAATTGAGAGTGCTTAATGAATTGCTTAGGGAGACCAATAGGTTAGAGGGAACCATCGCCATAATTTTCCGCAATTGGTTAGGTTCCGGTTCGCGTCCCCGGCCCGGTGGGGCTTTCGCAGGTCAAGGCGTGACATCTCCTCTCTCCCCCGGCCGGTCCACAGCTCATCCGCCAATCTCGTAGCATCTCTGGCCATCCCATCGCGTCTCCGGTAGCTCCCGAAGCTTCCTCCTTCCTTGTAACCACCAAAAACGCAGCAGCCCCCTCGCAGGCGACCACCCTTTCCCCATCGCCATCGCAACCTCCCCATCACCGCCGCAACATCCATCTTCTCCGTTCCCCCCAGATCCAACGGCTCCCCGCAGCTCTGCTCCGTCCAACGACGCCAGACGTCGTTCTCCAAGCGCACTCGATCTCGTCCACGAGCTCCATCGTCATCCGAGCTCTTCCCCTCTCTCGGATTCGGCGCCACCACCAACCAACAACGTCACCTCTTGTCGTCCCCTTCCCTCCCCAGCTCCTCTCCGATGCCGCAACGACCTCACCTGATGCCGTCCACTCCCTCCGCGCCTCTCCTTTCTTGCGGAACCCCTAACCCGAGCTCCTCCTCTTAGATCCCGTGCCGCCACCTCCCAACGCCACCGTCTCCAACCTCCAAATCGCCATCCGACCCCCGATTTGGCATCCCGGTCGCCTTGCGACCCTTCAGCCACCGTTTCCCTACTAGATGCGATCGTCATCGTGCCGGCCTTTCCTCTCCACCTGCTTGTGGCCTTCTTCACCAACGAGCACCTCCCTTCAGCCTGAACCGGTTCAACCGAACCAAGTGGCTTGAACCGGTTCGGCCCGACCAAGCAATCTGAGTTTGATTTGATCTAGATCCAGTCAGATCCAACCCATTAGGCTCAATCACAGCTCAATCCGATCATACCCAGATCCAGCAATCCAGATTTGACCAAATTATAGCCAGATTGGATCGGTTTGAACCAGATTAGATCAGATCAACAAAGATGAAAATAGATCAGAAAGATAAAAATAAATCAGACATATGAAAACGAACAGGAAGGATGAAAATAGATCAGAAACATAAAAATAGATCAACAAAGATGAAAATAGATCAATAAAGATGAAATAGATCCGAAATATGAAAATAGATCAGAAAGATGAAAATGATGAGAAAGATGGAAATGCATTGTTATCTTTCCTTCATTTTCATCTTTTTAAATTCATTCTCATCTTTATAAATTATTTTTCATCTTTTTAAATGCATTTTCATCTTTTTGAATTGATTTTCATCTTTTTAAATTCATTTTCATCTTTCATGCATTTTCATCTTTTTAAATTCATTTTCATCTTTCTAAATTCATTTTCATATCTTTAAATTTATTTTCATCTTTTTAAATTCATTCTTATCTTTTTACATGCATTTCAACATTTTTATCGTTTTAAGTTCATTTTCATCTTTTACAAGCAATTTCATCCTTTTAAATTGATTTTCCCTTTCCTGCATTTTCATCTTGTTAAATTCATTTTCATCTTTCTAAATTCATTTTCATCTTTTTAAATTCATTTTTATCTTTTTAACTCCATTTTTATGTTTCCAACATTTTTATCATTCTTGATTTTTATCGAGGGAGTCGGGATGCCCGTCACACCTCGAATTGGGTCGGCTCACCAAGGTGGATCATCTTTAATTTTTCACTTTCAAATATTTTTTCCATATTTTTCATTGATTTTCCATGGAAAAAGTGGAGAAAATAGGAACTCATTCTTTTTTCTTCTCGTGTTTCTCTACATGGGTTCTCTCCTCCCCCAGCCTCTCGTTCTCCGCACGAAGCCGGTCGATCTCCACCTTTGCCTCCCTCTTCTCGAACTGATACGTGGACCAACTGAGCCAATCCAAGAAGGGACCCACGACCTTGCTTGGGCAGGCCAACACGAAGGAGCTGGCTGCAACCAGGTCCTTTGGAGCAGGTTGAGCCAAGCTAGCCTTAGGGCCAAATCAGAGCTGAACCAGTACCAAGACCAAGCTCAAGCATGGGTGGACCCATGATGGACCCATGACCCATGAGATGGCTTAGCCAAGCCGGCCTTACTTGGTTATTTCCTTAGTTGAGTCTTAATTGCTTTCATGGTTGATTTCCTAGTTTGAGTTCAGTTTGTGCTTAGCCAGTTTCTATTTAATTGAGTCCTAGTTTTGGTTGAGTCAAATCACTAGCTTACTTAGTTCATTCCTGGTTATTAGGAGTCAGTTTGAGTTGAATTAGTAAGAGTCTTTTACTTGCTGTCCAAGCAAGAAGGTATTCAGGTTGTAGTAGAACTCTCTTGAGGCCTCTATAAAATGACCTCTATAGCTTGTATTAGGGTTTTTATGCATGGACGGATTTAATGTAGTTATTATTTAGTAGAGATAAATCCTAGGAGTAGAAGTAATATAGAAGTAGCTGTAACCCTAGTTTCCACAGAAATCCACCAGCCACCTTCATCTCTGTCTACTGCCGGATTATCTCTCCACCAGCCGCCCACCATCCATCGCCGTCCACCGCTACCATCTACAGTACACGTCCCTATCACCGCCGACCCCCCTTGGCTGTTGTGCCTCCCTCCACCACGTTCTCCAAGGCTTGGATCTCCAAGAGAAGCCAGCCAACCCTAGAGGAGCTGCAAGGTATCCCTCTTCTCATCCATCTCCTCCTCTAGTCTTCACCTTCCTCGTCGAATACCTAGGGTCCTTCTCCTAAAACCCTAAAGGTATCTCTCGACCTAGCCATAGATTTGGCTAAAGTGGATCTGAGACAAGGCAAGAGACCATGTACGAAAGCCATATAGAAGGTGTATCGTAACAAAGTGTCCTCCTAAAACCCTAAAGGTATCTCTCGACCTAGCCATAGATTTCGCTAAAGAGGATCTGAGACAAGGCAAGAGATCATGTACGAAAGCCCTATAGAAGGTGCATCGTAACATGAACTCTCTATTCGCCAATTCCCCATCCACCCCACCTCTGCCACCAGCCCTCTCGCCTCCTCCTCCACCGCCGCGACGAGCATCCACAACCGTCCGTTATCCCCCAGCAGCACCGCCCGCTCCAACTCCACCACCTCCAGCAAAGACCTCTGGAGCTCCACCATCTTGAGGACTCCCCTCTCTCTCGCTCCATCGCCGTCACCTCCGCCGCCATCGGCTACCTTTCACATCCCCGTAAACCCACGCCGAGCTCCACCTCGTCTGAACCCGACGTCGTCACCTCCCAAAACCCCCACTCCATGGCCCCTCAACTTTATCTAACCCCAGATCTGGCATCCCTGCAAGATCTAGTCAGAGGAGGGTCGGAGACGGGTCGGAGGGATCTGGTCAGAGGAGGGATCCAGATCTTGGACTAGATGGGGACGTGGAGGCCGGAGGCCGCGTTATGGAGTGGTGGCGGCGCCGGATCCTTGAGAGGAGGAGCTCGGGTTGGGGGTTCCGTCGAAGATGGAAGGTGGTGGAGGGGGTGGACGAGGTCGTGACGAGGTCGTGGGGGGTTGGAGACGATTGGAGTCCGTCGAGGAAGTCACGGGATGTCCTCAGGTGGTTGGAGCGGCGATGGTGACTTCCGCGATGACGGACGGATGTTGGGCGGCCGTGAGGGATGCCGGATGTGGAGTAGGACACCGAGGAGAAGGAGGTTGGGGTCATGATGGGGACGGTGGAATCCTTCTCCTTCCCCAGCGTCGATCAAGCCCTGGATCGTTAGATCCCAACTCCGATGAACCTTCCGTCGCGTCGTCCGTTGCCGTGCGACACCGCCACCACCATACCATTTTAGTCTGATTTTAATTACATTTAACTATCAGGGGCATTTTAGTCTTTTTTTTAATTACACCATGTAAATAAACCTATCAAATGGGGTTTTTAACAAAAAAAACTTTTACTGGTGTTATCACCAATTGTCTAATAAAAGAATTATATTAAACACTTTCTTTATTCTTTAAATGCAATATTAAAAGCAAACTCATGGTAATTTACATCCTCTAAAACAAGACAACCATAATGTGCACAAATTGATTGTTCAAATGCACAATTTTTGATTGATTCCCCGTACGGTGCAACCAGACGTCCATTCCATTATAGACTAGTATTGTCCTTGCTATTCTTAAATTATTTGAAGCAAATTTAACAATTTATTTTAGTAGACAATTTTATTCAGAGATATTATTAGTTGAAACCGTTCGTTAACATTTCAAATCAGGAAATCAACTTCTTATATCTTTCTTCTTAAAGCAAAATAAACCATCTTTTTAGAGCTGATTTCAAAATTTAAAATCCTCTTTTTTCAATCTCTGCTTATAATTTTCTTAACCATATCTCAAGGAGATATAATTCACCACTAAAATACATTAAAACTTTAAAAATATGTTATTGAGACACTAGTCTAATACTCAAAATTTAGAAGAAGAAAAAAGATCAACAACATTTCATCTATATTAGAATCCTTTCTACAAGAAAAATTCCCATGCCAAGCACAAATCTGGAACAAAACATATAGATACTACAGCTTATCAAAAGGACAGTTCTAACTCCAGGAGACAATTGAGTCGTGGAAAAACATATAATACTACTGATGACATGAACATCCGTACGTAAAAGCCCATAAAAAGAACTCGATTTGTGGAACACTATACAGTGCAATGTATTACGTGGTGGCAGGATTTATTACCTAAAAGGCCCTTGTGATCCCTATTTTGGGTCTCTAGACCCATCCCAACATTATTTGCAGATTTCGATCTCAAATTCAAATAATTTCAAAATTATCCTTCAATTCACCCCATGTGAATTGACCATGGATGGCCATGGCATGGCCATCCATGGCCAATTCACATGGGATGAATTGGAGGGTAATTTTGGAATTATTTGGGTTTTGGGTTCGAATCTGCAAATAATGTTGGGATGGGGTCTCGGTCCACTAATAGAGATCATAAGGGGGCCTTTTAGGCAATAAATCCCGTGGTGGCATGGGTAACCATCCCAACTCCCACTAGCGGATTTAGAAATTTAAATAAGTGGGGGTTCAAAAAAATTTCAACCCTGACTCAAAAGACGGAGGAATGCCTACATACATAATGTACCTTGACCAGCTCATTCACTAACACAAAATACCAAGGTATAAAAATAACTAACAAAAATACATGATAAAAGAAATAAACAAACTAAGTCGTCACTAATCGTGATAATTGCATCCTACGGGGCTTTATATTCTGAAAGCATTGTAAAATAACTTCATCATCAATAGTTTTAAAAATCTCTTTTTCAACATACACAACCAAGCTGTCATTCATCCACTCATCACCCATTCTATTACGCAAATCAGTCTTGATGATGTTCGACATGAGTTTTTTGTGCAAGGTTGGAGGTGCTATAAGACTCCTCTATGTTCTTTCGCTTAATAACATACTTGTCCATGATCCTATAATTATTAAAAAATAATTCATAATAATTATAAAAAGTTGTCTAATTCCTTAACCAAACATGAAACATAGCATCCAAATCTTTATCTACAAAAACCATAGCATCCAATTCACAAAAAAAAGGAATGAGGGTCGAGCTAAGGAGGAGAACTGAGAAGAGGGAAGGTGTCGATCAGAACCTTGGTGGATCACGTGGCCGACGGCGGGACGATGATCAACTTCTTCATGATAGTTGAGGTAGATGAACCAGAGGACGCCATCTGCCAGGATGATGATCCTAGATCGCGTGGTCGACAACGGGTTGGGCGCAGCCGACGGCGTGGGGAGGGGGGTGGGCTGTGGGCCCGTGGCCGATGGCGTGGGGCGAGCCGTCGGAGGGTGTTGGAACCGGAAGGGGTGGAGCCGCGGAGGGTCTCGAGTCTCGACAATGGGTGATCTCCGATGGGTGGATGGTTGTTGGTTGTTGCCAGTGACTGGAAGGGCGGTGTTGGTAATGGAGAGGGAACAAGGAGAAGGAGGTGGCGTAGTCGGTATGAAGCTTGGAAGGCATCGTGGGTGGGCCGTGGCCGACGGACAACGAAGCCGGTAGAGGGGGCGTGGTCGATGCACGACGGAACCGGTAGAGGGGGCGAGGCAGATGGGCAATGGTGTCGGGTGTGGCTGACGAAGTTGGCAGAGGGGGATGACCGGATGAGAAAAGAGAGGGAGATGGGAGATGGGAGATGAGAGATGAGAGAAGAGAGAGGGAGATGAGGCATTGAGGCGGATGGGATGGCTAGTCAGGCACATCCCGTCCCATCTCTCTCTCATCGTTTAACTGCAGAGAGTTTTTAGACGGGAGGATAGGGAGATGAGGTTGTGGGTTTTCATGTGTGTTTTAAAAAAAAATTTGTTTTTTTTTTCTTTAGTTTTTTCAGACGTAAGAAATCCGCCACTGCATCACTTTTATTATTATTGTTCTCTTTTAATTATCCGAGTTTCATTTTAATTATCCGGATTAATTTAGATCAGACATTCTTAATTGTGTAATAGGTAACTATCCTCTCTCCTCATCTTCTCTAATAATTTCTCATTAACTCTTCTCTATTCCACTAACTCCACGTAGGATAATCCTCTTTACGTAAACTCCACTGACAACGAAAGATTAATTTATAATCATTTTTTTATATAATAATGATATCTCGACGCGCGTGCGGCTAGGACTATGGCGGTAACGGGGAGCACCGAAACCCGAAGCACCCTTGTGTCGTCAGTCGTCATCGGGCCGGCAGCGGCCTCGTTCTTTCACCGAGACATGAGAATAAAGTAGCCGTCTCCAGTCTTGTCATGCATCCTTCACAGATATAGAGATACAAGGAGAGGAGGAGGTCGTAGGGCTTCGATAGGCTTTCGATGCCTATCTTTAAAATATCCCTGTTTTTACGAGCTTTGAAGATAGAAGTTTAAAACGACCCTTGAAGATAGAAGTTTAAAACGACCCTTTTGATCCTCCTTTTGATTTGATCCATGGTTATGTTATTCGAATCAATGGGGCCAAGCGAAAGCCAAGTCCCCCTCCTTCTTCCCTCCTAAACCCACCATCATTAAATGCCGGGCCAACCCTCACTCGCTGCTTCTTTTTTGGCAACAAATCCCTCCAACCTCGCCAGCCAGCAGGGAGCAGGCGCCGTTCCCCTTTCCAACTTCCCCTCTCGGGTCCCCCCCCCCCCCCCCCCCCCTCTCTGCCTCTGCCCCTCCCTCTTCTCTCTGGATGTCAAGAAGAAGCCTGCCCACTTAGTTTGTTTTTGTTTCAGTCCTCCCGGGTCTGGAAGAGAGGCCATCCAAGGAAAAATGGTGGGTGTTTCTCCCTTTTGATTGGTTTTGATCGTTGTGTGAGTTTTCTCGCAATTTGGGTTTGTTTTTGGTGAAGAAAGATGGAATCTTGGGCAGGTGATGTCGTCGAGCGTCGTGCCGAGGTGGCTGGAAACGATGCTGGCGGAGGAGTTCTTCAAGCCGTGCGCCACCCACGCGGCGGCCAAGAAGAACGAGAAGAACATCTACTGCTTGGATTGCTGCTCCGGGTTATGCGCCAGATGCCTCCGCGGGCATCGCACCCATCGCCTCCTACAGGTAGGTAGTTCGATCCATACCCATAACTCCATGACTAGATTTGATGATAAAAACCGAGAAAGATTCAATCTTTACCTACTTTTATTTGTTTCTCTTGTACTTTTGACAAGATTCGGAGATACGTTTACCATGATGTGGTTCGAGTGCACGATTTGGCGAAGTTGATCAACTGTGCTTCCATTCAGGTAGCCCTAGTAGAACTCGATCACAGCAGCCAAATTTTTGTCTTAAAAATCGATTTATTCGCTGCACTTGGACTGGTTTTGCCATTTTAATATTTGGGTTTTGTTTCTCTCCTTGTTTTCCTTTGGGAATACGGCAGTCGTATACGGCTAATAGCGCCAAGGTGGTGTTCCTGAACCAGCGCACCCAGTCGCCGCAGAACCGCCCCCCTCGCGGTGGCTCCGGCAACCCCTGCCGCTCCTGCGACCGCCCCCTCCAAGACCTTTATCACTACTGCTCCCTTTCTTGCAAGGTATCCATGGCTACAATCTCTCCAGGGACCAGGGCTCCCCATTTGCAAGGCAGTATATTTATCTCATTTGGGTCTTTCTTCTCTTTTAGGTGAAGTACTTAATGAGTGATGGTGGACTAGAGAAGCACCTCTACGAGTGCGACTACCTCCCGTTGCCCGACGACGGCCAGCTAACGCCGGACTCCACCCTCGAGTCGCCGGGCTCCTCAACGTCCGGCCCTTCCGCCGCGGCCGGTGGTTGCGGTACCACCGAGTGCACCGCCATGTCCGAGTCGTCGGCGATGGGTTATAGGAAGCGTGGAAGGAAGCAGGAGAAACCGAACCGGTCTCCGGTCTGTTAAACCGCCTGTGTGGGTTCGGTTCGGTTCGGTTCATATATCTTGTTTGGTGGCACCTTATGAATGGGAGATTAGAAAGAGAGGTCTTCCAAGTTTTGCAAACGAAGAAACTTTATGAGCCATGATGGGTTTCTTCTCTCAACTCTATCTCATCATCTGGAGCAAAGGAATACTTTTTTTTTTTGGATGTTATTGTTTCATTTGGATGTTAATATGAAACAAAGTTTTTTTTGGAACCAAGTAGTTTCGATTCAAATGTTGAAGCACTAAGCTGTCTCTGCTGCCTTTATTGAAGTACTTAATGGGATTGGGTGTTTTTAGTAACGCTTATTTTAGTAATTTCCCCGCCACAGTTAATGCCTTCACCAAAACAGTGGTCAAAAAAGGGGTGACGGACGAAACATGGGAAATAACGTTCGAAGAAAAAGTAGCCAATCTGGGCGGATTCGGCGTCATGATTCCTGTGTTTCCGCATATACTTGAGAAATTTAAGTTATCTCATAAAGCTTTTAAACATCCAATCCATTCCCAAATAATATAAAGTTACTGCATTAAGGCTATAATATATATACACATCATATATAAGTTAATGTGCCACGATTGCAGGATTGATATAATTCAAATGATAGCGACGTCCAAGGTATTCCGATGCACATAATGGTTCATTGGCCGGGCCATCACTTGCCCATATTACGTCCCTGCTAATTTTATTTAATGGGAACTATGTTGGTAGATGCGTATAGTATTGATGATGCAGGGTAAGCTGAGGCTGGTTGGTGTGCGAGGCTGGGCAGCTGATGGTTGCTACGGAGACCAAAGAAGCACCGGTGGTTGGGGGTGGGAAGTGGTAGCCATACCACGTGAGGAGAGAAGAGAGGCTGCTGCTGCTGCATGGGATTGGGAGCAAAGGTCTAGTCTCGTCATGGTGGCGGGGGGGGGGGGGGTAGGGGTAATGAAGCACCTAGCCAGCCCACTTCCATCAAATCATCTGTCACAGCCAGTGGTGGTGGTGTGGCAGTGACAGTCGGATGCATGCATTGTGGTGTTCGTAGAACAATGGATTGGATGTGTTCAAAATGAGGTGTTAAGTAAAACGAAAACATGAATTAAACTTAATTTAATAATTTAATAAAAACTAATTATCAAGACTAACTCTAAATTAATCCTAGATTAATCGAGATAAAACACGTTTTCCGATCTTTCCACGTCTCTCCACTTCACGGTTTGATCGATGTCGGTTGCATCTGGACGATGAGCTTTTCTTGTGTTGCAAGGTCCTAATTTTGATTGATGATCTTTCTTAAGTTGCCTTGTCATTCTTCTTGGTCGATGCTTCTTTTGTGTACAGATCATCATCGCCCATAGCCGATGCTTCTTTTGTGTATAGATCATCATCACCCATGGTCGATGCTTCTCTTACCTTTTTTCATTTGGTCGATGACTTCATGCATATTATATAATATAATCGTCCAGTTAGATTGAAAGGTCGTCGGCCATTTTTATTAAGTTGATGTGTCAACCATTATTTTGGCTAATAGGTTGCATGACCACTGGTTAAATGAAATAATGATAAGCGATATCTATTATATAAGATTCAATGCATTCTATACAATGACGTCTTATTCAAATTAAGCCTAAATATATTAGATGATGATGGTTAAAGAAATGAATTCTATATAAGAATGTTTGATTTAAATTATGTCTAAGGTCACGTTTGGCTCGCAGTGATCAATGGAATGAGGAATTGAATGCGACTAGGAATGGAATAAATTGAGGAATGGCGCAATGATAATTGTGTTTGGTTGAACAAGGAATGAAAATGAGAATAATTGTTTCATATGTTTGGCATGCGCTAATGAACATGAAAATGGAATGGGAATAATACGTAAATGACCATACTATCTTTGATATATACAACTCTTAATATATGCATAGTTAGTCATATATATCTACTAGTACTCACATGTGCCCCTGACACAGTTTTTAGTTATTGCTAATATAAAATTTTAACAAACTCCATGTAGTTTGTCTGGTTAGATGGCTGGGTTGACCCGTAGGTGGTCCAGGGTTCGAAGGTTGGTCATAGCTTTTTGTTCACTGCCACCATAAAACATAGCCAATAAAACTTAGGATATATAAAATAATAATAATAATAAATAATATAAGTCTTAACATAACATTAACATAAGATAATATTAATAGAACTTAGGTTGATATGAATTAATGCAGCTTTATATAAAGCAAACTTAAGGAATATATATAAAGAAACTTAGGGGATATGAATTAATGCAGGTTAACTGAAACTGCTCCTTATAAGGTTGATTAGTGGCCCCCCCATGCCACACTTCATATTTATATAGATGTAAAATATCAACCTTATAAGGAGCAATAACGGTTAACCTGCATTAATTCATATCCCCTAAGTTTCTTTATATATATTCTCTAAGTTTGCTTTATATAAACCTGCATTAATTCATATCAACCTAAGTTCTATTAATATTATCTTATGCAATATGCAAATATTATCTTATGCAATATGCAAATACTTATATTTATTTTATATACCTTAAGTTAGACTTATAATATTTTATTTTATATTTTATTGGCTATGTTTTATGGTGGCAGTGAACAAAAAGCTATGACCAACCTTTGCAATATGCAAATATTATCTTATGCAATATGCAAAGACTTATATTTATATTTATTTTATATACCTTAAGTTAGACTTATAATATTTTATTTTATATTTTATTGGCTATGTTTTATGGTGGCAGTGAACAAAAAGCTATGACCAACCTTCGAACCTTGGACCACCTACGGGTCAACACAGCCGTCTAACCAAACAAACTACAGGGAGTTTGTTAAAATTTTATATTAACAATAACTAAAAACTGTGTCAGGGGCACAGGTGAGTACTAGTGTACATATAGTATATACAAATATATATGTGTATATAAAATATGTGTGCAGCGAATATTCTATTTATATAGTTTGGTGTTTATTTGTTGCGTTGATGGATCCGTAATGGAGAAATTAATTATGTTAATTGATGAATGATCATATAGATTATTAATCTGATTGTAATCAAACGGTAGTGATTTAATTCATCCAAATATGAGGGTCATCCATTCCAATACGAGCCGATCGACGGTTAAAAAAAAAGAATGTGAGACTCATGATTATCGTGTATGTGAGACACGAGCCCACCTAATATAAGTATATGGTTCAGAGTTTTGAGGTTGACGTAGGCGGCCACCCCAGCCCCAGGCACGCCCGTTGAAGAAGCTGGCTCAAAGATCCAGATCTCCGTCCTCGGGTCTCATGGAGGTGTGAAAACCCCACCTAGCATTCTCACCTATAACTTCAAATTTCAAACTTCGGACACAAATTTGACCGTAGCTCATGGCAAGGTGTAACTAAACTACGAATTCCAAGAGAAAGACCAAAGATAGCTATAAAATTAGAAACCTGGAAAGTACTACATAAATACAACCATATGATGCAAAGCGAGGAGGTTCATGATTTAGATTAGAGTCAGATAATACATGCAGCAATACATGGAAGTTGCACGCTGCTTAATTCAAGACACAAAACAGTTAAGCAAAAGCCATCCTGACAAGTTCCACTAGCTAAACCTGAGACACCTACTACAAATACACCCCATTGCTCTTACTGAGAGCGAATCGACTGAAGGAGGCCAAGATTTGTGTTCTCAGCAATAGGGGTAGACCAGAAGGAGTCCGCCATTTTACAACGTGACTTCGGGCAGTACACCGCTCTCATGGTCTTGGTCGAGCATATGAACCACCTCGGCCACGCCCATTGCCATTTCCTTTGAGATAGATACACCAGATGGGAGATCAAACTGCCTTCTCTTCATTGACCCTAACTTCCCAGCTGGCTGGGGATCAACCACCTCTAGCATTGCCTCCAGCTCCACCACCATTGACCTTTTTGCTGCTCTAACCATAGAGTCCAGTCCCTAGTGTACACAGTGGCAATTTAGAAATCAGACAAGGCACAAACAAGCGAGTTGTTTCATTAGCCTCAGCTCATGCCGAGGCTTGCCTAACACATAAAGAGGGGGACTTTTCAACTGGACAACTCTAGTGACCTGAAATGCTGTCTTGTTATGCATGAATTTCCATGAAATTCATCTCATGGACACTTTCAATGCAATCTAGTTCCAATACAAACTGATTAAATTAAAGAAAGAATTGCATCAATCCTATGTTGTCAGTAACTCTCTCTCTCTCTCTTTCCAATTTTCACATAAATGTTTCTACAATCTTTCTTATTGAAATAAAGTTATTTAATTTGCTTGAGTGCCTATATAGCTGCGAGAATGAGGTACAGTTTGAATAGATAAGCAGCAAATTGGACAACATGGTTGGGGCAGGGGAACCGACAAGAGATATAGAGTCCCAGCTTGGACGGTGAGTACAAAGAATTTAGAGCAGATATTTTAAGGTAATCATGCAAGACTAAAAAAGCGCATCAAATTTGCAGAATAATGAATAGTTCTCCCATTTGAAAAAATTTAGAGATCCATCAGAAGCTGCTTAGAAAATTTTAGGAAGTACAGGGTAGGAAAGTAAGTATATCCAAAACAAGGGGCATTTAAACATAAAAGAAAACATTGTTTTTGTGCTCTGTTAAGCAAATGATATTTTACCGTGGTTGGTGAATAAGGTGCGCTTTTGAAGGGATCTAGAAGCTTCTGCATTATCCTACAAGTTCCTAGAATAACTAATAACTCCTAAGGAAGAGGGTAGAGCTGATGGTTTAGTTAAGGGTTAGTCAGAAAAATGATTGGTCAATTTGCATTGATAGCAGGTTAGGCATTCTGAGGTTATTTGTAAGAGAATATGAATGTTCAAGCTTTATGAGCTATCATTTTTCATATGGGAACCAGGACATATGAAAAAGTGACATAATGAAAAAGGACCAAGCCAGTTTTACCTCAATTGCATCCACAGTCAAGAGGAGTACAATAAGTTTTTCAGAAAACCTTTGGCGTTCTTCTGCATCATGTTCAAGGCGACGACGATAGGAGAAGTTGCAGAAAAAGGCTCTAAGCTCTTTTAACTTGGCTTTGGCCACAGCCAGATCTCTGAGGGCGCGAAGCACCTGGGATCGTCGGACCATATGAGCTCTAAAACACATCTGAATCAGCAATGCAGCATCTTGTCGTGACAATTCTTTCCTCTTCCCCTTGCTGCAAATTCTCTTCGCAAAAGCCTAAGGAAAACACAAATCACCTCAAACTCTTTGATTAATTCGCTCACCATATTCACACTAATATAAACAAGGGAAAATGTGCCCGAAGATGGATTATTTTTGGCATCTCAACTCAAGAACACACCAGAAGTAAGACTGATAGGGATGAGAGCTCTAAATGAAGAAATTTGGAATGACAATAGAAGATATTAGCAGCATAATCAGATGAGAGCTCTCAATCAAACTTCATGGTCTAGCTATTACTGTCAGGAAATGCAAAACTCAATTGTACTCTGCCTAAAGAAGCCAGCACGTCAATCAAATACAAAACCCTTCCCATAGCTTTGATTGTCATTTGAGCATCATAGTGGCCACTACATTGCACTAAAATGGTTATGTTACTTGAGAAATGCATGAGACCTCATGGGCCAATCCAAGGAGCGTGTTTGAGGACCATTAGGACCACCAGGAGTGCATCCAAGACTGATAGGTGCATGTTTTCTTTATGAGCGACCAAACTCAAAGATGCCACAAGACCGGGGATACACTCAGAGCAAGTCTTCCCAAAGAAATCTTCTCCTCTACTAGGATATAAACAATTTATAACAGACTCAAATCTGCCGCAGAAGTGAATTAAGAACTATAACTACTGACCCACATATTGGAGTCATACAGTAACTTGAGACTAGTATTAGATGAGCTCAGCTAAGTTAATCTACCTCAGAACTGTAGACGCCTAAATACTCAAATCAACATATCGTTCAAGACTATCTTGCCACAAACAACAAAGGCTTAGTAGAAAATTTGCTGCTCAGAGGAAAACACTCAAGAATCCACGTGATAAAAAAAGTTTTGCTTTTTCCTCAGGAAAATCAAATTATTCGCATGAAATTAGCCAATCAAATCTGAAGCCCCAGAATGTATCGGTCAGTCTCAAGAAAAAACAAGCCAATCTAACAAATGAAAGGTTTGAAAATGGCGAGGCATACTTGTCGAATGGCAATGGCGCCCTGATCCTCATGATCTTCGATCTCTACCACACGCCTGGTGCTCGCACCCACCTTCACCTTCTTCTCCCCCAGCTCCTTTTTCTCATACCTTTTCTCATACTTCTTCTCTTCCTTCTTCTCTTCTTTCTTCTCTTCCTTCTTCTCCTCCTTGTTAGCTTTCGCATGCCCCCTAGTTGTCTCGAACGTGTAGGTGTGCGACTTCCCGCCCTTTCCCCCGATCTCAGCCCTCAACTTCAAGCTCCTCTCCCCTCCGCTCTCCGCCGCCGCTGTATACTTATACTTCCGATCCGACGCCTCGTCCTTCATCTCCAACGTCCACTTGTACTTCCTCTCCACGGGCCGCATCCCTCCCGCGGCGCGGTCAAACCCGACCTCGAGTGCCGCGACGCGGTCGCTGAGGCTCCGGAGGCAGTGCTCGGTCTCCGCCCGCTCGTGCATATGCCGGAGGAGGGCGGACGACCGTTCGATCTGGAGCAGATCAGCGGCGCTCTCGAAGAAGTCGAGGGGCGAGAGTGGAAAATCCAACAAGGAAGGCACGGCGAGGCTAGGGTTGAGGAACTCAAGAGCCAGGGCGAGGTGGTCGTCGGAGTCCGAGAACACGGACGGGAACATCATCGGCTTGCAGCTGCTGATCCAGGACGACTCGCGGTGGTACAAAGCCGCGGAGGAATGGGGGTCGAAGAGATCGAAGCGCTTGGAGTAGCTCATTGTAGTGGCGGAGGAGAGCGTTGGCTTCGATTTGTCTGGGGTTTTGGCAAGAAGAAAGCAAGGAGAGAGAGCCTAAAAGGGGAGGAGGAAAGCGAGCTCCTTTTTCATCTGTGTGAGAAGAAAGAGGAGGTGAGGGTAGAATGGGAAATTTAGAAAAAGTCGAGAAGCAAGCTTGGATTTTGACCGAGCCAGAGCCAGAGCCAGAGCCAGGTTCGCCGCATCTCTTGATTAATTTTTCAAATTAATCACGCAATTACCAGCTCTGGAATCTGGATAGTGGATATAGATATAAGTGGATAGGTATCCATGAGTGGAGTAGTGGACCTTCACCTCTACCTTTTGCATGTGCTCTCGTGAGAGATTAGATCCAGATTTCTATGTTTTTTTTTTGTCACAGGCAGAGCAGCAGCCTGTTGTCTATAGACAGGAGGATCATGGGATTAGTCTGGATAGTTTATGGCTAGAATGGATATAATACTAATCCACAAGCAATGAAAGCATGCATGGCTCGATACACACAAACAAATCTATCCCAATTGGCTACTTATTTTATGGTATCATGCAGTGTGAGACACGTGAAAGGATGGGGCGTGGAACCAGTGAGGGCATGTCACATGTGGATGCTTATCAGAGACGAGCTTTCCGAGGTGGATGAGTTCGTGGGGGAATGAATAAACATGAAAAGTACTGATATTTGATTTCTGATAACGACAGCATGAGGCACCAGTGGTCTAGTGGTAGAATAGTACCCTGCCACGGTACAGACCCGGGTTCGATTCCCGGCTGGTGCAATTCATTGTTTTGTTTTTTTTTCTTCTTTGCCTGTTTTCTCAGTCAAACAAGGACCTTCCATTCATTTATCATCACAAAAACATAAAACTGATGCTGTTATAGTTGACACTCCCATAAACAATGAGATGAACTCTTATTCAAGTTTAGAGAGTTCATATAACAGAATATCATATACATTTAATTAGAGGAACTCTATCTTGAAAGCAGATTTATCCTGCCTTCATGGGTGGTTATCATGATCAAAAGCTTCTTCTTAAAATCCTCGTGTGCTTGTTCCACTAAATGATCATCGTCCCATTCATCACGATAGTTATCTGGCCGAGCAATTCTGTTTATTCCACATGAAATATACATCTGCCGCCGCCATTCTTCTATAACTGGATATCCGCATTCAGCAGTCAACCAATCATCATACTCAAACTGCAGTAGTAAAAACAGGATAAATCTTGATAAATTGCCCAACATGTTGTCCCTAAGGTGGTGCCCTTTACTGCAAGCCACACTTAGTTATCTGCAAAAGTTCTGAGATAATATGCATCTCAAAAGTTCTCAGTTCGTGTGCATCTCAAATATCCCAATCATTAAAAGTTACACATGACCCTCGATAAATTCACTGCATTTTAACTTTAACTGCTAAATTATTAGACAGACTAGCATAACTTGTATTATAACACCAACTCATGCGACTATATGCATCTTTCACCCTCATACTACCAGATCAAGTCATTTTAAAATTCTAAAAAAAAGTCGGACCAAATAATCGTAATACAATGTCTAGAAATTGCTTTAGCAAATAACCCAATTTGAAATAGCTCGAACTTGTTATTGGGAAGTTTTGAACTCAAATTTGAGCTAACTCATGAAAACTCTTTTTTTTTTTGGCTTAGTTGAACAAAATGGCCAGGGAAAAAAAATTACAAAATCAAACTATTTGAAAACTCATTTTGAACTAAAAGTGTTTCAGAGGAAACCAAAGCATTTGTTGCTCAAAAAATACTTATGAGATGTAGTAAAAGCAAGCAGCTTGTGTTCCAGGGTTCATAAGCAGGGTGAGCTCCTTATGCTGAAGCCATCATCAATCATCATTAGAGAGGATACTTATGAGATACAGTAAAAGCAAGCAGTTTGTTCCAGAATTCATATAAGCAGGGTGAGCTCCTTATGCTGGAGCCATCATCATTAGAGAGGAGTCTCCGAAGGACTTTTCCAGCATTCAGAAATGAATGGATATTTCAATAGAGAACTACCTGACAGTTTGACAAGTTATGCATGTATCTTCTGGGCCAGCCAGCAACTTCAACATCTGTGTATAAAGCTTTCACATCAACCATCATCTCCTCGGGAGTTGGAAGTGCAATCCTTCCAGATAAAACACCAGCTACCCACTTGCTTTGCAGCTCCATCAAGGGGAAAGGAATCACCTACAACCATAGGCATGAATTGGTTAGACTACCATCACTTGACATGCTAGTCCATCATTGATTGAGAAATAGCAGCACCAAAACCTTCCATGGTAATCCTACGAAAGAAAGCTGAGGAGCCAGTGATGGTGGGAATACGTGCTTGTAGAGTGGACCAACACAATTGTCGTCCACAGTCACAACACCATACGTCTCAAGAAATGGAAAATGATATCTGTAACTGAAACAGCTCAGGAATATTCAGCTGATGCTCGAGAGGTTCAAGTGTAAAGTATAGAGTAAAAAGTTGTAAATGCTATTGAGAAACGAACTGATGCATCAAACGCGACAATATGGGCCATGTTTTTCACAAACAAATTCACAATTTTGTTATCCTCATGATTAATAATGGTTATGCTGCTAAATTTGGTTATGCCACTACAATTTCCAAACATCATTTGTTAGTGACTAGTTTATCTTTATTGTTGATGATTATTACTCAGATATCTGAAAATTTGATATTTGTGACCTTATCAATGCTGTCTCTAGCAAGAATAGAAGATTCATATTGTCAGAGGGTAAAGAACATAAATCTGGCATATCAACCGAGTATCCAGCTACATCCCTTGAGTAGCTCAGGTGATTAGTACCCAGTGGTGGTAACGGGTTTGTTCCGGTGTCCAATCCCCAAGCTTCCAAATTTGTTGGAAATGTAGGGCCTTTGCCCCCCCTAAGTCAGAGTAAAAGGCTTAACTAATTATAAGAAAAAGAAAAGCTGTGTATTCAACTTCCAATCAATCATTGCAAAAAATAATAATAATAATAATAAAACAAAAAAAAAACCAAACCAAACCAAGAGAGTGTATGGGCCACCTAAATTTAAGTCAAATCATAGTGAAATACTTCAGCACCCTCATAGCAAAATTTCTTGAGCAAAACGCATCCAAGAAAGCAGCAAAGTATGCCTTGAAAATCTTCCAGCGTCAATATGTTAAGTATTACCCTGTACAATGGAGTATAACGTCAACATGGACTGAACTTCCATCATAGAATGTCACTGTGCCATCTTTGTGCGCGCTCTCTATCTGCATAACCCTCACTGGTATTAGCCTTGAACAGCAACTACACATGAAATTTCCACCCAATGAACATAAACTTCCCTGTATCTCACTCACCAGGGAAGAGAACTTTTACCATAGAATGAAGCCACATATTATCAAAACCAGGCTGCTTTGTTGGAGTTCCATCAGGTGCTGATCTACTTGCAATATGGACTTCTTTGGCAAATTTAGCAATATCTCTCGAGATATCAACAGCACTAGCTGAACTTCCAATCAAAACCACGACCTGTTCCAAAATAGAAGTCAAATGTCAAACTATGCACTTCTACTTGGAAGATATCGTGAGAAAATTAGTAAGACAAGTAAGAAGCAATTTTCAGGGCACTTACTTCACCAAGTATAAAGAAGCTCTATTTCACTCAGGTTAATTTTTATTCTGCATCACACAATAAGTGAGGATGAGATGACAAAGTGGATACATACTTGATCATGGAATGGCTCAGGGACACGATAGTTGTGACTGTGTATCTGCTTTCCATGCCATCCATCACTGCCTGATGCATATATGAGCACACACACATACCAGTAAGATTCAGCAAGGAAAACCAAAAATATTCTACTTTATAAAATACAAGTGCAATAGACGATGATTCATATTGTTTTTTATGAAACATATATCCATCACTCAAATCAATAAGGATAACTAAGACTTCTATCCTCTTCTACATGAAAAATACAAAGTCTTGTGAAGCTTCTTATCGCGAATCACTAGTGCACAGAGGATGATTCATATTATTTTCTGAACATATAGAAATAAGTTTTGTGATGTCATGACATATTGAAACAAATATGTTTCTACAGAGCTAGCAGCAAAAGAATGTGTATGACATCAAATTGAAGTGCTCGAATAGCTCAATATAATTTGCAAAGGTTTGACAGTTTCAAGTTTTAGGTTCCCGCATAAAATAAGTCAATCGTCATGTTATCAAGTAAATTTACCCAAAACCATCAAGCATCGCCCTACTAGGTTTAGAAGATAAAAAACATTTTGGTCCCCTCTAGTTTCAGGGTTTTTCATTTTAAACCATGTGTTCAAAACGTAACAAAACAGACCATGTAGTTACAATAATTTCACTTTAAATCCAAATTTAGTAACGGCCGTTTGTTGAAACACATGGTTTAAAATGAAAGAGAAAATATCATTTTGATCCCATCTAGGTTCAGGGTTTTTCATTTTAAACCCTATGGTTACAATAATTTCATTTTAAACCTAAATTTAGTAACGACCATTACAGACTTAACGCCAAACGGTCGTCTCGTCGTCAGCCTCGCCACCAGCTCGTTCGCCGCCCCATTACAATCATAGCTGTCAAAGCAAGCATCTCATACATGGACTGGGTGAAGAGCATGTTGACCACAGAGAGGGCCGGAGGGTACTCGAGGATGCGCCGGAGGCGGAGCAACGTCTTGGTTTGCGACGAAGAGAGCTGGGAAGAGCTTGCATGGGTGGCGGCGGCAAACTGCAGGAGTAGAAGGCCACCAATGTGAAGGGAGAAATTAGAGTAATGGCCTCTTGGGTCGTCTTAAAATCCCATCTTGGGTCACCTAAGATCTCAGCCTGTCGAGAGAGATCTGGAGGTGGGGTGCCCAGACGGTCTGGCGGCGGGAAGCCGCATGCGGCTAAAGGGAGATAAGTGAGGGAAGAGAGAGAACAAAATAAACCAGTCAACATTGGGTCAAAGCCAGTTTGACGTTAAGTCTGTAACGGCCGTTACTAAATTTGAGTTTAAAGTGAAATTATTGTAACCACATGTCTGTTTTGTTACGTTTTGAAACATAGTGTTTAAATTAAAATTATCGTAACCATAGGGTTTAAAATGAAACATAGGGACCAAAATGGTATTTTTCCAAAATGAATTACTAACGGCCATTAAGTCAAGAAACAGCCGTCAGTAATTTGGGTTCTAAGTGAAATTATTGTAATTACATGGTCTGTTTTGTTACATTTTGAAACACATGGTTTAAAATGAAAAACCCTGAAACTAAGGGGACCAAACTGATTTTTACCCTAGGTTTAGATGCATAAATCCTTCCCTAATTGTTATATCGAGTAATCTGCCATTACTGATATGCCATTTTGGAGCCTCTTTTAGAATGCTCATCTGTCTCATAGTTCTTCTCCTCCACTTCATACACCTTCAAGACAAACTCGGGCTTCAATTCCATAGGAGCTTAATGTGATCTTCTATGCAGATACGAAACCTTCTTAGTAAATTTGCCATTTTGTTGTCCTCATAGTGCCACTCACATGCTTCGATATTCTAACCAGCAATTCTCCTACAGTGCACGCAGACAAATTTCATTCGAAAACTCAACCATCTAGCTATTATGAGATTATATCGAGGAAGAGAACTAAGGAAACTTTAGAATTAAACGAAAACCAGCAGATTTGCCAATTAGATAGACAAAAGTGCAGTATTTAGTATAAGAAAGCATCAATAATAAGCCTCACAAAAGAAGAGAGTACCAGGAATCTCCGCGGGTCGAGGTTCGGTGTAGTGCCCGTTGCAAACCACCACACCATCATAGACCTCCTTCTCATCCTTCCCATTTCCGACCCTCCTCGACTTCACCGTCCACAGCCCGTCTCCGTCCATCTCCACCCGAATTACTTCCGTCCCAAATCTCACCAACTCATAGAGATCGAAATCCTTCGCAAAGTCCTCGAGATACCGAAGCACCTCCCGATGCCCTGGGAACCGTCTGGGATCCCCACCGTCTTTTGCGACAAAGGGGTAGTCGAGGAATCCCATGCTCTCGCGGGGGAGGTTGGTCCGGAGGGAGTCGTAGAGGCTCGAGTGGACGACCTCGCGGGCGGGGTCGAGCCCCAAGGGGTTGGACTCAACGGCGGGCGTGTATATCCAGGTGCCACCGACGCCGGTACCGCTCTCGAATAGCACGACGCCATGGCCCTCGCGTCGGAGCTCCCGTGCGGCCACGAGGCCGGCGGCCCCGGCGCCGATGACGGCGACGCGGCGGCGGCGGCGGGAGAAGGACGAAGCGGGAATCGTGTGGATGGGCGTGGGCGATGATAGGAGGGAGGACGACGGCATCGGGAGCCGTCGGTGCGGTTGATTGCTGAATGAACGATTAAAATAGGACGCTTTTGGGTAAGGCATCTATTATTATTATTTTTGTGGTTTCGTCGGCCCATAGACCAGCCCAATCTTGGACCGTGTCGATCTGCGAGGCTCAAGTCCAAGTGCCCAAACAATTCATGGGCCATGGGTCCTGCCCAGCCTGATTAATACGACCCATAGTGCTTCCAATAGAGCTTGATCTAGAAAAATCCAGAACCAGTACAGCCGAGTCTTTGACCTGGTCATCCGTTGGTACGATGGTTATATAGAGAAATCCAAACATTGTAAGACTCTCTTGTGAAATGGGTTTTGGATTGACACACTTGGATCAGACCATGATGACGGTCCCCTCCTCTTCCGTTTCAATGCAGTACAAACTGGACCCAAATGGTGAGCGTGATGTCGTTGGGCTGAGCCATGTGATGTGCCCCACCAGCTAATAATAATCCCTGGACAGTGAATAGCAAACATATGGGCCTCCTCCTCCGCCTGGACCGACCGTCTATTTTGGCTGGTCCCCAATCCGACACTGACCAACTGCTGCAGCTGACCTCTTTTATCCCTGGACATGGGCTCGTGTCTGGTCCTCGGCATTTGGAAAGAAAGAGAACAGGGACACCATCATATGTCCCAGTTTTACTTTCCTTTGAGAGTTAAGAACCCTGGAGCCATCCATTTATATCCAGCTTCAGAGAACACAGAGTTGTCCTCAGAGACACAGCATCATCCATCAGACTTATCCTCAGTACTCAAATGTGAATTCAATTCACCTAAACCATCCTCTAATAATCATATCATATGATGTTAGACGGTAGACCAGTTGCATGGAGATGCCCATTTGGCTGCAGCTCTAAGCAGAGGAATCTCACCATGCCCATCATTGAATTCTAAGAGATTTCTGGATCCATATCTGGCATGGTAGCATAACACCAGTTGCTGATGTTCCACTCCAGATATAATAATGGCAAGATCCACTCAAAATAAAGATGTATGCTAGTCATAATCGTACTTATCAAATCTCTGATCACGATGAACATGATTGTTGCCATAAATATTATCCAACATTTTATGCTCGATTTTTTTTTATTGACTCTTACATGAATGTATAAATATTGACTTTTACCTCAAATTATATGCCTTAAAACATAATTCAAATGATTCACCAGTCACCGCTACTCAGACCTTAATTCGTTGTTTTGTTTTTGATTAGTTGAGGCCGGAAGCTGGGTAACCAAAAAGGGAAGAAAAAAGTTACAAAATCAGAGGTAAAGAGGAGGCCGAGGAGCTAGGCGAGTCACTCAGATTTGAGGGACCCAAGGATTCGCCCAAACAGAGCCCGCTAGGGCGTCCGCTTGTGAGTTGAACTCACATGGAATATGAACAAAAAGAATCTTACTAAACTGGGAAGCCAATTTCCAAAGATGAGACAAGATATTAATTAGTTCTCGCGGCCAGACCATTCGCTCGGATGCATAATCAATGCCAAGGAGGGAGTAGGATGCAAGGATCATGGCGTATAACCCTCTGCGCTTAGCTTCGGATAGCCCACCCTTCATAGCAAGTATTTATGCTTCGACAATGGAGGTGTCGATAGCTCTGGCTGACCAACACCAAGTGGGCTGGCAACCATCAGGGAAGAGGATTGTCGCGAGTTTAGCGGCGTCCGTGAGGAGAACAGGGGAGGGGTCTAAGATGCCGGGAAGATGAGAGATCTTGGATGGGATGAAAAATATAGAGTATTCCTTGATTTGCCATGGATATGAGTCTTGCAAGCTTGTCTGCAGGGAGGGCTTGGTCAACAAATAGAGCTTCATTTCTATTCTTCCAAAGCCACCAAAGGGTATATCCAAGCCATGTTTTTTTCCCCGCAGAGGTTGTTCTTGGAGAGGAGGAGATGATGTTCCAGCACTAATCAAAGGAAGAAGGTTGTTGGTGGTCGCGGAAGATGATGGCTAAGACATCCTTGGAGTCGGCCCTCCGGGCAGCTTTCGACAGTGATCACGGCCGGAAAACCAAACCAAACTTGGTGAGTTGGTAGATCTGATGCTCATGAAGCTACTCATGGCTTCAAAACCGGAAAACCATCACTTGTACATGGAGATTTACTCAAAACAAACCCGAATTTGACGAAAACGACGAAGAACATGAGAAACCCAATCAAATCCGTAGGTAGAGACCCTACCTCGACAAGAGCTACTTCAATCCACGAAGCCAAGCCTTGGATTTTCCTAAATCCTCTCAAGATTTCGCCGGATTTGAGCCCAATCGCAGCGGAATCGAAAAGAAGAAGAAAGGAAGCATCGCGTCCGCTCTTATACGGACGCTCTAGTTCGAGTGGGATCGATCCAAGTTGCACTCAAGATGGTCTGTTCACTGGTGGAAGTTGGATCGATCTATGGGTATGTTTGGATCGATCCCGTGTTTCCCAGGAACAGTGTTTGAGGGTAACAAATAATAGTTCTCTTGGTTTTTTCCGAGTCGGATCGATCCAAGGGCAAGTCGGATCGATCCGAGGCAAGTCAGATCGATCCGAGGCCAAGTTGGATCGATCCGAGGGCAAGTCGGATCAATCCATGGGTATGTTGGATCGATCCAACGTGCACCTGA
Organism: Narthecium ossifragum; assembly: GCA_963920575.1. NCBI lineage: Eukaryota > Viridiplantae > Streptophyta > Magnoliopsida > Dioscoreales > Nartheciaceae > Narthecium > Narthecium ossifragum. Next base: position 11,648,423 of record OY986963.1, read on the forward strand.
ATGTGTCTTTGAGGCTGTTTTGCCCGCGGTGCTTCGTATGTATGCGGTTTTTGTGGTTTTGCCCGCGGGGCTTGCTATGATAGTTTGTTTACCGCTTTAATGGCATGTTTAGAGATATTCCTATAAACTGCTGTCTGTTACTTCTTTGTCGTTGAACCGGGAAAGCGATGACTCCCAGGATTGTGTAGAATAAATGGACTGACTGTATGCCCTTTATCGCTTTGTGGGTAACCGAGGGAGTCATGACCCTCGGGAATGTTTAGTATAAATGGACCGAAGGTGTGCCTTTGATTGTTGCCTGTTTATACTGTTGTATTGCCTAGCTTCCTTGCGCATTAGAGGCATGTTAGGCTAGGCGTGGGTTGACCGTCGATCTGGGGCTCTCGGGTAGCTCAGATCTGACTCCTGTATCGATTGCTAAGAGGTGGATGTCGTTACCCCGACATGTGTCGTCATGCTTGGTATCCAGCATGGGTAAGGGTGCTCTACACGTGTTGAGGTTCTCCTTGTTGTGGCGGGAGAGGGTTACATGGACAGGAACCCTGGGGGTATCGATAGGATTTATGGGCTCCCTGGCAAGCCTTAGCTTTTGATTTGGAGTCTAGAGGTCGTGTTAGGTCTGTTGCTTTGAGTGCTGAGAGTTGGTTGTCATAACCACGGTCGTTCCGCCAAGTGTGGAGGTCCCGCTTGGAGAGGGGTGTCCTACTGGTATCATCATGCCCACCTTGTGTCAGGGATTGTCGGAGGTGGTCCATCCTTGAACAGTGGTTGTCGGAGGGGCGTATTTGGACAGGTACCTTTCGGGTTATTGACGGGATTTATGGGGTCCTTGGCAGGCCTCAGTACTTGACACAGAGTTAGTTCAGTTGCAGTTTCCCCTTCCTTGTGTGTATGTCGTAGAGTAGAACCCTGCTGAGCTTGTGCTCACTCCTACCCGTGCTACGTTTGCAGGTACTGGTACCAGCTCTCCTTCGGTGGGCCCCAGTTGCTCGTTCTGCGGTGGCGCGTCGACGTCAGGACATGCTTGAGGGTCAGGATGGCTTATGCTGTGCCTTTCGGGAGTCTGCTGATAATGTAATTTTTTGGAGGTTTTTAATATCTTTTGTACATAATGACTGGTTTATGTAACTCTTGATGTAACTCTGTTGTATGTATAATTTTGTAATAATAGTAGTTATTAGAATTACTTCTGCTCTCTGTTTTGTTTGTAACTGTTTCCGCCAGTTTGATGTTAGTAAATGTAGGAACCCCCCCCCTCGTGTCCCGATCCGGAAGGGTTTTCTGGGCCGGGGTGCGACAGTTGGCATGTGAAGAAAAGATGGTCCAATGATTCGACATCAGCTTTGCATCGAACACATAGGGGGTTTGTTGCGCAAGCGATGGAGGACATGAATTCGGAGGTGGAGATCTTCATGTGGAACAAGCGCTAGAGGAAGAATTTGACGCGTGGGCCGACATGTGCTTTTCAGAGGTTCAACCATCTTGCACTTTGTTCCTCGCCATTCCACGTTGGTCTGCGGGCGTTGGCGAGCCAAAGGTGGATGGAAGCCGTGGAGATCATGCCACAGAACGAGACCACCCATCAGGAGGTGTCAATAAAACTTATAGTATATAACTAAAATATTAACAGCAAAAATCACTTTCTTTAAAAAAGCCAGCACAAAAAAAATAACTGAAAAGGCACTAAGAGCATAAGGTGGTTGGAGGCTACGGATTCTCGAGCAGGATCCCTGAAGAACAGTGGAGTCCAAAAGGCTTGGAAACAATTGAGAGAGGGAACTAATCAAAACCACAACCATTGGGGTTCTTCTCGAAAGAATTAAAAGAATATACACAGATGACAAAAGAAAAAAAAGAAAAGGGTCACTGGAGTTAGGTCCGTCTAATGTTGTCAGAGGACGAAGAGGAGAATATTTCAATAACCGCGACGTCGAGAGTCGAGAGAGACTTGGGGCGCTCTAGGGTTTCCTGGTGAAATCTATTAAATTTCCAGGGAAAGTACATATCTTTTTAAAGCTTTTTTGCGCCGCGACTGTCTGTGGCAGGGGCGGACCCATTCACATATCAGGGGGGGCCTGGCCCCCCCTGAATTTTTTTTTCCTTTAATCCTCGTGGGACCCACGCCCCCACAACCCCACTCAAATGTCACTGGCCTCCCCTCACCTTGACCCTTCCTCCCTTGCCCCCCCCCCTCAGCAGAGAGGCTGGGTCCGCCCCTGGTATGTGGTGAGAAAAAAACAATGAAGTATCTTTTTTACGTGGTTTAAGAGTGATCCCACCAGTCCAAATGTACATCAAAATATGTTTATTTTAAACACAAACATAATTACGTCCTGCCCAAAAAAAAAAAAAGTGTGTGAGGGTTAGAAACGCAATTCCAAACGGAGTCTTGAAATGACTACTTATCAATAGAAGTTTTGAAGTAACACGCTCCTGATATTCGGCTCTGCACTCTACCTAACCAGTCAGTAAAAACAGCCAGAGTGCACCTACTCAGTCCCATTCCACTCTCCGACCTCAATATTCCATAACCAAATAGCTAACCTTGCATAGTACTTATGTAGAATACCACTCCTAACCAATCCAGACGCCGAAATGCGCAATTGTAAAGCGGTTTACACTTTATATAAGTCCATACTTTACCACACAGAATTAAGATAAGAAAGATGATGTCATCATCATCTTATGAACGCCCACCATTAGCACTCCCATAAAATTCCAACCCTATTTATCTACTAATGATTCCAATCCTCTCTCTCTCTCTCTCTCTCTCTCTCTCTGACCTTTTCCCAGCTCAGTCAACGTTCTGTCCTCTCACCTCGGACCCCAAAACTAGACCCATCAAAAGGACTCCGTCCATGGGACCCACAAACGTAGATAGAGGAACGGAGATGATTGGCCGGGGCGTTGTTCTGGGCGAGGTTTTCGGGGGACGTTTCCATATCGAGCCCGACCCGACCAATTAACACACTCCCAGATTCGATCCGGCGTCCGTTTGCGATCCACGGAAGCAGGCCGGCCTGCCTCTCGTGGTCCCCTTACCCGGTGGACCCCCACACGCGCGGGTCACGAGTACGACGCCCACCGTCCCCTTCCCTTAATTGAGCCCATTCTTCCCAAGCTGCCCTCGAATCTCCTCCCTATTGGACGTCCGAAGCCCCCGGGGGCATTACGGGAATAAGTTATTGAGCAGTGTCCGCAGAGAAGAGAAAGGTTTCATCCTTTTTAATTTGAGTCAGGGTGAGCAAAATTGAATCGAATTTTTAGAACTCAGCCGAACCGAATCGAACAATTCGGTTTGGTTTTTCGGTATATTCGGTTCGGTTCGGGTTTTTTTTTCTTCAAAAATTCGATATTCGGTTCGGTTTCGATTTTTATTTTTAAAATTCGATAAATACCGAAATACCGAAATTTTTAAAATTATATAGCTTATTTCGGTTCGGTTTTATATTGTAAGTAAAAAAATTACGAATTATTTCAGTTTTTTCGGTTCGGCTTTTTCATGAATTCGGTTCGGTTCGGTTTTTAAATTAGTGTACCGAATTAATTCGGTTCGGTTCGGTTCGATTTTATGCCTTAATTCGGTTCGGTTTTTTAAATCATGAAATTTCGATATTTCGGTATTCGATATTTCGGTTCGGTATTTATCGAATTCTCACCCTTAATTTGAGTGCTCTAATCCTCATTAATATGTCCAGTTTTATACATAACTCAGGGTTGTCGTCGAGTTATATTTATTATTATTTGCGTTTGGTAATGAGTCAGGAAGTGGACTGAGAGTTACCTAACAGAAGTAGTTAGATGATTCTCTGTGCTTACGTAGTTGGAGACTTTGTGTGTAAATTAATAGTTTGAAAGCCACATGGGGAATCATGTAAATTAAAAAAGTCGTGTTGAGCATCATCATAGCTCACTTTTGTTTCAATGTTTTTTTAGCTAAGATTTTTGTTTTGCATGGCATGATTATAGTTTATTAAGGATAAAGGGTTTAGTTTGTGATTCTTGTACTTGAACATGTCCGTCATCCATCCGGGCATCTAATGATATGTTTCTTTTCTAATTACATGAGCCCGAAGGCCAGAGAACAGGTAGGAGAATAAAATACAGCAACCTCGCAACACTACAGGTGAGGACACGGCCCTACAAACACAATGGATGAAAGAACACCCAAAATCAAAAACACCGATCCATGGATAAAAGCTGGAATAAAAGTTATTTTATTTTGATATTTGGTTAAAAAATAGGGATAAAGGAATAATGATTATTTGGAATAAGGAAATGGTGTTGGGATGAAAAAGGTGGAATATGAATAGGGATTGGTGAGGTGGAAAGTAAATTTAACTTTTGAAATTTTTATGAGACATATTGGTTGTTTAATTAATAATATGATAATGCATATAATATTCACATTGGCTTTAATAAATTATTAAGAATATAATAATACATATAATTTGATAAAGCATATAATTTAATTAATAATATTTTCTCGTTTGATTAATATTATGATGCATATATTAGAATATATTTAACATAATCAACCTGAATATATTCTAATAAAGTATAATATTACCATATCATATCAACGCCTGCTTATTTGCCATCTTTGGCGGACGCTCGCTCCTCCGCCATCATCGGTATCGATGTCCGCCCGTCCTCCACCGGGTCGTAGGGCTCGGCGGTGTTAAGGACGTTCTTGCTGGTGTCGTGGCCGTCGGTGACGAACACGTGGCCTCCACCTACGACTGACGTGGAAACGTTTCGCATTGCCAGATGACATGGCATGGCCACATGGCATATCATGGTGACCATGGCATAGTCATACACATCAATGCATCCACATGCGAACCCATTTATATGAATATAATATTATTATTTTAATAAGATTATTAAAATAATAAAAAATAAGTAAATGCCACTTTTGAATTTTTTATGGAACATATTGGTAGTTTAATTAATTATATGATAATGCATATAATATTCACATTGGTTTTAATCAATTACTTAAGAATATGGTAATACATATAAAATGATAATACATATAATTTAATTAATAAATATTTTCATGGTTGCCGGAGAGAACGCGTGGGGTAACGGAGGTCCGCGAAGATGGACGGCGGCCAACGAAGGGCGGCTCCAGCCACTGGATCTACTCTGAATCTGGTCGGTTGGAGGACGGGAGGCGGGATGGGTTGGAGGTCGGGAGGCTCGGTTGGTGAAGATGGAGGGGGAGAGGGAGAAAGGGTGGTCGTGGTCGTGGTTGTTGGAGAGGACACGGGGGGTGACGGGGGTCCGTGGAGATGGACGACGGCCCGCCAAGGGCGACTCCCATGGCTAGATGTCCTCTGGCTCTGGCTGGCTGGAGGATGGGAGGAGGGATGGGCTGGAGGATGGGAGGCGGGATGGGCTGGAGGTCCCCTAGCTGGGTTGGTGAAGATGGATGGAGAGAGGGAGAGAGGGTGGTGCTGCTCATGGTTGCCAGAGAGGACGCGAGGGGTGACGGCGGTCCGCAGAGATGGACGATAGCCGGCGACGGGTGGGTCCAGCGACTGGATCTCCTCTGGATCTGGCCGGCTGGAGGGCGGGAGTGGGATGGGTTGGAGGTCGAGAGGCAAGGTTGGTAAGGATGGAGACAGGACATGCTTGAATCCCGGGATAAGTATCCCCGAACCTGGGATAGGATGGATCCCGGGATTAGAATCCCTCTTTATCCCGGGATTCCTATCCCGGGATATATGTGATGTTTGGCCTTTATTCCGGGATAGGTGCAACCAATATCCCGGAACCAAACATGCCCTTACACCCTGTTTGGCGACGGGATTAGAGCTCTCGGATTTGAGCTCCACCCTCGTTAAGACCCCGGGCCCACCTCAAATTCCCCTCTCCATCCTCGTTGGCCAACGACATGTGGTACCTTGTCGGTGGCCAACGAGGCCTCGTTGGCCTCCACCCTCATTAGAAGCCCGTCGCCAAACAGGGCATTAGGGTCTTTTTGGTTGGTTGAATCACTGGTGCAAAAGGATCGTGGAATGCATGCATCCTATGGTGCATGCATCGATTATCAGATCACTTGTTTGATTGTGTATGCTGGCGGTCGTTCCATGCATCGATTGTTGCTTCAGTTGTCTAGCTAAAAATGTAGCCTTTAAACTTCATGATTGATCCACGCATCCACCATCACATCGACCGTCAGCCTCTGTGAGGAAATGATGCATTCAGGGTTGATCCATGCTTCCATCATTTTTTCAACCGTCTAGCTCAAAATGCAGCTTTCAAACTTCATGGTCGATCCATGATTTGGCCCATTTCATACGATGCACGATTTGGCCTCACAAATACATCTCACGATGCATGCATTAGTTGATGCGTGGTGAACCAAACACATGATAACTGTGGATGTTGCATCCCGCGACGCGATGCACCCTTATTCATCCCAACCAAACAAACCCTAAACCTTACAACATAGCGCTTGGGAACCCAAGCGAAGGGGGCCCACCCGGGTCAAAAATCCACTGCTGCGACCATCGTCTCTCCCTACCCATCCTAGCCAAAGAATCCGCCATGGATACAATGTGATGAAGGACATGGCGGAAAGAGACCGAGGAAAAACCCGCTACTTGCCTATAGACTTCACGGAGGAGGGAACTGGTTCCCCCCCCCCCTCCACCATACCAAAAATAATGAATCACGGCGTCCGGTCAAAACGAGCGCACACCGCGATTCCACTCGATGAATCCGCAAGCGTTCACCTCTCTCTCCCACTTGATCTCCTCTACCTCTATCTCGATCGCAACCATGATGACTCTCCGCTCGCCATATCACTGTCAGAGCATCGCCTCCGAGCTCTTTCCTCACTCCCTTCCAATCTATCTCTCCACCAACCCTTGACCATTGTCGTCCTCCTTCATCACCACCCCCCAACTCTGCCCCACTGGCCGCTAACAACCATTCCTTTGCCTTCTTGGCTCCCAGTAGCTGCCTCAACCACCTGACGACGTCCTAGAGGCCCAACGACCTCTTCCCATCGATCCTCCGGTGACGACGAATCCAATCTCTGTTCACTTTCCCTCAAATCCCACCACCGCCAACACTTTAGATTCGCTACCTCCAGCGCCGATGTTGTCGATCGAACATTGAAAATCAAATCCCAAGGTCCTCACGACTCTTCTTGTACTAGTCTTCACATCCGGCGAGCTCTTTTCACGGTTGATCTGGCTCCGACGACTCTCAACTGCTCAATTCATCGATCGTTCGATTCAGCCATTCGATTGTGCTTGATCCCTGATCCAGCATCTTAGATCTTCAATCGAGATCAGATCACGATCGCAATGCACTCCAATCAAGCTAGATTAAGCCAGATCGAGCCGTTTCAAACGTGGCATCTCCTTCCTTGATCATTATTAAGAGTTGTGACTCGTTAACGAGTAATAGAAAGATAAAAAAGGACTTAATGGAAAAAAAATATATTTGTTGGATGTGCTACTATACATCAAGGACGCAGCGGAACACTTAGGTTAGCGTATCTTAATTCACTCATCAAAACTTCTTAGAACACTTATTATCACCTCCTCGTTTGCCCACTGTGAATGATATTACTAGAATAGCACTTCAAATCCATAACATACTAACTCAATCTCCAGCACTCGCATCACTCATGTATATGAGAGATGAGGGAGAAGAAGACGGGTGTATGTCGTAGAATATACGTATGTATAAACCCTAGGTCTCACCTAGTATTTATAGAGGACTGGCCCTAAGAGTCATGATCCAACCATGACTCTGCATGCAGCTAGTGATTGAAAGTAGGTTTCGTCGAATTCATGGAGTATAAAGGATATCATGAAGGTACAATGTGCGCCCATGTTGCAATTCCAGCTTGTATGTGCCAATTCCAAGTACATCCACACTAGACTCATTCCCCATGAAAATTCTTCTGGTCCCAACTAGAACTTGACGGTACTCCATGAATCCGACTCTATGTCTCGCTATATATTCTGTGGCTCTCGAATCTACAAACCACATATAAGGAGAATGAGCGACCATTGATTGACTAGAAACAAAACATTCATCAAAAGAAACAAAGTCAGAGAGTACCTTCTTCGGCTCATTGCAATCACAAGCGAAGTGATCTGGCTTGTCACAGTTATAGCAAATCAACTTGCCTTTATCTTTCATGCCACTTCTTTTGCTCCTCTTGCGTTTGTTCTTGTCAGCATCACGTGGTTCAGTGGCTCGTTGTTCAGTCTTTTCCCCAGTTTCATGTTCCTTGCATTAGGATCTAAATGACCTACGTAGCATCAGCAACAAAAGAGCTAGGCTCAGCTTTGGCAGCCTCTAGGGGCTCACCTTTGGTAGCCTCTAGGCGCTCAGCTTCAAGCTGTAAATGATGTGACAAGTCATCGAATGTCTTAACATTCTCATTGCGCGTCATGTTTTGTTTCATCTGCTCCCATGACTGGGGAAGGGACCAAAGGACCACCTGAATCTGTTGTTCATCAGTCAGGACATGTCCTACATTGCACAACTCGTGGATCATTGATGACATGAATCTCATATGTTGTTTCATCGAGTGATACTGCTTCTTCTTATAAGAATCGAACCGCATAGTCAATCCATGCAGCCTGGCAAAAGATGTGATTCCAAACTTGTTTTTGAGGGTCTCCCACATCTCATGAGCAGTTTGGTAAGCCTCAAACTCACCTAGAAGATCGTCTTCCATGCTCACCAATAAAGTAAGGCGAGCACGACAATTCTTATTCAGCCAATTCTGATAGACCTCAAGGTCTCGGCGATGTTGAGCAGTGTTACCCAACTCAAGTTCCGGCATGACGTGTCACACCCCGACCCAGAAAACCCATCCAGGACGAGGTGTGAGGGTCCTAACACTATTCATCATCAACCGGCGCGATACAAGGCGGAAAAGACGGACAAATTAAACAATTGTATTCCAGAGGCTAAACAGATTTAATCATAATATAACATCAAGTCGTACACTGTCTGAGTTCCAATATACAGATTTACACAAAATCCCAAAAGTTATCCAAATGGTTACAACATATAAACATATATCAAAATGTACGACGAATCATCCTCCAGCAACCTCAAGCACCTCTGGATGTACTCGCGCCGCCAAAAGCCGACCCAGCCGGCTCCACCGAAGAAGAACTGCCGCCTGCACCTGCAAACGCAGCCCGGGTAGGAGTGAGCGATAAGCTCAGTAGGGTTCTACTCTACGGCACACTGAAGGGAGGAAAACAACAACAGAGTTGTCTTCCAGCTCAAGTCTAACGGATGCCACGGGTCCCACAACCCTGTCGACTCCCAAGGGATCCTACTCTTCTCAACCGACCACGCTGGGAAACTCAACCAACACGCTGGGAGGAAAGAACCAGAACTAGTAGGATCACCATTACCCAGCAGGAAACCACTGCCTGGGGACCATGTCAGGGACGTCGACACTCATCCTTAGAACTTAGCTTCGGAAGACAACCCGACCTCTAAACCTCAAACACTGATCAGAGTCAACTAGCGTGAATCCTCAAAGACATGAGACTTGATCAATAATCACACCCTACTCCTGACTACCCATCCACGGTCCTAAGGCTAGATCCGAGCTACCCGAGAGCCTCGGATCGGCGACCCAAACCATCGCCCGCCTAACCTCAAATGCTTCTAATGCATACAATGCATGAGCCCTGGCAAACATCTATCCTAGATGTCTCTATATGCCACATCAACAGTTACCAGTCCAACATATATACAATAGCCCTCGGCACTCGCCGGCAAGAGGCTAAGGTTCCACGATTCCGCATTAACTAGCACTCATAGCTAGTTAATGGCTAAGCAATCAATTAAGCATTTAACTACAAACAAACAAGTATTAAATGCAAGTGAAACCTTAGATTTACCCAAAAAGAGAGTTATTCGAATCGATTCTCAAACCCGATGAAAATTCTTTGAAAACCTCATCAAATCCCCCTACATGCTTCCCAACATGTTTAGATACTAATCCCAAATCAAATCCACCAAAGAAAAGCTAGAAAACCAAGTCCAAGTGGTCACGGACGATGCCACGGTCGATCCGTGGATCGACCGTGAGACCACGGACGATGTCACGGTCGATCCACTGATCGACCGTGAGGCCAAAACGAAGAAAACCCCATGGGCGACGGTCGATCGGCCCATCGACCGTCGAGAGCCCAAAACGGGACAGAGCCTCACGGACGATGCGATGGTCGATCCGACGGTCGACCGTGAGGCGGGATGAAAAAGAGAAAGGACCCACGGTCGATCGACCCATCGACCGTGGGATGGCCAAAATCCCGACAGAGCCTGACGGTCGATCCGACGGTCGACCGTCCGGCCCAAAAAGGGTAAAACCACACTTGACGGTCGATGCACCGATCGACCGTCGAGCCTTGGCACAGTTCATCAGAACAGTGCCAGAAATCCATTTATTTGGATTTGAAGTATCAAATCATGTTGGAATTAAATGAGATTTTGCAAGCAAGCGTATTTAATGATGGAAAAGCTAATGAAATGAAGAAATCCAGGTTTTGACGGTTAAATCTTCTATCTAGGTCCAAATGGACAAAAACCGACAAAACGGCGATAATACGGAAACCAACCGTTAGAATACGGAAAGCCAGTGATAGAAATACTGGAAGCAAGCTATGTTACACATGCATTCATCCACACAACATTCTAACAAGTATTCCTACAGCGAAAGCACATAAAACCTATCCTAGGAGAACCCGATCCAAGGATCGAGGTAGAAACACCTACTTGAGCAAGTAGGGTAGCTCCTCCACGCGTCCCGCTGGTCAAGCCGACAAGATCCGCGATCCGAAGCCCAAGACTCCAAACCCTAGCTCAGCCGAATGAGAGAGAGAAGGAGAAAACGACAGGTGAAGGAGGAGAGAGGGAAAGAGAAAAAGGGACTTGGCTTATATAGACATTCCAAATCTATCTCAGCCGTCCAAATCGATCTTTCCCGATCGAGCTCCGATCCTACGATCGGACGCACCCTAGGGAATCTAATCAAACACATACATCAATCAAAGTCAGTGTGTGGAACGCGGGTGTGAAACCGATCACCAGAGGGCATATTTACCAAAATGCCCCCGGGGTCCAAAACCGCCACACGATCGCTCGATCGTGCCCGACGCGGAACCAAACCAACAGGAAACCGGCTCTCGACCCACGTGGTCGAGTCAGGTCTGAGGGACGGGCCCTCACAGGCGTCCCCCATTTTAAAATGTCAATTACTTTACAAAAAAATTGTAGTTACTTCACACTTCAACTACTAGCTACTACCCATTTAAAATGGTATTTACTTGCCGAGTTTTGGTGGTCACTTCTCCATTGTAATGGTACTTACTTCCCCAAAGTATTAGTAGTTACTTTCCTGTTGTAATGGTAGTTATTTCCCTAATACAATGGTGGTCACTTCCTATTATACTTGTAGTTACTTTTCTAAGTATGGGTAGTTACTTCTCCAAGTATGGGTAGTTACTTCCCCAGTATAATGATAGTTACTTCTCCAAGTATGGGTACTTACTTCGCAAAAAATTGTAGTTACTTCAAACTTCACCGGTAGTTGCTTCCCATTTTAAAATGTCAATTACTTTCCAAAAAAATTATAGTTACTTCACACTTCAACTGCTAGCTACTACCCATTTAAAATGGTATTTACTTGTCGAGTTTTGGTGGTTACTTCCCCATTGTAATGGTACTTACTTCCCCCAAGTATTAGTAGTTACTTTCCTGTTGTAATGGTAGTTACTTCCCTAATACAATGGTGGTCACTTCCTATTATACTTACGGCATGTTTGGTTGGACATAACCGCCGAGAATGGAATGGTCAAATCCTTGGTCAAATCCCATTCCGTTGTTTGGTTAGACATTAAAGTTGGAAATGGAATTCTCCATTCCTGACAAGTTGGGAATGAGGCAATCCCATCTAATACCTCGGAATGCCTAATTCCATTCCCGACGGAATGGCGGTTAATGGTGGTTAAAAAATTAAATTACTAATCTACCCTTAATCGGATCTCTCTATGTTAAAAAAAGAGGGTATTTTAGTTATCTGTATTTCATTCCTATTCCATTCCCAGGCTTCTGTTTGTATACCAAACATGGTAATGCTTCATTCCCATTCCCAATCCTGATATTACAAAATCACCTTGGTAATAGACCATTCCTAATCCCAATCCCATTCCATTCCCATTCCTAATCCCATTCCCATTCCCATTCCCATTCCTTGTGCGAACCAAACATGCCGTTATAGTTACTTTTCCAAGTATGGGTAGTTACTTCTCCAAGTATGGGTAGTTACTTCCCCAGTATAATGATAGTTACTTTCCCATTGTAATGGTAGTTACTTCTCTAATATGATGGTAGTTACTTCCCATCATAATGGTAGTTACTTGTCATTTAAATGGCAATTACTTTACAAAAAAACTGTAGTTACTTCACACTTAAACTGTAGTTACTTCACCAAAAAAAATTTCAAATTTTTTTATATTTTCCGGTATTTTTTTATACTTTTCTACTATTTTTTCTCATTTTTTTCCGGTAATTTTCCTATTTTCTGGTATTTACCAACTATTTTTCAGTATTTCCTTTTTTACTCTTAATGCCCCCATTAATGCATGCATCCAGTCATAAAGTAGATGCATGCATGCCTTCCATGTATTGGGAATAGGTGTATATATTCCCAACCACTCCATTTAATGCCAACCACCTAATTCAAAAACTATTCATCCATCTCTCATTTAAAAAAATACATAAAGGGTATTTTAGAGATAAAAAAAGTACAGCTGTCTAAAAATGGACTAAATGACTTAAAATCTTTCAAGAAGACTAAATAGCAAATAACTTCTCCCAAAGAGACTAAACAGTAATTTTCTCTATTATTAATCTCATATGTGAGACCTTGTGACATCAGAAAAGAATTGTATTATTTTTGCATTTGGATTCTGTTTGGCACACTAGAAACCTTTTTAAAGCCGGAATTCTCTTTCGCTTTAATCCAAAGCTAAAGCCTACAACAGCATGTGCTGTAACATAACAGAGTTCTTCTAGTGTTTGGTAATTGGACCATGACCAGTCCAATTCAAACCATTCAGAATCCCTAATCGTTTGCAGAGTGAAAAATAATATGCATGCAGGCCTGATGATATAAAGTCTAATTTGGGTTCTTTGGGGTTTGGCATTATCCAAAGGAAAAGGGGGCTTTGGATGTATGGATAGAGAAGAAAAGCATTAAAGAAACCCATCAAGCGCAAGAAACCCAAGTGCTGCTCTTTCTTTCTATTACATGGATATTAATGCTCTATAAAGAATTCCCAAAGTAGAGAAGATCTCAAAGTAGGGTATAAAAGCTAGTCATTGGTTTCTTAAGCACTATTCCCTATACTCCACTTAATCAAGAGTTTGTAAGATAAATGTATTGAGGAAGTGAGACAGACTAACACTTGGACAAGAGAGAGAGAGAGAGAGAGGCATAGCTTCCCAAGAACAACTATATATGTTCCAATCTCTTTATGCATCTCTGCCAGAACCTATATGATTGAACTGAATCTAACAATCCTCTAGTAAGCTTTTTCTTTTAGACTCAGCACCATTAATTAATAGGGTAAACAGCAAGGCTTCCTATACCTCACCAGTAGTCCTTCATCTTTTGCAATAGCTGTAGTGCCCAAGTGCAGGTTACAATGGCTTCTAACAGATGGATGTTACTGGCTGTTCTTGTCTTCTTGGCTCTTTTATCTATCCAATTTGAGGAGGTGTATGCCATTAGAGATGCAGGGCTTGTGCTCAATTTTGATGGAAGTCATTCATTAGTAGTATCAAAGAAGCTTCTCTTTTTTATGGGCAAGGATGAGGCAGGCCTGGATGCCAGGAGGACATCCATTGCGCCAGCCTCATCGTTCGATCTCGACAGAATGAGCAAACGGAGAGTTCGAAGAGGGTCAGATCCAATTCACAACAAAAGCTGATATGTGTAACTATCAGCACAAATGAAGAAGAAGAAGAAGAAATTGAGAAGAAACAAGGTTCATCACCAATTGTTTCTCTTTTTTTGTCTTCCTTGTTTTACCCTCTCTCTTCTGGATTACGTGTAGTTGGTTGATATCGTTTAGAGATTAAGAAAAGGGAGAAGATTCAAGTTGAGAGAGGTGTGATGTTTGTTATATTTCTTGAGTAGTAGAGTTTTGCAATTGCTAACCAATTTTTTTTGGAAAAGATGTGCTTAGAGTTGATCATGGTCAAGAAAGTTTCCTTGTGTAGCATAAGAAGCAGATCAAACAGGGTATGAATCATGTTCGTAGCGGTCTGATCATAGACCGACTCTTTTCTTCTTTTCTTTAGGCCAAGGTTCCGATTCGATCTACAAATATCTGCACAGTTTGTTGTTTAATTGTGACAGTTGTGACTCGCACTGCATCAAGTGAGTCCAAATATGCTGAAGCTGATAGAGATATATTCCTTTTAGGATAAGTATTTGTGCAGACGCCGGCCCACACCACACCACACGGTATGGGCCGTATGGCATGCATTCCGCGGCGCGGCCTTTTTCATAACTATTTCTAATATCTAATGATCAGGGAGATATATCTGTACCGCGTATAATTACTCGTCTTTTCTATCTTCTTTTAAATAACTATTTTTCGTGCGCATACCGCCTATAATTACTCGTTTTTTCTTTGTCGCGATGCTGGCCTCCTCCAACCTTAGGTGCTGTCACTTTCCCGTGTTTATAACTGATCGATATGTGGTTCAAGTACGTAGTCCGCTGGGCAACGCGAGAATTAGGAAACAAGAAAGAAAGCGAGTGGGACTCTTTCTCGCACTCATTTTGCATTTGACCGTTTCAGTCCGTTGTATCTATTAATATTTCCAGCACCCCATCATGGTCTCGACATCACACAACAATAACAACAACATTGTCCACAAACCAAAGGCCCAGAATGGCTCCGGCAATCCACCGGCGGCTCCGCCACCAAAAGCCTTCTACCACTGAAACTCCATCAAGGAGCTAGCCACGGTCCGTCGCTTTAGTCGCCTCGCGTGGTCCGGCGTGGAGATACAGGCGAGGAGGATGGGATCAGAGTAATTATTAAGAGGAGGCGACGAAGACGACGGCGGCCGTGGCGGCAGTGGATTTCCGTAGCCATTCTCGGCCTTTGGTTTGTGGACCATGTTGTTGTTATTGCTGAGTGATGTAGTACTATATGTACGTAGTTGCAAAGTGACAGGATCACAATGGGCTTACAAGAATTTTATAGATAGATCGATATCGGTTTCTGTTTCTATTTTTCGGGTGGTGCCACGGCGACGACAGAGGCGGATCCTGGCCGGAGTGGTGGCGGCATGGCGGCGACGGGGAGCTTTGTTACACTTACGAGAAGGGGCCCCGCAATGGCCTCTGATTAAATCAACGACGGTTCGTTTCGAATCGGCCACTATCAGCCGTCCGATCGGTTGGGGCCAGACTCAAGCTCAACTAACGGCAAGCGTACGTGCAACCGGCCTCCATCCACCACACGTTTGCTACGAGATGTTTTGATATAAAGGCATGCGAACAGTGGATTCGTATATTAGACGCAGGGCTTGTGGTCACTCTTTTTATGCATGGAAACCATGTACTAGTAGTATATATATAAAAGAAGCTTCTCTCTAATAAGTAATAACAGCAACAGTCACGTCCAATATTTGCACCAGCTTCATCATTTCATTTGATCTTTAGTCTTGACAAAAATGATGAAGACAAGGCAGAAGATTTAAGTTGAAGGAGTTGTGATGTTTGTTAATTATGTTCCTCGAGTAGTAGAAGGGTTTAATTTTTTAGCTGGAGTTGCAATTAGTTGTTCATGATCCTTTGCTTGGAAAAGACCTGCTTAGAGTTTATCATGATCAAGAAATTTCTCCTTGTGTAGTATGGAAGCAGATCAAACATACCCATGAGAATTAATGCAAGTCAAAAGGGTTTGAATATAAACCCTTTTCAATCGGTGGGGGGCATAGGAAGAAGTACATCGACAGGCCCACTACAGGCGAGGCCTAGCCCAAGCCCAAAAGACCGGGCCGAGTGCAGGCAGATGTAGGCCGAGAAGTTTGGTCAGCTCAAACACACTTTCAGTCGCCCCCACCGGCCTGTACTTATTTTTCCGACGTACTCAATACTCAATTACACATCAATGGACAAAGAAAGGACAGTGGTACATGTTGGAAAGAGCTAGCTACTCCTACGGTCCTACCCACTTATTATGCTAAAGACTCATTTGATCCTAGTATTTGCCTGGCCAATACTAGGGCAATAAGTCATATCAAGGTATTACTAGTTTAGTCAGACCAAATTTAATCAGACTCCTCGATCTGGCCGGCCCGAACTAAAATCCGAACCAACTCGGCCCAAAAAATAGAGCAAATTCGATCCGAACCTAACCCAATCCTCAAACTGTCCAACCACACCGGCATCAAACCGACTCATACCTGACACGAATGATATTGACATTCTTCAGACACCCCCCACACACACACATATAAGGGTTTTTTATATATCATCACTTACATTTTAGAAATATTACATGAAGATGCCTCTCTTATCATTTATTGTAGAAAATTGTCTCCGTTTATGGATTAAATTTGAAAAAAAAACCTATCTACCGTCATCATCCGATAAGAGATATAACAACATTCTCGTCATGAACTTCTGATGATAGATAGAGCAGCATTCTAAGCTAAAATATACACCTTTTTTTATCAATTTTTCTGATTTTAATGGATAAGGGGGTTAGTTTTATATAATATTAAATATAGACGGTGAAACGGTAAAAAGAAGAAGAAGAAAAAAACCATATATAAAATAGGGTTAATAACATTTTACTCCCCTCTAGTTTCACAATATGTCAATTTACCCCCTATAGTTTAAAACGTGACAAAACGAACCCTTAATTTATCAATGTGGTCATTTGGGACCCAACCGTCTAACTCCGTTAGCGGGCCCGACGACGAACCGGTAAATAGGTTCATTTGACCAACTTTGACCGGTTTTTGGGAGAACAGGTGAGAGAGAGAGAGAGGAAGATGGCATCTCTGCCTACGTCATCCACCTGGTCGAGCTCACCATGCCACCGCCATGCTCTACCATCAGTGGTAGGACGACGACGGCAGCGGCGGCTGGGAGTGCGGGGACAACTCCCGCCGCATCAGCGCCGCTATGGACGTGTTCCGCCGCCAGACCGGCATCACCATCCTCCAGGAAAGCGCCGTGTCGAGCTTCGCCAGCATGCACGAGGACGACTGCAACGGCGCGCTTGACGTCCGGGATCTCGTCCGCAGCACTGGCATCCACCACCATACCCACGACGGCATCACTGTCAAGAGCCCCCACGTCTAGGATTTCCACTTCCACCTCTACCTCAACCCCCTCCTCCGCCTCCACCTCCACCTCCACGCTCTCCTCCGCCTCCACCTCCACCTCCACACTCTCCTCCACCTCCAGCACCCGCGCGTGCCTGCGCGCCCACATGGTGTCGTGCTCCGTTGACCACCTCGAGGCCTAGGAGATCCGGGAGCGCAGCCTCAACGATATGCGCCGGGAGCTCTCCTGGTTTGACCTCGTCTTCCTCGGAATCGGGGTCGTCATCGGCGCCAGCATCTTCATGCTCACAGGTGAGGAGGCCCGCCTCCACGTCGGCCCATCATCTCCTACGCCATCTCGAGCCTCATTGCTATGCTCTCCGTCCTCTGCCACTCTGAGTTCATCGTCGACATCCCCTTGGCCGGCGGGTCCTTCGCGTACCTCCGTGTAGAGCTCGGCGATTTCGTCGCGTTCATCACAGCCGGCAACATACTCTTCGAGTAAGTCGTCACCGGCACCTCCGTCTCCCGTGCCTGGTCGTCCTACCTTGCCACTCTGTTCAACTAGCCCAGCGCCCCCACCGCATCCCAGCCCAGCGCCCCCGCCGCTGTCGACAAGAACCCGCTCAAGATTCACACCGCGCGCGGCCCGCCGGTGAATTCCTCGCATGCTCGTCTCTCTCTTGGTTCGGTCCGGAGAGATCACCATCCCTTTGGAGGGAGAGGAGGTGCTTGATGATTTCCGTGCGTGTGCATGCCTCGGATGGCATGGAATGGACCACCGTAGCCCCATCTTTCCTCGCCCCGCCTGGCCCGCCCCCACCACCACTCCCTCCGAGCCAACCCCATCTCTCCCATTGCCAACCGTTTAAATGCCTCTCTTGATGGTTTTGTTTCGCTTTCTTACGCGATGGAGATGATGGTGGAATCATCCCTGTTCCAATGCAAGGGAGAGGGAGACGAAGACGATGAAGTTGGCGAGGACGTCCAACGGGACCATGCCGGGGAGCAAGTACTGTGAGGACCCGCCCCTCTTTTTCCTTTGGCTTGTGATTGACCACAAGGGCAATTTGGGAAATTGCTCCTTGGCGGTCGTTTCACACTGGGTGTGCACACACAGACATTGTTTGATACTTGTGTTTGTTTAGAAAGGTTAGGTGGACCCGGGATCGGAAGTTCTGGGCTTGGGCTTGTATTTCAGCCCAAGTTTGCCTTTCTGGGCATAGGAGATCGATCCCTTTGTCAAGGGGGATCGATCCCGTTTGCTAGGGATCGATCCCGCATGCAATGGAAATCGATCTCACTTGCCCTGAAAGTCGTTGGCGGTGGAGTTCGAAGGACGGCCACGGCGATGGCCGTCGCTTCCCCTGTCAGGGGAGGGGAGACTTTTGCTCCCCTCCTTCGCCTTTTCCCTGCCTTCGCCGGCTTTCCCCGGCCTTATCCCCTTCCCCTCCTCTTTCCTTTCTTTCTCTTTTTCCCTCTTCTTCCTCCCGGCTCTGTTTTCCTTCTCCTGTTCCGACAACCTCTTTCCTCCTCCGTTCTCCCTACTCCGGCTACCGTTTCTGGAGCTTGAAGGCTCGTTGGAACCGTGACGGCGTGAGGAAGATCCTAGGCTAGGCTTCGTGGATTGAAGCAGCTCTGTGGAGGTACTGATCCCACTCAAAGACTCCGGCTTGTTTTAAGGATTTTGAAATCCGGTTTTGATTTCAATAGATCTCCTTGCATAGTTGATGTTTTCCGGTTTTGAAGCCATGAGTAGCTTCGTGGTTCTTAGATCTACTAGTCCATCAAGTTTGATGAGGAATGGTTGCGGTTTCCGGCGGTATTCTTCGCCGTCCGGCCGCCGGTGCACCCATTGGGATCGATCTCATATGGCTTGAGATCGATCTCTTTGGGGGTGGCACGCCCCGCCCGAGCGGGATCGATCTCCCTGGGGTTGGGAGATCGATCTCTTGGCGGTCAGCTGAGGTGTCTCTTACGTCACGTACGAGATCGATCCCCATATGGGTGGAGATCGATCCCGTTTGGGTGACCAGGACGGGTACTGCTAGCCTCGAGGAAGATCGATCCCATTGCTGCATGGGATAGATCTCCGTCGACGCAGGGAAGACTTTTACTTGTTTAAATGCGGTTTTGCCCGCGGGGCTTCGCATATAAGTGGTTTTGACGATTCTGCCCTTGGAGCTTATCATGTTGCTCACCATGCTTGAATATTTACTGCTTTATGGTTGAACCGAGAGGGTGATGCCTCTCAGGATATGTAGGATAAATGGGCTGACGGTATGCCCTTTACTGCTTTGTGGTGAACCGAAGGAGTCATGACCCTCGGGAGTGGTTAGTTTAAATGGGCTGAAGGTGTGCCCTGCTGTGTTGTTTGTTACTGTTTTTCTTATTCATATCCTGCCTTGCTTCCTGTGCATTAGACATGCTAGATTACACTGGGTGGGGTTGACCTGTGAACTTCAGTGATCAAAGGCTAAGTGGTGGATGTCGTTACCCCGACTCGTGTCCCCTTGTTGGTGCCCAACAAGCGTAAGGGTGTCCTACAGGTATCGTCTGGTCCACCCTGTGTCAGGGACCGTCGGAGGTAGCCCAGTCCTCGAGCAGTGGCTGTCGGAGGGATGTATGTTGGACAGGAACCCTGGGGGGGAAGAACCATCGATGGGATCGATGGACTCCCTGGCTAGACTTAGTTGTTGGTCGGGAGTTGGGGGTCGTGTTGGCTCTGCTGCTTGGAGTACTGAGAGATGGTAGTCTTAACCACGGTCGTTCCGCCAAGTGTGGAGACCCCGCTTGGAGAAGGGTGTCCTACTAGTAGCGCCATGTCCACCATGTGTCATGGATTGTCGGAGTTGCCCACCCCTGAGCAGTGGTTGTCGGAGGGGCGTACTTGGGACAGGAGCCCTTCGGGTTATTGACGGGATTTATGGGATCCTTGGCAAGCCTCAGTACTTGGCTTCAGAGTTGGTTCGTTTGGTGTTGCCTTCCTAGCGAGAGTGGTAGTGTAGGACCCTGCTGAGCTGTTGCTCATTCCTACCTGGACTGTGTTGTTTGCAGGTGCAGGTCCCAGCTCCTCTCCGGTGCTTCCCCGTCGGTCGTCTCGTGGTAGCGCGCCGACACCTGACCATGTCTGAGGGTCAGGATGGTTTTGTTTGTGCCTTTACGGAGACCCCGTTGGGTGTTGTAGCTTTTTGGGGATTGTTGTTGATCCCTTGTAAATCTTGTTGTATTAGAACTCTTATTTAACTCTATTATATCTGTTTTGTAATAGATGTTAATAGATGTCGTTACGTTTGCTTCCGCCTTGTTCTTGTTGTCAACTGCTTCCGCCAGTTGAAGCTAGTAGTTGTAGGTCTTTCCCCCTCGTGTCCCGGCCCGGTTTGGCGTCTGCGAGTCGGGGCGCGACAAGTACAGGCAGAACCCTGGGAGGGTGGAGAAGCTGATGAGAGAGAGGGAGCTCAGGAAATCCTGAGACGGCGTAGGAGATGATGGCGGGGCCGGTGTGGAGGCGGGCCTCCTAGCATGTGAGCACGAAGATGTTTTAGTGCAATTGTATGACAAAGAGAAGCACCAGTGCCAAGTTAACCGGGAAAAACCAGTCAAGCGGGATCACGTGCGTCGCGCGTGACTTATTTAGCTGCTTTTGTCGTCAGCCCGGTTAACGACGTTTCAGATTTGGGTGTAAAATGATCACATTGATAAATTAAGGATTCGTTTTGTTACGTTTTAAATTATATGGGGTAAATTGACATATTGTGAAACTAGAGGGGAGTAAAATATTATTAATCCTATAAAATATTATCATACATGGTTATGTGAGGTTAAGAGTACTCCATCCATCCTTCCAGATACCTCCCAACAACCACAAGTGCTCCAGACTAATGTAACATTTATTACACATGGCATGGCTGATGGGCCCCTCTCTCACACCCAAACACACACACACTCTCTCTATACTTTCTCTCTCTAATAAGAACCCCTGTAACATTAAACCCTAGTTATCATCTCCACCAAAAAAAAAAAAAAAAACAGCTGTGTGGGCTACTCAGCTCCATTCTAACATAACCACTGCCACATGTACTACTACCCAGCAGCAGCACTCTCCCACCACCACCTCTCACTCTTCGATCCCCTCTCTCTGTTTCCATCCCCATTCCCCATCATCTCTCCTCGTCCCTTTTTTTTTTTTTTTTTTTTATCATCATAACCCTCTCTCTTATCCTCCACACCTTCCCTTGTTAAGTCTAACCCCCTCCCTCTAACCCTAATATTTCTCTTCTCCTCGATCTCTAGTTCTCCTAGCTTCCTAGCTAGCTAGTCAGCTGGCACAGCGACCAACCATGGACCCGTCCTCGGCCGACGAGAAGGGGGTCGTCGCCAAGCCCGTCTCCTTCCCCAACGGCGCGCTCAAGAAGCACAACCACTGCCCTCCCTTGTCAAGGGACCAGCAGTTGGTTGGGCTTTATAGGGAGTGCTTGAAGAACCACGCGGCGAGCTTGGGTAGCCACGCCCTTGATGGATGCGGGGAGTTCATGCCGTCCCCGTCTTCTGACCCGGCCGTGCCGGCCTCCCTCACCTGCGCCGCCTGCGGATGCCACCGGAACTTCCACCGCCGCCTCCGCTTCCGCCAGCCTGATGACGATTCCGATGAGGACGAGGAGGTGGTGGAGGAGGGCGGGGAGCACCACCAGTTCCGCCGCCGTCGCCGCAGGAGCTCATCCTCGCCTCCGCCTCCGCCGCCCCCGCCGCCACCTTACTACTCCTCCGCCCCCCATATGCTCCTCGCCCTTAGCGCGGGCCTCGGGCCGACGCATCCTGGGTCCAGTTTAGCCCGACCCATCTCTCCTTCGGCGCCGGAGAGGCCCCAGGCGAGCCCCGCGACGGCTGTGCCGCGGAAGAGGTTCCGGACGAAGTTCACGGCGGAGCAGAAGGAGAGGATGCACGAGCTGTCGGAGAGGTTAGGGTGGCGAATGCAGCGGCGGGACGAGGGGATGGTGGAGGCGGCGTGCAGGGAGATCGGAGTGCCGCGGGCTGTCTTCAAGGTCTGGATGCACAACAACAAGCACACGGCCTACGGCGGCGGGTCGTTGTCCAGAAGAGGACCGTTGGGTGCTGCGAATAATGGCGGAGACGAGTCGAATGGCATGGGAGACGCCACCGGCGGCGGCGAGGATGGTAGTACTGCAGCCGAGAGGAAGGAAGTGGGTTATGGGTCTTATACTTCTCCCTAATAGTGCTAAACTACTCTGCGAAATTTGGTTGCTGTTCTAGTAATTGGTTACATGTTTGTATCTTGATAGGAAGATTAGAAGATGGTAGCAATTGTATCTTGGGTTTAACTGGATTGAATGGCTTGATCTGAAGAGATAGATAGGTAGAAGAGAGAAGAGGGGAGATTGATTTAGAGAAGCTGCAGGAAGGCATGGACAAAGAGAGGTATAGGTAGGGGTAGGGACAACAGTAGTTTCATGGTCTTTGTTTTGATCAATAATTAGACATTGGAGCAATGGTGGTTCTACTATATCTGTCTTTGATCACACATAGCTATGCTTAATGCTAGATTTCATTGTAGTGTAGCAGCTAGCTGTGTTAGAATACTTGAAGAACACTGTCATCTGCTTGTATTAATTTCAGACTTTATTGATGAATTCTGAACTTGTTCTCAATGGTGCAAGACAAGTACTTAGTGTTGTTCAGGAGAGAAATAATGCATCTAACTCATAGTTTCTTTGCTACTTATTCTAATCTTAATTAGTTCTTTATAATCTGCCGCTCTTTTCTTTGGATGCTTGGTTGAATGTTTTAAAGTTTGTGGCAAAGGGTAGGCTGATGATATTTAAAGCCTTTGAATGCTGTAGCCATTTCTGTTTAGAGGAGTTGGTAGTCCATCATTACTCCTTTAGATCCATCAAAACATTCAGAGCTATTGCTAGCCAGTTGCTTTTGTGTGATCCATCAAAACATCAGAGCTATTGCTAGCCAGTAGCTTTTGTACGTTCTGTTTATTGCTTGGGCTGGATAACTAGATGCTCCTTTTAATATTCCTGGAGACTCTGCAAATAATTTTTTTCATCCTGGAATTTGCAGGGCTTTCTCATGTTTCATTTCTCGCTCCTTGTTAGTGTTTTTCTAATGGAAGGTTTAATGATGAACTAAGGTCATGTTTGATTGCACGTTTGACCGCGGGGGGTTATGACTCCCATTGGTTGGCTTTGAAGCGCAGAGAGGGAGGGGTCTGGAACTCTGGATTCCTTTCCTCCAGTTTTGGTTAACAATTACTAAACTATTATTTTTAATAAATAGTATGTCATAAATAGATAATCTAGTAAGTGTATTTTAGTAATTCCGTAATTATTTTTGCGCTTTTTCATCTTATTTTTTTGACATACCAAACACTAACAAGGTCTATGCCTCTTTGGTTGGTCATACTGAGGTCCCTCCATCCCTCCCCCTCCCCCTCCCCCTCCCCCCCCCCCCTCCTCCCCCGTCATGTACGTAACCAAAGGTAACCCAAGGTTTTGTACTTAGTTTGAGTCCGTCTTTGATTCACTTTACCTTCTTTTTTTGGTAAAGGAGTCTTTCATGCAAGGGGGTCCATTGCTCAGTATATGCTCCCTTCTTTCTTATAATACACTTCTGTCACATATGGGCTTGTTGTAGGATTCGGATTTTAGTGTTCTAGTAAGAGTGTACTCATGAGATTTTAGTGTTGGGTTGGTAGGGTTCATAAGATCTTTAAACTTAATTATTTCTGCAGCCAGCTTTTCCCCTATGCCTTTTGTTAAGAAAAGAGAAAGTGAGAGAGAGAAAGAGGAGAGAGAAGACATGTTCCCTAATATAATGAATCCCCTATGATTAGAGAAACAAACTGAAGAACCTTGTTGATCAATTCTAATTATATAAAGTATGGTATCTTTGCTACTTCTAAAGCTGATCTTTCTTCTTATATGTGGATTGGTTTCCAAGGTTGGGTTGTCTCTTCTCTCGTACGCATGCATTCTTTAATTAAGTATAAAAATTCTTTGTGGAAAAGAAGGAAGTATGAAGTTATCACTTGGGAGGAACGCCTAGATGGTCAGCAGCTGATGTCAAGCCTTATCATCTGAAGACTGAATTGAGTCTTTAATTTAATCCCCCAGCTACCTTTTTAAGGATAGCTTTGGACTTATTTGCATGTATGCGGCTTGTTTGTTATGTATTAACTAACAAACATGGAAGGTTGTGGAAAAGCCAGGCATATGTATCCAGCTCATGCTTCCATTGGGTTCCTACCAGTAAACAATTATAATTGGAATGTTTGTATGTAATCCCTGTTGAGCCCTTTGGATCAATCTAGCCCAAAGCCCAAAGTGGTATCAATTTAGTTTGCATGCAGTTGTTGAGCCTTTATTTCTTAAATCTTATTCGGGAATAAAAGCTAATAGCCCACATGTAATTGTTGAGCGTTTATGTCTTATAGCTATTCTACTTCACTCCTAATCCATGACCAAAATATCCTTGATTTATTTTCAATTGGGTGATTAATCTATTTTGAGACGAGGTGGAGAAAGATATGCATCAAGGACAGTTATGCGTTTTAAATATTTTATACTATAATATTATAAAAAGTTTCCTTTTCTTCGATGGAAAATTTATTGAGGGTTCTTGCCAACCAATAAGAGAGTTTTCAAAATGAAACAAGAATAAAAATAAGGTAGAGGGCTGTCCTACAATCTAATCTTATAAGACATGGTTTTGGTATATCTGACGGCCTATAAGATGCTAGAAGAGTTTTATCTAGCGGTCAAGAAACACCCCCATCACATGAGTTCAGTTATTCCTAAAATGCGGTTATCTTTGTCGTAGGAGATTGTGGGGGTGGTTATTATGTTTCTTATAAACAAGAATCACTTTTTTTTTCTTTCTTTAATCAAAGTAAGTTTTTGTTTGCTCCTTGACATGATTGTACATTACAGTCTTATTATTTTAGGCATGTTATTACCCTCGTAGCATGCAGAAGGTTACGACATCCGCATAAAAACGGAGATATTGCATTTTTTCATTAAAATATATAAATCATGGATTAATCATGACCAATCAATTAAACCGTGTCAAGAGCACGGGAATCCACTAGTCTATTATATAGGATCATATGCATTATATCATGCGACTGAGAATGTCCGATCCAAGTTATACCCTTATATATCAAACGATCAAGATAAAACACGTGGAAGAGAATAGTGGAGGGTGGTGTTGCGGATGGTTAGGAGGGAGAGAGGAGTATAGGAGGTGGTGGTTACCCGTGTCAGGTGGTATGGGGGTCCACATAGTATAGGTCTAAGGTATTATATAGGAGTCCCTAGGTGCAAAAAAGGAAAACCAATTTTTTTTTATTAGTTGAACCTCGAGGCTAGTAACCAAAAGGAAAAAAAAGTTACAACCGACAACTCAGATGTGGGAAACAATAACATTTGTCCAGACTGAGCGCGCTAAAACATCCGCTTCGGAGTTGAATTCACGCGGTACATGAAACACACTGTTGAACTGGGAGGCTAATCGTCATAGCAGTGACAAACCATCAATTAGTTCTTGTGACCAAGTGAATCTACCAGATTCGAACCCGACGTCAAGGAGGGGATCTGATTTCAAAATAACGGACTGCAGTTCCTTGCGCTTAGCCTCTGACAGCCCACCCTTCAACAACCGAACTGACCGTTGCTCTTGTTGCCCAAGACCAAGTAGGGACGGACTCCGTTTGGGGATAGAAGTGCTGCAAGCCCGGTGGCTCCTTCGCGAATGGCGGCATCAGTTCGGAGAACAGAGGAGGCATCGAGAGAGATCTTCGTGGGCAAGTGGGAGATGGAGAACTCTTTGACTTGTCTAAATATCAATTTTGCTAGCTTATCGACAGGGAGTGCCTAATTTGAATATAGGGCTTTGTTCATGTTTTTCCATAGCCACCAAAGAGTATATCCTACCCACCCTTTCTTCTCCGTAGAGGTCGACCTAGAGGAGGATTGAGAGAATGCTCCAGCAATCACATGCTGATAAAGGTGGTTGACTGCCGCACGCGAGACTCGTGCCCAAACTTCCTTCCCCCGTTTGGTTCGGGGTTAAAGGGAAGGGAGAAGGGTTAATAGGGGCTAAAAAAAAATAGTGTTTAGCAATATGTACTGATTGTTTCTTGATATGGCAATACGGGCTAATGGGACAAAAATGCCCCCCCGACCCCCCCCCCAAGCCAACGCCGCCTCGCGCCCCCCATCCGCTGGCGGCCCCCCGCAGCGCCCCCAAGCCCCAGTCGATCCGGGCTCCCCTGGCAACCCCCCAGATCCGGCGTCCCCGCCCCGGATCCACCGCCCCTGCCCAAATCTGGCAGCCCCCACCTCCGGATCCGCCGTCCAAGCCCCGGATCCGGCGTCCCCGCCCCATCTCGGCTCCAGATCCACCGCCCCCGCTTCCCCGACTCCAGATCCAACGGCCGCCACCTCCTTCCCCGGCTCCAAATCCACCACCTCCGCTTCTCCGGCTCCAGATCCACCGGCCCCCCACCTCCTTCCCCCACTCCAGATCCACCGCCACCTCCTTCGCCGACTCCAGATCCACCGCCCCGGCTCCAGATCCACCGCCCCCGCCCAGATCCGGCGGCCCTCGCCTCCGGATCCGGCGTCCCCCGCCACGGATCCGGCGTCCCCGCCCTGGATCTGACCGCACCGCCCCGGATCCGACCGCACCACCCCCCCTTCCGGCCAATCTCGCGATCCTCAGCTCGCTG
>OY986963.1:11675743-11703429 GCA_963920575.1 Narthecium ossifragum
ACGTGGATTCTTGAGTGTTTTCCTCTGAGCAGCAAATTTTCTACTAAGCCTTTGTTGTTTGTGGCAAGATAGTCTTGAACGATATGTTGATTTGAGTATTTAGGCGTCTACAGTTCTGAGGTAGATTAACTTAGCTGAGCTCATCTAATACTAGTCTCAAGTTACTGTATGACTCCAATATGTGGGTCAGTAGTTATAGTTCTTAATTCACTTCTGCGGCAGATTTGAGTCTGTTATAAATTGTTTATATCCTAGTAGAGGAGAAGATTTCTTTGGGAAGACTTGCTCTGAGTGTATCCCCGGTCTTGTGGCATCTTTGAGTTTGGTCGCTCATAAAGAAAACATGCACCTATCAGTCTTGGATGCACTCCTGGTGGTCCTAATGGTCCTCAAACACGCTCCTTGGATTGGCCCATGAGGTCTCATGCATTTCTCAAGTAACATAACCATTTTAGTGCAATGTAGTGGCCACTATGATGCTCAAATGACAATCAAAGCTATGGGAAGGGTTTTGTATTTGATTGACGTGCTGGCTTCTTTAGGCAGAGTACAATTGAGTTTTGCATTTCCTGACAGTAATAGCTAGACCATGAAGTTTGATTGAGAGCTCTCATCTGATTATGCTGCTAATATCTTCTATTGTCATTCCAAATTTCTTCATTTAGAGCTCTCATCCCTATCAGTCTTACTTCTGGTGTGTTCTTGAGTTGAGATGCCAAAAATAATCCATCTTCGGGCACATTTTCCCTTGTTTATATTAGTGTGAATATGGTGAGCGAATTAATCAAAGAGTTTGAGGTGATTTGTGTTTTCCTTAGGCTTTTGCGAAGAGAATTTGCAGCAAGGGGAAGAGGAAAGAATTGTCACGACAAGATGCTGCATTGCTGATTCAGATGTGTTTTAGAGCTCATATGGTCCGACGATCCCAGGTGCTTCGCGCCCTCAGAGATCTGGCTGTGGCCAAAGCCAAGTTAAAAGAGCTTAGAGCCTTTTTCTGCAACTTCTCCTATCGTCGTCGCCTTGAACATGATGCAGAAGAACGCCAAAGGTTTTCTGAAAAACTTATTGTACTCCTCTTGACTGTGGATGCAATTGAGGTAAAACTGGCTTGGTCCTTTTTCATTATGTCACTTTTTCATATGTCCTGGTTCCCATATGAAAAATGATAGCTCATAAAGCTTGAACATTCATATTCTCTTACAAATAACCTCAGAATGCCTAACCTGCTATCAATGCAAATTGACCAATCATTTTTCTGACTAACCCTTAACTAAACCATCAGCTCTACCCTCTTCCTTAGGAGTTATTAGTTATTCTAGGAACTTGTAGGATAATGCAGAAGCTTCTAGATCCCTTCAAAAGCGCACCTTATTCACCAACCACGGTAAAATATCATTTGCTTAACAGAGCACAAAAACAATGTTTTCTTTTATGTTTAAATGCCCCTTGTTTTGGATATACTTACTTTCCTACCCTGTACTTCCTAAAATTTTCTAAGCAGCTTCTGATGGATCTCTAAATTTTTTCAAATGGGAGAACTATTCATTATTCTGCAAATTTGATGCGCTTTTTTAGTCTTGCATGATTACCTTAAAATATCTGCTCTAAATTCTTTGTACTCACCGTCCAAGCTGGGACTCTATATCTCTTGTCGGTTCCCCTGCCCCAACCATGTTGTCCAATTTGCTGCTTATCTATTCAAACTGTACCTCATTCTCGCAGCTATATAGGCACTCAAGCAAATTAAATAACTTTATTTCAATAAGAAAGATTGTAGAAACATTTATGTGAAAATTGGAAAGAGAGAGAGAGAGAGTTACTGACAACATAGGATTGATGCAATTCTTTCTTTAATTTAATCAGTTTGTATTGGAACTAGATTGCATTGAAAGTGTCCATGAGATGAATTTCATGGAAATTCATGCATAACAAGACAGCATTTCAGGTCACTAGAGTTGTCCAGTTGAAAAGTCCCCCTCTTTATGTGTTAGGCAAGCCTCGGCATGAGCTGAGGCTAATGAAACAACTCGCTTGTTTGTGCCTTGTCTGATTTCTAAATTGCCACTGTGTACACTAGGGACTGGACTCTATGGTTAGAGCAGCAAAAAGGTCAATGGTGGTGGAGCTGGAGGCAATGCTAGAGGTGGTTGATCCCCAGCCAGCTGGGAAGTTAGGGTCAATGAAGAGAAGGCAGTTTGATCTCCCATCTGGTGTATCTATCTCAAAGGAAATGGCAATGGGCGTGGCCGAGGTGGTTCATATGCTCGACCAAGACCATGAGAGCGGTGTACTGCCCGAAGTCACGTTGTAAAATGGCGGACTCCTTCTGGTCTACCCCTATTGCTGAGAACACAAATCTTGGCCTCCTTCAGTCGATTCGCTCTCAGTAAGAGCAATGGGGTGTATTTGTAGTAGGTGTCTCAGGTTTAGCTAGTGGAACTTGTCAGGATGGCTTTTGCTTAACTGTTTTGTGTCTTGAATTAAGCAGCGTGCAACTTCCATGTATTGCTGCATGTATTATCTGACTCTAATCTAAATCATGAACCTCCTCGCTTTGCATCATATGGTTGTATTTATGTAGTACTTTCCAGGTTTCTAATTTTATAGCTATCTTTGGTCTTTCTCTTGGAATTCGTAGTTTAGTTACACCTTGCCATGAGCTACGGTCAAATTTGTGTCCGAAGTTTGAAATTTGAAGTTATAGGTGAGAATGCTAGGTGGGGTTTTCACACCTCCATGAGACCCGAGGACGGAGATCTGGATCTTTGAGCCAGCTTCTTCAACGGGCGTGCCTGGGGCTGGGGTGGCCGCCTACGTCAACCTCAAAACTCTGAACCATATACTTATATTAGGTGGGCTCGTGTCTCACATACACGATAATCATGAGTCTCACATTCTTTTTTTTTAACCGTCGATCGGCTCGTATTGGAATGGATGACCCTCATATTTGGATGAATTAAATCACTACCGTTTGATTACAATCAGATTAATAATCTATATGATCATTCATCAATTAACATAATTAATTTCTCCATTACGGATCCATCAACGCAACAAATAAACACCAAACTATATAAATAGAATATTCGCTGCACACATATTTTATATACACATATATATTTGTATATACTATATGTACACTAGTACTCACCTGTGCCCCTGACACAGTTTTTAGTTATTGTTAATATAAAATTTTAACAAACTCCCTGTAGTTTGTTTGGTTAGACGGCTGTGTTGACCCGTAGGTGGTCCAAGGTTCGAAGGTTGGTCATAGCTTTTTGTTCACTGCCACCATAAAACATAGCCAATAAAATATAAAATAAAATATTATAAGTCTAACTTAAGGTATATAAAATAAATATAAATATAAGTCTTTGCATATTGCATAAGATAATATTTGCATATTGCAAAGGTTGGTCATAGCTTTTTGTTCACTGCCACCATAAAACATAGCCAATAAAATATAAAATAAAATATTATAAGTCTAACTTAAGGTATATAAAATAAATATAAGTATTTGCATATTGCATAAGATAATATTTGCATATTGCATAAGATAATATTAATAGAACTTAGGTTGATATGAATTAATGCAGGTTTATATAAAGCAAACTTAGAGAATATATATAAAGAAACTTAGGGGATATGAATTAATGCAGGTTAACCGTTATTGCTCCTTATAAGGTTGATATTTTACATCTATATAAATATGAAGTGTGGCATGGGGGGGCCACTAATCAACCTTATAAGGAGCAGTTTCAGTTAACCTGCATTAATTCATATCCCCTAAGTTTCTTTATATATATTCCTTAAGTTTGCTTTATATAAAGCTGCATTAATTCATATCAACCTAAGTTCTATTAATATTATCTTATGTTAATGTTATGTTAAGACTTATATTATTTATTATTATTATTATTTTATATATCCTAAGTTTTATTGGCTATGTTTTATGGTGGCAGTGAACAAAAAGCTATGACCAACCTTCGAACCCTGGACCACCTACGGGTCAACCCAGCCATCTAACCAGACAAACTACATGGAGTTTGTTAAAATTTTATATTAGCAATAACTAAAAACTGTGTCAGGGGCACATGTGAGTACTAGTAGATATATATGACTAACTATGCATATATTAAGAGTTGTATATATCAAAGATAGTATGGTCATTTACGTATTATTCCCATTCCATTTTCATGTTCATTAGCGCATGCCAAACATATGAAACAATTATTCTCATTTTCATTCCTTGTTCAACCAAACACAATTATCATTGCGCCATTCCTCAATTTATTCCATTCCTAGTCGCATTCAATTCCTCATTCCATTGATCACTGCGAGCCAAACGTGACCTTAGACATAATTTAAATCAAACATTCTTATATAGAATTCATTTCTTTAACCATCATCATCTAATATATTTAGGCTTAATTTGAATAAGACGTCATTGTATAGAATGCATTGAATCTTATATAATAGATATCGCTTATCATTATTTCATTTAACCAGTGGTCATGCAACCTATTAGCCAAAATAATGGTTGACACATCAACTTAATAAAAATGGCCGACGACCTTTCAATCTAACTGGACGATTATATTATATAATATGCATGAAGTCATCGACCAAATGAAAAAAGGTAAGAGAAGCATCGACCATGGGTGATGATGATCTATACACAAAAGAAGCATCGGCTATGGGCGATGATGATCTGTACACAAAAGAAGCATCGACCAAGAAGAATGACAAGGCAACTTAAGAAAGATCATCAATCAAAATTAGGACCTTGCAACACAAGAAAAGCTCATCGTCCAGATGCAACCGACATCGATCAAACCGTGAAGTGGAGAGACGTGGAAAGATCGGAAAACGTGTTTTATCTCGATTAATCTAGGATTAATTTAGAGTTAGTCTTGATAATTAGTTTTTATTAAATTATTAAATTAAGTTTAATTCATGTTTTCGTTTTACTTAACACCTCATTTTGAACACATCCAATCCATTGTTCTACGAACACCACAATGCATGCATCCGACTGTCACTGCCACACCACCACCACTGGCTGTGACAGATGATTTGATGGAAGTGGGCTGGCTAGGTGCTTCATTACCCCTACCCCCCCCCCCCCCGCCACCATGACGAGACTAGACCTTTGCTCCCAATCCCATGCAGCAGCAGCAGCCTCTCTTCTCTCCTCACGTGGTATGGCTACCACTTCCCACCCCCAACCACCGGTGCTTCTTTGGTCTCCGTAGCAACCATCAGCTGCCCAGCCTCGCACACCAACCAGCCTCAGCTTACCCTGCATCATCAATACTATACGCATCTACCAACATAGTTCCCATTAAATAAAATTAGCAGGGACGTAATATGGGCAAGTGATGGCCCGGCCAATGAACCATTATGTGCATCGGAATACCTTGGACGTCGCTATCATTTGAATTATATCAATCCTGCAATCGTGGCACATTAACTTATATATGATGTGTATATATATTATAGCCTTAATGCAGTAACTTTATATTATTTGGGAATGGATTGGATGTTTAAAAGCTTTATGAGATAACTTAAATTTCTCAAGTATATGCGGAAACACAGGAATCATGACGCCGAATCCGCCCAGATTGGCTACTTTTTCTTCGAACGTTATTTCCCATGTTTCGTCCGTCACCCCTTTTTTGACCACTGTTTTGGTGAAGGCATTAACTGTGGCGGGGAAATTACTAAAATAAGCGTTACTAAAAACACCCAATCCCATTAAGTACTTCAATAAAGGCAGCAGAGACAGCTTAGTGCTTCAACATTTGAATCGAAACTACTTGGTTCCAAAAAAAACTTTGTTTCATATTAACATCCAAATGAAACAATAACATCCAAAAAAAAAAAGTATTCCTTTGCTCCAGATGATGAGATAGAGTTGAGAGAAGAAACCCATCATGGCTCATAAAGTTTCTTCGTTTGCAAAACTTGGAAGACCTCTCTTTCTAATCTCCCATTCATAAGGTGCCACCAAACAAGATATATGAACCGAACCGAACCGAACCCACACAGGCGGTTTAACAGACCGGAGACCGGTTCGGTTTCTCCTGCTTCCTTCCACGCTTCCTATAACCCATCGCCGACGACTCGGACATGGCGGTGCACTCGGTGGTACCGCAACCACCGGCCGCGGCGGAAGGGCCGGACGTTGAGGAGCCCGGCGACTCGAGGGTGGAGTCCGGCGTTAGCTGGCCGTCGTCGGGCAACGGGAGGTAGTCGCACTCGTAGAGGTGCTTCTCTAGTCCACCATCACTCATTAAGTACTTCACCTAAAAGAGAAGAAAGACCCAAATGAGATAAATATACTGCCTTGCAAATGGGGAGCCCTGGTCCCTGGAGAGATTGTAGCCATGGATACCTTGCAAGAAAGGGAGCAGTAGTGATAAAGGTCTTGGAGGGGGCGGTCGCAGGAGCGGCAGGGGTTGCCGGAGCCACCGCGAGGGGGGCGGTTCTGCGGCGACTGGGTGCGCTGGTTCAGGAACACCACCTTGGCGCTATTAGCCGTATACGACTGCCGTATTCCCAAAGGAAAACAAGGAGAGAAACAAAACCCAAATATTAAAATGGCAAAACCAGTCCAAGTGCAGCGAATAAATCGATTTTTAAGACAAAAATTTGGCTGCTGTGATCGAGTTCTACTAGGGCTACCTGAATGGAAGCACAGTTGATCAACTTCGCCAAATCGTGCACTCGAACCACATCATGGTAAACGTATCTCCGAATCTTGTCAAAAGTACAAGAGAAACAAATAAAAGTAGGTAAAGATTGAATCTTTCTCGGTTTTTATCATCAAATCTAGTCATGGAGTTATGGGTATGGATCGAACTACCTACCTGTAGGAGGCGATGGGTGCGATGCCCGCGGAGGCATCTGGCGCATAACCCGGAGCAGCAATCCAAGCAGTAGATGTTCTTCTCGTTCTTCTTGGCCGCCGCGTGGGTGGCGCACGGCTTGAAGAACTCCTCCGCCAGCATCGTTTCCAGCCACCTCGGCACGACGCTCGACGACATCACCTGCCCAAGATTCCATCTTTCTTCACCAAAAACAAACCCAAATTGCGAGAAAACTCACACAACGATCAAAACCAATCAAAAGGGAGAAACACCCACCATTTTTCCTTGGATGGCCTCTCTTCCAGACCCGGGAGGACTGAAACAAAAACAAACTAAGTGGGCAGGCTTCTTCTTGACATCCAGAGAGAAGAGGGAGGGGCAGAGGCAGAGAGGGGGGGGGGGGGGGGGGGGGACCCGAGAGGGGAAGTTGGAAAGGGGAACGGCGCCTGCTCCCTGCTGGCTGGCGAGGTTGGAGGGATTTGTTGCCAAAAAAGAAGCAGCGAGTGAGGGTTGGCCCGGCATTTAATGATGGTGGGTTTAGGAGGGAAGAAGGAGGGGGACTTGGCTTTCGCTTGGCCCCATTGATTCGAATAACATAACCATGGATCAAATCAAAAGGAGGATCAAAAGGGTCGTTTTAAACTTCTATCTTCAAGGGTCGTTTTAAACTTCTATCTTCAAAGCTCGTAAAAACAGGGATATTTTAAAGATAGGCATCGAAAGCCTATCGAAGCCCTACGACCTCCTCCTCTCCTTGTATCTCTATATCTGTGAAGGATGCATGACAAGACTGGAGACGGCTACTTTATTCTCATGTCTCGGTGAAAGAACGAGGCCGCTGCCGGCCCGATGACGACTGACGACACAAGGGTGCTTCGGGTTTCGGTGCTCCCCGTTACCGCCATAGTCCTAGCCGCACGCGCGTCGAGATATCATTATTATATAAAAAAATGATTATAAATTAATCTTTCGTTGTCAGTGGAGTTTACGTAAAGAGGATTATCCTACGTGGAGTTAGTGGAATAGAGAAGAGTTAATGAGAAATTATTAGAGAAGATGAGGAGAGAGGATAGTTACCTATTACACAATTAAGAATGTCTGATCTAAATTAATCCGGATAATTAAAATGAAACTCGGATAATTAAAAGAGAACAATAATAATAAAAGTGATGCAGTGGCGGATTTCTTACGTCTGAAAAAACTAAAGAAAAAAAAAACAAATTTTTTTTTTAAAACACACATGAAAACCCACAACCTCATCTCCCTATCCTCCCGTCTAAAAACTCTCTGCAGTTAAACGATGAGAGAGAGATGGGACGGGATGTGCCTGACTAGCCATCCCATCCGCCTCAATGCCTCATCTCCCTCTCTCTTCTCTCATCTCTCATCTCCCATCTCCCATCTCCCTCTCTTTTCTCATCCGGTCATCCCCCTCTGCCAACTTCGTCAGCCACACCCGACACCATTGCCCATCTGCCTCGCCCCCTCTACCGGTTCCGTCGTGCATCGACCACGCCCCCTCTACCGGCTTCGTTGTCCGTCGGCCACGGCCCACCCACGATGCCTTCCAAGCTTCATACCGACTACGCCACCTCCTTCTCCTTGTTCCCTCTCCATTACCAACACCGCCCTTCCAGTCACTGGCAACAACCAACAACCATCCACCCATCGGAGATCACCCATTGTCGAGACTCGAGACCCTCCGCGGCTCCACCCCTTCCGGTTCCAACACCCTCCGACGGCTCGCCCCACGCCATCGGCCACGGGCCCACAGCCCACCCCCCTCCCCACGCCGTCGGCTGCGCCCAACCCGTTGTCGACCACGCGATCTAGGATCATCATCCTGGCAGATGGCGTCCTCTGGTTCATCTACCTCAACTATCATGAAGAAGTTGATCATCGTCCCGCCGTCGGCCACGTGATCCACCAAGGTTCTGATCGACACCTTCCCTCTTCTCAGTTCTCCTCCTTAGCTCGACCCTCATTCCTTTTTTTTGTGAATTGGATGCTATGGTTTTTGTAGATAAAGATTTGGATGCTATGTTTCATGTTTGGTTAAGGAATTAGACAACTTTTTATAATTATTATGAATTATTTTTTAATAATTATAGGATCATGGACAAGTATGTTATTAAGCGAAAGAACATAGAGGAGTCTTATAGCACCTCCAACCTTGCACAAAAAACTCATGTCGAACATCATCAAGACTGA
The DNA here is from genome assembly GCA_963920575.1 of Narthecium ossifragum. NCBI lineage: Eukaryota > Viridiplantae > Streptophyta > Magnoliopsida > Dioscoreales > Nartheciaceae > Narthecium > Narthecium ossifragum. The sequence goes on from OY986963.1 coordinate 11,684,827, forward strand.
TTTGCGTAATAGAATGGGTGATGAGTGGATGAATGACAGCTTGGTTGTGTATGTTGAAAAAGAGATTTTTAAAACTATTGATGATGAAGTTATTTTACAATGCTTTCAGAATATAAAGCCCCGTAGGATGCAATTATCACGATTAGTGACGACTTAGTTTGTTTATTTCTTTTATCATGTATTTTTGTTAGTTATTTTTATACCTTGGTATTTTGTGTTAGTGAATGAGCTGGTCAAGGTACATTATGTATGTAGGCATTCCTCCGTCTTTTGAGTCAGGGTTGAAATTTTTTTGAACCCCCACTTATTTAAATTTCTAAATCCGCTAGTGGGAGTTGGGATGGTTACCCATGCCACCACGGGATTTATTGCCTAAAAGGCCCCCTTATGATCTCTATTAGTGGACCGAGACCCCATCCCAACATTATTTGCAGATTCGAACCCAAAACCCAAATAATTCCAAAATTACCCTCCAATTCATCCCATGTGAATTGGCCATGGATGGCCATGCCACATGACGTGGCATGGCATGGCCATCCGATGGTCATCCCTTGCTACATACTTGCCACGTGGGATGCATGTATTTTATTAAATATTAATATTTTAATAATTTCTAATTAAAATATTAAAAAAAATACTATTTTTGGATGACGTGGACCAATCACGAGATGACACGTGACATGTGGGACCCACTTATATTAATATTTTATTACAGTAATATATTATTAATATTATTTAATAGGCCAATGTTTCTGCGAGTACAAAAAATAATGTAATAATTTTTATGCGTTCATAAATACGAGTATAAATTTTTACACGCTAAAAAACCACGTGTATAATGTTTATATGCATAAAATTTTTTATAACTTTTTATACGTACATAAATGCGGGTATAAATTTTTACACACTAAAGAACCATGAGTATAATTTTTTACGCGCACTTGTATAATATTTTACACATACATAAGAATGCGTAAAAACTTATACTTGTGTTTTGTAAGTGCATAAAAATTGATACGCGTATAGTATATGATGAATACGTGTATCACATATTATAAGTCCTTCAATTATTTTAATAGACTTTAACACATGGAAAAAGGTATTAAGAAATGTATAGATAAAGAAAGGTAATTAAATAAGTTTTTTTCGCTTTAAAAAAACCTTAAAAAGTAGGATGCTTGATGTTTCGAGCTAATTGAGAAGTTAGGATCCCAATTGTTACTATACGCGGGCCCTGTACACATCGCATGGCAAACCTGGTATATAAAAGTCTTGAGTGATCATTGATTCGATGCTTCAGGCGAAACCAATTCTCAGGGTGTGACGGTGCGGTGTGTACAGGGCTCGAGTACATATTCACCGCGACATACTAATCCGCGATTACTAGCGATTTCAACTTCATGTTCCCGAGTTGCATAGAACAATCCGAACTGAGGCCATCTTTTCAGATTCGCGCCGCCTTACACCCTTGCTTCCCATTGTTATTGACATTGTAGCACGTGTGTGGCCCAGCCCATAAGGGGCATGCGGACTTGACAAGGCAATAACAATGAGGAAGGTGAGGATGATGTCAAGTCCGCATGCCCCTTATGGGCTGGGGCACACACGTGCTACAATGCCAATAACAATGGGAAGCAAGGCTGTAAGGCGGAGCGAATCCGGAAAGATGGCCTCAGTTCGGATTGTTCTCTGCAACTCGTGAACATGAAGTTGAAATCGCTAGTAATCATGGATTAGCATGTCGCGGTGAATATGTACTCGAGCCCTGTACACACCGCCCGTCACACCCTGAGAATTGGTTTCGCCTGAAGCATCGAATCAATGATCACTCATGACTTCTGTGTACCATGTTTGCCATGCGATGTGTACAGGGCTCGCGAATAGTAACAATTGGGATCCTAACTTCTCAATCAGCTCGAAACAGCAAGCATCCTACTTTTTAAGGTTTTTTTAAAGCGAAAAAAACTTATTTAATTACCTTTCTTTATCTATACATTTCTTAATGCCTTTTTCCATGTGTTAAAGTCTATTAAAATAATTGAAGGACTTATAATATGTGATACACGTATTCATCATATACTATACGCGTATCAATTTTTATGCACTCACAAAACACAAGTATAAGTTTTTACACACTCTTATGTACGTGTAAAATATTATACAAGTGCGCGTAAAAAATTATACTTGTGGTTCTTTAGCGCGTAAAAATTTATACTCGCATTTATGTACGCATAAAAAGCTATAAAAAAATTTATGCATGTAAACATTATACTCGTGGTTCTTTAGCGTGTAAAAATTTATACCCGTATTTATGAATGCATAAAAATTATTACATTATCTTTTGTACTCGCAGAAACATTGGCATATTAAATAATATTAATAATATATTACTGTAATAAAATATTAATATAAGTGGGTCCCACATGTCACGTGTCATCTCGTGATTGATCCACGTCATCCAAAATAATATTATTTTTAATATTTTAATTAAAAATAATTAAAATATTAATATTTAATAAATATATGCATGCCACGTGGCAAGTGTGTAGCAAGGGATGACCATCGGATGGCCATGCCATGGCCATCCATGGTCAATTCACATGGGGTGAATTGAAGGATAATTTTGAAATTATTTGAATTTGAGATCGAAATCTGCAAATAATGTTGGGATGGGTCTAGAGACCCAAAATAGGGATCACAAGGGCCTTTTAGGTAATAAATCCTGCCACCACGTAATACATTGCACTGTATAGTGTTCCACAAATCGAGTTCTTTTTATGGGCTTTTACGTACGGATGTTCATGTCATCAGTAGTATTATATGTTTTTCCACGACTCAATTGTCTCCTGGAGTTAGAACTGTCCTTTTGATAAGCTGTAGTATCTATATGTTTTGTTCCAGATTTGTGCTTGGCATGGGAATTTTTCTTGTAGAAAGGATTCTAATATAGATGAAATGTTGTTGATCTTTTTTCTTCTTCTAAATTTTGAGTATTAGACTAGTGTCTCAATAACATATTTTTAAAGTTTTAATGTATTTTAGTGGTGAATTATATCTCCTTGAGATATGGTTAAGAAAATTATAAGCAGAGATTGAAAAAAGAGGATTTTAAATTTTGAAATCAGCTCTAAAAAGATGGTTTATTTTGCTTTAAGAAGAAAGATATAAGAAGTTGATTTCCTGATTTGAAATGTTAACGAACGGTTTCAACTAATAATATCTCTGAATAAAATTGTCTACTAAAATAAATTGTTAAATTTGCTTCAAATAATTTAAGAATAGCAAGGACAATACTAGTCTATAATGGAATGGACGTCTGGTTGCACCGTACGGGGAATCAATCAAAAATTGTGCATTTGAACAATCAATTTGTGCACATTATGGTTGTCTTGTTTTAGAGGATGTAAATTACCATGAGTTTGCTTTTAATATTGCATTTAAAGAATAAAGAAAGTGTTTAATATAATTCTTTTATTAGACAATTGGTGATAACACCAGTAAAAGTTTTTTTTGTTAAAAACCCCATTTGATAGGTTTATTTACATGGTGTAATTAAAAAAAAGACTAAAATGCCCCTGATAGTTAAATGTAATTAAAATCAGACTAAAATGGTATGGTGGTGGCGGTGTCGCACGGCAACGGACGACGCGACGGAAGGTTCATCGGAGTTGGGATCTAACGATCCAGGGCTTGATCGACGCTGGGGAAGGAGAAGGATTCCACCGTCCCCATCATGACCCCAACCTCCTTCTCCTCGGTGTCCTACTCCACATCCGGCATCCCTCACGGCCGCCCAACATCCGTCCGTCATCGCGGAAGTCACCATCGCCGCTCCAACCACCTGAGGACATCCCGTGACTTCCTCGACGGACTCCAATCGTCTCCAACCCCCCACGACCTCGTCACGACCTCGTCCACCCCCTCCACCACCTTCCATCTTCGACGGAACCCCCAACCCGAGCTCCTCCTCTCAAGGATCCGGCGCCGCCACCACTCCATAACGCGGCCTCCGCCCTCCACGTCCCCATCTAGTCCAAGATCTGGATCCCTCCTCTGACCAGATCCCTCCGACCCGTCTCCGACCCTCCTCTGACTAGATCTTGCAGGGATGCCAGATCTGGGGTTAGATAAAGTTGAGGGGCCATGGAGTGGGGGTTTTGGGAGGTGACGACGTCGGGTTCAGACGAGGTGGAGCTCGGCGTGGGTTTACGGGGATGTGAAAGGTAGCCGATGGCGGCGGAGGTGACGGCGATGGAGCGAGAGAGAGGGGAGTCCTCAAGATGGTGGAGCTCCAGAGGTCTTTGCTGGAGGTGGTGGAGTTGGAGCGGGCGGTGCTGCTGGGGGATAACGGACGGTTGTGGATGCTCGTCGCGGCGGTGGAGGAGGAGGCGAGAGGGCTGGTGGCAGAGGTGGGGTGGATGGGGAATTGGCGAATAGAGAGTTCATGTTACGATGCACCTTCTATAGGGCTTTCGTACATGATCTCTTGCCTTGTCTCAGATCCTCTTTAGCGAAATCTATGGCTAGGTCGAGAGATACCTTTAGGGTTTTAGGAGGACACTTTGTTACGATACACCTTCTATATGGCTTTCGTACATGGTCTCTTGCCTTGTCTCAGATCCACTTTAGCCAAATCTATGGCTAGGTCGAGAGATACCTTTAGGGTTTTAGGAGAAGGACCCTAGGTATTCGACGAGGAAGGTGAAGACTAGAGGAGGAGATGGATGAGAAGAGGGATACCTTGCAGCTCCTCTAGGGTTGGCTGGCTTCTCTTGGAGATCCAAGCCTTGGAGAACGTGGTGGAGGGAGGCACAACAGCCAAGGGGGGTCGGCGGTGATAGGGACGTGTACTGTAGATGGTAGCGGTGGACGGCGATGGATGGTGGGCGGCTGGTGGAGAGATAATCCGGCAGTAGACAGAGATGAAGGTGGCTGGTGGATTTCTGTGGAAACTAGGGTTACAGCTACTTCTATATTACTTCTACTCCTAGGATTTATCTCTACTAAATAATAACTACATTAAATCCGTCCATGCATAAAAACCCTAATACAAGCTATAGAGGTCATTTTATAGAGGCCTCAAGAGAGTTCTACTACAACCTGAATACCTTCTTGCTTGGACAGCAAGTAAAAGACTCTTACTAATTCAACTCAAACTGACTCCTAATAACCAGGAATGAACTAAGTAAGCTAGTGATTTGACTCAACCAAAACTAGGACTCAATTAAATAGAAACTGGCTAAGCACAAACTGAACTCAAACTAGGAAATCAACCATGAAACCAATTAAGACTCAACTAAGGAAATAACCAAGTAAGGCCGGCTTGGCTAAGCCATCTCATGGGTCATGGGTCCATCATGGGTCCACCCATGCTTGAGCTTGGTCTTGGTACTGGTTCAGCTCTGATTTGGCCCTAAGGCTAGCTTGGCTCAACCTGCTCCAAAGGACCTGGTTGCAGCCAGCTCCTTCGTGTTGGCCTGCCCAAGCAAGGTCGTGGGTCCCTTCTTGGATTGGCTCAGTTGGTCCACGTATCAGTTCGAGAAGAGGGAGGCAAAGGTGGAGATCGACCGGCTTCGTGCGGAGAACGAGAGGCTGGGGGAGGAGAGAACCCATGTAGAGAAACACGAGAAGAAAAAAGAATGAGTTCCTATTTTCTCCACTTTTTCCATGGAAAATCAATGAAAAATATGGAAAAAATATTTGAAAGTGAAAAATTAAAGATGATCCACCTTGGTGAGCCGACCCAATTCGAGGCGTGACGGGCATCCCGACTCCCTCGATAAAAATCAAGAATGATAAAAATGTTGGAAACATAAAAATGGAGTTAAAAAGATAAAAATGAATTTAAAAAGATGAAAATGAATTTAGAAAGATGAAAATGAATTTAACAAGATGAAAATGCAGGAAAGGGAAAATCAATTTAAAAGGATGAAATTGCTTGTAAAAGATGAAAATGAACTTAAAACGATAAAAATGTTGAAATGCATGTAAAAAGATAAGAATGAATTTAAAAAGATGAAAATAAATTTAAAGATATGAAAATGAATTTAGAAAGATGAAAATGAATTTAAAAAGATGAAAATGCATGAAAGATGAAAATGAATTTAAAAAGATGAAAATCAATTCAAAAAGATGAAAATGCATTTAAAAAGATGAAAAATAATTTATAAAGATGAGAATGAATTTAAAAAGATGAAAATGAAGGAAAGATAACAATGCATTTCCATCTTTCTCATCATTTTCATCTTTCTGATCTATTTTCATATTTCGGATCTATTTCATCTTTATTGATCTATTTTCATCTTTGTTGATCTATTTTTATGTTTCTGATCTATTTTCATCCTTCCTGTTCGTTTTCATATGTCTGATTTATTTTTATCTTTCTGATCTATTTTCATCTTTGTTGATCTGATCTAATCTGGTTCAAACCGATCCAATCTGGCTATAATTTGGTCAAATCTGGATTGCTGGATCTGGGTATGATCGGATTGAGCTGTGATTGAGCCTAATGGGTTGGATCTGACTGGATCTAGATCAAATCAAACTCAGATTGCTTGGTCGGGCCGAACCGGTTCAAGCCACTTGGTTCGGTTGAACCGGTTCAGGCTGAAGGGAGGTGCTCGTTGGTGAAGAAGGCCACAAGCAGGTGGAGAGGAAAGGCCGGCACGATGACGATCGCATCTAGTAGGGAAACGGTGGCTGAAGGGTCGCAAGGCGACCGGGATGCCAAATCGGGGGTCGGATGGCGATTTGGAGGTTGGAGACGGTGGCGTTGGGAGGTGGCGGCACGGGATCTAAGAGGAGGAGCTCGGGTTAGGGGTTCCGCAAGAAAGGAGAGGCGCGGAGGGAGTGGACGGCATCAGGTGAGGTCGTTGCGGCATCGGAGAGGAGCTGGGGAGGGAAGGGGACGACAAGAGGTGACGTTGTTGGTTGGTGGTGGCGCCGAATCCGAGAGAGGGGAAGAGCTCGGATGACGATGGAGCTCGTGGACGAGATCGAGTGCGCTTGGAGAACGACGTCTGGCGTCGTTGGACGGAGCAGAGCTGCGGGGAGCCGTTGGATCTGGGGGGAACGGAGAAGATGGATGTTGCGGCGGTGATGGGGAGGTTGCGATGGCGATGGGGAAAGGGTGGTCGCCTGCGAGGGGGCTGCTGCGTTTTTGGTGGTTACAAGGAAGGAGGAAGCTTCGGGAGCTACCGGAGACGCGATGGGATGGCCAGAGATGCTACGAGATTGGCGGATGAGCTGTGGACCGGCCGGGGGAGAGAGGAGATGTCACGCCTTGACCTGCGAAAGCCCCACCGGGCCGGGGACGCGAACCGGAACCTAACCAATTGCGGAAAATTATGGCGATGGTTCCCTCTAACCTATTGGTCTCCCTAAGCAATTCATTAAGCACTCTCAATTACCAATTCTAACATCAACAGAAACCTCAAACTCAAGATTACAATTCCAAAGTACAAGTCTACAAAACCTCAAAGAGGGGAAATCAGTTACAAATATTTATACACTCATGTAGGAGGCTAACTATACAAGGGTTCAGGAACAGAAAGTTCACCACTCCTCAAACTCCGCCAGGCGCCGCCGACCAATTTCCCGGTAGGGGCCACAGAAGAGGAACTAATGCATGCACCTGCAAAACGTAGCCCGGGTAGAAGTGAGCATGTGAGGCCCGCTGGGTCTACCGTAGGACAAGATGCCTTCGCCTGGAGGGCGGGGCTGAGTCGGGTAGCCGGGCAAGCAATCCCACAACGCCTAGGTATGGTCCGGGGTTCGATATAAGTATATAGTAAGCCCTTAATAGATACAACGCGTTTTAAAGCCGTGCTGGCAGTGATCCGTCAGAAAACTCCAAGGTTAAGCGTGCTTGCCTTGGAGCGGTCCCGGGATGGGTGACCTAATGGGAAGTTTTTCCAGATTTCTGCGGTGAGCCAAAAGCGGACAATATTGTGTCGGGTGGGGCCCGCGAGCCGGGGCCCAGTGGAGGGCCGGGGAGTTACAGTATGGTATCAGAGCCGGTTCCCAGCCGGAAATTGTGCCAGCGATTGGGGTGGCAATACGGGTCGATGAGTCGGGTTCGGGTCGGGTCGAGACCCGATATCTCGACCAAAAATCCCAACCCGAACCCGACCCGTTTACTAAGCGGGTCAATTTTGTCAACCCGAACCCGACCCACTTTTAAACGGGTCAACCTGACCCAACCCGCTTGACCCGTTTATTAAACGGGTCGGGTTGGGTTCGGGTCAAGTTGACCCGTTTAACAACCTGTAAACAACCTCTTTAACAAAATAACACATAATCTTTTGTTTAACAACATGTTTAACAAGTAACAAGTACCTATAAAATAAAATAACATCACCATCATACAATTCTGTTTAGCCGGTTAGAACTTAGAAAGTTTATATAGGGATAACGGGTCAAGCGGGTTGTTAACGGGTTACAGGTCGGGTTCGGGTCACGGGTTATACGGGTTAGCCTCCTAAACCCGAACCCGACCCGCACAGTAACGGATCAGCGGCGGGTCGACCTGTTTTCGACCCGCACCCGAATACCCTAAACCCAAACCCGTGAAATTCGGGTTGGGTCGGGTCGGGTTCGCGGGTTATGGGTCAAATTGCCACCCCTAGCCAGCGAGGACGCTGGGCCTCCAAGTGGGGTGGATTGTGAGGCCCGCTGGGTCTACCGTAGGACAAGATGCCTTCGCCTGGAGGGCGGGGCTGAGTCGGGTAGCCGAGCAAGCAATCCCACAACGCCTGGGTATGGTCCGGGGTTCGATATAAGTATATAGTAAGCCCTTAATAGATACAACGCGTTTTAAAGCCGTGCTGGCAGTGATCCGTCAGAAAACTCCAAGGTTAAGTGTGCTTGCCTTGGAGCGGTCCCGGGATGGGTGACCTACTGGAAAGTTTTCCCAGATTTCTGCGGTGAGCCAAAGCGGACAATATTGTGTCGGGTGGGGCCCTCGGGTGGATCCTGGTCGGACCGGGAGCCCGCGGGCTGGGGCCCAGTGGAGGGCCGGGGCGTTACAGAGCAACTAAGCTCAGCATGGAAACTACATTACGACTCACAAAAGGAAGAGAAAAACACAACAATATCACCCTCTAGCATGGTCTGGGTGTACACAAGGGTCCCATAACCCTATCGATGTCTCTAGGTATCTAACCATGGCCACCGTAACGAAATGGGCCCATCCCGGAAACACCTAGTACAGCAGGAAGAAGGCATTGCTGGGCAGGCACACCCTCTGCCTAAAGATGAAACGATGACACCGGCTACACCCCACGACCAGGCTCGAGGCCGACACGACCTCTAAATCATCGATCAACATGTGTTCAAGTCATCTAGTGTCGCGCCCGACCCGTGAAGGTCCAACCGGGCCATACGACGCAAACCGGAACCTAACTAAATGCGAAATAATTTTGGCGAGGGTTCCCTCTAGCCTATTGGTTTCCCTAAGCAATTCACAAGTACCCGTAATTAACAAAAATTAACAACCTCAAAAGATATAATATAATAAGATTTCAAAACCTCAAGGGGTATATTCATATACATTACACTCCCAAAGAAGACTATCTAAACAAAAAGGATGTAGGTGACGATCACTGCTCCTCAAGCACCGCTAGACGCCGTCACGCTACCAAATACCTGCCCGGTAGGGGCTACCGAAGAAGAGCTAATGCATGCACCTGCAAAACGCAGCCCGGGTAGAAGTGAGCACTAAGCTCTTGTGAGGACCTGTCCCTCTACTCCTGGGTCGACCGGCTGGGTCGGACCCGTGACTCGTTTGATTGTTTCGCGTCGAGCGCGCGACCCGGTGGGTCGTATTGTTTCTTGGACCGCAAGGGCAATTTGGTAAATTGTGTCTTGTCAGCTTGTTTCACACCCGCGTGTGCACACACTGACCATGTTTGTGGTAATGTTTGGCTAGAATGGTTAGTGGGATCTGAGATCGAAAGATCCGGACTTAGGCTGAGCTCTTGCCCAAGTTTAGCTTTCTGCACAAATAAGATCGATCTTCTTTGGCTAAGAGATCGATCTCCTTGTGCCAGAAAGTCAAGCAGTGATCGTCATGAGAGATCGATCTTCTCTTGAGGAAAGATCGATCCCTCATAGGTCGGTTCGTCCGCCTATAAAGCGGACACAACGGATTTCTTTAAACCCTTGTGAAATCCGGGGATCTTGAGCTTAGATCTGGTGATTTTGAAGGAGTTTGAGGACCATCAAAGGCCTAGTAGCTTGGATTGAAGCTGCTATTGCATAGGTAGGGATCCTACCTACAATCTTTCGGGTTTTTGGAGTTTTTCCGGTTTGATTGTGATCTTTTGCTTAGATCTGTTAAAATACATGTTGGTTTCCCATGATCTCGCAGGTTTTGGACTCGTGGTCTCTTTATCTACCATATCCCAGAGTTTTGGGGGATTTGGTTGTATTTTCCGGCGGTATTTCTCGCCGTCCGGTCGCCGGAGAACCCATTCGGATCGATCTCCCTTGAGGGAAGATCGATCCCTTGTGGGGCGTCATGCCCAACCCGAGCAGGATCGATCCTTCGGTTGGAGAAGATCGATCCTTGCCCAGACTGGTATGGCGGGTTCCATGTCACGAAGAAGATCGATCCTTCTGGTGAAGAAGATCGATCTCTTTCAGTTGATAGGGACGAGTTTTCTCCCAAGCACTAAGAAGATCGATCTTCCCTGGAAGAAAGATCGATCTCTTAGTAGCTGAGGGGTGTTTTCAAGTGGCTTTTGCCCGCGGTGCTTTATATGATGGTTTTCTTTACGGCCTTATACATGGTACATATGTTTAAGCATGTTAGCCCTATAATAGGGGCAGTGGTGAACAGGGGGAGTGATGACTCCCGGGATGTTTAGAATAAACGGGCGGGTAGCCCTACAGCTTTCCCTAGCCTTGCATGCCGGCGTGCGCCGAGGGCTTTATCTGTGATGTCTGTGAGCTGTTGTTTGCGGGGCTGCTTCCCGATGCAGGTGTTGTAGTGGACTGCTGACAGTTGGTGGTGGTACCACTGTAGCAGCTCCTAGACCTTACTTACCTGTTCACCACCCCGGGCCGACAGGGTGCCGTGCCCAGACCTTGTTTGATGTACGATCACATACTGTTGCATGCTTGTCTGTATTATCCTGCGTGTGATCATAGCATGCATTGTTTTGTGCATTAGTTGCATATGTGTAGGACGTTGGCGATGGGTTGATCGCCGATCCGGGGCTTTCGGGTAGTCCGGATCTAGCTCTAGGACCGTTGCGGGTAGCTTGGTCCAGGACTCGGTTTGTAGTATTCAGTCATTTTCGATGATAGGATTAGATGACCTGAATACATGTGGTTTGATGTTTAGAGGTCTTGTCGACTCCAAGTTGAATCTCAGGTGTAGCCGGTGTCCGGTGTTCTTGACTCTTGGGTTGAGGAGTGCCTACCCAGCGGTGTCCTTGCCCGCCAAACAGTGTCCTGTCTCCTGTTGAGAGTCTGCAGTGTTTTGGGCCTGCATTCACGGATTCCCGGTAGGGTTATGGGACCCTTGTATACACCCAGGGTAGACTTGGGGGCGACACTGTTGTGTTCCCTCCCTTGTGAGCGTCGTAGTGTATTGTCCCTGCTGAGCATAGTGCTCACTCTTATCCGGACTGCGTTTTGCAGGTGCTGGCTCTAGCTCTTCTTCGGTCGCCCCTACCGACCGGTGTTTGGTGACGTGGCAGCGTCTGGCGGTGCTTGAGGTGCGGCGATCATCAGTTATACCCTTTTGTTTAGTTAGCCTCCTACGGGAGAGATTTTGTATAACTTTTACCATGTTGAGGATTTGTAATATATTCAGTTTCAGTTTTGAGATTTGGGATTGATGTTTAATACATGATGATTATGAATTGCTAGGGAGGCCACTATGATTAGAGGGAAACATCGTCAAAATTTCCGCAGTAGGTTAGGTTCCGGTTCGCGTCGCCCGGCCCGGTTGGGTCTACGCGGGTCGGGGCGCGACAGTAGGGTTTCACACTACGACACACAGAAAGGAAGGAACACAATAGTGTCGCCCCCAAGCTAGGCCTACGTGTGCTATGGGGTCCTATAACCCCACCAGTGTCTCTAGGTATCCAACCATGGTTACCCTAAACGAACCGGGCCCATCCCGGAAACACCTAATACAGCAGGAAGAAGACACTGCTGTGCAGGACAAGTCTCTGCCGGGCATGCACACCCTCTACCCAAGGATGAAACGACGACACCGGCTGCACCCTCAACACCTGGCTCGAGGCCGACAAGACCTCTAAACCTTAATCAACATGTATTCAAGTCATCTAAGCCTATCATCGATATCGACTGAATACTACAATCCAACCTGGACCATGCTACCCGCCACAGTCCTAGAGCTAAATCCGAGCTACCCGAAAGCCTCCGATTGGCAATCAACCCATCGCCCACACCCTATCCTTATGTATCTAATGCACAATCAAAATGCATGCTATGATCATGCGCATGTAAGAAGTAAGCATGCAATAATATGATAAAATAACAAACAGGTCCAACTGGACTGCTGCAGCGATACCAACGACCGCTGCCAGCTAATCCGCAACGGGTCCCGGCATTACGACGGTACCGTGACCGTCAACCCCGAACCCCTGCAACGGGAAGCAACCCCGAAAACCCAGATGAACATATAATATTAATTAATCATCAAGATCCCCTAATTAGAGGCTAAGCGACCTCATTGATCAGACGTCCAAACGACGTAGGATTCGAGATCCAACTTAGACAAAACACAGGTAAACATGCTGGGATCGGCATATAAAAAACCAGGAAACATCCAATGGCTCGATTACCGGGAAAACGCTAATCAAAACCATTAACTTCACTAATTATTTCTAATTTCTGCAACGCAGCCCATCCGTAGGAAATTCATAAGAAAATCTGACAATTATGAAACTGGTTGGACCTGAGAGTATACCCAACGATCTACAATTCTCATGTTCATCATAAATCAAGATCATACATGTACAGACCGGACAACATGCCGTAAGCCGGCTATTCTTCAAGAACAGCAAAATCGGAAAAATTCGAGTTTCAACATGCTAAAATCCTACTAAAATCTCAATCAAATCACATGAAACTTAAATCAGTAATTAAGCTAACATAGATACACAAAACAACACCAAGAACATCCAGATCCACCGGCTAGATTAAGAGAAAACCCATATTAAACCTATGTAGGAAGAAACCTACCGAACTAAGCAAATCTCGGCTGAATCCTCGCTATCCGAGCACCAAACCAGCTTCAAACCAAGCCACATATCTTCCTCACGTTGGCACGAATCCAAGGAGCCCTCAAGCACTCAATTTGGTGGCCGGAGGAGGGACAACGGAGGGAAGGAAGGAAGCAACCGGAACAGGGGAAGGAAAACAGAACCGCGGGAAAGAAGAAGGAAGAAGAAAAAGAAAAAGAGGAAGAGAGGAAGAGAGGAGGAAGGAGAAAGAGGATCGAGGAGAGGAGAGAAGGAGAAAGAGGATAAGGGAGAGGAGAGAAAATCTTTCTTCTCACATCTGACAGCGGAGAGCGACGACCAACGGCGACCATCCACTCAAAAAACCCACCACCTCAACTTCCTGGCACTAAAAGATCGATCTTCTTTGCAAGGGAAGATCAATCCCTTTCGCCTAGGAAGCTAAACTTGGGCTAAAATAGAAGCCCAAGCCCGGATCTTCTGATCCTGTGTCCACTTAAACATTCTAATCAAACAATAACGCAAACACGGTTAGTGTGTGCACACGCGAGTGCGAAACAAGCCGACAAGGTGTAATTTACCAAGTTACCTTTACGGTCCACAACGAGTCATGGGCTCGACCTAGACGGTCGACCCAGGAGTAGAGGGACAGGTTCTCACATCTAGGTTTATCATTGAAATTGACTGAACACCATCGTTCAAACCTGGACCAAGCTACCCAGCCCCGGTCCTAAGGGAAAGCGGGGACTGATCGAGCACCTAAGAACAAAAGCAAAACAAACCAAAAACAAAAGCAAACTTGCAAGCACACAACATAAAAATAACTCAAGCATTCTCAAGCATACAAGAAAGCAAATCGAGCAAACTAAACTACTATATGCAAGACAAGGATTTTTAACCGCGCCCTTGGCGGGCGTGCCCTAGCACGATGATATGCAAAATCAGTAAGTGCCATGGCCTGGAAGGTTAACCTTAGTAGTATCATCAAGAGTAGTTTACCATGTGAATCCAAGTGGCATATTACAAGTGGGAGAACTAGCTTTTGCATTCTAACACCAATAAACAAGGTAGTTGGATCTCTCAAATAGAAATATGTGTCATCATTGTGTTCAAGCGTCAGTGACTCATTCAATGACCTATCAATAATGTCATCATTGTGCTCAAGTGTCTGTGACTCATCCAATGACCTATCAATAATGCCATTATGCTCGTGGTCAAGGATGGTAAGATCACAAAATCTGAAATAAATCCGTCGAAGTATAAAAATATCTATCAAGGTCATGTTCTTTCTAACTATCCAAGGAGATGAAATAAACACTGGAAATATACCTCGCGGCTTAGAAGCAATGACTTGAAGTTCAGCCGATGGAGGTTCAACGAATACCTGGTCCTGGTGGTCTTGGAAGTCGTCTAGATCTTCCTCGTTGCTGGCCAGCCCGTACTGGAGTACTTCGTCTTCTTCCATATGATGTGTTCATCCGAGTTCGTGCACGCTAAAAGATGTGATTACCTCGCATAGTTGGCGTGCTTTCTCCTCGTCCTTCATAAGTAACTGCAGAATGAAAGAGTCAAAATTAGGCTTGGTTTTAGCCTCCTCAAGTAAGTCCAAAATCTCTGCCACAGAAAGTTGAGTAGAAACATGTGTATTTTCAGCATCAGAGGCATGAACATGTGCATTACTAACATTGGAATCATGAGTATACGCATAGTGAATGTTAGTATCATGAACATGGGTATGAGCGCTAAAATCATGCGCATATGCATCACACACATTAGAATCAATAGCTTGTGTATCAATAGGACTAGAATTTTGAACATGCACGCTAGCACTACAGTCATGAGCATATGCATCATCAACATGAACATCTTGAGTATGTGCACCATAAGCATTAAAATCATGAATGTAAGCATCACAAGCACTAAAGTCATTGACACATGCATCATACGTGTTAGGCTCATCAACATGCACATCATGGGAAGTAGCAACATAAGTATCATGCACATAATCATCACAAGCACTAGGATAAGAGTAGAAAGACTCATTGTGTTCCAGATAGGTGTTGGACGTTAAGGCGACATTGGGATGCTTGTAGGATTTGGCATTGGTATGATCATGATAACCATCCCAACGCCCCGGAACCGTCTGTGTATAAGTCGTCTCCACAAGCTCATCCAAATACCTCATAGCTTCATCAGGATCAATCTGCAAAAACTCACCCTTGCATCTTGTTTCAAGAATTTGACGTTCATGCTCAGTTAATCCATAATAAAAATAGCTCACTAAACGCCAATTAGGATAACCATGTTGAGGGCATGAAACTATTAAACTATTAAATCGTTGCCATGCATCACATAATGTCTCATCATCCTTTTGTGCAAAGGATGAAATTTTTCTTTTCAATGAGTTAAGCATATAATTAGGAAGATACTCATTGACAGAAACATGACTCATTCTATTCTCCTCCCTCAATTTGTATATACTTTTCTTACGAACTGTTGTTTTAGGCATTTCATCTCTCGACTTCATAGAACATGATCTCAAATAGTATTGATATAATTAATTTTCCATCCTTTTTTTCAGTTTTTTTAACAGGTAAAAGTAAAACGAAAAATAAAAAGAAAACTAAAAAGAAAATAAAGAAAACTAAGGAAAAAGAAAACAAAAAAAAATCCAAAGAAAAAAGAACATAGTTACCGCCTTCGATGTCTTCAATCATCGTGATCTGTTGATTCTGACGCTTTTCTAAACCGTCTCCCCGGCAACGGCGCCAATTTTTCATGTCGCTCAAATGTGTCACGCACAACGATCGCGGTGCAGTACAACATAAGAGAGGTCGAATCCCACAGAGAGACAAGCAGGAAAGATCCAGAAACACAGATAACAATGTATCGAAAACAATCAAGAGCGTAAAAAGTTAAGAAAATAGATCGAAGATGTAATAGTAAGATAAAGTTAACGAAAGAAATCAAGATTTGAATGAAGCTAGGCTTCATGAATCACTTCACTCGAATTTAGGTTCTTCTCTTCTCAATGGTTCATCTAATACTCAGTTAAAGGATTCACATCCCAATCACCTTAACCGGGAGATATGGAACTATAAACCTAACAAAATATATAAATGTCTCTTCCTACGACTGGTTCTTCTCTTTATAACTCTAACTTCATCCAACTCAAACCTAAGAATACACGATACCGGCTGTCACTACAGGCAACGCGCAGCAAAAGTTCATCGGGACAAAGCCCTAACTCTATCTAACCGGATCTCTAAGAATACACAATACCAACTCTCACAATCGGCAATGCATATCAAAGATTCCTCGAGATAGAGCCCCAACCTTGTCTAACCAGATCCCTAAGAATACACAATACCAGCTGTCACTACGGGCAATGCATAGCAAAGGTCTCACGAGACTCGGTAGGAGAATCAAAAGAGATAACTATGGGTTCACAATATCATAAAAGAAGCATGACTGGATTTATAATATTAATCATCCGCATAGAAATCTATAATCTGAAAATAATCTTTGAAGATCCAATACATAGAAAAGAGTTTAACAATAAAGATTAAAACTATGAACAATCGTTGGAGAAGAAACCCTAGTCCTCGCTAGATCATCCGTCCGCCATGCCCGCGGATTATTCGGCCATGGATGGAGATTCCTTCATCTTCTTCCCTTGGGAAATGTCCAGAAAAGAGCCTCCAAAAACGTCCAAGAACTCCCCTTTGATTAGCCCTAAGTTTCTTATTTATAGCCCCAAAATCTCTCCATCCACGGATTAGATCTAAATCGTTGATTTTCTTCACTGGAAAAGTCGGATCGATCGGACTTTAGGTGTCGGATCAATCCGTTGCGTAAAAATCCGATGTTTTTGGCTATTCCCGAGTCCGATCGATCGGACTATAGGTGTTGGATCGATCGGATCGATCGGACCCCGTAGGAGGGATGGAGGGATCGATCAAACCCCATATGGCTGAAAAATATATGTTCTGTCACGATTCTGCGTAGTCGGATCGATCGGACTCTGGGTGTCGGATCGATCGGACTTCCAGCGTATTTTCTGTTCTGCCATTCAGACTGCGCCATTGGTACAAAAATTACCGTAACTTCCTTTAGGAAACTCGGAATCACGAACTGTAAAATTCTCCAGAATCTAGACTTCAAGAGCTTTCCAACCATATATGGTATATCATCTGGTTCTTCATGACCAGGTACAGTTTAATTTTTGAAGTTGATCCATATACTCTTTTCAGCTTCTTTTAGCTCTGATTTCCTGCATTTTCCAAACAACTATGTGAAGCAACATATAGATATAAAAATAGTAATAAAGATGTTGCTTAAGGATAATAATCTAGCAATTGAGATGGTTATAAGACTGTTCAGAGTGCACTTTCATGCACTCATCACCCTTGCGGCCCAAGAAACAATGCGATCTACTGGATCGCACGCCCGACGCGAAACAAGCAAACGAGCCACGAGCCCGACCCAGCCGGTCGACCCAGGAGTTGAGGGACAGGTCCTCTCAGGAGATCGCCGGGAAGGGGTTGTCTAGTCGGAGGAGAGAGGAGAGAGAAAAGGCTGAATAAACAAAGAAAAATAAAACAAGGATATTATTGTCGTTTTGAGGTGATTTGGGGTTATTCATCTACAAAAAATGAGTCTGCGGTTTTTGACAAGGAGCATGGGGTCTTGGACAAAAAGAGGGCAAGATTTGGGGTTCTGGCCTAATACCCCTTCTTTTATTTGGTTTTGAAGTTACTGAAATTTTTTTAAATAATATTGAGATGCCCATTTTTTTTATAGGAATTGAGATGCCCATTTTTTTATTTGAAAATTCTTTTTTTTAATTCTTATGTTTTGGTGATTTGGGTAGTGGCATTGTTGATAAATTTCTAGTATTAATTCAATTAGATTATATGAAACATGTTTTCAATAGGAATTTTTACTATTAACTTGTAATTTGTTTCTAATCGACTCATAATTGTCATCATATTTGTGTTAATTATAGTGATGGATAGGGGCATTGTTCCACTATTGTATCGGATGGACGAAAATGTGAAACTAATGGGTAATGCGGGTGATATTGAGTACATATGTGGCCGAATAAAACCTAGTAGGATATGAAAGAATGCAAGTTATGCGGAGTTAAAGACTTTAATGCTTGATTTAACTGGATACAATCTAAACTATTTCGACATTCACATATAGATATCCAATGGGAGAAAGCATGTATTGCGGTGTAGAGATAAAGGATGATAGTGATACTAGTGGCATTCTTAGTCTCTATCCACTTATTCCAAGTATATAATTGTTCTTGGTGAAGATTGGTGTCAAAATCAACAATAACCCTTCAAAAAATACGGCATTTGGTGAATTTACTCGC
>OY986963.1:11703629-11782107 GCA_963920575.1 Narthecium ossifragum
CTCCCACCACCGCCCCTTTTGTCACCATTGCGTCAACCACGATGGTTGTAAGCTTCAGTCTGGTTATTGGATCTCGCGCGCATGGCGGATGGTTGTTGTGGTTTGGGGGGATAGTGGGGGGCGTGTTGGATTTGGGTTTGGTTTGGAGTTTAGGAGGATATTGGTTGTTGTTTTGGATGATGATGATGATGATGATGATGCGAGGTGGTGGCGGAGATGTTGAGGTGAATCGGCAGGTGAGGATGGGTGGGGATCCGATCAAGGAGGTGCTGAAGCAGGCGATGCTCCAGCACGAGGTCACATTTAGGAACCAGGTTGGGTGGTTTGGCTCTTCCTTCCTATAAAGGCTCTGTTTAACTATTTTATATGCTTTGTTCTAAATCCCCATTTGGCTGTGAGATTTTTTGAGTATTTGGTTATGGTTTCAGGTTCGCGAACTCCATCGCCTTTACTGGACCCAGAAGAATCTAATGCGCGAGATGTACTTGAAAGAATCCAAGGGACATGATCGGCCGACGGCGCCGGAAAGGAAACAACCGGCGGAGGAGAAGAAAGCGTCTCCAATGCCTTCTTGCGCCACTGTGGTAATTGACTTCTGTTTTTTTTTTTCTTCTTTGAACTCTAAGATTCACTGTTGGGATGCGAAGCCATCGACGGTATAGTGAACAAGGGCACTAATTGAGGCTTTTGGCTTGGCGGGTTTGGCGCAGGCGCGAGAGGTCCCCAATAATGGAGATTGCGATTTGAACCTTCAGCTTTCTGCTGATGAGTTTATCAGGGATGCTGGAAGAGAGGTTGGAAATGGATGTGCAGAGGTGAAAGGCTTTGCTTGCAATGATGAGGTTCTTAGTGGTGCACAGCCAGGGAAGTATAAGTCTATTATTCAAGAGAGTGATGGTGGGAATGGAGGTGGGAGGTTGGCCTCTGGGGGAAGCAGCTCGACTGCCCCAAATATCATAGACTTGGAGGAGATTGTTGAATTTGAGTCGAACAAAGAATCGAATTCTATTGGTTCTTATGACTTGGGCACTCAGACTTATGCGAAGGAAGCAATGTTTGGTTCAAGAATGCCTGCTCCATCAGCAAGTGAAAGCTTAAACCATTCATCTCAGGACCCAGGCACAAATTGGCCATATGCAGCTTTTGGAGAAAGATGGCCAGAAGATGGAAGAAATTCTGGCATTGGTGAGTATTTCTTATGCATTTGCTATGCAGCTATAATAGACTTTCATCTTTGAGAACGTTTCAGTAGGAATCGCATCTCACTCACAACACATATAAGTTAGCAACAACGGCTCTTGCTTCAACAATTTAGTAGAACTACCATTTTATTCTTCCATTTAGGAACCAAT
Source organism: Narthecium ossifragum (assembly GCA_963920575.1). Classification (NCBI taxonomy): domain Eukaryota; kingdom Viridiplantae; phylum Streptophyta; class Magnoliopsida; order Dioscoreales; family Nartheciaceae; genus Narthecium; species Narthecium ossifragum. The sequence continues at coordinate 11,704,982 of OY986963.1, forward strand.
TCTAGTCAGAACAGGTACGCAAATATTCAGGTTGTTTGGCGGAAACAACCGCAATCTGAAATACCTGCTGATCTAAACATGTGACGGAATAGATATGTCTTGATATATAGTCCAATAACGACTGTCACCGTATCTCAGATTGCTTCAACTTGTCTTTTTATGAGATATTTGCAATTATCTACGTATTACCTATGTGGCAGAATGCCATGTGACTCCCGAAATTATCTATCGAGGGATGTCAAGCATTAGGCTCCTAAAACCATCAATGTCAGACACCTGCACCCTGGATACTCTTACACACTTTTTGATTATCCTTTTGCTTGCTGTCGCAAAATCTTTGTTCAGCCCATGCGCTACACGGAATTTCCTGAAGATTTGTTTGATGATGAGTACCAATTATAGTCAACTTCTGCTAGTTTAGCTGGTTGCTGCTTTTTATTACGTTTGATAGAGAAACTGCTTTGGGATTTCGTCATCAGATTCTTGGAATTCTAAGTTTGCTGTGTGATGCAGTTGTGTGCATGCCATTTTCTGACATCCATTTCTATATGCTTAAGATTACATTATCGAATGCATTTAACAAGGACCGCTTTAATTCCAGTGGGATTGAATCAATCTTTACCTATATGGCTTCAGTTCTACAAACCATAAACATTTTTATCTGTCTCAGTGCCTATTACTTGTTCGAAGGAAGTAATTTCCTAATTGACAAATGGATTATGCACTCCTTTCTTACTGCTTGATTCATATTTTCTTGTTTATCAATCCATTTGGACCTTCTGGACATATATGCTTCTCTTCTTTCTGAGGCCAATTTGTTGTTTTGTTGTCTATAACTATGGAAGAGGGATGATTAGATGTTTGTCATAGCAGAGTCCTAGCTTTGGTCAGGAGATTGAGCCAGCTTTAAGATTTAACCATTTTGATAAACCATATCTGCATCCAGACATATTGCAAAAGGGTCACGTCATTGGTAGATTCCTGAAACTATCCAATGGCAGTAGGAGACCGGTACTTTCATTTCTTTGGTTTGTTTGTTCTATCTTCCCCATACGAACTTTATCAGAGCTAGCATACAATCGGTATTATACCTCTGTTTTGCCAAGCTTATATGAAGCTTGGGCGTCGCAGGCCCTTCTTGCTTTCACATATGAAAGCAAATTTGGTCTACCAGTTTTTATACAGTACTGAAAAATAAGCTGTCGCTGCCATTTTTGAAGTGCTAACAAATCTATTCCTAGGATTTCAGTTGTCAATGTTTTCATTGGTGGTAAAGATAGGTTATTGTCACAATAAGTGACCGCATCATCGAAGGATTTAAGTGGATGATTAGGATCTAATCATGTTCCTAATTTATTTGGAGCCATGCAAAATGTAAGGAAGCCCCCTAAGGTTTTGTCAAGCTTAAATTGTTGATTTTTTTTCTCCGTAATTGTCTATCGTGAATCCCAAACTGCTAATATTGGCAATGCTGGTAAAAAGTACTATACCATGGATCATGGGAATTGTCGATATAAAGAATTGGGTTAGTCTTCTTTTATGCTAAAGCCTGAGTATCGTTAGGAAAAGCCCCAGAAGTGCACTACTTTATTTTTGTGCATGTCATGCATGAGATCTGAGAGTTTTTTATATGTTTCCGTGCTTTTTGTCGTCTTTGTCTACTCCTGATAATCAATGACATTCACTATGAGATAATTTAAGCAAACTATCTATTAGAAAGGAGAAGGATCAAGCATCGTAAAAGATTAAGCAGATGGTATTCAGTTTAAGCAAGAAGAGCATTTGTGAAAAGTGTAACCAGATGCCATATTCAGTTAAACCATTAAGACTAATTGCAGTATAATAAACATGCATTGATCTCACTTAGCATTAGTTGCGAGATCTGAAAATCGAGTGCCCATTTTCAACTGCCTACAACAAGCGCATGATGTCTGAACTGACGGATGTTGTGCAATGTTGAATATGAAAGAATTACAGCGTTATTGTTATCAAAATACGGTTATTTGTTGAAAGTATGTATGTATAGCAATGTCCATCTTTAAATTTAGGTTTGAAAATGTTATCAAAATTGGGCTTTTAACTTGAACCCAGATGAACTTCTACTTATCTGCTCTAATTCATTCACATATGTGTTTTGGGTTTTTGAATGTTGTGAATTCCATTATATTGTTCTATGCATTTTGTACCTTGTGTTAAAATTAGACTACATCCTACATAATGATATAGCTCTTGTTGTAAAACATGCAAGTTAGGCCTTTTATGATGTCATGTAGAAACCCTTTGCTTTGAGCGACTGAGTTTTAGTCATGCGGAATTTTTTTGGTTATGTTGTACTAACTAATGGAATACATGTGGTGCCCTTTCCAGGATTGAATGAGCATGTTCCCTTCACTGAGACGACCACTCAGAAGCAACAATTTCCATCCCGCAAACCAATGAAAATCGACCTTAATGCACCTACGGGTGATGAATGCACATATGTTTCACTTGATTCCCTGCCTATCTTTCCTTCTCCAGCCACGAGCTCCTCTGTTCACCATGGAGTTTTTGACGAACCTAATGCTAGAAGTCAACCACTTTCATCATGGAGAGAATCGGACAGCAGATGCTCAAAAGAAATCTCAGCTGCACTCCAGTCTGATGAGGTATATTCTGCTTCAGTATATACTAGGGCCAGGAATACCGCCTGGTTATCTTGCGGCAATCAAGATTCACATCCTTGCACTGCACCAGCTTCTGCACAGAGTGCTAAAGCCAGAGAAGATGTTTGTGATGATGATCGACATGAAGTGGAAAACGTAGGTCATGTCTCTGATACTGACAGTCCAAGGGAACTCTACTGCTCTGTGGTAGGATTCTCTAGTGTTTCGAATGTAGATCAAGGTAGAACAAATGTCAAATTTCTTTCCCCTAATAGTTCCTGCGATCTGGGGCATAAGAATGCAGGCTTACCAGCTCAACAGGACTGCTCCATACACAATGATAGCAGAAGGCAGCTTTCCACTTTAACCTCCGAGAATACTTCCAATGGGAAAAGGCTAGCTACACCAGTAGGGAATACTAACCTACCACCCAGTATAACTAGAGATTCAGAAGACAAACAAGTTCGTGAGGGTAGCGAAGAGGAGACAGTTTCAAGCAATACCATTACTCGTGATAAGGGGAAGGAAGATAGAATTGACAAGGAAGTCATTTTGGAGAGTGAAGCTGATGTTATATTTGGAAAAAGTGGATGCAGTTCTCGGGCAAAAGCTATTGAGGGATGTCCACTTTTGTCTACGACCGAGGAATCTGGAATTTCTCAAATAGAGTCATTGATTGCTAACGGTTCCTCTACTAAACATGCCCAATTTACTGAAGCTGGCGATTGTGGTTTCTTTGAAGAAAATCCATGCATTCCCAATCCAGACTCTCGAGACCATATCAAAGAGCAGAAATCTCAAGCAACCAGAAGTGACAATGAAATTTTCAGTGCAGCTGAGGCACTGATGTGCATTTCTTCGGAGAATGTGATGTGCAATTTTGACCAGTACGCTACCATTCAATCGACGGATTTAGAGGCTCAGGGAAGCACCGAGGTTCCTCAATACTCGGCAGATTCGTTCGAGGCTATGACACTGATGCTATCTGAGAGCAACAGTAATGGATGCCCAACTGCTGCAAGACTGACAGAGGAGGAAAGAGGGGAGGGGGCTGCTGGAGTTAAGCTGCGAAGGGGAAGGGGTATTCGAGATTTCCAGAAGGACATATTGCCTGGACTTGTATCCCTTTCCAGGCATGAAATTTGTGAAGATTTGCATAACATAGGATATGAACTCAGGAGGAACAGATCCAGAAACAGGGAAGATAATTTTGTTCCCGTTAGAAGCCAGAGATCAAGGCGCCGTTCTGCTAGACTTAGGTTCTAAGTATTCAGCTCAGTTCATACTAGCCGCTGAGAAGCTCATCTGAAGCCTCGTAGAACGAAAGCATTTTGGCGGGTCAAACAGCTGCAGCTCATTGCAGTACTTTTGTGAATATCTGCATTGAACCTCCTTATTTTATAGTTGCACTCAACATTGATCATTTATTCCAGTAAGATGAGTTAAGATAGCCATATTATGTTTCCTAACATGACAGAAGTGGACTTCAGACTGCGACAGCATCACGTTGCTCGTTCAGCCTTTTGTATTAGACATGCAGGTTCTATATATGGCTGTAACATCCTCATTCCAATCCAATGTGACCACATCAACCTCGTAGAGATGGAATCTGTTAATGTTATGACCAAGTTTAGACGAAGCCAAAGCGTTCATAATACACATGTAGGTTGTGTGATCTTCAGTCCGTACAAGAACTGACAACCAATGGGCCCAACATGGGTGTATACTCTGAGTTTCAATATCTCAATACTTGAATAGCTTAGTTGATAGAAATCCTGCATATCTGAAGAGCTCCTGATGTTGCTGAATCTACTTCTACCCCACACACACACACACCCTCACATTCACCTATCATGTCATATGAACAAGTTATGATCGAATGATGTATTGGTTTTTCACCAGTGCTTCTTTTGTACTGAAGTAGGGACTCAGTTGAAGTATGTTCACTGTATCAAATCAGTGATGGTTTCCAGTCTTTGAACTATGTTTGGGCTTGCATGCATGGCCGATGGCTGGGATTTTTTGCCAAAATGGACCCCAGTGTCCAGATTTGGCACATTGAGACCCCCCGTGATTCTTTGCAACAAAGGACTCCAAACCTTAGAATTCCTGATTTTACCCCTTCCCTCCCATGCCATTGATGGTCATGCCATACATGCATCCTGTATCCCGTTTCTCCTCATCATTACCGCATTTAATGCATCATGACTTTGCATTAAAAAAAAACCCTCCCGTTGCATTAAATGCATCATGACTTTTCAAAAGGCCCGCCTTCTGTCTGTTGACGCTTACTAAGATATACGTAAGTTGTCCACGAATGCCCATAATGTCGGTTTGTCTGAACTCGAAATCATCCCAAGGACGATCGGCGCGTATGCATTCCTCGTATTTCAACAAGAAAATTCTACAGTCCAATCTAGCAATGACAATGAAAAATTAATGAGTATATAATTGGAACGTGTGAGTACGTATTTTTTTCCTCTTTAAGTCTTTGCACTACCCAGTAGAAACGCGCCACGTCAAATGTGTGTTATGATGCTTTTGTACACACGCATGGTCATTTATACGCGTGTTTGTTTAGATTTCTACGCGTGCAAGGACATGTGTATGAGCTAGTAATACACGTGAAAAGCATGTACACCTCGTACACGTTCATAAATTTTGTACACTCGTGTAGCCTATTTATACTCGTGAAAACAAGTTTAGACACGTATGTAGAATTTTATACACACGCATCTTATAATTATACCCGCGCTTTTATAACTTACCCTTCGACCTCCGGTGGGAGTCCGTTAATCGTCATCTCTTCCACTAGTTGTGCTAATTCTTCGTCTCCGCTTGGACATGGTTCTCATTGCCTTGCATGTGTGGAGAGCTCTCGCCGGTGAACTATTTTGATTAAGGTAGAGAAGTGGAGGCAGTGGAAAGGGAGGAGAGTGGAGAGGGAGAAGAGAAAAGAAGGTAGTGGAGAGGGAGAAGAGAAGATGACGGGAGGAGCCATGCCCGACGGGAGGGAGGAAGAGGGTTGGGGAAGAAGACACATCCCGTCGCATTAAATGCGTCGGAAGGGTTTTTTTTTAATGTAAAGTCATGATGCATTAAATGCAATAATAATGAGGGGAAACGGAATGTAGGATGCATGTATGACATGATCATCAATGATATAAGAGGGGAGGGATAAAATCAGAAATTCTAAGGTTTAGAATACTATGTTACAGAGAATCACCGAGGAGGTCTCATCAACGTGCGGGTCCATTTTGGCAAATTGAGGAGGTCTCATCAACGTGCGGGTCCATTTTGGCAAATTTCCCTGATGGCTGCCTATCTTGGGTGCTTGGAATCATGAAGCATGGCAAGCTGGAAACACAATGGTTTTGCCACCTCTTTATTAGTTTGACAAGAGAGCCCTTGCTAAACTGAGTAACTGACTGACTGACAGAAACCTCATACCTTATCTTGGATGCATGTTGTCCGGTGTGCTATGGTCATAAAGCTGGCCTGATTAGATGTGTATATAAAGAAAGATGGGCTTGGAATCATGAAACATGATACATGGCGAGCTGTAAACACAATGGTCCTGCCACCTCTTGATCAGTTTGACAAGAGAGCCCTTGGTAACTGACTGACTGACAGAAAGAAACCTCATACCTTATCTTGGATGCATGTTGTCCGGTGTGCTATAGTCGTAAAGCTGGCCTGATTACTGATTAGACGTGTATATAAAGAAAAACGGGTAAAAAGCGTTTTGGTACCCGCCAGTTTAGGTAATACATAATCTGTTATTTTATAAAATGAAAAAGACCTTTTGATATCCCAAATGTTTTGAAGATGTGTATCTTAATATCACCACTCAAATCTAAGTTGATTAATTTTGATTTTTATTAACAAATTAATTAATAATAACACGTGTCAGGGGGAGAGAGAGAGAGAGAGGACATGGAATGAGAGAGAGGGGCGGGTAGAGAGAGAATCAAACAAAGAACCCAACCCATCGGGACTCAACGACGCCTTCTGCATGGCCGACGGTGGCGGTGGTGACAGGAGGATAGCTGCATGGACAAGATGACGAGGGCTCGACGATGATGACAATGACGGAGAGGGAGAGGCCTCGACGACGATGACAATGACGAATAGGGGGAGAGAGAGAGACGACGACGAGGCGGTGAAGGTCGTGGCCCCGGTGGCTAGGCTAGCGGTGGTAGTATTGGTAGGATCGACGAGTTGTGGATGGAGAGAAGACGGCTTCTGGCGATATGGGTGCCTCGATCGCCCTCGTCCTGTCTCACGACACGATCACTAGCCTCGGCTTGTTGGTTGATCTCCGATTTCTGGGCTTGTTGTAGGCCTTGTTGAGCAGCTGGTGGAAGTATCCGATGGTCTTGTGGCCATGTACCCGTGCGGGGTCGCGTGGAATCGTAGGCCGACCATGGCTTCCGGGAAGCAATGCGCTCTCATGCTGTTGGAGAAGTCGATAACCGGGAAGTCGGAGAGTTGAGAGAGAATCTCTTGATACTTGGTGTACCACCAATGGCGGTACTCGAGGACGACGAGGACCACCCGGCGGTTGAGGTGCTGTGAGGTGATGTGCAGGGGGAGGATGCCGTTGTTGAAGGCTTGGAACAAGTTGCCGGTGTACCCTCCGGCCGAGGAGAACAAGGCCGAGACGTCGTGCCGGACGTCGCATTGGCGGCCGGCGTCGTCGGGGCCGGCGGTACGGAGGCGGAGGTCGGTGATCCAGTCCATGATGATGGATTCCCATTTGCGGGTCTATGGTCGGATCCTCTCCTCTCGTCGATGGCTGGTGTTGGTTGATTAGTAGAGGATGATGGATAAAGACGGCGAATGGGTCCTCACGTCGCCATGCATGAAGCATGATGGGTCTGAGTGGTAGCTCGTCCGGTCGCAAAAGATATATTTTTTTTTTCCGCTTAGTTAAGCCGAAAGGCTGTCACAACAACTCAAGCGGCCAGCCCCGACAGACTCGCCGATGCGATGGCGGCGTCCGGTCTTAAAAGATGGTGCTATTAGCATCACCATAGCGAGGATGAGGGTGGGTTCTCTCTCTCTCTAATTCTCTCCCCCTGCCACGTGTTGCACCTATTATTAATGTATGTGATTTGTGTACTGGTCCGAGCCATATATATCAAACACGATCCGTTGTGTGATACCGATCTATTGATCTCGTTCATCGGTAGCCCAATACCGATGTACCAGATCAATCAATCAGGATCTCACTACCGATTGAATGTATCAATGATCGGATCGACAGTGAGGTACCAATTGGTTGATATAATCCATCGGTATCTCTCTATCGATGGAATAAATCAATCAATCGATATCTCACTACTGATGGAATAGATCAATCAATCGATATTTCACTTTCGATTAGCTGGCATTTGCATTATATATGCCACGTGACCATGTACACAATTTTATTCTTAATGCATTCATCAATAAAAGTCAAAATTAATCAAGTTAGTCTTGTTGTTAGCACATGTAACGTCTTTCGAGTTTTGGCATTATTATATGCATTTTCAAAACATTATGGTACTCAAAGGTATCTATTTATTTTAGGGGTATTTGGTCAGAACTCCGTATTTGACTCATCTTTGTCCAGAGCCCAACATCTCTCCCAAAAACCCCATGCGGCTTGTTTTTGGATCAATAAGCCCAAATTGTGTAAAAAAAAAACCAAAATACCCTTATTTTATTTTCCTTTTTTTCTCAGGTTTTTCTCTCTCCTCTGGCGAGAGAATCACCCAGCTCACCTACTCCGGCGACCTCGCCGAGAAATCCATCTTCTCCGGCGATCACACAGCTAACCTCAACTCTTGCGACCTCACCGACAACAACCACCACTCGCCGCCACCTCCTCCTACGAAGCCTCGGCCCCCTGCAACACCCCCCCTCCTCTCCACTCTGCCGTCGTCGGGACCTCTCCCAAGGTCCCCTACACCGACGACCTTCCCGTCACCTCCGACATCCAACCTGAGCCCGATCGTCACCGCTCGTCCCTCCATCTCCTCCGGAACTGGCATCCTGATAGCAGCACCACGACATCTCTCGGATCCGGCGTCACCTTCACCTAAACCCATCCCCCTACGGTCCCCCAGCGCCATCCAAGGCCAAATCCAGAGTCCCCTCACCACCAGGACCTTCCTCCGACCATCTCCGAGCCCGATCCGACGATCTATAGCCGTCCTCGACGTATGGCTCATCTTGTCGCGCCCCGACCCACGAAAGCCCAACCGGGCCGGACGACGCGAACCGAAACCTAACGAAATGCGGAAAATTTGGCGAGGCCGGTTCCCTCTAACCTATTGGACTCCCTAAACAGTTCACCAAAACACCCTCAATTTAAAAGACAATAATTTAACAAGCCTCGAACCCAAGATTACAAATCCAAAGAGTAAAATATACATATCATCGGAGAGGGGAAGATCAAGTACAACAGTTTACTCCCGTAGGAGACTAACTAACAAGGGTTTAAAGCAGTAAAAGATCGCCACCTCTAAGACTCCGCCTAGCGCAGCCGCATCACCGACCAACTACCCAGTAGGGGCCACCGAAGAGGAGCTAACGCCTGCACCTGCAAAACGCAACCCGGGTAGGAGTGAACAACTAAGCTCAGCAGGGAAACTACACTACGACTCACAGAAGGAAGAGGAAAACGCAACAGTGTCACCCTCAAGTAAGACCTGGATGTATACAGAGGCCCCATAACCCCACCGCGTGTCCCTGAGGTCCACGATCATGGTCTTCCAGAAGAACTGGTCACATGATGGGTCACACTCAGTAAGCAGGAATTAACACTGCTTGCTCACAAGCAGGGAACGACACTGCAGAAATGGCACCGCAGAGTAGGCAACCCCTCTACTTAAGAGTCGACACAGTGGGACACCGGCTACACCTCAGTATCCAACTCGAGACCGACAAGACTTCTACAATCACCAAGCAACATGTGTATCAATCATCTAGGCCTATCATCGAATTTGACTGTACATCACAATTCAAATCGGGTCCAAACTACCCAACCCTATTCCTAGGGCTAAATTCGAGCTTCCAAGCCTCGGGACGGCGACCCACAGATCGCCCACGCCCTAACCATGCAACTAAATGCACAACAGAGATGCATGCAATGAACATACACATATAAGCGGATAAGCATGCAGCAGGATGTGATGATAGCATAACAAAGTCTGGGCTCGGTACTCTACCGGCTCGGGGTGGTGAATAGATATTTAAGGTCTGAAACTGCTGCAGTGGTATACCACCAACTGCCAGCCAGTTCACCAGCAACCTGCATCTGGAAGCAGCCCCGCAAACAACAGAGATAAACCACGCAGGTAAAAGCCCTCGGCGCACGCCGGCATGCAAGGCTATGGAAAGCAATAGGGCTACTCGCCCACTTATTCTAAACATCCCAGGAGTCATCACTCTCATGGTTCACCACTGTGAGGACCCGTCCCTCTACTCCTGGGTCGACCGGCTAGGTCAGGCCCGTGGCTCGTTGGTTTGTTTCGCGTCGAGCGCGCGATCCGGTGGATCGCATTGTTTTTTAGACCGCAAGGGCAATTTGGTAAATTACGCCTTATTGGTTTATTTCACACCCGCGTGTGCACACACTGGCCTTGTATGTGTTAGTGCTTGTTTAGAATGGCTAGGTGGACCAGGGATTGGAAGATCCCAGCTCGGGCGCGCGGAAGCTTGCCTTTGGGCAGCTGACGACCCTCGAGCGATCGGTCGGACTCGTGAGCGAGTCGGTGGTGGGATCGAGCCAGGGCGCGAGCGATCGATTGCTCCTTGGAGCGACCGATCGGAATCGCGTCGGTGGCTTTTCTGTTTCGCGAGGACGGCCACCGCTGGCCGTCGCTCTCCCCTGTCAGAGAGGGGGAGGACTTTCCCTCCCCTCCCCTCACTTTTTCCCCCTTCCCCCGGCTTTCCCCTTCCCCTTTTCCCTCCTTTTCTTCCCCTCCTCTTCCTCCTTCTCTTCTCTTCTTCTTCCTTCTTCTCTTCTTTCCCGCGGTGCTTTGTTTCTTCCCTTCTCCGCCGGCGAGCTTCTTCTTCGCCGTTCTCCCTCCTCCGACCATCTTTTTCAGCGTTCTAAGGCTCGTTGGATTCGTGGCAACGAGAGGAAGATCTCTGAAGTAGTTTGGAAGCTTGCTGGTGATCAATTCGCGGGGAATCAGCCGAGGAAAGCGCAGTTAGGTAGGGTTATACGTACTGATGTTTATTTCGGGTGTTCTTGAGATCTAGCTGTTGGATCTTGTTGATCCTTATTTTGTTGGATTCCTTATGCCTATTAAAATTACTGATTTAAGTTTCATGTTAATCAGGTGAGATTTGAGTAGATTTTATGCATGATTAGTCTCGGATTTTTGGTTTTCTGCTGTTCTTGAAGAACAGCCGGCTGGCGGCGAGTTTTTCGGCCGGTGTGTACATGATCTTGGTTTTTCATAAACATAATAGTTGTAGATCTATTCGTTAGCTTTCCATTCCATCTTGTTTCATAATTTTCCGATTTTCCGACGATTTCTTATGAATTGTTTGCTGGAGGGCTGCATAGCAGTAATTGATTAGAAAGTTAGTTTGATTAACGGTTTTGATTAGTGTTTTCCCGTTAATCCAACCGTTGGATGATTATGAGTTTTGGATATGATGATTCGGGTATATACACCTACTGGTGGCTAAGTTGGATCTTGAATCCGACGTTGTTTGGATGTTGGATCGACGGGATCAATTAGCCCCTAAGTAAAGGTTTTTGGGTTTTGAATATAATATTATATTTCAGAATATAATATTATATTGTTTACTGTTCATCAGCGGTTTTCGGGGTTGCTTCCCGTTGCAGGAGTCCGCGGTTGTAGGTCGCGGTACCGTTGTAATGCCGGGACCCGCTGCGGATCGGCTGGCAGCTGTCGGTAGTACCGCTGCAGCGATCCAGTTGACTTATATGATGCTTGACATACTGTTGCATGCTTTGCTTCTTATCTGTGTATGTCATAGCATGCATAGTTGATTTGTGCATTAGTTGCATTGGTTAGGGTGTGGGTGATCCTTGGGTCGCCGTCCCGAGGCTGGAAACTCGGATTTAGCCCTAGGACCGGGGTTGGGCTGTTAGGACCCGGTTTGAATTGTGGTGTCCAGTCGATTCGATGATAGCCTTAGATGACTGGTACACTTGTTGCTTGATGATTGTAGAGGTCGTGTCGGCCTTAAGTCGGATGCTGAGGTGTAGCCGGTGTTCCACTGTGTTGACCATTGAGTAGAGGATTTGCCTACTTAGCGATGTAGTTTCCCGCATGCAGTGCCGGTACCTGCTTGTGGGCCAGCAGTGTTTGTTGAGCTTACTGAGTGCCGTCCCTGGGCCTCAGGGACACGCGGTGGGGTTATGGGACCCCTGTATACACCCAGATCCTACTTGAGGGCGACACTGTTGCGTTTCTCTCTTCCTTTTGTGTGTCGTAGTGTAGATCCCTACTGAGCTTAGTGCTCACACCTACCCGGGGCTGCGTTTTGCAGGTACAGGCGTCAGTTCCTCTTCTGTGGCCCCTACTGGGCAGTTGGTCGGCGGTGCGGCGGCGCCTGGTGGACTTTGAGAGGTGGTGATCGTTCACTACTTTTACTCTATGTTAGTTAGTCTCTTACGGGAGTAATGTTGTATTTTGGATCTTCCCCTCTCCGAGGATTTGTATATTATAATACTTTGAGTTTTAAATCTGTGGTTCGAGGTTTCATTAAATTATTGTATCTTTTAATTGAGGGTGTTTTGTGATAGATTGTTAGGGAGACCAATAGGTTAGAGGTAACCCTCGCCAGCTTTGTTTTCCGCGTTTTGTAGGTTCCGGTTCGCGTCGCCCGGCCCGGTTGGGCTTTCGCGGGTTGGGGCGCGACAACCACTACCCCTAATATGGGGCTAGCATGCTTATGAGTATGTACAAGATATAAAGTTGTAAGAAAATCTGTATATACAAAGCCTTGCTGGCAAAACCAATGAAAACTCCTCTCTGTTATCAAAGGATCGATCAAGGAAAGATCGATCTTCCAAGTGACAGAGAGCCTTCCCTTCCTGTCGAGCCAAAGAAGATCGATCCTTCCTCCCAGGAAGATCGGTCATCCTCGCGACAGAGGGCACCCTCTTGCCGCGCCAAGGAAGATCGATCCTTCCTCGCGACAAGGGGATCCCATGCTACCCAAGGCACAAAGATCGATCATCCTCACCAGATGATCGATCATGCTCGGGTTAGCGTGACCAACAATGAAGGATCGATCTTAACCCTAAACCCAGAAAGATCGATCTTGTTGGGTTCTCCGGCGAACCTCCGGCGAGAAATACCGTCGAAAAACTCCACCAAATCCCACAAAACCTTGGGATCTGGTAGTACGAAGGACCACGTGTCCAAAACCGATCGAAATACTACAAACTAACAAGCATTCATCAAGATCTAATTTAAAGAAGATCACAATCAACTCAAAACTCACAAAACCGAAAAACAAACGTAGGTAGGATCCCTACCTAGCCTAAAGCAGCTTCAATCCCAGCTGCAATGCCTTGGATCGTCCAAAATCTCTTCAAAATACGACAGCTCTGAGCTCAAGAACGCGGATTTCAAAAGGGATTCAAGGAAGAGAGTTACATCCGTTTTATAGACAAACGAACCGACCTATGAATGATCGATTCTTCATGACGATCGTGCTTTGACTTTCTGGCATTAAAATATTGATCTTCTAGCAATGAAAGATCGATCAGCTAGACTTGGGCTAAAACTCAAGCCCAAGCCCGTATCTTTCGATCCCGGGTCCACCTAACCTTTCTAATCAAACACTAACACAAACATGATCAGTGTGTGCACACGCATGTGTGAAACGAACCAACAAGGCGTAATTTACCAAATTGCCCTTGCGGTCTATAACGAGCCACAGGGATAGAGGGACATGTCCTCACACATCTACTCCAAGAGAGCTGGCGCTGCCTCCCTCAAAGTCCGCCATCCTACTAGTGTCCAACTCCGTCTAAGCCGTCTGGCCCCGGATCTGGCCACCTAGTCGACCCCCCGCCGTTCCCAAGCGAGATATGTCGTCAAGCCGTAATCCCCCTTGCTCGCGACCTTCTTCCCCGACGAGCACTTCCCTTCAACCTGAGCCGGTTCAACTAAATCAAGTAGCTTGAACCGGTTAAACCCGACCAAGTAGTCTGGGTCTGGTCTCATCCAAAACCAATCAGATTTAGCCCATCAGGCTTTGTCACAACTCAATCTAATCAGGACAAGATCTAGTAATTCAAACTTGACCAGATTACAGCAAGATTGGGCCGGTTTAGACTAGATTAGATCACATTCGAGCGTGCATTTTCATCTTTTTACATGCATTTTTATCTTTTTAAATTCATTTTCATCTTTCTTGCATTTTCATCTTTTAAATTCATTTTCATCTTTTTAAATTCATTGTCATCTTTCTAAATTCATTTTCATCTTTTTAAATGCATGTTCATCTTTTTAAATGTATTTTCATCTTTCTAAATTCATTTTCATCTTTCTAAATGCATTTTCATCTTTTTAAATTTATTTTCTTCTTTCTAAATTCATTCTCATCTTTTTAAATTCAATTTCATATTTTTAAATTCATTTTCATATTTTTAAATGCATTTTAATCTTTTTATGTATATTTTCATCTTTCCTACATTTTCATCTTTTTAAATTCATTTTCATCTTTTTAAATGCATTTTCATATTTTGAAATGTATTTTCATAATTTTAAATTCATTTTCATCTTCTTAAATTCATTATCTTTTTACATGCATTTTCATCTTTTTAACTTTATTTTTATCTTTAACTCTATTTTCATCTTTTTAAATGTATTTTCATCTTTTCAAATTCATTTTCATCTTTTTAAATGCATTTTCATCTTTCATGCATTTTCATCTTTTCACTTTCCCACATTTTTTTTCATTTTTCCCCACTTTTTCCCAATTTTTCCTTTAATTTTCTCTCTCTTTCTCAGACCGGCTCATCATCGGCTTACCTCAGAACCACGATTCGAGCCAGGACCTAGGTTAATGATTCACTTTGAATTCATTAATCTTGCTCAAATCCAACTAGAATCTGGCTTGTAATTGGCTCTGATTTGAGCTACTGGCTTAATCAGATCTAGTCATATCAGATCTGTCTCAGATTGAACCTGATTGACTGGTCTGGATCTAGGTTTGATCTAATCTAGTTCACTGAGTCAACTCTCTAGTCAAGTGGCTTAATTCTTTATATATAGAAAAAGTGGGGTTAAGAGGGGATAGGGTTAGATGGGGTTAGAAAAAGTGGGGTTAAGGAATCGGGGTAAGAAAAAGTAGAGAGGTTGTGGTAGGTGGAATGAGGATAACCTCGTAATCATTACTTTTGGTGTTTGGGTAAAAAATGGGGATAAAGTGGAGTTATCCCCCCTTATCCCCCAACCAAACAAGTAAGGGATCGGACGATTGTGGATGCTCCAGCCTTGATCAACGGCGAGGAGGGACCGGAAGTCGTCGGCGCCGGTGAAGGAGGCGTCCTGGAAGCCTAGGGGTTCGATCCATTGGTTCGGATCGTGAGGATACACGACGTACGTAGCGGGATCGAGTGGGGATGGTGGCTTCCTTGGTGAAGATGAGTTGCGAGCCAGGGAGCGTCGAGGGCCTTGGATATCCGGATCGAGCCGGATCTCACCGAAAAATGAGGACGGAGGAGTCATGAGGCGATGGGGTTTCGGGATCTGAACTTAGATGGGGGTTGGAGGTCGGGGGCGATGGGTTTTGAAGGTGGCAGCGCCGGTTTCCGGGAGCTCAGGATTAGTTTTGGGTAGGGTTGCCGGAGACGAGTACGAGGGTGGTGAATGGAGATCTCGAGGTGGCAGATGAGCCCGAGGTCGAGGATCCGAGCTCCACCCTCGCCGGCAATGGAGGAAGTTGGAAAAGATTGAGATAGCGGTGGTTCCGGGTTGGCCAGAGCTGTGGAGGTGGGGGCTATCTGTCGCGCCCCGACCTACGAAGGCCTAACCGGACCGGGCGATGCGAACCGGAACCTAACTAAATACGAAATAATTTTTGGCGAGTGTTCCCTCTAGCTTACTGGTCTCCCTAAACATTTCATAAGCATCCTTATTAACAACAATTCCAAACCTCAACAAGATATAATATAATATTCAAATCCTCAAAAGGGTAGTTTACATTAATATACATCACACTCCCATAGGAGGCTAACTAACAAAATGGGTAAACATATGATCACTGATCCTCAAGTACCGCCACGCCACCAAACACTAACTAACAAAATGGATAAACATATGATCACTGCTCCTCAAGTACCGCCACGCCACCAAACACATGCTCGGTAGGGGCCACTGAAGAGGAGCTAATGCCCGTATCTGCAAAACGCAGCCCGGGTAGGAGTGAGCACTAAGCTCAGTAGGGTTCTACACTACGACACACAGAAGGGAGGGAACACAACAGTGTCGCCTCCAAGCTAGGCCTAGGTATGCTACGGGGCCCCACAACCCCACCACGCATCATTGAGAGCTCCTGTCCAGGTCCCACCCTCAATAAAGCAGGAAACCAACACTGTTGTCCCACTAACAGGAACCCGACACTGCTAGGCGAGGGACCGACACCGGCTGCACCCTCAGCACCTGGCTTAAGGCCGACACGACCTCTAAATCATCGATCAATATGTATTCAAGTCATCTAAGCCTATCATCGATATCGACTGAATACTACAATCCAACATGGACCTTGCTACCCGCCACGGTCTTAGAGCTAAATCCGAGCTACCCGAAAGCCTCGAATCGGCGATCAACCCATCGCTCACACCCTATCCTTATGCATCTAATCCACAACAGAATGCATGCTATGATCATACGCAGGCAAGAGGTAAGCATGCAACAGTATGATAAAACAACACACAAGTCCAACTGGATCGCTGCAGCGATACTATCGACCGCTGCCAGCCAATCCGCAGTGGGTACCGCGACCGTCAACCGCGGACACCTACAACGGGAAGCAACCCCAAAAACTCAGATGAGCATATAATATAATATTATATGTTTAGAACATATAATATTATTTAAATCATCAAAATCCTCTAATTAGAGGCTAAGCGACCTCGTTGATCCGACATCCAAACGACGTCAGGTTCGAGATCCAACTTAGAAACCGTAGATAAACATGATGGGATCAACATATCCAAAACTGTGAAACATCCGACGGCTCGATTACTGGAAAAACACTAATCAAAACCATTAATCTCACTAATTACCTTTAATTGCTGCAACGCAGCCCATCCGTAGGAAATTCATAACAATTCATAAGAAAATCCGAGAATTATGAAATCAGTTGGGTATGAGAGTCGACTAAAATATCTACAACTCTCATGTTCATCAGAAATCAAGACCATGCATGTACAGACCCGAAAACACACCGTAAACTGGCTATTCTTCAAGAACAGAGAAACCAGAAAAATCTGAGTTTAAACATGCTAAAACCTACTAAAATCTCAATCAAATCATATGAAACTTAAAACAGAAATTAAGCTAAGCAAGAGGCACACAACAACACCAAGAACACCTAAATCTACTGACTAGATTAAGAGAAAAACCCTAAACCAACTCAAGTAGATAGAAACCTACTGGAAACGCAAACCTCGGCTGAATCCACACTGTACGAGTACCAAACCGGCTTCAAACCAAGCTAAGGATCTTCCTCTCGCTGCCACGAATCCAATGAGCCCTCAAGCACTCAAAACGATGGCCGGAGGAGGGAGTACGGAGGGGAAGAAGGAGAAGGGAAGAAAACCGGAAAAACAAGGGAGGTCTTGGGCTACTTATAGGCTCGAGTCCGATCGATCGGTCCAGGGACCGATCGGTCGGACTGGGCCGGGTTAAGTTGGTTCGCGTCCTTATCCGGACACATCGGCCGCGGCGACCACCGACACGGGTCCGATCTTGGAGCGACCGATCACACACATGTCCGACCGGTCACTGCCAGGAGCAACCGATCGCACACGGGCCGCCAGCTGCCCTAAAAACAGGCTTCTGCGTGCCCGAGCTTGGATCTTTCGATCCTAAGCCCGCCTAGGGTTCTAGTAAACACATAAAACAAACATAGGGGTTGTGTGTGCACCACGCAGGTATGAAACAAACCGACAAGAAGCAATTTACCAAACTACCCTTGCGGTCCACAACGAGCCACGGGCCCGAACCAAGCGGTCGACCCAGGAGTAGAGGAACAGGTCCTCACACTGTCAGTGTGGAAAAGGAACGGGGATGGAGGATGGAGGAAAGGGGGATGGTGGGGAGCCCTTGCGGTCCACAACGAGCCACGGGCCCGAACCAAGCGGTCGACCCAGGAGTAGAGGGACAGGTCCTCACACTGTCAGTGTGAAAAAGGAACGGGCATGGAGGATGGAGGAAAGGGGGATGGTGGGGAGCTGGGAAACCTTCCGGCGGACAAAGGTTGGGTGGTCGCAAGGGACGCTGGAGGTGACGTGGGACGCTGAGGAGAAGGAGGGAGGCGGTTTGGATAGCCGGATCGAGCCGGATCTCACAGGCAGTGCCGGATTTAGAAATTTAACTAATTGGGGGCTCAAAATGTTTTCAAGCCTTATTCAAAATGCGGAGGAATGCTTACGTACATAATGTACCTTGACCAACTCATCCACTAACACAAAATACCAAGCTATAAAAATAACTTACAAAAATACATGATAAAAGAAATAAACAAACTAAGTCGTCACTGATCGTGATAATTGCATCCTACGGGGCTTCATATTCTGAAAGCGTTGCAAAATAACTTCATCATCAATAGTTTAAAAATAACTTGATCGCTAACGGAAACATCATAGTCGTCAATTGGTTTTCATTCACCTGGGTCAGCAACTAATTCGGCACTATCAAATTCGACACGAGTTCTTTGTGCAAGGTTAGGGGTGCTAGAAGACTCCCCTATATGCTTTCGCTTGATAACATACTTGTCCATGATCCTGTAATTATTGAAAAAAATTCACAATAATTATAAAAAGTTGTCTAATTCCTTAACCAAACATGAAACATAGCATCCAAGTCTTTATCTACAAAAAGCATAGCATCCAATTCACAAAAACATAGCATCCAATTCACAAAAAAAAAGGATTGAGGGTCGAGCTAAGGAGGAGAACTGAGAAGAGAAGAGGGAAGGTGTTGATCCGAACCTTCATGGATCGTGTGGCCGACGGCGGGTTGGGTGTGGCCGCGTGCGGCGAGGTCGACAGCATGGGGAGGGGCCGACGGACGTTGACTGGAAGGGCAGCGTCGACAATAGGGGATGTTGCCGGTGATTGGAAGGGCAGCGTCGAAGCCCGAAGGAGGAAGGGCGGCATCGGCAATGGAGAGGGAACGAGTAGAAGGAGGCGGCGTCATCGGTATGAAGCTTGGAAGGCGTCGTGGGTGGGACGTGGGCCGTGGCCGACGGCGACAAACGACGGAGCCGGTAGAGGAGGCGTGCGGGCGTGGCTGACGGACTATGGAGCTGGACCAGCCGGTAGAGGAGGGGGCGTGGCCGACGGACTATGGAGCTGGACCAGCCGGTAGAGGAGGGGGCGTGTGGGCGTGGCCGACAAACGACGGAGCTGGACCAGCCGGTATAGGAGGGGGCGTGTCTGCGTGCGAGCGTGGCCGATGGACGACGGACGTCGACGGAGCCGAACCAGCCGGTAGAGGAGGGGGCGTGTGGGCGTGGCCGACAGACGATGGAGCAGGTAGTCGGTAGAGACTAGAGGGGGGCGTGGCCAATGGATGATGGCGTCGGGCCGGCCCGTCGACCGTCGGCCGTCGGGGATGAGAAGAGAGGAAGATAAGAGAACATAGAAGAGACTCAGAGAGGGAGATGAGAGAGGGAGATGAGACAGATGGGATGCCATCCCATCTGAATGCATGGGGTTTAATTGCAGAGAGATTTAGGCGGGAGTTTTGGCCACATGTGAATTTTTTTTTTCAAGGCTGAGTGGGGCGACTGCCACCACGTAAGTCCGCCACTGCTTACAGGGAAATGAGGACGAAGGAGTCATGAGGCGATAGGGTTTCCGGATCTAGACTTAAATGGGGGTTGGAGGTCGGGGCGATGGGTTTTGAGGGTGGCGGCGCCAGGTTCCAGGAGCAGGGTCGAGCTCGGGATTAACTTTGGGTAGGGTTGTCGGAGACGAGTACGAGGGTGGAAGATGGAGATCTCGAGGTGGCAGTTGGGGCCGAGGTCGGAGTTCTGAGCTCCACCCTCGCCGGCAATGGAGGAAGCCGGAATAGATTGAGATAGCGGTGGTTCTGGGTTGGCCAGGGCTGTGGAGGTGGGGGCTGTCGGTGTGGAAAAGGAACGGGGATGGAGGATGGAGGAAAGGGGGCTGGTGGGGAGTTGGGAAACCTTCCGGTGGACGAAGGTTGGGTGGTCGCGAGGGACGCTGGAGGTGGCGTGGGACTCTGAGGAGAAGGAGGGAGGCAGCTTGGATAGTCGGATCGAGCCGGATCTCATCGGCAAATGAGGATAGAGGAGTCGTGAGGCGATGGGGTTTCCGGATCTGGACTTAGATGAGGGTTGGAGGTCGGGGGGCGATGGGTTTTGAGGGTGGCGGCGCAGGGTTCCGAGAGTAGGGTAGAGCTCGGGATTAGCTTTGGGTAGGGTTGCCAAAGACGAGTACAAGCGTGGCAGATGGAGATCTCGAGGTGGCAGATGGGGCCGAGGTCGGGGTTCCGAGCTCCACCCTCGCCGGCAATGGAGGAAGCCGGAAAAGATTGAGATAGTGGTGGTTCCGGGTTGGCCAGGGCCTGTGGAAGTGGGGGCTGTCTGTGAGGACCCGTACCTCCAATCCGGTCCGACCGCGTTAGGTCGAGGGTCGGTCTAGTTTTGTGGTTTGGCTCGGTTGGCATTGGGATGCGATCGGTTGATCGCATCGTTGTTTTTGACCCAGGGGCATTTTGGTAAATATGCTCCCTAGTGGTCAGTTTCACACCCACGTTGCAGACACTGCTTTTGATTGATGTATGTGTTTGATTAGAACCTTAAGAGCGCTTCCAATCGGAAGATCGGAGCTCGATCGGGAGAGATCGAATCGGACGACTGTGATCGATTCCAGCTTTCTATTTAAACCCCTCTCCTTTCTCTCTCTTCTCTTTCTTTTCTTTTTCTCTTCTTCTCTCTCCTCCCTTGGGCTGCCGGCTGATGCTTGGAGCTTGAGGCTACGGATTTTCGACGTGGATCCGCGGCGATCAGAGTTGAGAATCTTGTAGATCGCCTGCACGTCTTTACAAGTAGGTGTTTCTACCCATTTCTGGTGAAATGTTAACCCTAGGATTGCCTTTTTGTGTTTTCTGGCTGTTGTGTGCATTGGAATGTTTTGATTTTCGGTATTCTCATTCCTTAGCATGTTTAGAAGCTAGTTATGGTTTCATTTTTGTATTCTTTCATATGAATTCTGTATTTTTATCGGTTTTTCGACGGGGCCGGACTCAGATCTGATATTTCATGATCTGAGTCTGATTTTTATTGCATGAATGAATTCCCTACCAACAAATAGACCTTCCTGCAAAGTTTGAATGGATTCCATCGCCGTTTGATAGATCAAATCCAACAAATTTAGTTTTTCGACGGTTTTGTCGACTTTCGGGCCATTTGATTTAATCCGGAGGATTTGATCATCCAAAGTTGGATTTCTTAGTGCCATTAGATTTCCCACATCCAATTGCACATGCCTACCAAGTTTGGTTTGATTTCGATACGTTTTGATAGATCGAATCCAAGAAATTGGATCTCAAGCACTATTCGACACTATTCACTCTTCTCTACCGAGTTTGAAGGATCGATCTTCTTTGGGAAGAAGATCGATCTTTTGTTTGTTAGTGTTCTGCTCCGTCTGAAGAAGATCGATCTTCTTGGGATAAGAAGATCCATCCTCTTCTTGACAGAGGGTGTGTTTGAGGAAGATCGATCTTCTGGTGCCAGAAGATCGATCCTTCTTTCCCATACAGAACACCATCTTAAGGACGATCGATCTTCTTGTGAATGAAGATCGATCCTTCCTTCCCAGGCAGCGATCACCCATGTAAGGGATCGATCATCTTGGGTAAGATGATCGATCCTTTATATGTTGATTTGTCTAATGGATTCGAATTTGATGTTTTCGGTTTCCTTTCGACCCGGATTTCTCATGTGGTTTTCCCGATGATAAGTAGTGATTATTATAATATTTTAATCGGGATTTTGATCAGTTTATCTCTGGATTACGCCGTAAGTTGTATTTCAAATCGGTTTATCAATTTTAATCGATTTTCAAGCAGTTTCCCAATAAGCATGTTATATCTATATATATGTAGTTTGTGAATGCTTTATCGTTTTATGGGTAACCGGGGGAATGACGACCCCCGGGAATGTTTAGTATAAATGGGCCGGAGGTGGGCCCTGCATGCTTAGTATAGATTTACTGCTTTGATTAATAGCCCCGCTGATTGCCGGCGTGCGCCGAGGGCATAACCCGTTGTACTGGTAGATTATGTATATCTTGTATGTGTGCCTTGTTGGCTTGGCATGGGTTGTATCCCCTTGTAGCAATTTCGGTTGACGGCTGTGGACGCCGTTGTAATACCGAAATTGGCTTTGTTGTTGTTGCTTGGCCATTGGCCAGTTACCTGCTGGGTAACTGTGGAACCTTAGTCTGTCAGGTGCCGGAGAGCACTGAAGCCTATTATTTATATGTGTTTATCGCTTTGCTCTAGTCGTTGTATTGTTAGTATAGCTTATCGGTATTTGAGACCCTTGCTATGCTCACCCCTTTGGCTAGCTATAGGCTATGCCTACCCCTGTATAATTGATGTCATCTTGTTGCATGCTTATATCGCTTTATCTATGCCTATCATTGCATGCATCTTGTTTGCATTAGAGCATAAAGTCAGGGTGCGGGTGAATAGGGTCTTCGCCGATCCGAGGCTCTCGGGTAGCTCGGATCTAGCTCTAGGACCGTGGCTGGATAGCAAGGACTAGGGCGTGATTGTTATGCCAAATCTCTGTATTCTCGAGGATGGGTCTAGTTGTCTATCATCTGTTATTTGAGGTGTAGAGGTCGCCCAGAGTTATTGTCTCATGCTCAATATCCGTATTAAGAGAAGTTACGTGCTACCCTGGGTCCTACCCCTTTGTTGTTCAGCGCTGGGCGCTTGGTGGTTGAGATGGACGGCTGTTGACAGTTGAGGTCACAGAGCGCGTGCCCTGGGGTAGGCAGTGGACGTAACGTGAGTTTCCCTTAGAGATGAGACAGAACCCGGTACTTTGTAGTTTGCCCTCTTTTCTGTGCGACGTAGAGTAGAGAAGAACCCTACTGAGCTTATTGCAGGTGTAGGCGTCAGCTCATCCTCGGTGAATCCAGCTGGATCAAGTCTTGGCGGCACGTCGACTTCCGGAGGCGTTTGAGGTCTCAGAGGGACAGATGTACATTTTGGCAGTATTTGTTTATTGTTACCTTTGATGAGGATGTACTTAACGTTTAATATATGAAATCATGTTCCCTCTTTTGATTGAGTTTTATTCCGCAATGTAATATTTAGTTTTACCTTTATGCCCTTGGAAGTCTTCAAGTTCAAATTTATTTCGCTTTGTGTATCTGTCGCGCCGTATCGGATGTGAATAGTGTAGGTTTCCCCTCATGCCTCGGCCCAGATGGGTTTTCTGGGTCGGGGCGTGACAACTTGGTATTAGAGCAGGCTGTAGGTTCCAGGGATAGGATTAGGCTTGCGATTAAGGTTTTGAGTGTGGAATGGGATAGTTCTAGGTATAGAACATCCTTACATGTCTGTTTGCGATTGTGTACGATGTGTTTATTTATGTGTTTGCTGTTGTGTTTTGTTGCTTTCCGACAGCGTTATGACGTCTCTTGGGGAGATGTGCATGCGCACCAGTGTTGTCCGTTCCCTCACCTGACAGCGTGTCCCCCCGTGCTGGAGACGAGCGAGTAGGGATTGGACGTGTGTTGCCTCTGTGCTCTTGGAATCCCAAGAGGTGGACCCATTGTGGTCCAGAGGCGATTTTGGAGATCCTTCGACAGTAGAGGACTGGTTGGAGGAGGTGACTCGGATCCCGGATGTTTTGGGCATCCTGGAGTATCGCTTGCTTGGGAAGGCGTTGTTTCCTTGCCTTCCTAGGAAGCGATGCGTAGTGGCGCTCGTCGGGACCACTAGGGACACTGTTGGTTGTGTGTTGAGAACAGTTCGCGTACTGTTCTCTGGCACCTACCCTTGGAGGGTGGTGTAGTTGGGAGTACCCTCCTCTAGTTCTGGGTAGTCGCACCACGTGGTGACACGTTGATTGGCTGGTTCATCTGGCTTGGTATGCTAGAGCGACAACAGGGTGCACCCTAGACTGTGCGCTAGCTACTGAGACAGGTGACTTGAGGGTTGACACCGGGCAGTTGCCCGATGGTCGTGGTGAGTTTTGGGGCTGTCGTTCCTACTTCCGGGGAACGGTCGGGTAGCCATTGACAGAGGCAGTGGTTTCAACATTAGCGACAGCCGTGGCAGCAGCAGCGTCGTGTCGGTTCTTTGAGAGGTAGCATGGACCGCCATACTGAGAGGGATTCCACCGAGCGCTCGAGTGCTAGCCGTCGTGGGTCTTTCCGCCGACGGTGTTGGTTGTAAGGGGCGCTGGGCGCTTACCACAGAGCAGTCAAGCGTGACGCACGGCGTGGGCCAGAGCAGTGGACTAGTGTCTCAGTTGGGGTAGGTACCCAGGGCAGACGCGGGAATTCAGATTCCAGATAGAGGCTTGCTGGAGACAACGTGGCGACCGTTCTAGCCAACAGTTAGTGTACTCTAGAGGAGAGAGAGCATCTTCAGCAGCAACCAGTTTCAGAGCCGCCTGCTTCAACTTTCAGCTTCAACCTTCAGCTTTCGGAGCTTCTCGCAGCTTGTGTTTTCCTTGTGGCTCTGGGTTTCCCCCCTTGTGACTCATTCCCGTGCGGCCATGTTGGCTTCGGACTGGAATCGGGTGTGGCTTTGTGAGTAGCCACCTTTTTGGAACTAGAGCTTGGGGTGGTTGCTCTTGTCGGGGTGTTTCCTAGAGGTTGGAGACATCTAGGTGTCCGTCGCCCACGTGTGGTGCACGTTGGGGTTTGACGGCTTCCTCAGTTGTGTCAGTTTGTCGCGCACCGGGTTGTGCTTCTTTGGCCGTGGGAAGGTGTCGTGGGTACACCTGACGGCGTTGTTTCGCTCTCGTTGAAGGTCACCTGATGGCGTTGTTTTGCTCTCGTTGAAGGTCGCGGTTCGGCGATCCTTTTGCTTGTCGCGAGCTGGGGCTTGTTCACCAGCTTGTGGTGAACACCTTCCCCGTTGTTTCCGAGGGTGCTTTGGAGAGAAGCTTTCCCTCGTGTTGTTGTTGTTGTTGTTTGTGCAGCTGTCCTTTCTAAGGAGCTTTCTGGTTGTCGCCTTTGCGGGACACCGAGTTCGAGATCGAGGTTCCTTTGGGTGGTTTTGAGCGTTGTGAGTTTACATGTGGATGCTAGCAGCATTTGGAGAGTCGAGGACTCAGTCAGCCGAGTCGGTAGTTCGGGACTTCGTTCGCCCAGGTGTGTTGCTTCAGAGCGTGTTCTCGTTCTCATTGTGGATGGTTCCCTCCATACATGCATAGGCTTCAGGAAGCTGGACAGTGTTGCAGCACAAATTACGTGCCCGCTACAGTGCGTCGATGATGGATTAACAGTTAAGAGACTCATCGACCCCTTCAGAGTTTGACCTTCGCAACGACTATACCAGCTGAGGATTCGGGATTACGACATCCCGAAGACAGCCTTCCGTACGAGGTACGGACTGTGCGAGTTCACAGTGATGCCGTTTGGTCTGACGAACGCACCAGCAGCCTTCACAGATCTGATGTAGAGGATCTTCAGGCCGTACCCTGATCAGTTGCAGTAGCGTTCATCGACAGCATCATATCTACTTGCGTGTTGAGGAGGAGCATGAGCCATATTTGGCGTTTGCATCGCAGATGCCGAGGGTGTATCGGTGTTATTTGGCTCCCAGTGTGAGGTTTTGGCCTTCAGAAGCATAATTTGGGGGATGGATCGTGTCAGCGACAGACAACTTAGTTGATTCAGATGAGCTCGAGACAGATATGCGACGGCAGAGGTCGAGGACGGTATTCAAGATTCAGCAGAGGCATCTCCAAGACCGCAGGACCGTTGACCGGAGTGACCAGGAGACCGGAGCTCTTGCCTTAAAGTCACCGCGTCAGTGCCTTTAAGGGTGATACCCATCAGTAGTTGTTAGAGAGGCTAGAGCAGATTTGGTGGATTTGTTAGCTCATCGGAGACAGACAGTTAGTTGGATCGGGTTTTGAGGATAAGATTCCAAATGACTTCCCCTTTGGTATTTGCAGCATCCCAGCTCTCTCGGCCAGAGTGATATAGACCCAGGGTAGATATCCGGAGCTCGTGGAGATCCGTGCTGCGCTTGGTACCGAGCACGTGATTGAGGGCTGGACAGCATCAACAGACCGCAGGTTGTGCTTTGTTAGCAGTGTTGCAAATCTGACAGACCCATTGCAACTCCTTCCAGTGTAGAGTGGGAGTGGAAGCACATCATGGGGGACGTCATCACCAAATTGCAGAAGACTCAGAGAGGACGATCCAGATCTCGGAAGACGTACGTAGGACATGTGTTACCGATGCAGGAGCCAGCTAGGTAGAGTATGTGTCGCTCCCCGACCCGCGAAAGCCCAACCGGGCCGGGCGACGCGAACCGGAACCTACAAAACGCGGAAAAGAACGGCGAGGGTTCCCTCTAACCTATTGGTCTCCCTAACAATTCACCAACAGCACCCCCCAATTTAAAAGATAATAATTAACAAAACTTCGAACCACAGATTTAAAACTCAAAGTATTATACATATGCTCGGAGAGGGGAAGATCCAAAATACAACATTGCTCCCGTATGAGACTAACTAACATAGGGTAAAAGCAGTAAACGATCACCACCTCTCAAAGTCCACCAGGCGCCGTCGCACCGCCGACCAACTGCCCGGTAGGGGCCACAGAAGAGGAACTGACGCCTGCACCTGCAAAACGCAGCCCAGGTAGGTGTGAGCACTAAGCTCAGTAGGGATCTACACTACGACTCACAGAAGAAAGAGGGAAACGCAACAGTGTCGCCCTCGAGTAGGATCTGGGTGTATACAGGGGTCCCATAACCCCACCGCGTGTCCCTGGTGCCCAGGAGCAGCACACAGTAAGCTCAACAAACACTAGCGACACCAAAGGTCAGCACAGTGGGACACTGTCCATGAGGCCCAGGGACGGCACTCAGTAAGCTCAACAAACACTAGCGACACCAAAGGTCAGCTGCCCAAAGGCAAGCTTTCGCGCGCCCGAGCTGGGATCTTCCGATCCCGGGTCCACCTAGCCAGTCTAAACAAGCATTAACACAAACAAGGCCGGTGTGTGCACACGCGGGTGTGAAACAAACCCAACAAGGCGCAATTTACCAAATTACCCTTGCGGTCTACAACGAGCCACAGGGGTAGAGGGACAGGTCCTCACATCCTAATACCCTTAAAGGAAATCTCGTCCCGAGATTCGATAAGGGTAGGGCTCGGAACAACAAAAACAGGTATACTAAAAGACAGGACAAGAAGTACCTCGAGAAGAAAACAACTGCGGAAACTCCTGCCGCATGCGCGCCTCGCGCTCCCAAGTGATCTCCTCGGTGCCTCTGCATGGCGATGCTTGCAAGAACATTCGGTCGCTGACTGTAAACTCCAACGGTCGTTGCCTCTGATCTGCACAACCTCTGAGGAACAAGATCGGCAGATCCGGTCTACCCTGACTGTGCCGCCGATCGGTGAGTCTACAGACTGTGCCACCTCTAGCCAACTCGTCTCTAATCCAAGCGATGCCACACACATGCTAGCAATAGGAAAGAGACGCCCCAGAACCTATCAGCATATCTACTAAGGACTAGAAAGCTGAAAGATTACCTCTGAGGACGGATGGCTCTGCCGCTGCCTGCTGATACCGCTGCGGCTGTTGGTACGGCTGGTAAAGCTGAACGGTGTCCGGTTGCTCACGCTCCGGAAGAGCAAACACACGCCCCTGCTGGCCGCCTCCACCTCTGGAGCGGCTCGGTCCAGCCCCTGACTCGCGACCACCACCGCTCCCCTGCCAGGCACCGTACCCCCCGCCTCCACTGCCCTACGGCACAGCGCTCCGCGCCCCTCGCATGGGACAGTCCTGGCGGAAGTGTCCCGACTGCCCGCACTGGAAACAAGTGGCTGGCGCACCACCAGGCTGCTGACCCTAGCCTCCCCCTGACGGAGCCTGCCCAGACGGCCCGGCCGTCAGGAGAAACTGGCCTGGCGGACTCGGCAACTGTGCCTGGAACTGCTGCGGTTGCTGCGACCGCTGCTGAAAGCGTCGCTGGTACCCTCCGCCTAACCCACCTCTGCTCTGGGGTTGCTACTGCGGTGCACTGGTAGAGGATACCGGTGGAACTGCCCGGTACCTCTCGTCCGGTGCCTCCACCACTAAGGCGCAGTTCAGAACTGCCGAGAGCGTCTGGAAACGATGAGAACACGTCTGGCGCCTGATCTCCGGTCAAAGCCCCCACTCGAACTGACGTGCCCTGGCCACCGGATCTGATGCTACTGCCTCCGCGAAACGGACCAAATGCGTAAACCGGGTGGCATACTGCTGAACGGAGCGAGTACCCTGCAGAAGGGACTGGTACTCGCGAGACAGAGCGTCACGTGTACTCTCCGGGAAGTACGCGTCCAAGAACCACGCTCTGAACTCCTCCCACGTCGGCTCCTCTCCGTCACTGGTGTGCTGGGCAGTGCACCACCAGTTAAGGGCGTCGCCGTCGAGCTGGAACGCCGCGAGGGTGACCCGAATCCGGTCATCCCCGATGAAGAGAGCGTCGAGAACGCGCGTGACTCCTCGGAGCTAGCCGTTTGCCGTGGTCGGATCTCCAGTCTCACCGCTGAACCTATGCGGGTTCAGCCGCTGGAAGTCTATCATGACCGCTGCCGCGGCCCGCCCGTCGACCGGAGCGAGGACCCTCTCCTCGGCGAGAGGAGCGTCCTCCCGTGCGACCGCAACCGTCGCTGGTGATGGTCCAGTCCGTCGAGCTCTGACCACCCTGACAGGTGCTACCCTGTCTGGTCGGGTGGGCCGACCAGGTCGTGCCCCACCTCGACCAACAACTGTAGGTCGGTCTCGAGCTCCCGACATCTGTGCAATCACCAACGACAACGAGCGTTCACTCGTCAGAAGCCGCAAGAACAAGGCAACACAAACAGAAAGCGGAAAAGCACAACACATCAAAAGGAGCATGCACGGATGTTCTAGACATAGAACTAATCCATTCCAAGCTCAACTCAACCGAATCCTGATCCTAAACCCTGGGATCTACAACCTATGCTCTGATACCAAGCTGTTGCGCCCCGATCCGCGAAAGCCCAACCGAGCCGGGCGACGCGAACCGGAACCTACAAAACGCGGAAAAGAACGGCGAGGGTTCCCTCTAACCTATTGGTCTCCCTAACAATTCACCAAAAGCACCCCCCAATTTAAAAGATAATAATTAACAAAAGTTCGAACCACAGATTTAAAACTCAAATTATTATACATATCCTCGGAGAGGGGAAGATCCAAAATACAACATTGCTCCCTTAGGAGACTAACTAACATAGGGTAAAAGCAGTAAACGATCACCACCTCTCAAAGTCCACCAGGCGCCGCCGCACCGCCGACCAACTGCCCGGTAGGGGCCACAGAAGAGGAACTGATGCCTGCACCTGCAAAACGCAGCCCGGGTAGGTGTGAGCACTAAGCTCAGTAGGGATCTACACTACGACTCACAGAAGAAAGAGGGAAACACAACAGTGTCGCCCTCAAGTAGGATCTGGGTGTATACAGGGGTCTCATAACCCCACCGCGTGTCCCTGGTGCCCAGGAGCAGCACACAGTAAGCTCAACAAACACTGGCGACACCAAAGGTCAGCACAGTGGGACACTGTCCCTGAGCCCCAGGGACGGCACTCAGTAAGCTCCACAAACACTGGCGACACCAAAGGTCAGCACAGTGGGACACTGTCCCTGAGCCCCAGGGACGGCACTCAGTAAGCTCAACAAACACTGGCGACACCAAAGGTCAACACAGTGGGACACCGGCTACAACTCAGCCTCCGACTTGAGGCCGACACAACCTCTACAATCATCAAGCAACAAGTGTACCAGCCATCTAAGCCTGTCATCAAATCGACTGGACACCACAATTCCAACCGGGTCCTAACAGCCCAACCCCGGTCCTAGGGCTAAGTCCGAGCTTCCAGCCTCGGGACGGCGACCCAAGGATCACCCATGCCCTAACCAATGCATCTAATGCACAAACAACAATACATGCTATGAGATACACAGATAAGAAGCAAAGCATGCAACAGTATGTCAAGCATCATATAAGTCTACTGGATCGCTGCAGCGGTACTACCAACCGCTGCCAGCCGATCCGCAGCGGGTCCCGGCATTACGACGGTACCACGACCGTCAACCGCGAACTCCTGCAACGGGAAGCAACGCCGAAAACCGCTGATGAACAGTAGGCAATATAATATTATATTTCGGAATATAATATTATATTCAAACACCCAAAACCTCTACTTAGGAGCTATTTGATCTTGTCGATCCGACGTCCAAACGACGTCGGATTCAAGATCCAACTTATCCACCAGTAGGTGTGTATACCAGGATCATCATATCCAAAATTTATAATCATCCAACGGTTGGATTAACGACAAAACAATAATCCAAAATCATCAATCAACTAACTCAACAATTAATTTCTGCAAGCAGCCCCCCAGCAAACAATTCGTAATAAATCGTAGAAAAATCGAAAAACTATGAAATAAAATGGAATGGAAAACTAACGAATAGTTCTACAACTCTTATGTTTATCAAAAGCCAAGATCATGTACACGCCGGCCGGAAAACTCGCCGCAAGCCAGCTGTTTCTCAAGAACAGCAGAAAACCAGAAATCCGAGACTAATTATGCATAAAACCTACTAAAATCTCAACCAAATAATATGAAACTCATATCAGTAATTCTAGAAGGTATAAGGAATCTAACAAAATAAGGATCAACAAGATCCAACGGCTAGATCTCAAGAAAACCCAAAAACAACATCAGTAGGTATAACCCTACCTAGCTGCGCTTTCCTCGGCTGATTCCCCACGATTTGATCACCAACAAGCCTCCAAACCACTTCAGGGATCTTCCTCTCGTTGCCACAAATCCAACAAGCCTTAGAACGCCGGAAAAGATGGTCGGAGGAGGGAGAACGGAGGTGATGAAGGTTGGCTGCCGGAACAGGGGAAGAACAGAGCTTCGAGAGAGAAAGAGGGAAGGAAGAAGAAAGAGAGGAGAAGGAGGAAGAGGAGGGGAAGAAAAGGAGGGGAAAGGGGAGGGGAAAGCCGGGAAAGCCGGGAAAGAGGGGAGAAAAGCTGGGGGAGGGGAGGGAAAGTCCTCCCCCCTCTGACAAGAGAGAGCGACGGCCAGCGGTGGCCATCCACGCGAAGCAGAAAAGCCACCGACGCGATTCCGATCGGTCGCTCTAAGGAGCGATCGATCGTTCTCGCCCCGGATCAAAACAAACCGACTCACTCACGAGTCCGATCGATCGTCCGAAGGAGTGATCGATCGCTCAAGGGTCGTCAGCTGCCCAAAGGCAAGCTTTCGCGCACCCGAGCTGGGATCTTCCGATCGCGGGTCCACCTAGCCAATCTAAACAAGCATTAACACAAACAATGCCGGTGTGTGCACACGCGGGTGTGAAACAAACCCAACAAGGTGCAATTTACCAAATTGCCCTTGCGGTCTACAACGAGCCACATGGGTAGAGGGACAGGTCCTCACAGTATGTCCCTTTGCTGGAGTTCGCCTACTTCAGCAATCATCAGTCAAGACTGATGTGGTGCCATTCGAGATGTAGCACGACAATTCACGTCGTTCTTTCGATTGCTCAACCAAGGTTGTCGAGACATCACCCACCACTCCGGACATCATCAGACAACCGTCAGAGAGATTAGCATATAGAGCAGACGAGAGAGCTACGCAGGTCAGAGGTGATGATCTTTGGAGTTCTCAGTTCATGACAAGCCGGACAATGAGACTTTGAGAGTGAGTGCAAGCAAGCATACCCGCGACAACTCGTACGCCTGTGACGTGAACGCGTCACGCCAAGCTTCGACAAAGCCACACCCCCAAGAGATCCACTAGATCTAATCTCTCTCGCTCGATTGCATCGCGCCTTAGCCCCATGACGTCGGCCGGCGATGAGAGGAACGGCGGTGACCATGACAGTGGCACTCCCTAGTCCCTAGTCCCTTCCCCTCCTCTCGTATCCGAATGACTCCATTGCATCGCGATCCATCTGGGTCCCATCCAAAATCAGTCGGGGTTCCTGTCGGATCCAGTACCATCCAAAATACTGAGACGCGTTGTACCTGCTCGGTTTAATTTGTTGGCTCTCTTTGGGATCAGATCATGGCTATGATGTCTCCTTTTGGATCTCTTGACAGTATTTGTACCCGTTGTCCTAGTAAACATGGTTTGAAGTTTCAACCGATCCCGATTTGAAACTCTGAAACATATCCGGTTTAGAATCCTATCAAAACTGATACCAAAGCTGAAACATCAACCTCACTCATAATGGATGACCGAATGGATGATTCCAATCTAGTGAGAGTACTGTTAGCAGTATAGGTGCTTAAAGTCTCTTAAAAAATAAAATCAGGAAAATCAAGAAAACAAAGATTAAGACATGTAACACAATGTAAAATAAATCTGGCATGGGATGCGCGAGAAATCGTTGCCCTAAAAATCGAAGACGCCCCTCGTGCGGAGTTGATCGCCGTCTGATCTCCAAGGTACAACTCGACGGCCTGATCTAGTCGTTAGCATGATCCGGCGAGAAAACACTATGAACTAGTACTGTCCAATTGATTTTGTTGGAAGGCTTTGAAAGAGAGTTTTGTAGGTTTGAGAAGTAGAGAAAAAAAGATGGCATGTAGAGAGAACTTTCTCTATATAGAACTCTCAAGAGGAAGAAGAAGGATTTAAAGCACAATAAAGGAGGGTATGTGACATGCTGCCATGTGTAGAAACCTCCTTTCCACATGGCAACCTTGGCAGTAAAGCTATGCCAAGTGTCAAAAAGCAACGGTAAAATCAAAGGGCATTTAAAACCCTTTTTTTAATATCATCTTAACAACAATCCCCCACAAAAAGGGATTCAAATGCCACAAAAAACACGATCGAGAAAACCGGAAAACATTATATATATATTTAATCAACTTTTACTGTGCATCATGCAAAGTACCTTTTGGGTTTGAACCTACACTTAGTCATGAGTGTATTGGACCGAGAGACCATGGTGGACTAGGTCTTGAACCATGCCTCTTTGATCGATCTTTTACAAACACTCACATAGTAGGGAGAGTGCTATTGGTTCTATTTGCGGGTCAACGCCATCATGGCCATGCGCTTCCTTGATTCTCATGAGAGTTCTGGGGATTTGCTCTGATCCCATAATCGCGGCGTCACGATGAATCTCATTTAGGTGAGTCCTCCAAAGGTGTCCGTGACGGCGCACACCTTTCAAAAGAATTTCTGCATTGGACCCATTAAGAGATATCCTCAACCTAACCGTCACATGAAGCATCTATCACCATAGGGATGGGGTTGGAGTAGCAACTCCTAAATATATTTATAATTTGGTGCTTCTCACATGCCAAATCAACAGCTTCGTTGTTACCCTTTGAACCTCATTCATGGATGAATCCACTCACAAGATAGGAATCCACCGTTGGTGACATCTATGTGGGCTTTAGACCCATCCCCCTCGATGATTCTAAAATAAAGGTCCTTGAAATGCCTTTAGTCAACTGATCGGCTAGATTCCTTTCCGATCTCACAAAGTTTAATGTGATCACATTTCCTAGCATGCTTTTAACAGACTTGTATCTCATGAGCATATGCCTATCCATTTTCCTATTGGTATTCACTTGATTCACTGGTTCTATAGTAGCTTGTGGATCACAATATAATGATCTAGCCGGAAATGGCTTATGCATGAATGGTAGATCTGTCAATAGATCTTTAAGCCATCTGGCTTCTATGCATGCAGTGTCAAATGCAATCAATTCTGATTCCATAGTAGTTTGAGCTATCACAGTTTGTTTTCTTGAACCTCAAGAAACGCCAGCACCGCCAAGAAGGAAGACATATCCTGAGGTGGACTTTACATCTACAGAATCTGTGACCAAATTGGCATCACAGTCTAAGACTCCTGGATATCCTGTATATACTAAGGATGAATCAACAGTGCCTATAAGATAGCGGAATATCCTAGTCAAAGCAACCCAATGCTCTTTACTAGGATTGCTTGTGTACTTAGTCTACCCACAACATAGGAAATATCAAGTCTGGCATGATCTGTCAAATACCTTAAAGATCCTATCTGTTGAGCATACTCAAGTTGGCCCACAGGATCTCCTAAGAGCATCCGCATCAGCTACTGTAAAAGAGCCAAAATCTCTATTTTACAGTAGCTACAGTGTTTTCTAGGCTAAAATCCCCCCACATCAGTTCTTCTAAAATAGAGTTTTTGTTTACAAGAGCTACAGTGGTACTCCACATGCAGAGTATCACTGTAGCTATTCTATCCATTATTTTATAATAAAATATGGTGTTAGATATAAATATAGCCATTTGGGCAAGATCAATGGCAATTTCGTAAATAAGATGAAATTGACATCAAATCGTCCATATCTCTGGCTTTGACATAATTAGAGTATTTTGACCATAACTTTTATATCAAGTGTCCAAATTGACCGATTCTTGAACCATTGGAAAGAGGATGAAAAGATCTACAATTTTATTGTTGACGTCATCTCCAAATTCGGTCATTTGATATATCAAATTAATAGTCAAAGTGTTCAGTGGCAAACTGGTAAATAAGACCAAATGTCCAAATGTCCATCGGCCAGATTCTCTATCGCAAATGTCCAAAAGTCCATCGGCCAGATTCTCTATCGGCCAAAAGTCTATCGACCATATTTTGGCTAATTATTTTAATAAGACATCGATATGTGTCAACCATTTTGACGATAACTTTCTCATACGATGTCCAAATGACTTAGTTTTTAGACCGATAAAAAGATAATTCGAAGACCTACAACTTTCATGTTCAGACTGTCATCAAATTCCAAGGTCATCATCGGCCAAATCGCAGTATAAGACAAGAAGCTCTACCTGATGGCAGTTTCGTAAATAGCTGAAGATATCGCCCAGTTATGCAGTTCTGACAGTTTCAAGGCAGTTTCTAACAGTTGAAAAGTGGTTACCAAAAGCCCTATAAATAGCCAAGAGGAAGAAGAAAAACGGGCCTCGGCCATCAAAGCAAACCAGCTTTTTATCTTCATGTAGTCTTTTCATTTTTATTATTAATGTAGCCTTTTGAATTCAGCAATGAAGTTATCTTTCCTTTAAATTCCTGCAACCAGTCCTTCATTTCTAGGAGTAGTGCTACAATCTCTTCCATAGGAGTAGAATTATCATATTTTCCTAGGAGTAGTGCTACCATAATTAATTTCCTAGGAGTAGATCTATAATTTCCTAATAGTAGATTTACCATAGAATCACATCTTCCATTTCCCATTTTCCATTTTCCATCTCATAAATCATTTCCATCAACTCCATCATCAACCAAATAGCTTCTTTGTACACTTCAACACCTCTGATTCGATCATTCGAAGGAGTTGAACTAAACCACAATCTCCTGATATTCGAATGTGAAAATAGATTTTGACCTTGATTACAGTCCCGGTCAACGGTCAAAATTTCTATTCTAACATATGGTTTTATATTTTTCTTTAATTCATTCTTTAAAGACATTTGTATATATATTTTTAATTCATTCTCTCATATTGTCTAATGAATAAGAAATAATAAGATATGACTTTTTATATTCTAATAATAAAATATGACTTTTTTTACTTTTAAAAAAAATCTCAAAACACATTTATCATTTTATCTCTTCTCCAATGAATAAGAAATAATAATACATTAAGATTTCCGAATTTTTAATATTTTTATTTAATATATATTACTATTATATAGTTATTTGAATATATAACTATTCTCAAATATATTTATAAATATAATACGACCAATGGATAAGAAATAAAAAATATAAAGAATGAATGAAGATATTAATATTTAAGTCTGATATAGAATGATTTTGAGTATCTGATGCAGAGAGTTGTTGGATAGAGAATCTGTAAACTAAAGAAATGACTCTTTTTACTGTGTTTTAGAGAATTTGTTAAGAGGAGCTGATGTTGATGCTCTAAGTTCTTGAAAAGTTTGGAACTATAATCATATAGGAGTAACTACATGTTTAAGATTAGAATATTTTAACTTATCAAGCATCTTGCGAATGAAATGAGAAAGGCTCAAAACAACCGAATCATTATTCCTAATAAGTCTCATTCCTAAGATGACTTCAGCTTGACCCAAATCCTTCATATCGAATTTACTCGAAAGATAACTTTTAACCTCATTAACCAAATCCATCGATGAACCAAAAATCAAAATATCATCGACATACAAACATAAAAGCAAGATACCATCCAAAACAGGTTTATAATACAAGCATTTATCAAAATCATTATTTTGAAAACCAAATGACGAAATAACTTTAATAAATTTCAAATGCCATTGTTTAGGGGCCTGCTTTAAGCCATACAAGGATTTAACTAATTTGTGAACCTTGTTTTCTTGGCCCTTAATTATAAATCCTTCGGGTTGATCAATATAAATCTCTTTGTCTAAATCTCTGTTCAAAAAGGCGGTCTTAACATCTATCTGGTGGATGAAAAGCTTATGAATCGATGCTAAAGCAATCAAAATCCACAAAGTAGTAGAGCTACTAACTGGCGCATACGTATCAAAATAGTCAAAACCTTTCTTTTGAAAAAAATCCTTTAGCTACTAATCTAGCTTTGAATCTATCAACTGAACCATCAGGTTTAACTTTCCGTTTAAAGATTCATTTGCAACCAATTGTTTTAAAACCAGAAGGCAAATCTGTTAAAATCCAAATTTTATTTTGTTGAATGCTATCAAACTCACTTTGAATAGCTTCCTTCTAGAAAGGATCATCTACAAAAGACATGGCTTCTACATAAGTGGAAGGATTGCCTTCTACAGAAAACACGTGGAAATCATCACCAAAATCCTTTTGAAATCTAACTCTTTTGCTTCTTCTCAATTCTGGTTCTGGGTCAGACACACGGGGAGCAAGAGAAGAAGAAGAGGGAGAAGGAACAATACTAGGCTGTCTCAGAATAGGAGACTTAAAAGGAAAGGTATTCTCGAAGTAAGTTGCATCTCTGGCTTCAATCATAGTGTTGTTAGAGATGTCGTTTACTTCAGAGTTAATCACTAGAAACTTATTGGCATTGTTTCCTTGAGCATATCCAACAAAGACATAATCTATGGTTTTAGGCGCTAACTTCCTACGTTTAGGCTCAGGAATGCATAGAGGAAGAGGTGTACTCACCACCTCGATTAGACCTAAGGATCTTAATCTTTTGATCAAGTTGGCTTTCTACTTCAACCTTATAGACTGAGAACCTATCTAGGACCTCGTCCTTGGTCTTAAGAAGATAGAAATAGCAGAATCAAGAGAAGTCATCTATGAAGGTAACAAAGTACCGGTTGCCACCTCGGGTTGGAGTTCTACAAGAATCACATACATGGCTGTGAATAAGCTATAATAAAATGGAATCTCTCTTTACGCCTTTGAAATGCTTCTTTGTTTGCTTTGATTCTGCACAAATTTCACACTTGGATTTTAAGTCCAAGTTAGATTTTGGAATCAAGCTCAAATGCATCATGTGTCTAATCTTATCTCGGTGTACATGTCCTAGACGTGCATGCCACATAGGTGAATCACATACATTTAGAAAAACATTGGATGTGGGTGAAAATGCACTTTCATTAACATTTGTTTGTACATTCAGTTTGAACAAGCCTTCAAAAAGATAACCTTTTCCAATAAAAAGGTTTCCTTTGGAGATTACAACCTTGTTGGATTCTAGCACAATCTTGTAGCCTCTCTGGGCTAAGAGAGAGCCGCTAACTAAGTTTTTTCTAATCCCTGGCACGAACAACACATCATGGAGAGATAGCAGCTTCCCTGATGTCATCCTCAGGTCCACTCGCCCTCGACCCATCGCCTGTGCTGAAGTATCGTTGCCTAAGGTCACACTTCCTCCACTTAAGTCCTGGAAGGTGGAGAAACAGGAACGATCGTTACACACATGTACATTTGCTCCTGAATCAAACCACCAATCTAAACAGGTAAATGTAGTTAGGTTGAGAAAAGGTCTAGACCGGAAGGATGGATCCTCAGCTGCAATCATATGAGCTTGAGGCTTGGGGGCTCCTGGCTTATATGGTTCTGTCCTCTTATAGTAGTAGTCCTTGGCGAGATGGTTGGATCTACCACAAATGAAGCAGAACTTACCTTTGGAATCCTGACTTTGGGTCTTTGGGTGGTTCATGGTGATCTTAAAATTGTTGGGTTTGGGTTTCATTTTTTGCTTGGATTTGTGGTTTTGGTTTGTGGACTTTTGGGTCACATTGACTTTGGCATGGAAGGGTTTGACTCTAGGGTTTTTGACCCTATGCTGATCTTCTATCATAATAGAGTTGAGAACTTGGGCTAAAGTCATGTTTCCTTGTTTATGGATCAAGTTTTTCACAAAACCTGTCCAAGAAGGGGGAAGTTTATCTAAAAGACAAGAGACCTTGAATTCCTTAGAGAATTTGATCTCCTTGACCTGGACTTTCCTAAGGATCCCCTGAAACTGATGTAGTTGGGGGTTAATGGGCATGTCATCTACCATGGTGAATCTAAGAAAGGTAAAGGCATTGAACCGCTCAATGCCGACATCGTCAAGTCCATATTCGGACTCAAGGGTTTCCCAAAGCTCTCTGGCACTTCCTATCTCTAGGTAGACATCATAAATTGAGTCTACCAAGGTACTAAGAATCCTACCTCTACATTGGTAGTCAAGTTCTTCAGAGGTCCTGTACAAGGGATGTCCAGTCTCTGACCTAACAGAGTTAGACCCTGGAGCATACTCAGGTACACTAAAAGGGGAAGCTAAAACAGAAGGCTCCTGGATGGCGGACCATAACCCTAAAGAGGTAAGCCATAATTTCATTTGACTTTACCACCTCCTAAAGAAAGTGCCATCAAACTTTTCAGGTTTTAATCCTAACTCATCCCTATAAGCAAAGGAGGAAAGCCTATGTTCAAAGAATCTGAAATATACAAATAAAATGCCATGAATAATGGTTCTATGTTCATGAAACTAGTGCTAGGATAGCAACATGCAATGCAAAGTAGAATGAGGGACCAAAATGCAAACATAGTTTATGAGTGGTTCTACTTGCAAGGCTTCAGTTATTTTAATATAGTGATAGGATGGTGTTTACTGCTAAAATGCTAAGTAAAAAACAGTAGGATGTAGAATTTAATACTTGGCAGCAGATAAAAAGTAAAAGTTCAAAATTTTATTAAACCACTATGTAGAGGTATAGTTGAAAGTTAAATTTCTATTAATAAGAGATATATATATCTATATAAGCAAATGTAGAGATAAAGATAAAATGTCAGATAACAAAGGATATATATGCAAGTGTCACATACAAAGATAATAAATCAGATCATAAAATCAAAGTTATAAACAGCAGAGACTACCAAAATAAACTAATAGAGTATTCCAAATCTAATTATATGCTTGCAGTTTAAACGACTCTCCGATTTTAGATTGTTAGCAGTATAGGTGCTTAAAGTCTCTTAAAAAATAAAATCAGGAAAATCAGGAAAACAAAGATTAAGACATGTAACACAATGTAAAATAAATCTGGCCTGGGATGCGCGAGAAATCGCTGCCCTAAAAATCGAAGACGCCCCTCGTGCAGAGTTGATCGCCGGCCGATCTCCAAGGTACAACCCGACGGCCTGATCTCGTCGTTAGCATGATCCAGGGAGAACACACTATGAATCAGCACTGTCCCGTTGATTTTGTTGGAAGGCTTTGAAAGAGAGATTTGTAGGTTTGAGAAGTACAGAAAAAAAGATGGCATGTAGAGAGAACTTTCTCTATATAGAACTCTCAAGAGGAAGAAGAAGGATTTAAAGCACAATAAAGGAGGGTATGTGACATGCTGCCATGTGTAGAAACCTCCTCTCCACATGGCAACCTTGGCAGTAAAGCTATGCCAAGTGTCAAAAAGCAACTGTAAAATCAAAGGGCATTTAAAACCTTTTTTTAATACCATCTTAACAACAAGTACAACTATCGCGTGCATTACCTTCCAGGTGGAAAATGGACACTCGTTGCCTCAGATTTATTTCAAGGGGATTAGGCATGTATGTCTCCGCTATGACTTTGTTAATTAAAGGCTTCTTTCAGAATCGCTAAGATTGTATTAAGCAGCTGGTTAAGACTCAGAGGGGGTTGTTCAACCCAGTCGTGCTCGGGGTGGCAAGAGGGAAATGTGATGAAGTGAAGAATACCTACCGACCGTGAATGGCTGAGTCGGCTCTCGGTGGGATACTTGATCCCGGCAGATTTACGGCGACAGCGAAGGGTGCCTAGCCTTTTGAGCCAAATAGTGCTGAGAGGGCATTCAGGATGCTTGTTCGAGGTGGTGATCTTGATGTGGAGCAGAGTCCACTCTCAAGGTATGTGGATGTGAGTGCCTCTGTTGAAAGGGTTGGTGAGAGAGATGATGTCAGGGTTAGGTCTTGGGCTCAGGTTGTGGAGGCCCTAGTGGGGACCTTTCAGTTCAGACGGGGGAAAGATCTATGTGGGAGGCCCGACGGAGAGGAAGTTGAGGACCCTTTGCAGGGGTAGAGTGGTGTTTGAGCCAGAGGAAGTAGAGGTCTTCAATCAGGAATGGTGGTTTGCGCTGTATGGAAAGGTGCTTGGCCGGCGTATTCCGATGGGTGTATTGAAAACGAAGCTTGGCAGATTGTGGAGAACTAAGGCCCCGTTTCAAGTTGCTGGTATCTCAGAGAATGTCTTCATCGTCAAGTTTGAAAATGAGGATGATAGGTGCAGTATCTTGGCTAGGGACCCGTGGGTAGTGGAAGGCAGAGCTATATCTCTAATCAGATGGGTAAGTGGCTTCAGACCCTTGGAAGCAGTTTTCAACAGGGTGCCGGTGTGGATCCAATTTCCGGAGCTGTCATGTGAACTCCATAACCCAAAGGCTGTGTCTAGGCTGGCCGCCCACGCTGGGGCGCCGCTGGTGGTAGATTTCCGGGCTTCGCCGGCGTCTTTCTATTATGCATGGGCATGCGTTGAGATCTGCCTAGATGAACCATTGTGCGTTGGTGTGGATGTGGAGACCAATGGGAATGTGTTTTTCCAACATTTTGAGTATGAGGGTTTTGAGATTTGTAGAAGTTGTTGCAGGGCTGGTCATAAGGAAGAGGCATGTCCTTATCGACGGCTGTCGGTTTTTACTGCTGCTGAAAGCCTGGAGGGAGGAGTGGATGCTCTGCCGATAGGCGTGGTGATGCAGGAGAGAGGAGATGATAAAGCTGGGGCAGGGAATGAGGGGACCACTCAGGATGGTGGCTTCGTTCAGGCTGGTGTTGCTCTGGCATCAGGCAGAGACGTCAATGGTGGGTCGTCGACGTTCGACGGCGGATGGATCATCGCGGGAAGGGAAAGACGATGGTTTCGAGGGGTTGGTGGGCGCGGCTTCCGAGGAGGGCACGGTGGCCGAGGTGGTGATGGCAGGGGAGTTAATGTTGCCGAAGACACAGCAAAGGCTTCTAACAGGCGTGAGTGGCTGATAGAAGTTCTGATGCATCCAACGCCGAACCTACGTAAGGATAGGGAGGAGGTATTTATGACGGAGGGCGCTTTAGAGAAGGGTGCTTTTGGCGATGGCGATCGAGGGGTTGAAAAAGGGCCTGTTTTCGAGAGAGAAGAGGCAGTGGGGGAATGCTCTAATGACTCTCTGAGCCACCCCCCTGACATTTCAAATATTATTACAAGGTCTAACCAAGTTGTTTTGGACTGGGTTGGGCTTAGTGGTGGACCCCCATGGGATGCGGCTGAAGTTAATAGCGCCATGCAACGTCCTCTTAGAGCCCGGTTTGAATCCTCTGGTTTAGGGGGGGCTGGGAACAAGCATGAACGTGCCTTGGCTGCTCTTCAAGGGGCGGTTTTTGGAGAGGATTCTTCGGGGAGTACGACTCCTGTGGCGGATGGTTTTGTTCAGGTCCAGCTAAGCTCGGGGGAGTTGTTCGGTGCCTCAACTTCTCGATGTTGAAGATGGTGTCATGGAATTGCAGAGGAATAGGGGTGCATCGGGTGATCTCTAATTGTGGGGGGCTAATTAGAGAGTACAATCCGGATTTTATCTTTATTATTGATACGCTGGTTTTGGAGGCGGGATTAGAGGAGGTTCGCCGTACTCTTGGCAGGAGATGGGATATATATCTTCTTCCGGCACAAGGTCGGATGGGAGGAATTTTGGCAGTCTGGAGGAGAACAGTAGGTCATGTCACATTTTTGCATAGCTCGGTTCAGGCTATTCATTGATTGGTTACGTTGGAGGATAAGACACAGTGGGTTGTCTCTGTGGTTTACGGAGCTCGCAGGTCTAGACCACGCAGAAAGCTTTGGTCGCTGCTATCAAGGGTGCATAAGTTGGGTTTTGCACATATCATGGTTGGAGATTTTAATGCGGTTATTGCTCCGCATGATAAGTTGGGTGGGAGGTCCTTTGTTCTCAATTCTTATGTTCGTGACTTTTCGGATTTCATTACTGGTGAGCAGTTGATGGATGTTGGTTATATTGGTGTCACGTTTACATGGTGCAATGGGCTACCGGGGCGTCGGCGGGTTTCTGAACGGCTGGATAGACTGCTCTGCAACTCGAAGGCAAAGGATTTGTTTCGGGAGCTGGTGATACGCCATTTGAGCCGCCAGTCCTTTGATCATTGCCCTCTCCTTGTTACTTCGAAAGAGGAGGTGGGCAGTGGTGGGGGTTTCTTCATGCTACAACAACATTGGTTTGGAGAGGACACCTTTGTGGCTTTGGTGAAACACATCTGGGGGAGGAACTTGCATGGCTCTCATCAATTCAATTTTGCTTCTAGAGTTTTGATGCTGAAAGAGGTGGTGAAGAGATGGAATAGGAGGAAAGGGGATGCCATTTTTCAAAGAGGAGGTCTGCTTAATGAATGCATTATGCGGATGTACCTGGCGAAAGAGCAGTGGTGGCTTACATTGGAAGAGGAGGTGGAGTTGCGGTCCCTTGAGCACCAACACTCTGCGGTTGTGGTGCGCCAGGAGAGAGCGGTGATGCAGCGGTTGAAACAAGACTGGGTGGCTGCAGGAGATAGGAATTCAAAGTTCTTTCATAAACTTGTATCTTCGTACGGGCATAGATCCAAGGTCCGAGAGCTGGTTTGTGAAAATGGCACCGTGGTTTCTGATTCTACTGCTATTGCAAAGGTATTGTTGGCTTATTACTCAGATCTCTGGAAGGATAAGGGATGTTTCTGTACTGATGGGCTGCCGGGTCGTCCTATGCTCAGCCAAGTTCAAGAGGAGTCGCTGGTGAGGGTGGTGACTTCGGAAGAGATCAAAAAGGCTGTTCTTGATATGGGACGTACGAAGGTGCCAAGCCCGGATGGAATTCCTGCATAGTTTTTTATTTCCAATTGGGAGGCGATTGGCTGGGAGTTTTTTCAGATTGTACACAAGTTCTTCCGGACGTTGTCGCTTCCTCCATGTTGGAATGACACTTTTATTTCCCTTATTCCTAAGTGTGTTAATCCCAGAAAGGTGAAGGACTTCCGCCCTATTGGCCTCTGTAACGTCGGGTATAAAGTCATCATGTCTATTTTGGCTAGTCGTTTGAGGGAGGTGATGGGGGATTTAATTGGCTTGGAGCAGTCCGCATTTTTGCCGGGTAGATCTATACATGATAATATTGTAGCTGCTCATGAGCTAATGCATTCTATGGAGGTTGCACCAAAGTCTCGGGCGGCAATGATCGTCAAGGTTGACCTACAGTCAGCCTATGATAGTGTGAAGTGGGCGGCATTAGAGGCTATTAT
The DNA here is from genome assembly GCA_963920575.1 of Narthecium ossifragum. Taxonomy (NCBI): domain Eukaryota; kingdom Viridiplantae; phylum Streptophyta; class Magnoliopsida; order Dioscoreales; family Nartheciaceae; genus Narthecium; species Narthecium ossifragum. The sequence goes on from OY986963.1 coordinate 11,748,866, forward strand.
GCGAAGGATGGGATTTCCGGAGACCTGGATTGGGTGGGTTGTGGCGTGTGTCTCCTCGGCACGCATGGCCTTGATCGTGAACAGGAGGGTCCATGGGCGTATCTTTCCTAGCAGGGGTTTACGTCATGGCGACCCCCTCTCTCTTTACTTGTTTGTCTTAGTGCAGGAGGTCCTTTCTCGGCTTGTCAAGAGGCAGCTTGTCAAGAGGCAAGGAGTTGGTTTATTGGGAATCCAGCTTAGGCGTTCGAGTGGGAGGTTTTCTCATCTATTATACGCCGATGATTGCTTATTTGCTACTGAGGCGACGGTTTTGGAGGCAAGGAGGTTGAAGCAGACTCTCCTCTTTTTCAAGGCTTTCAGTGGGCTGGGTTCTAATTGCACCAAGAGTAGCATTCTATTCTTGAAGGTGGTTCCATCTGATAGGAGGCTTGTAGTCTGCAGGGTGTTAGGCATGGTAGAAGGTCAACGGGTTTGGACCTATATGGGGGTCCCTATTAGTGAAAAGAAGACACGGGCAGTTGACTTTGATAGTCTTATTGACAAGCTGGTGGTGCATGTGTCGTCGTGGAGGGCGTCACTCCTTGCGGAGGCCGGGAGGGTCGTTCTTCTCAAAGCTGCTCTGCAGGCTCTTCCTGTTAATCTCATGATGGCAACTATTGTGCCGACGGCGGTCCTTAGGAGATTTGAGGCAATATGCCGGAGTTTTTTTATTGGGGGGGGGGGGGGCGGGGGGGATCTGGGACTCTGTCAAGGGTGGGTTGGAACTTGGTGTGCTCACCGGTGGAGCATGGTGGACTGGGCGTCAGGAGGTTAGGGAGGTGGCAAAGAGCATTGCATATGTGGCAGGCTGTGAGTTTTTTGGAGGGGAATTCATCTATATGGGCAGCTATGGTGAAGGAGAAGTATAGATGGGAGGGTTTGCTGCCTCCGTCGGAAGCTCCAGTTGTGTCTTCATGTTTTTGGAGGGCCATCTGCAAGGCGGGGAATGCCCTTAGGAGAGGTGTTGTTTTCACACCGACGGCTGGTAGTAAGATTGATGTGCTCAGAGATTGGTGGTGTGGTGAACAACCTCTTGTCTACTCTCCTGGTCTCTTTTGTGTTGAGGAGGGTGTTGTTGGTGACTTGCTCGATGGTGTATCTTGGTGTGAGGAGAAGGTTCGTCTGGCCTTTCATCCAGAACCTGCGAGGGTGGTCCTTAATACCTTTGTTGATCCAAATCCAGGAGCGGACAGTGGGAGATGGGTGTTTGGGGCTGCAGGGAAGGTGGACTCATCTTCGGCATATTTTTCGTTGTCTTCACGAGAGGCGGGGATGCCATCTCGTATCTCGCTGGCAGTTTGGATGAATGTTCGCAAGGCAACTGTTGGGCTCAGGGTGCGACAATTTCTTTGGAAGTTGTTCCATAGGAGAATTCCAACGAGGGAGATTCTTGGCATTTATTATGATGCTTATGCTAGATGGTGTCCTAGGGGGTGCGACGAGATCGAGTCCTTATCTCATGTGTTTGTGGAGTGTGGTTTTGCTATGCATGTTTGGAGTTTACTTCTTCCATCTATGTATCCTTCTACTGGCTGGAACTTGGAATCCATGTTGGATGTTTTCTCTGGTTCATCGGCGTGCTTGAACAAGAGATGGGCAAAAACTATTGTTGGATATGGTCTGTGGATTTTGTGAAAGCAGAGGAACGAGGTATTGTCTAGGGGGGATACTTTGGGTCCCGAGGCAGCGGTGAGGAGGGTGGTTAGGCAGTCTGTGGAGTTTTGGAGGTCTAAAGGCTAGTCTCTTGATGGGTCTCATGAAGATGATGGAAGGCGTCCATGGCTGGGTACCGTCCTTCAAGTTGACGCTGCTTGGGTATCTGGTAATCCATTCGTAAGTGTGGGTATGGTGTGTCTGGATGCTGATGGGGGTTTTTGCTAGTCTATTTCAGATAGGGTGACGACATCGTGCGTTGAAGAGGCCAAGCTTCTCGTGATCTTCTTGGGTTTGCAGGCAGTCCGGTTGATGGGGGAAGCCAATGTGTTGGTGGAGTCTGACTCGAGACGTGTTGTGTTCATTCTCAATGGTTCCTCTACTTGGCCTTCAACTCTAGAACTTGTGTTTGAGGAAGGTTTGGTCTTTATCAGTTTTTCTTGGGGGGGTTTCTTTTGCCTGGGTCCCTAGGCAGGTGGTTTCTATGGCTGATGCTCTTGCTAGGGGTGTGAGGGATTCAGATGGGAGCAGAGGGGGGGAGTCTATCCCCCATTGTTGTAGTTGTTAATTCGTGAGATGCAAGGCTGGTCGTTGGGCTCAATTAAGCAAAAAAAAAACTGGTTAAGACTCAAACTTGGCTCGGAGTGAAATAGAATTAATGGAAATCAAGCTCGGTTCAAAAATAATCATATCAAGTTTGATCATCACTGTTAGGCTCAACTAACTTTAGAAAAATAAATCATCCAGGTTCCTAAAATATACGAAGAGCCATCTAATTAGTCGCTAGTATTTGGATGGTTCCTTCCCTCATAAGATACATATTCCATCCAATCTAACGCAGAACTAATTCAAAGATAAATTAGTCTTGAGTGTGACTCCCACCTGAACCAACTCATGTTTAAACTTCATTAATTATAGCTGGAAAACTTCTCATTATTCATTTATAGATCTAATAGGCATAGAATTCAGATATGAACTCAATGTTTCAGTAACTTGATTAACAGAAAAAGAAAAACTACTCTCCCTTTAGCATGTAACACTAATAGAAATACGATAACTCTTGTTAACAACCGATGATCTCACGGTCATATATATACCAGTGGGCTCTCCTGCCACTTACTTTGCAAGGGGTAACCACCCTCTTTCACCCGCTCTGACGGTAACTCCTCACTAAACCTCCATCCCCCCCCCCCCCCCCCCCCCCCCCCCCCCAAAACTAACAACTAACTTTCCCTTCCACTGTTATTCCTCCGGTCCACATAAGCTTCATGTAAAATGATCCTTTCACGTGGGCTTCATTCCCGGTCCACATAAGCTCCATGTAGAGTAATCCTTTCACGCGAGCTCCGCATAGGACAACGTGGGTTTATATATTATATAACCATTTTAGTATATATAAGAGATGTAACCAAGTAAATGTACGAAACTTTATTTTCTTGGTAATTATGGGACATGAGTGGTTGTGTGGCTGTTGAAATGTGGATATTATAAGTTAATCTCACCAGCCAAAGCCAAATAATACAGGAGATAAGGTGGAGAGATAAGGTGGAGGTAATGAGTTATGAATGGGTCGGTGTTATCTCCTTCTGATCATTACATCACTGGTTTCCGTTATTGGATCAACTTATTTTTATATTATATAATATTATTAAGTTAATTTGCTACCTAGTTTTATATTAATAATTTCTTATGCTGGTCTTTTTTTCACTAGTTCTGACTGATAACGAATTTGCTAAAAATAACGAAGCTGGCATAATAGCAGATATATTTAGGAAATTTTTTTAAAAATAATATTAGTTTAATAAAATATTATTAATATATACATGTTGAGAAAATATTGATGGGGATATGCCTACTTTCGTCACGTCAGCGTCACGCTGTCATGGTCTTTCATTTTTTAAAACCCATCAGTGAAACCGTAACTCCAAGTAATGTTTTCGCTTTCAAATGTTGACTATTTCCACCCATCACGCTTGGTAGGAGAGGAGGTGAGAGTGTCTCGCGGTGGGCGAGACACCTTCACACTTGGTAGGAGAGGAGGTGAGGGTGCCTCGCGATGGGCGAGACGCTGAGCATCTGGAGGAAGTAGAGCGTGGAGTGAATGCGGGTAGAGACGGAGGAGAGGAGGAGGGAGTGCCTCGAGATGGGCGAGACGCCGAGCATCTGAAGGATGTAGAGCGTGGGGCGGAGGCGGGTAGAGACGGAGGAAAGGAGGAGCTACGGGCGTCAGAGACGGAGCAGAGGAGGAAGGAGACGTAGGAGGTGAGATGGGTGGCGCACGCGGCAAGGATGTCGGGGCACATGCCGGCAGATGTCGATGTCCAGCATGGACAGGCCAATATGGCGGAGTAGGGCGACGGAGGCACGGAGGTCGTCAATGGGGGCAACGGCGGGTAGAGACGGAGGAGAGGAGGAGCCGCGGGCACCGGGAGACGGAGGCACGGAGGTCGTCGAGGTGGGAAGGAAGGAGATGAGGGGAGAAGGACGCCGGAATCCATCGTGACTGCGAGGTACTCCCACCTCCTATCTAAGGCGATGAAAACCATCAAGATGTAACTTCAAAACACATCTACTAAGTATGTGTTCTCATCTCCTCATGACTTGTCTCCGCCAATAGTCAATATTTGAAGACGTAAGTCCAAGATACGTCTTCAATTTAAATACGTAACTTGGAGTTACGTCTTCACTAGCAGGTTTAAAAAAATGAAAGGTCACGCCAGCGTGGCGCTAATGTGGCCAAAGGAGGGATATCTCCATCAATATTTTTCTCCACTTGTATATATTAATAATATTTTATTAAAATAATATTATTTTAAAAAAATTCCATATATTTAAGCTCCGCTCAGCAAACGGCCATGGAGATTTTATTATTAAAAAATCGAGCTTTTTGCCCTGGTTTATACATGATGAGTTATTATATATGTTTATGCAAGTGATCATCTTCTCAATCATTGTTTCGTTTCAATAATTAGTGTGTTATGATCAGAAAGTAGCATATAATTCTGTCGTAAGGAATGGATTAGTTTGATGATTAGTAGACAACTTCGAAAAACTAATCGAGTAGATGTTAATTAGAAACAATGTTCATGCATGTGTGGTTGGGGACATCAAATATCATATGGGGTTGATTTAACTAAGGTTCTTATCCATTGGTTATACTATGTTTCTAACTGAGTTCATGTCCATTAATTATGGCTTTGATAAGGATTCCTTGTTCCTTGTTAATTATTAATAACTTACATAGTACAAACTACAAATGAAGAAGCATCCCCTTCATGTTTATTCCTCGACAAATTCACCTACTTCCTAAATTGTACATGATCACATACAACAATGAGATGAGCCATGCAATGATCTTTTATATAACCAATAAGGAATCTGGCCTTTTTGGAGTTTGATGCACTGTTCCAGTTGTTATATGCCCCCAAAAAATGTTTTGTTAGAAGCAGGGAAGGACCCATGATTTGAAGTATGGGCTAACGACTTAATGAAAAATTTTATTCATCATCCTTGAAAAAACTTGTTCTTCTGCTAACCCTAAGCAATTAATGATAAATTAAATGAATAAATTACAATTTTAGGTCATATAGTTTGCGTCAATTTTCATTTGAAGTCATGTGGTTTCAAAACATTCAAATAAAACCATGACCTTTGAATTTCATTTCGAATAAGGTCCTGAGTGCCGATATCCTTTCATTTGAAGTAATGTGGTTTCAAAGCATTCAAATAAAACCATGACCTTTGAATTTCATTTTGAATAAGGTCCTGAGTGTCGATATCCTCATGGGTTGGCAATAAATGGGCTACGTGGCATCACGTAATCATTTCCCTCGTAACTTTTAACTGTCGTGGTCATTATTAGGGTTTTTATCACATCCCCTTTGATATCTAGTGTCAGATTCTTTCTGATCGAAGCCTCGTTGTGAGAGGATTTCACAACCTGAAGGGGGTGATTAAAGGGGTACAAAGAGGGCCATGTAAACCCTAACCCCCAATGACCATGACGATTAAAACTTAGGAGGAAAATGGGACGGTGTTGGTGCCTAGTACTTTATTTCAAACGAAATCCAAACATCATGGTTTTATTTGAAAGTTTTGAAGCTATAGGATCTCAAATGATGCAAACCACATGGTCTAAAAATATAATTTATCCAAAATTAAACCGTATCAGAGTATCAAGATAATAAATAATCTATTTGATCCTATTATATATGAAGAATTTTTTTAGAATATATATACCATACATATTTTTTGGTATTTGTATATATTTTGTATAGTTTTTATTGATTTTTAAGTATTTATTATGTTAAAAAAATTTTAACCATCAAATCAAAAGATACTCTCTTTCTTTTTCTTTGGTGAGAAGTGAAAAGTCCTTGATGCCTCCCTCTTATCAAAATTCATAGATAAATATAATTGGCCCACCCAATCTCTACCTTTTAAGGTTATTTAAATATATGTCATTTAAAAGATTATAGTTTACATATATGTCACTACACTTTTCACATTTCCATATATGCCACTGAAATTACGATATATTCTCGTATATGTCACCGTGGCATATTCTCATAAAAAAGGTTTAAATCACGGTGGCATCTATTATATAAGGGACGATGGTTAGAGAGATTTAAATCAGCTGAAAATCAACCATGAAAACGGAGCAAAGTTTCGGTTCAATATAATGGAGATCGGTTATGACCGACGACGATGTAGGTGTCGCTGTTCATTGCTCTAGCGGCGAGCGAGGGAACCGACGTGAGGGCGCTCGAATTCGAGGTTACGTACGTTGCTCGATCATATCAGGCAAGGAGAGGCATAAGGTGCATATCCATCTCGAGGGAGGGCAGTATACACTCAAGTATCGTGGCAGCATGTGGTGATAAGTTCTCAGCTGGTAATGGTGTTGGTGCTTATCTCTAGGTTCATACATATCCGATGGTGAATCACAGGAGGACATTGGGTGAGAGTTGTTGGACATTGGGTGAGAGTTGTTGATAAGCTAAGCTGCCTTCATATAAGGCTTTTACTGGGAGTTGTTGGACATTGGGATGATTAATTTTAAAACACTGTTTTGGTGGCTCTTCTAAAAAGGACGTGTTTTGAGAAGTTAACCCCCATTTGATATGGGATTAGAAAAAATGGGATTAAAAGAGGATAGAGTTAGATGGGGTTAGAAAAAGTGAAGTTAAGAAATTGAGGTAAGAAAAAATAGAGTGATGGTGATAGGTGGAATGGAGATAATCCGATAATCATTACTTTTAGTGTTTTAATAAAAAATGAGAATAAGGGGGGATAAAGTGAGATTATCCCCCCTTATCCCTCAACCAAACAGAGGAAAGTGGGATAGACAACCGTGATCTATGCTTGGGGTTTGCGTGAGTGAATGGTTGGATGGGCTTTTTGGAGTACTCTTTGTTTTCTCGGGTCCTTGCATATGTAATTAAAGATTTATCAAGTTCATATAAGATTCTAATTAAGAGCGAGAAGTACAGTTTTTTTTTTATCTAAACTGTTTTTGGGTTGTTTGAATATGTGTTAAATCTAGTAAATGCTTTGCATTGATGGTGTTTTCCGGGACCATGTTCGTTTCTGCAGTAAATAGAATAAGGATATAAAACAAGGCTAGCTAGCTAGCTAGCATATTGATAACCACGAGACAGGAGTCCGAGAGAGTAAGACGAGACAGAGACAAAGAATCCTGTCAGGGCACAAGCCAAAACTAGCCTCTTATATATAGTACTAGGTGGGTGTGAGTCCATAGGTAAGCATCCATCCCCGCTATCCATAACCCCTCACCTCCACTGCCTCCTTCTCTTCTCCCCCTTTTTATTACTCAGATGTCACTTGTTCCATCTTTCTCTCTCTATAACTCAGCTATCACGTGTCAAAAAATAATTAAATCGGAATGTGACTCATAAAACCTGATTATATATATATAATTACTAGGTGGACCCCGTACCACATACACGACTAGCCACCCAGCTAGCCACCCGCCCCTTCTCCCTCTCTCCTCTCTGCCTCCCTCTCTCTTAACCAATATTACGTCACGTGTGCGCCACGTCAGAAATTGGTTATAACCTATCATCTCTCTCTATTTATTTGGTTACAACCCTATGACACGTGTGCATAGTTTTATGACTCATATGTCACGTCATAAAAGCTCATCTTATATAATAGACTAGTGGGCCCCTCTGCCACTTGGCAGGGTAACCACCTACTAACTTCCCCATTAATCACCCACTAACTTCCCCATCCTCCCCATTAACCACCTCTCCCGCTAACTTCCCCCTCCACGTAGGCTCCACGTAGGACTAAGTCTGCCATGTAGAATCCATATAGGACAACGAAGGTTATTTTATATAGACAATTGGTGATAACACCAGTTTATTAAATTTTTTTGCTAAAAACCCCATTTGATAGGTTTATTTGACTGGTGTAATTAAAAAAAGATTAAAATGCCCTTGATAGCTAAATGTATTTATTAGAAATGGTGATGGCGGCGGCGCAATGGTGGCGGACGGTGCGATGGATTGTCACTGGAGTTGGGATCCGACAATCTAGGGCTTGATCGACGCTGGGGAAGGTGAAAGACTCCACAGTCCCCATCCCGATCCCGACTGCCATGACCTGGAGGGCTTCGAGAGTCATGGTCGGCATTGCCTGGTAGCTCAACGAGGACACTGTCGCTGCTACCGAACTCGTCAGAGGGGCGGCACAGATGGAGAAGGGCGGGAAGGATGAGCGGCATCGAGGTCTCGTCGGGCGGCGTTGGATTCTAGTGAAAGTTGGGCCTCGGAGACAGGAGGCGTCGACGCCGTTGTCAGGCGGAGCGGAGCTGACGAAATTAGGAGGAGTTGTCGCGGCCTCACCGAAGGAGGGTGGAAGCTTCGTAAGGAGGGCGGATCTGGGAGGGTGATGCACTTGCCCTCGGGCAACATCCGTGACGGAGTAGATGAAGAAGGTCGCATTGTTTAGAGGGGATTTGGGCTCCCGACGTGGACGGATGGCACGCCTTGAAAAGTGTCGTTACCTTAACAAGGACGCCAAAATTACAAATTTATAATCCGAATCACTACTAACTACTTAAGGGGTAGATAGCTAGGAGTCCGGGTCAGTCCACAGGGAAAACAGGATTAAGTCTAATTACCGTGCATAGTTCTAAATCAAAAGTTAAGGGAAATGAATGATAGTGGTCTTTTAAACTAAATTGGGAGAATAACAATAGAGAAAATGCTAGGAAGTTCTAATCCGTAATCGAGAGCTATTTAGGCATTCCTAGGACAAGAGCAATTCAATAAGTTCAAGATGGTTTTCTAAGGTTGATAGAAGATCGGCTAGGTCCACTATCACTCAACATAGATTCATTAGATGCTTACGTCGGAATGAAGATCAAATCAGCGGATAATTGGTAGGAAAATAATCAAAGTGGTTCTAGCACTTTGAGATCGCCTAATCGATAAAGATAAAGAATGAATCTTAGGTTACAATCATAGGTCTTAATGGTTCTAGCATTAAGGCAGTGGTTCTAGCACTCCTACAATCATAATCTAAGGTTTAGAAACCAATCCAATGATCTAACATGATTCTAGCATGAAAGCATATTGGAAAAATCCTAATCCTAGCCTCTAACATGCAATGCTCAAAACCAGCGAGCGTAATCTCAGCGTAACTTTCACATCCGAACTCGAAACGAGGCGATTCAAGATTCGTTGGAAAGCTAAGACAGAGATCTACAACTCTTATGTTTTGAGTTTTCATAAAATCCGGCTGTAAACCCACGGAAAAACCGAGACAAGACAGACCGAAATTAGGGCACAAAGAGCAAACAATACATTCACCATAAGAAATATTACCAATAGATATATAAAATCCGAATTCTATCCATTAAACCATCATAAAATACATGCTCAGATCCATAGGAAAACCGAAATAAACTCCCTATTACATCATAGAATTTCCTAGACTAAAGATCTAGCTACTCATCTTGAAGAGACGATCCATCGGAGAAGGTTGATGAAGCTCTCCCGCCATGGATCTATCTTCAAGATCTAACCCTAATGTTTATGGAGGAAGAAGAGCCAAAGAAACACCCCGGAGGAGAGGAAAATTCGTCCTTGGGTGGCTGCCAAAAATCCTCCCACAATATCTATTTATATGCCTTAATCAAACCCTAACTCGGATTAGATCCTAACCATTTATTTTTCCCGCAGCACCAAAAGGGATCGATCTCCATTGGAAATGGGATCGATCTCCTTCGTTCGTGACCTCAAAATCTGGGTAATGCCCGACCAAGATCGATCTGCTTTGGAAAGCGAATCGATATGGTTTTTTCGTAACTGCTTCTTCTACACTTCTGTACTAAAAATAGCATATCTTCCTCTAGGAAACTCCAAATCATGAACCGTAAAAAGTTCTGGAATCTAGACTTCAAGAGCTTTCCAACCATATATAGCACATCATCTGGTTCTTCCTAAGAAGGTACAGTTTAATCTTCAAAGATGGCCCACCCTTGCTAATTTGACTTCGCAGGTTCTTTATTTGTTCGTTTTAGGACCAAACTTGATCTAATCTTCGCTGAGGGTCCTTAAGCCTGAAATGTGAAAAAGACAATCAAAATAGCATTGCTCGGAGGCTAACATGACTTAGTTAAAGGGGCGATTTGTGCACTTTTCACGTGTTATCACACCCCCCAACTTGATCTTTGCTAGTCCTCGAGCAAAGCAAGATAAAAATAAACATAAAGCAGTAAACCTAACTAGCCACTTTCGTAGGTCTCACGATTACACTTAGCATGTGTAACAAGCCTTTAAACCCCTGGGTGGCCCCAGTGGAGGAGTTATAGTCTCCTGAGGGTTTCCGGTGATGATACCCACAAACATCAATACATCCCCTTAACTATGCCATTAGAAATCCATCATAAGACTCATCAACTCTAATGCACGAATCAGAAATATTACCCATGAACGTACCCTTCAACTTCTAGTCACATAAAGATATAGCAAAGCAAAACATGCCATAACATACTTCCAATACTTCAACATATTTACTCATGATCGAAAATAACTTTAACACTCCAGTGTGTGAATAGAGTTCCACATGCTTCCGAGTATCCATTATATCCAAACATTCAACTATTTAAGATCACTATCATGAGTCAGCATATATTTTCCACTTATCACATAACAATCTCTGTTCTTTTTTTTTCTTTTTTTTCCTTTTTTTTCAAGTAACTTCAACCGTTTTACGCGAACAGCACGCTGGCTAGGCACACTGCCCGGTTACTAAGTATGAAGTCCTTTTGTTTTTCTTTTTTCTTTTCAGGTAATTCAACTGTTTTACGCGAACAACACGCTGGCTAGGCACACTGCCCGGTTACTAAGTTGAACACCCTACTCTTTCAGACACATATACTTTTTGCGAACAGAGAATTGTATGTATTCATGTATCTTCTATGACATGACAAAGAACTGTAAATCTATCCCAGTTTCAGGCTCAGAATCTAATTTCAACTCTTCGACATGTGAAAGTGAACATGTGCAGTAGGATATGTCAAGCTATCCTTAAATCATGGTAAAAGTGTTAAAGTATAGAAATAATATCAGGCATTGTAAAAATTTACTATCCCTTATATAGCCTACAAGCATCAGAATAATTCATAACATAAATTTCTAAAACAAGCATCTTTATCAATAAGTATCATAATTTCATTCTTCTGACATAATCTAAGGGATGTATAATAGCTGATTATCATAAAAATAAATAAATAAACAAGAATTCCTAGAATTCTACCCCCCAACTTAAATGTAATTGTCCTCAATTACACTAAGTCATAAAAATAAAGCAAGATATAAAGGGTAGAGATCACCATAAGATCGTGTCAGAATAGTCGTCTTCCGCATTATAATCACCACATCGGCCACACACGTGAAACATCGCCACCTATGAAATGCATGTCTCTAGAAAATACGATCTATATTTGGTATTAATATCCGCCCATGAGCAATGTACAAAGGAACACCTGCCATAAAAATACCTTTCCAAAGAAAAAGCAAATAGAGTAAATGGAAAATATATCATGAATAGCAAAAAGGCATAAAAATTATTAAAAATTTCGACAGAGTCTCCTTTGTATTTCTTGAATATGTAGCCTGTACAATCATTCATCCACATAATTTAAAATATAGACCTTAAAATATATTAAATCATCCACGCGCAACACCTAAAATAATCAGCATCAATAAAATCGTGATTGGAAATCACGACCGTCCGATTGGAAAAAGGATCACTGTAGCCTCTGGATCATGTGTGGCAGCCAATGGACGGCTGAGAGCTCATGCATGAATACTGGCCCCTCTAGGCATTAAAAACACTCCAAATCAACCAATTCACACAAGAAATCGAACTACGACGATCATGACATCACATTCAATCATTCTAAGCTCAATTCAAAGAAAACACACCCAAAATCAAACATGCAACTAATGGGAAATACAAGCAAGCATGCAAAGAATAAATTTCAAATAACTAGTTAAAAATCAAAGCAAAGATGGGTTGCCTCCCACCAAGCGCTAGGTTTAACGTCGCTAGCCCGACACAGTTAACGATCAATCATTTATAATGTGGCTCTGCCAAGGTCATTGTTGGATCAAGTTGTAGAGGATTTTCAATATAAAGTTTTAATCTATGATCCTCTACTTTAAAAATTGAGCCAGACTTAATATGACGGATTTTAATTGCCATGTGGGGAAGAATCTGTTGTACGAGAAATGGGCCGGTCCACCTGGACCTAGGTTTGACCGAATAGAGTCTAGGTCTAGCCTTGAATAACCAAACTTTATCGCCAATTTTCAAAACTCTCCGATGAATGAATTTAGGTAGCATAATCAAATATGGTAACGCTAGAGTTGAAGAAATATGAGGTCCAGGATCAATCGGAATTTTACTCCAAGAAATCTTACATACCTCCTTGTATAAACCATCATTTCTCGCATCCTCAACAAGATTAAGATTATTAACAACACAAATAGGTGAATCATCCTTCACATCCATAACTTCATCTTTCAACTCTGGAAAATCAACATTAAGATCCGGTAAAGCATTTTTAAATACTATCTCATCATCGTCCAAGACAGCAACATCACATGGACGTTTATAACTTCCACTAGACAAATCACCATCATCATGCACTATTTTATTCATCGCATCATCCACACACATATCGATATCATCATTGTTCATTAAAGCGTTTACCACGAAACAATCATCATCATATGCATGGCGTTTTGACGTATGAAAAATATTCAATTTCAATTCCATATTCCCAAAAGTAAGTGTCATAATACCATCCCTACAATTAATGTAAGCATTAGCTGTAGCTAAGAAAGGTCGACCAAGAATTATAGGAACATTTTTCTTAGTTTGCAAGCTTGGTTCCATATCCAATACCACAAAATCCACAGGAAACACACATTGACCAACTTTAACTAGAACATCTTCAAGCACACCCCGTGGGGTTTTAATTGAACGATCAGCTAACTGAAGAGTCATAGCAGTGGGTTTAAGTTCTCCTATACCAAACTTGGAATATAACGAATGAGGCATGAGATTCACGCTAGCTCCTAAATCAAGTAAAGCTCCATCAATCAAATGGTTTCCTATAGTGCAAGAAATAGTAGGAGTACCTGAATCTTTAAGTTTAGGACGAATATCACTACGAAGGATTGAGCTTACTTGTTCAGTCAAGAAAATCTTTTTGGAAACATGAGATCTAGATCGACGCTTTTGAGTGCATAAATCTTTCAGAAATTTCGCATAAGACGGAATCTGTTTGATAGCATCCAACAGAGGAAGATTGATATGAACTTTCTTGAAAACTTCAACCATCTCATCAAGTTTAGAATTTTTAGAAGGGCGTGAAGTCGAATCTACTAGGGCCTCAGGAAAAGGAATTTTCGGAACATAGGTCCTAGGAGTCGGTTCAGGCGATGAAGTAGAATCATGAGGAGCAGGAATTGAAGTTTTAGGTAACACCTCATCCTTAGATGCATGCAAGTCTCTATCTAATGGAACTTGAGAAGTAGATGGAGTTGCATTGAGAGGTTGAGATGTAAGATCATGATCTGGACTTTCCTCATCCGGTTTCTCAATATTAGCAAAGGTCTTACCACTACGAAGAGTCGTAACGGCTTGAACTTGTTCATGAGAAGACTCGATCAAATGTTGACCTCTAGGATTCGGAATAGGTTGACTCGGCAATGTACCTTCTTCCCTTTTTGACAAGGCGTTAGCTATTTGACCCATTTGAGCTTCTAACTTAGCTAATGCTTGAGTATGAGAATGGAGGACTTTGGTAAACTCATCCATAGCTGGAACTTGGTTCGGTTGGGGAAAAGAAGGTTGGTTTTGAGGTTGTTGAAGTAGCGGCGCTCTATATGACTTGCCTCCCCAAGGTTGATGCTGTTGAGATTGATATGGTCCTTGGGAAGGAAAATTTTGAGGAGGCTTATACTGAGGTTGGAATTGAGGAGGAAAACCCGGATTTTGATTGTTCACAGGTGGTCTAGGATTGAATGAATCAGACTGTTGACCAGGTGTTCTCCAAGAGAAATTTGGGTGATTGCGTAAACCAGGATTATATGTATTAGAATATGGATCATAAGCTGGTTTGGACTGATTATAAATTGCATTCACATGTTCCTGCACTAATTCTGGATATTGAAGAGCTAAATGACAGTCCGTGACATCGTAACCAGAATTTGAACATAAGAAACAAATATCTCCTGACTGCGGTGGCAATGGAGGATTTGAAGATACTACTTGGTTTGTAGTCTGAGTCAAAACTTGGTCAAGCTTCCTACTTAGAATATCTACTTGTTGAGCTAAACGAGTAGATTCATTTAATTCCAGGGTACCTCTAGGTCTAGCTTGATTGGATGAATCCCGGGTATTCCTAGAAGATGAAGCATGATGTTGGGAATTCTCCGCTAACCTCTCAAAAAGCCTCCATGAATCATCAAGAGGATTCGTAATAAACACTCCTCCACAGGCGGCATCAATAGTCATTTGATGTCTCTCCTTAAGACCATTATAAAAATTCCCTATAATAGCCCATTGAGGGAATTGATGGTGAGGGCACTTCCTAAGGAGTTCCCTATATCTATCCCATGCTTCATGGAAAAGTTCATCATCAGCTTGCTTGAAGGATGAAATTTCTTTCCTAAGATCACTGGTCTTGGTAATTGGAAAGAATTTAGCAAGAAATTGGGTTTGAAGTTGAGGCCAAGTCGTGATAGATCTGGGCTCTAAAGATGTAAGCCAATATTTCACTTTACCCTTGAGAGTAAAGGGAAAGAGTTTCAACTTCCAAGCATCATCAGTGAAATTATTGACTTTTACGGTAGAACTGATCAAGATAAATTCTTCTATATGGTTGTAGGGATCTTCATGAGACAGACCATGAAAGGCAGGAAGAGATTGAAGGAATTGAGGCTTGATTTCATAGTGGGCAGCTCCTATTACTGGGGGTTGAATGCATGAACTTGAAGTAAATGAAGTAGGAATGTAAAAATCTTTCATATTCATGCGACCTTGATCTTCATGATGGGTCGGATTTTCATCATGATAATGATGACCCTCTAAGTTATGGTTCTCCATGTATGAATCAGGTGAAATATTCACAGGTCTAAGCAATGTAGCATGAGAATTCAAGAATTCTTGCAATGTAATATTTAAATCTGAATCTTCACTAACATTCATCCATATACCACATCACAAGAACAACCAAGGTTTAGAGATACTCACAGTGCTATCTCGGTGAGGCTTTGACCGATGCTCCTTCTCCGCTTGGAAGGTGCTTCGTCAAAGTCCCTAACACACGATCAAAAAGATAGGAAATATTAGCACTGGTACTATTTTTGGTCTTTTATATAATAAGCGACAGAAATAAAAATAACTAATTGAAATAAAACTACACTAGGCAATTAACTCAATAAACCGTGATCCCCGGCAATGGCGCCAAAATTTTGACACGCCTTGAAAAGTGTCGTTACCTTAACAAGGACGCCAAAATTATAAATTTATAATCCGAATCACTACTAACTACTTAAGGGGTAGATAGCTATGAGTCCGGGTCGGTCCACAGGAAAAACATGATTAAGTCTAATTACCGTGCATAGTTCTAAATCAAAAGTTAAGGGAAATGAATGATAGTGGTCTTTTAAACTAAATTGGGAGAACAACAATAGAGAAAAGGCTAGGAAGTTCTAATCCGTAATCGAGAGCTATCTAGGCATTCCTAGGACAAGAGCAATTCAATAAGTTCAAGATGGTTTTCTAAGGCTGATAGAAGATCGGCTAGGTCCACTATCACTCAACATAGATTCATTAGAAGCCTACATCGGAATGAAGATCAAATCAGCGGATAATTGGTAGGAAAATAATCAAAGTAGTTCTAGCACTTTGAGATCGCCTAATCGATAAAGATAAAGAATGAATCGTAGGTTACAATCATAGGTCTTAATGGTTCTAGCATTAAGGCAGTGGTTCTAGCACTCTTACAATCATAATCTAAGGTTTAGAAACCAATCCAAAGATCTAACATGGTTCTAGCATGAAAGCATCTTGGAAAAATCCTAATCCTAGCCTCTAACATGCAATGCTCAAAACCAGCGAGCGTAATCTCAGCGTAACTTTCACATCCGAACTCGAAACGAGGCGATTCAAGATTCATTGGAAAGCTAAGACAGAGATCTACAACTCTTATGTTTTGAGTTTTCATAAAATCCGGCTGTAAACCCACGGAAAAACTGAGACAAGACAGACCGAAATTAGGGCACAAAGAGCAAACAATACATTCACCATAAGAAATATTACCAATAGATATATAAAATCCGAATTCTATCCATTAAACCATCATAAAATACATGCTCAGATCCATAGGAAAACCGAAATAAACTCCCTATTACATCATAGAATTTCCTAGACTAAAGATCTAGCTACTCATCTTGAAGAGACGATCCATCGGAGAAGGTTGATGAAGCTCTCCCGCCATGGATCT
Organism: Narthecium ossifragum; assembly: GCA_963920575.1. Lineage (NCBI taxonomy): Eukaryota > Viridiplantae > Streptophyta > Magnoliopsida > Dioscoreales > Nartheciaceae > Narthecium > Narthecium ossifragum. The sequence continues at coordinate 11,765,613 of OY986963.1, forward strand.
ATCTTCAAGATCTAACCCTAATGTTTATGGAGGAAGAAGAGCCAAAGAAACACCCCGGAGGAGAGAAAAATTCGTCCTTGGGTGGCTGCCAAAAATCCTCCCACAACATCTATTTATACGCCTTAATCAAACCCTAACTCGGATTAGATCCTAACCATTTATTTTTCCCGCAGCACCAAAAGGGATCGATCTCCATTGGAAATGGGATCGATCTCCTTCGTTCGTGACCTCAAAATCTGGGTAATGCCCGACCAAGATCGATCTGCTTTGGAAAGCGGATCGATCTGGTTTTTTCGTAACTGCTTCTTCTACACCTCTGTACTAAAAATAGCATATCTTCCTCTAGGAAACTCCAAATCACGAACCGTAAAAAGTTCTGGAATCTAGACTTCAAGAGATTTCCAACCATATATAGCACATCATCTTATTCTTCCTTAGCAGGTATAGTTTAATCTTCAAAAATGGCCCACCTTTGCTCCTTTGACTTCGTAGGTTCTTTATTTGTTCGTTTTAGCACCAAACTTGATCTAATCTTCGCTGAGGGTCCTTAAGCCTGAAATGGGGAAAAGACAATCAAAATAGCATTGCTCGGAGGCTAACATGACTTAGTTAAAGGGGCGATTTGTGCACTTAAGGAAGATCGATCTTCATGGTATGAAGATCGATCTCTTCTTTCCTAGACAAAACCTTGGTTTGGGAAGGATCGATTTTCATGGCATGAAGATTGATCTCTTCTTTCCCAGGCAGATGACTCCCTTAAGGAAGATCTCGATCTCTTCTTTAAGGTAGAGAACACTCATATAGAAGATTGATCTCTTATATGTTGTTTGATACTATTGATTCTGTTTTCAACAGTTTCGATTTCTTTTCAACCCGGTTTTCTCGTTTGGCTTTCCCGATGATATGTAATGATTATAATAATATTTTAATTAAGATTATGATGGGTTTATCTCGGATTAGACCGTGATTTGTGTTTCGGATCGATTTACCGATTTCTACCTGTTTTCAAGCAGTTTCTTGATAAAGCATGCTATACTTATATAGATATAGTTTGTGATTGCTTTATCGCTTTATGGGTAACTGGGAGGGTGATAACTTACGAGAATGTTTAGTATAAATATGTCGAAGGTGTGCCATGCATGCTTAAAATGTCTTTACTACTTTAAATATAGCCCAACTGATTGACGGTGTGCGCCGGGGCATTAGTGTAAAAATGAATGAATGTATTGTTTGAGGTTCGCCGGGGTTGCATCCCCACTGTAGCAATTTCGGTTGACAGCTATGGACGCCGTTGTAATGTCGAAATTGGCTTTGTTGCTTGTTGTTGCTTGTGGACCAGTTACCCCTGGGTATATGTGGAGCCTTAGCCTGTCAGGTGTGGGGGTGCACTGAAGGCTATTGTATATATACTTTATCATTGCTTTGTTAGTTAGATCTTCATTGGTTTAGACCATTGCTAGGCTAACCCTTTGGCTAGCTTCAAGTTATGCCCAGCCATGTATAATTGATGTCATCTTGTTGCATGCTTATATCTCTTTATATGTGCCTGAGCATTGCATGTATCTTGTTTGCATTAGAGCATAAGGTTAGGGCGTGGATGAATATGGTCTTCGTCGATCCGAGGCTCTCGGGTAGCTCGAATCTAGCTCAGGGACTGTGGCTGGGTAGCTAGGCCTAGGGCGATTGTTATGCCAAATCTTTGTATTCTCAAGGATGGGTCTAGTTGGCTACTATCTGTTGTTTGAGGAGTAGAGGTTGCCCAGAGTTCTCGTCTCATGCTCAGTATCCTTGTTAAGGGAAGTTACGTGTTGCCCTGGATCCTACCCCTTTGTTGTTCAGCACTGGGCGCTTGGTTGTTGAGAGGGACGGTTGTTGATAGCTGAGGTCACAGAGCGCGTGCCCTGAGGTAGGCGGTGGATTTAACGTGAGTTTCCCTTAGACATGAGACAGAACCTGTGATTTTGTAGTTTCCTTTTTTTCCTGTGTGACGTAGAGTAGATTAGAACCCTACTGAGCTTTGTTGCTCACTCCTACCCGGGCTGAGTTTGTAGGTGCAGGTGTCGACTCTTCCTCAGTTGTTCCAAATGAATCAGGTCTTGGCGGAGCGTCGACTTCCAAAGGCGTTTGAGGTCTCATAGGGATAGATATACATTTTGGTAGCTTTTTGTTAATAGTTACCTTTGATGAATTAACATTTAATATATTAAATCTTGTTCCCTCTTTTAATTGAGTTTTATTCCACAATGTAATATTTAGTTTTACCATTATGCCCTTGGAAGTCTTTAAGTTCAAATTAATTCCGTTTTGTATATTGTCGCGTCGTATCAGATGTAAATAGGGTAGATTTCCCGCTCACGTCCCGGTCCGGATGGGTTTTCTGGGTCGGGGCGTGACAGTTGTGATTGAGCTTGATGGGCTGGATCTGACTGGATTTGGATCAGATCGGACTTAGATTGCTTGGTCGGATTGAACCGGTTCAAGCTACTTGGTTCGGTTGAACCAGTCCAGGCTGAAGGGAGGTGCTTGTCGAGAAAGAAGGCAGCAAGCAGGGGGAGGGGAAAGGCCGGCGCGACGACGGTCGGATCTAGCCAGGAAACGGTGGCAGAAGGGTTGCATGGCGACGAGGATGTCGGATTGGGGGTTAGATGGCGATTTGGAGGTCGGAGACGGTGGCGTTAGGAGCTGGCGGCGTCGAATCTGAGAGGAGGAGCTTGGGTTAGGGGTTCCATCAGCAAGGAGAGTTGCGGTGGGAGTGGACAACAATGGGTGTGGTCATGGCGGCGTCGAAGAGGAGCTCGGGACAGAAGGGGACGATGAGAGGTGACATTGTTCGGTGGCGGCGGCGCCGAATCCGAGAGAGGAGAAGAGCTCGCACGGCGATGGGGAGGTTGTGACGTGATGGCGAAAGGGTGGTCGCCGGCGAGGGGGTTGCTGCGGTTTTGGTGGCTGTAAGGAAGGAGGAAGCTTCGAGAGCTGCTGGAGACGTGACGGGATCGCTGGAGATGCTACGAGATTGGCGGATGAGTTGTGGGCTGGGCGGAGGAGAGAGGAGATCGCCGGGAAGGGGTTGTCTCGCCTGAGGAGAGAAGAGATAGAGGAGAGAGAAAAGGATGAATAAAAAAATAAAAATAAAACAATGGTATTATTGTCTTTTTTTAGGTGATTTGGGGTTATTCATCTGTGAAAAATGAGTCTAGGGTTTTTGACAAGTAGCATGGGGTCTTGGACAAGAAGAGGGCTAGATTTGGGGTTTTGGCCTAATACCTCTATTTTATAACCATCGCTCCATGTAAAGATGATTACTAGGTGAGACCCATATCACCTGACACGGGTAACCACTCACCCCCACTACCCTCCTAACCACCCATCTTATATAATAGATAATGGTTGTAAGTTAAGCATCATGTATTCATGTTTTATCCTAGGTGACCGGGTTTATCCCACGTGGGGGGTTGGGATTTAGTGAGTAGATGGTGCATAACTGGTATTTTTCCAAGGACTGAGGACGTCGGTTGTTTTTTTAAGTATTTATTCGAATTTGGGGTGTGATGCGATGCAAGATATATATTGACATGGAAATATGGAATGGGTGGTAAAGTTGGAAGGTAATGGATGAAGTTAGGGGAATGGTTATTGAACAGTTGATTGGAGGCGTGTTTATTTATTTAGACTCGAGTAAATGCGATGACGAACGCCAGGGAGCTGCCACGTGGGATCAGGGTTTAGGGGTTAAATTACATGCTGTCCAATTTAATGTGTGATTGGAGGCGTGTTTATCCACAACCTTCTCCTCCTCATTAACCACCTCTCCCACTAAAGGCTTCACATAGGACAACCAAGTTAACTTATAACTATACTGCTATATAATGATGATATAGACACACATAACTTTTAATTTCCCACGTCAACCAAATACCGAGGTTTTAAATTCCAGCAAATACTGTGGTTTTGAATTCATTTTTAATCATCTAATAATTACGATCCATTTCTTAAATTAAAAACATGTAAATCATGAATTAATCATGACCGTTCAATTAAACTGTGACAGGAGCATGAGAATATGCTAGTAAGCATATATGAGAATATATCATATATGTAAATTGCATATATGCTAGTAAGCATATATGAGAATATATCATAAGTGTGAATTAAATTTTTTTGAGTGGCTAAATAGTTACTCAAGCCAATTATCCAAGGTCTAGCTGGGAATGTGTCTGAATCCACGCATGCAGATAGCTGCACTTGCTTCTTGATGGCGGGTAAAATTAGTTCGAATAAATACAAATCACTACTTTGACTAGTGTAACCGTTGCACATAGGGAAGGCAATTTGCCCCGCCCTGACGGGGTCCTGCCCCACCCTACAACTAATGGGGCAGGTTCGGGGGACTCTAAACGAGTTCGGAATCGGGTTTGAGGGACATATGTAAAACCTCGATCGGAGTCGGGGCAGGGGCAGGGAAGGACACCGTCATCCCGTCCCGCCCCACCCCGATTGTATTATTTGAGACAATTTAAGTTTAAATTATTATTTAGGATAATATTTTTGAGTTGTTATTAATGCAATTCATGTTTGGATCATTACGTAAAGACAAATTTTGTTTGGATTGCTTTTTAAGATGATAACTCTTTAGTGTGATTAGATATAATGTATTCAATGTGTTAAAAAATTTTGGGTTGGGGTGAGGGCAAGGTTCAGGTTTGCGGGATGGGGTCGGGGTGCAGTAACCATCGGGGTGGGGCGGGGTTGGGGTGCTAGGTTAGGTTGGGGGGTCGGGGTTTGGGGAAGGGGATCCACCCCGTTGCCATCCCTAGTTGCACCATGCATGTGAACCACTTGGTATTTCTCTAGCGTGGTCAGGTTGAGTTGGGTCCTGGTCCGAGGAGATTGTATTGTTTCTGTACGAACGTTTCGGACACGGTCCTGATGTGAGGTTGGTCGAGCCAAGTCGTTGCGAATAGGCTTTAGCTATGCTATGGAGCCCACCAAAGCGTCCCAAGTTACACACAGGATCTCAAGCCATTAATACACAAGGCCCGTACGAATCCCGCAGGAATCCAAGAGAGTCCAAGGCAATCTCCTATCGGATCCGGGCCTGACAACCGGACCTCTGTTTCGGACTTCGGAGTGTGGACCCGCCCCAATCCTATATCCCGCCGGCGGGGACCACCGCAAATTACGGCGGACGTGCCCTACTGTTATTCGCAGGATTTCGCCTGTGTCGGTAGCTCGGGTAACACACGGGATCTAAGTACAGTTCCGCTGCCGGGCTTCGGATTCAGAGGACACTGAGAGGAGATCTTGTAACCCGTACGGGTTCTTTTGAAAAGATTTGAAAATTTTGCCAATACGCTCCTTAATTTACTATAGCCTTGGACTTCCCTTCGAAATAAAGAGGGGTGAGGGGCTTTTCAGCAATTATTATGAAAACAACCGCACGACTGCTGTTACCAAGATGCTTGCTGGTTTAATAGGTTCATTAAATACTTGTGTGACATGGGAATCTACGATATTTGGTATGTCTTAAATGAGACACAAATACGAAGCAAAAATATCTAAAAATTGCATCTAGGACCGTGGGGTTATGGAAAATTCCGAGATTGTCCCTCGGTTCCTATATATCCACGAGCAGGCCACATACTATATTCCTTGTGAAAAGGGGCGAAAGATCTCCCTCGTGATACCCCTTTCTTGTTTGCCGCCACGCTTCCTCTATTCTCGAGCTTGGCTGCTCTCCTCCCTCCCTCCCTTCCGCCCCCCACCCCTCTCTCTCTCTCTCTCCGCGCGCGACCACCCTCTAGAAAAGCCCCAGTCCTCGCATCCAAAAGACCAGAGCTTTTTGAAGAAAGAGAGGGATTTGAGGGAGAGAGCAATGGCGGTTTGCAAGGAGAGGGAGGACCCTCGGCTGCAAGGGATAGCAGCATCCATACGCGTCGTTCCCAACTTCCCCAAGCCAGGTTCATCAAAACCCAAGAACCCTTTTCTCTTGAACGGTTTCAATGATAATATCTTGGAGAAAGATGCCATCTTTTTTAGTCTGAAGTTTGGAATTTTTAGGCGGGTTGAAGGTTCCTTGGAATTGTGTTAAAAATGGTTTTTTTTTGTTATATTGGACGGTAGGGATCATGTTCCAGGACATCACCACCCTGCTTCTGGATCCCATTGCATTCAAGAATGCCGTCGACCTCTTCGTGGAGCGGTACACCGGGATGGGCATCTCCGTCGTCGCCGGTAACGTCATTTAACCCTTTTTCTTTGGTTTCTTTTGTAACTGAAATTTATGGCTTGTGGTTTGTCTTCGATGGTTTGATGGGTCTGTCGACGAATGCCTGTTGCCGATCGCTATCGCGCGAAATGTCGGTTGTGAGACCAATCTCTCTTTCGAATTAGCGATGAGATTAGCCAAGAATAAGAGTGCCCATTTGGCCCTCTCCATGATTTCCATCGCGAAATTAATACCCAACCTTTTCCTTTGTGGCCTCGAGAGCCCCTTTTGAGAGTGGTAGGGGCGGCAGTCTTGACTGCATTGCCATCTTGTGGCTTCCATCTCAAGTCTGGTTGTGTGGAGGTGGTATATCGACGCCGATGTTGGGGTCCGGCCCCCACCCCTGTCGCGATAGCTGAAAGCTGCCATTCGATTACGTGACGATCTTTTTGAGATTTTGTTTGACCCTGCTACAGTCGATCGAATTGAATGACGGGTCTTTATGTTTTTGTTTCCTTTCACTTTTGCTTTCCTCCCATGTGATAGTATCTGGCTGATGTGGTTGTTAACCTAATTATGTTCCCAAAAGTTTTTCGTAGACGCTGCTTCTTGGAACACCCGCAGCAAACAGTAGTATTAGGTTTTTATGCTCGAAAACCAATGATCCATGGCTTCGCAGAGTGCTGCTTCTTTTGGTGTTGGTGATGCTTATGAACACTTTTGTCTTACGTTGTAGCCGAGCCAGTTGTCCTTGGTAGGTGTTCGGCGGTATTTCTGGAAAGTCGTGATATCTATAATTTATATGCTATATAGGCTTCAGCCACAGAAGAAGAGCCATGTATATTTCATCGTACGTTCTTTTCTGTGACTTTTAAGCACTCCTACAAGGTATTGAATCCATTGGATAATGTTCTGTAAATCAATGTGTTAGGTTAATTAATTGTTTACTTATGTTACTTATTAGATGCTTGATTACTACTTACTAGTTGTAGCTGGGAAGAAGATACCAGTATGACCAACATGCATCCAGCGTACAAATCATTATTTTAAAGCACCTACCTATTGAACGTACCCGATTTGGTGGCTGCTATGTTTCTAATTGTTGATGATAGCAGTTTGTAGGGCGTCTCTGCTGGATACGCTTTTTGACTTTATGGTGGTAAATCTACTTGTTTACTGCCTCACCTTTTGTCTCCACACGGTGACAGTGATAACAAGACCTTTTGGTTCATGTTTAAAGATCATTCGTGTATATAGTGGCTTTAGTTCTGTGTTTTTTCGGAAAGCTAGTCAACCATCTTGTTGACTCATGTTCTGTATGGAAGCTTAGATGAGTTTTTGGTTGAGTGCTCAACCAGACTTGAAACTATTCAATCAAACTTGAGCTTTCAATGTGTGGTTCATGTTCTGAGTAAGCACTAAATATGCATGTGTCTATGAGTTTGGAGATACAGTTTATTTTAAGCAAGATAGCAGTTACTTTATCTTATAACAATATCACTTGAGATCATCATCTTGCACCTTATTTCCTGTCAACTTTCATGAGAAGTATTGGTGGGTCTAATCTTCCCAGAAGAGTTATACCATAGTTTGAGCCATTTGATTGGTACAGAAATTGTCTCCTATTTTTCCTGTCACAGGTCACCTATGTTATCTGCTGGACCCGTACACAAATTAGTTCAGAACATAGTATCCATCGTTAGCTTTCATCAAATGCTTTGTGCGATTTAAAAACTCTCTGCTCTCGGAACATATAATGGTGAGATCACCATTTCTCTACTTCTAATTCTGATTTTTAAATTTCCTACTAGTTTCATAGCAGCCCTAGCTTGGGTTACAACTAGAAAACCACCTGTACAAATATACTTTAACTATGGGTGTTTCCTGGTGGAAAGCATACCATTGTTCTTCTCTCCACTGTGATCCCTTTGCCTGTGGACTCTTACCACGAGGAAGACCAAAAGTCATTCTTGCTTTCATGTCTCTGAAGCATTAGTTTGGATTTTTTTGTGTTTGACAATCCTTTGTGATAAATACCTGTTTAATCCACACATTTAAGTTGAGTTCCCAGAGGAATATATGAATATAACTTACCTGAAATTGAGGGTCGTATATTTCCTTTTAAATCTTCTGTAATATCCCCTTTAAGTTGATGTCTGAGAATCTATGTGAGGAAATTTAGTTTATGTTCTGAGATATTGGAAGTCAATAGGACCTATCCTACCGCTATATTATGTAAGAGGATGAACTTGTTAGATTCTTGACACTAGCAACATCTCCCTGTGACAATGAGTGTTTTGGTATGACTAGCTTTCTGGCTTCCTGTAGGACTTGAGGCCAGAGGGTTTATCTTTGGTCCTCCTATCGCGTTGGCCATTGGTGCGAAGTTTATACCATTGAGAAAGCCAAGAAAGCTTCCAGGTGAAATAAGTTTTCTGTTTCTTGAGCTAGATTTTATTCTAGCCATATGATGCATGTTTGATATGCTATAGCATTATAAAAAATACAATTGTTCTATTTCCCAGAAGTTGATTGTGTTAATCTGTCACTCATTTGTCCATACAAGGAGATCTTTCCCTACTGATTTGTTTAAAAACTTCTCAGTTTAATGTAGCTTTGTTGTACTGATATTATTGTAGCCATAACATGCTTGGACTCGCTAAAAAATTCCATATGTCCAATAATTCCATCATTCACAAGCTGCTATTTATCATCTATTCCTTCCATTTGCTCCTGTGATGACATGCCTACCTTACTAATTTATTTCATGCGGGAACCTTCACAAATCTGTGCATGTGGTACTCACACTTAATCAGTCTCCTTCCCCTTTCCCCTTTATTCATTTCTCTTCATCCCTTGTGTGATTAAATTTGAAGGGGGTTAATGTCTAATCATCATTATTTAACATCACTTGTCCATTTGTTCTTCCTAAGAAGTATCTTTGAAATTTTCCCACACACTTTACTCCAGTATTGCCACATGGCACTTCAAACGTCTTACGTGATCGTGTCTGAAATGGGTGACTCCTAGCAGAACTTTTCCAGGATTGAACCGTGAATGTTGAGCTATGATCTTCTTTTATTCTTGTCTTATTTTGACAAAATTTATTGGAATTTTCCTAAAATCCCTGAGTAAATTAACACTATTTCTTAGTCCTTGCAATTTCTAATCATTCCAGTGATTGCCATGTAGGTGAAGTTATTTCTGAAGAATACGTGCTTGAATATGGAACCGACTGTCTTGAAATGCACGTTGGAGCAGTTCAACCTGGAGACCGTGCTTTGGTGGTTGATGATTTGATTGCAACTGGAGGAACTCTTTGTGCAGCTATAAAACTACTTGGTATATGCATGGAAAATATGTCATTTCATGCATTGCTGAAGTAGACTTGGATTTCTATTACTCTTATGAACCATGAATAGGGCCTGTAGGTGCACTATAACCATGGATTTTATACTCTCGTGGGAAGCTAAAATGTGGACTGATTAACTTCTTTTGTTCGTTATTCCTCAAACTAAAGATGACATTAATTCTCACATTTCAGGAAATATTTATAACTAAGTTCACATACGCACTCACATCCACAAATATGTATATTGATGATTCTTAACAACCTGTTCAATGATTTTGAGTTTCCCATTAGAGACACTCACATCCACAAATATGTGTATTGATGGTTCTTGACAACCTGTTCAATGATTTCGGGTTCCCATTAGGGTTGGTTGGTGTTTCCTGTTTTGTTCAAGTGGCAAGACACTATTAAAAGGAAGTTCCTTAGTGCTAGCTCCTCAACTAAGGAAGTTCCCTGAGGCCAAGCAGATCTTTTTCTTCTTCTTCCTTAAAAATAGTGATACCAGCTCATGTGCTTGGCGTTCGGCCTCGTGGCAGCCAGTGGGCTATATTATAATTTACAGAGTTGACTCCAGGTAATTGATATTTTGCTAACTTGGTTTTTATGCTCGTTGACATTAGAGCCGAATCCATACTGAACTGACAGGCCTAATCCTGGCTGAATAAGTAGTATGTTAAAGCAAATAGAAATGCAAAATTTATGTGGTGGTGTAATATTTTTTTTGGACTACCTGATTAGATGTTTTCTATTTTTGACATGTGACAATATTTACATGATCCAATGTTGTGCCTGCTTTTTTTCTGTCTAATAAATCATGTCTTGGAGGTCTCTAAACTCATATTTCCCTCCAGATACATATTTGTTAATAGCTGTATCTTCTTTTATAGAGCGTGTTGGGGCTGAAGTTGTTGAATGTGCTTGTGTCATCGAACTTCCTGAGCTGAAGGTGCGAGCAATATTATTCTTTTTTTATTACTCATTGATTTTCTCCACTTGAAATAAAGTTCCTGAGTGTCAGCAGTGCATGTATTATACGTTCTTAACTTTACATGTTTTGTCACATGCTTTTATCAAATTCATGTTTTAGTTTCATCTACATTTAAAACCTCCTAATAGCCGTCACACATCTCAGTCTAGCTTTTGTTAGAAATTGGGCATCTATAGAAGTAAGATGTAATCCTCTTGATGTGATTCCAATTATTTCTTTAGTATAATGATCAATACATGCTAATAATACAAATATGTGTGTATATACTATAAATCTTCTTCTTGCCTGATGTGCACAAGCATACAATCTACTGGAAATTGGACTTATCTTAGTTGTTATCTGTTCCTTTCATAGAAGATTGCAATGCTTGACTCTGTAGTTACATCTTCTGATGATTCTATAGTGCCATCATCAATCAGAATGTGAGGATAAAATGCCGGGTTTTCATTGCACATGAAAGGTTAAAACAAAATCCTTTCTGATTGATCGTGCTACTCTATATCTATTTTGTTTGGGATAGTGCTGCACATGACTGCTTCAGTTTTCATTTCATTTTATTATTGGCTCAATCTTGTATTTTGACAGCATCTATGCATGGTAATTTTTTTTTTCGAGTGTCATTATTGTTCATAAGATTTGGCTATATTTCCAGTTTTCTGTATGCAGTTTAGCAGGGTGTATAAGTGTTTTCCAAGCAACTCAACTATCTGCGCTATCCATTCAAGACTCCTGGTGTTAGACTTTTGGCAACTAGCATAACTCAGGCCATAGAACCATGGCATTTATGTTTGATCAGAGTGCAAGGATATGATTCTGCTGATGCTTCTTTTTTGAGTTATAAGCTCCTATTGGAAAATTGCTTTATCCCTCTGTCCTTGTCCTATCCCAGTCCGCCGCTACTTAGCGGCCCAGAAGACTAGTTTACTCTCCTCACGAGTGTTAACAATTTTCCATTTGAGTTGTTGGTTTAAGGAAACAGCTTCCTTTTACCTTAATGTTTCTTTTGGTTCCTTGTTTCCATCTTATGTAGGTTGATTTGATGTCTTGACCTGGGCTTCTCTAGGAACGTACAATATCTTATGTGTAGTTGTCAGTGAGTTCTCTTTGTTGTTTGATGGTCCCATAGTGAGCCTACCACTGTCCTCTTATAGTTAAGAAAATTCAATGTCTTGGAACCCAATTCTGACTTTTAATGCACCTTTAAGGCTTATTCGGTCAACTACCTTCTCGTCGGATAATGTTCCAAGCAACAATATCTTTCAAAGTAATAATGGTTTATGTTTGAATTCTCATTTAATTAAGTTTCCATTGTTGATCGCATCTATCTGCATCAAACTCCAATTTCAGCCCACGTTGTTTGAATTTTCTCTGCCTCTGCAAGCAGCTGGGAGAGTACCAATTCTTTGAGTTGTCACCCGTGTTCAAATTTGATCAATGAAGCATGTCAAGTATTTCCTCCACAAAGCCAAATTTTAGAGAGTTGGATCTACTCTTGTTTTCTGAACTATAGTGAGCTCTAGGACTATAGAAACAATCTGAGCAGTAATCAAGGTTGTTGGGAAGAGAGTTTGGGATTAGAGATGTAAATATGAGAATTGCATGGAGCGGGTCCCAGTCTTCCATATTTATTTGCTCTGCAATTTTCTCCCTGAATAATGATAGTAATTTATTGCAAACGTCTTGCACTTGCATAAGTTTTCCGGGAGGTCTATTGATCAAGTCAGCATCTTCATTTATTTGCTTGTCCATGTTTTAATGGTTGAGCATATCCATGTCAACTTTGCTCTCGTGTATCTGTAACATCTGTTGATGGAATATTCTTTTCAAATTGCAACAAAATAAAGGAAATGGCTATCTTAATTTGTACTAATTGTTGATCTCATTCAATTTGCAGGGCCGGGAGAGGTTAAGCGGTAAGCCATTGTACATACTTATCGAGTCTCGCTGATAGTTGCTGCCTTCTTTCATTCCGGTCCTGAGAATTGAAGCTCTGTACATTAGAGGTTCTCATTTCCAAGCATAGTTGCAGAGGAGCTGGTCTCCGTCTTCATTTTTAGTAATTTTTGATTATTCCTTTACTTTGTTAAGACCGTTTGTCCTGCTTTTTTAGTCTTCCTTATCTAGCTTAAATCTAGAACTTGGTTTGCCCAAACAAATCATTTGTTATCGAGGAAGACTGGAAACTAATCTTATTTTCTACGGTTGTCTAATGTCTATGGTGGCCATCTTCAATCATAGTAGATGAAAAAATGCTGTTATTCTCATGTAAATCCGAGATGCTATAAATTGAGAGATGTAGACTTTGTTCTTGTTGTGGTAAGGCATCCATCATGTAGCGTAGTGGGTGGTCAGCAACTAGAGTTGGTGGCCTCATTACTTAGTTTGGGTCAATGAATGGCATGAGCAGCTCAGTCAAGAAGTGCCCATTTATATGTGTCAGGTGCTGGCGCTAAAGAAGAGCTGAGAGAAGGAGGCCTCTCTCTCTCTCTCTCTCTCTCTCTAAAAAATGTCATCATTCATCTGGAAAACATAAATGGCTGCAGGAATAGTTAGTAGTCACATATCTCCTGCTTGATTCATGACCATGTGGGTGACGTCCTTTATAGACTCAACTCCCAACCGCTCTCATTGTTCTACAGTGAGACTAGTAGATACGGCATGATGATGTACTGGGCCGCCAGCTCTGCTCTACAGGAGATGGTTTTGAAACCTTAACACTTGTGATTCAAATGATGCCATTGTCCAGCACCAGCAGGACTTCAGAGCCACCCAGAAGCTCTCTAGTTCCCATCTGGATTTGTAATCTAGCTATAGAGAATCTGTATACTTTTGTCTCTCTCTAGTTGGCATATCTGTTTGTAAGCTTGCTAGATATATAGTGTGTCGCCTTGTGTGACCCCCATTGGCTGCTCTGTTCTGAGAAAACTTTAGCTTATTAAGGAATTCCTATGTTTGTGAACTTCTTGCTACCTATATATAGCCATCTCCATCTTGGTGTACCTCATCTTCTTTAATAGTTCCAAACTTCCAATACTTTAGCTTATTAAGGAATTCATTGGCAAGTAGGTGGTTGTGAAAAACCCACAAACCCAGACTTGCTTTTTAAAATTCCTTCACCTACCGACTAAGCCATAGTTAAAATAAGATTAGAACATGGGACAAAAAAAATTCAGGCCCACCCACACACCCAAGTTGTTAGAAGGATTTAAGAACACAAGACAAAGAAGCAGCAGAGGAAAATCATTGCTTGCACATATGCCAACCAAGATTTAAGACCAAGAGATTTTTTTATACATAAAATTTGAAGCCCAAAAAAAAAAAAAAAAAAAAGAACCAAAGTTACAATGTTTACCTAACCGAACCAAGCTCGAACCCAACTGGGAAAAATGCATTAAAAGCATTTATCCGTGAAAGAAAACCCCATTAAAGATAACAAAAAACATGTGTACTAAAAGGGGAAAAAAGGAGTTATTTAAGTTTTTGGTTAATAAAAGAGGATGGAGGGTTTTTGGTTCGGTCCGGTCCGGCCTAGAAATAGACCGCTGGTTCGAATCTAGAGGTTGTAGATGATGAGGAAGCAAGGGAGTACAGCACGTGCATCGAAGACTAATAGCTCGCCCTTCTCCGCGCTAACCGATTCGTACTCACTGGACCGGCCCCGAGTTGAACCGGACCGGACCCGTCCAGCGATGACCCGGCACACCAACATGGACCGGCGCCCGCTCCCCCCGCCGCCGCTCTCGTGCGCGCCACCACTCCCAGCGAACGTGCGGATACCCGCCTTGACGTCGCAAGCGGCGACACCGGCGTCGTAGATGGCGTCGTCGTCTCCGGCCGCTGCAGAAGAGGCGGACGTGGCGCAGTGGAACCGCATCATCTCATTCCCGTCGGCCGCGAGGCGGGCGTCGTCGGATGCGCTGGCGCGCGCGCTCACGGCCGCGCGGTACTCCTCGAAGCGCGCGACGGCGCGCGGCGGGTGGTGGACGCGGAACAGCATCTCGATCTCGCCCGGAAAGTGGGTGCCGCGGGAGGACCAGCTCGAGCCGAAGATGATCTCCACCACGCGGCGAGATGAATGCCCCGGCGGAAGCGCCGCCAGGGTCGGGGGCGGAGCAGCCAGGAGCGGCGGACGGATGGGCTTGGGTGGTTTCGGATTGGCGACGGGTTTGGTGGTCGGTTTGGGTTGGGATTGGGATGGTGGGTCGGTTTTGGACGAGGGTTTCTCTTTGGGGAGAGGTTGGTATCTGGGGAAGAGGAGGACGACGTCTTTGAGAGCGTGGGAGGAGTAGCCACAGTCTAGAGGGAGGAGAGGCTTCTTCTTGGTGGGTTTCGAGGGGAAGACGACGACGTCCTCTAAAGCGCTGGACTTGCAGTGGAGGGACTTCACCCAGCCCGTCGCCATTAAAGGGCGGCGACCAACACCACCTCTCCGGCGATCTATCGCAATGGCTCCTTTTTTTAGAGTGAGTTTTATTTGGGGGCTGGTGTGGTAAGAAGAACTAAAAGAAGAGTGGACCAAAGAGAAATATGCTACTGGTTTAGGACAGGGAGTTTTGGGAATTTTTAGATTGGGTCCTTTCCTATCCTAGTTTTCTTGACCTTGGGGCTGTGTTGATATAAGGGGAGAACTGGAGAAGTGGGGTTGGGGGGCCTATTAATATTTGGTGCACATGCACGGACTCGCATGCGTGGTTACTGGTTAAGAGGAGGAGGCTGCTTTTTTTTTCTTTTTTTTTTTTTTTGGGTTTGGGGATCATGGGCTTCCTACTGTTTTTGTTAATTTGTACTAGTCTTTTATTATTAATTAGCCTTTCAAATTGTGGAAAAGTACATATGGATTTATAATGGAATAATAGATGGTGCTTCGTGTTGTGTAGCTATTAAAATAGACATTTTGAAGATTTTGTTGTAACATATATATATATATACTAGTACTCACATATGCCCCTGACACAGTTTTTAGTTATTGTTAATATAAAATTTTAATAAACTCAATGTAGTTTGTTTGGTTAGACGGCTGTGTTGACCCGTAGGTGGTCCAGGGTTCGAAGGTTGATCATAGCTTTTTGTTCACTGCCACCATAAAACATAGCCAATAAAATATAAAATAAAATATTATAAGTCTAACTTAATATTAATATTATAATATAAGTCTTTGCATTGCATATAATAATATTAATAGAATTTAGGTTTATATGAATTAATGCATGTTTATATAAAGCAAACTTAGAGAATATATATAAAGAAACTTATGGGATATGAATTAATGCAGGTTAACCGTGATTGCTCCTTATAAGGTTGATATATATATATATATATATATATATACACACACGTACAAAAGCAGCCCACAGGCTCCTTAAAACTTGAGCTTATAATAGGAAAGGATCGGTTTATATTATTGGGGAAGGGGCACATGCAACAAACCATTTGGTCATATGCCCATGCGGACTGTTTTGGGGTAAAGAATCCAAAAGGTGATAAAGGTTACCACGTGGAAGCATTATTGCGTGCGCGAAGCAACCTAAAAAGAGATCACAAGCGAGCGAACCGGGTCCCCGTTCCGAGTTCGGATTCGACCGGATTCTTGCTTGCTTCGCGGGCTAAACCCGGCCCCACCCCGGGCCACTTCTCTCAGAAGCTTCTTCGAGTGCTACCCCCACTTTATTTGATTTTTTTTTAATTAAACCCCATTATTTCTAAATTTCTGATTTTTTCCGAGTGGTTTATTTTTGGAGGTGTCGACGTCCACATTGCTCCTTTGTAATCAATGATTAAAATGGGATTCTCATTTTTATCAATGATTAAAATGGGATGCATGGAGTGTTGTGATTCCCATTTTTATCAATGATTAAAGTCATTTTTGTCAATGATAAAAATGTAATACATGACTTTTTTGTTCTCATTTTCATCAATGATAAAAATGGGATGCATGAGTGCTGTGATTCCC
>OY986963.1:11782307-12103034 GCA_963920575.1 Narthecium ossifragum
AATAAGTTCCTGGGCGTCCACATTAATATCCTCATCACTACCGGTCTTCTCGTTAAATGGATAGCAATAATAACTCTAATAAAGATCCAGCTGGGTTGGGGAACAGCAGTAGTGTCGATGTTAGACCTACCCCGCTTTGAGGACCATTCCCCTTTGCTCTCCCTTAGAAACCAAGAAAAAGGCCCAACCAAAAAAAGCCCTCTTTCCTGCATCCTCATATTTCTTATGTTGTCTCTTCCAACATGCATGTCTTAATCCAGTTAGCTGGTCTATATCTTCAGGGCACGTTTGTTTCGTTCTAATGTACTAGTGACTTGAAATGAAATGAAATTTCATTAGATTGAAATGAAATGAAATTTCATTAGATTGAAATGAAAATGGAATGTAATGTTATTTTTTTTCCCGTTTGTTTGCTGCTGAAATGAATGCAGAATTCTGTGGAATCTGACGCTTTTTGTTATTTGTTTGGCGTTGGAATGGAAACTGTATCGTGTGACTGGTTTTTTATATTTGTTTGTCAATGGAATGATGGTTATGGGTCACCCCAGAATGCATGTGGTGAGATTACCATCATTTTTTCACATTGTATCATTATAAAAACTATTTTTAATTGTATTAATACGTAAACTCACGATAACAATTTATAAATTTAATTTAAATATATGTTTTTTAAGTATATATTTGATGCAATTTTTATGCCTTTTGTTTTTGAGATGGTGAGAATTTTCAAATTGGCACATGATCTTTCAAAATTTTGATTCGAATCTTGTGATGTATTTTTTTTATTGATAAACAGCTGCATATGTCGTTCATTTTCAAATATATCGACTTTATTTTATTATTTGGAGTTTGACATGGTCATTGTCTCTATTATACTATATGAGCCTGTGATTATGTATAAGAACATGATAAGTTGAGACAAAAAATGATCCCAAACTCCTGGGGTATAATAGCAAAAAAAATTATTTTATACTAGTCAATGATTTCTTACAACAATTAGTACATATAATGCCAAATTGATATGTTTACATAAAAGTGATGAAGATTGAACAGTTCGTACTTGTCATTTGGGCCATCTCTTTTCAAGTGATATCTCACACCCCTATATGGAGCAATGAAGCCGGGGGCTCGTGAGGTAACGACCGTGTCCATAAGATAGTACTTGCCTATAAGGTGAAAGTTTGAACACATAGTGTCAATGACCAACATAGGAGTTATGTTATGAGGTGTTAATCCACCGGTGCACAAGAACATATACCTTTGATTGTCTTTAACCTACTATTTGGTGGCCGCAAAATGGTGTCCTTTAGGACGGTGTAGTTATTGGATGAACCCTCCCATCCGGCAAGTACGTAGGTGAATCGAAAGTTGGGTGTTGATAAGTCATGAAATATTCATAATTTGACCCATTAATTTACTTTTGTTAGCCCGAGAGTGCTTGTATTTGATAGTTTGTTAGTTGATTTTAGGTTTAATGAAGATTCAAGATAGGAAATACAGAAAAAGGTTAATATGCTGAAAATACGCTGCTTCGTTGTCAGTTTGAAAAGAATTTTCCAAAATCTCTAGAAAATTCTTTAATTCTTGAAATTTTCTAGACTGCTAGAAGACAATAGGACGAACAACTTTTATGTTGGAAGCTTTGTCAAATTCCATACAAAAGTTCAAGAATTATTAAGACGAAGTTTGCTTAAAAAAACAGTCTGGACGATCAATTGGTCATACGGACGATCGATAAGTGAATTCTAACAATCGATCAGTCATACGGACGATCGATCGATCGGGCGGAAATCCAAGTTTTACAAAGATCAGAGATTGAATCCTACTTGAAGCGTTATGGTTTTGGCGGAGTATCTCTCTATAAAAAGAGGTTTTCTGGCCGGAAATTCATCATAATCAGAAAGAGAATTAGGGTTTTTGAAGATTTTTTTGAAGACGGCGGAGCCGCAATGTGAATCCCTGGCATTTTTCATCGAATCTATGGTTGCCATCGTTTAGATGAGTGGCTAATTTTTTAAGTTAGGGATCTCATGAAGCCTTAGCCTAACTTTTTGTATTCTTTACTTCGAATATTGTAATCTTCTCAAGACATGATCTTATGAATATGCTTTTCATTGTTAATAGAGTTGAATGAACAAAGTTTCCTTAACGTGTTTTCAGTCCTACATGATTTTTGTGATTGATTGTAGAGATTGATAGTATGGTTTTCATGTGATTTATGGTTTGCTATTGAGATAAGCTATGTTAGGATAGGATAGGTTATGCTAAAATCATTAGGAGTAGAATAAAGTACGGTAGTTGTAGGATCAAAGATAACTTATACCAAGAGAGATAAGCTATGCCATTAGGAACATAAATTTTATTTTAGGGATTCATGCAAGTTTAAGAAGTTGTGAGTCCATAATGCTTAGAGAAGGAGACAAGAGAATAATTGAAGAATACAGAAAGTGAAATTAATGTGGATTGTGTGTATGTGCGTATCGTCTATAAGGTCGATGCAATTCTACATGTGTGATAAGGAAGAATGTGATCACGGCGTGTCAAAATTATGGTCAATGGATGTTGGTCTTCCTCAAAGTAAGGGTAGTATAAAGGGCATCCTAATATTTCGAGGGGGGGTGTCACCGGGAAAAATAAGGGAATAAAATTTTCTCGCTTACTTGTCCGATGATGGCGCCAAGAGACCCCCTCGTTGAGCCCTGCACACCGCCGCCGCGTGCCCTGCTCGCCGCTTGTGCTCCGCTCGCACATCGTCTGCACGCCGTTTGTGCACCTCCTGCGCACTCCGCCTGGCAACCCGATCGCATCTTGACCAATCCTCTTTTTCGCCTTGCACACACACAAGACTCACACGAATATGGGTAAGGGATGAGATCCCAACTCCTTTATTGACCAATGATTACAAGAGCACTCTTCTCTCGCCCCCAACCCGGTGGAGTACAATCACTCTCAATACAAGAAGCTCTCACCCCAAAACCCCGGAATCTTGCCTCACACTCCGATGTAGACGACGACTCCAAAACCCAACACTTGGGTTGCTCAACCCGGTGAGCTAGCCTATAGCCTAGATGTTCCTAGCGTCTAGCTAAAGCCTTGATCATCCCCTTGATGACTCCCCCCCCCCCCCCTTTCACCTTGGCCGGCCTATTCCTTTTATAGAGGAATAGTCCTTGGCTTGCTCCAACAAGCCACCCCTAAGAAGTCCTACTCAAAGTCATGGGCTTCATGCATATCCAATCATGCAATCCGCCTTTTACAAAGCACCCTAGCCTATCTGGACTCTTACATGAGTTAAGACTTGCTTTAAGATAGCCATGATCACAACTTGACTCAAAATAGGACTCCTTCCTATTCGTCCGCGCCAACAGCAACTTTCCCTATGCCAAACTTCGTATTCCCCGTGTCATCACCTATTCCAAGTCGAATTAGGTGATTAACCCGCGTGGCTTGCTCTCTAGCACTTATCGCATCAGCCTAGGCAAGCCAAGTCCTAGTCCGACTAGGACTGGGTATCCTAAGCGCGTCACGCACGCGCTGCGCGCTCTCTCTCACATGCTGCACGCACGCTCGACCCGCGCACCCATGTTGGTCGCCTTGGCGCGTGTCCCGCTCGCTTGACTTGCTCCCACGCTCGTCATGCTCTACCGGGCTCGCGCTGCACCGCGTCCTGGCGCGCCGTCTTCCTCCTTGGCCCCGTCCGTCGTGCCTTGCTCAGAATTCGTCGCGCCATCTTTGAGGAAATGTCGTCTAGTCTCGTTCAAGGTTGTTTGCTTGTGCGATCATGATGTTCCCATGGCTTGGTGTGATGCACCGCACCATGGCCCATGTCAATTTCGGCTGGCACGCGTCTTGCTCGATAGGATCCCTTCATGGCTCGCCAAGTTCTGCTTTGGCTTTGTCAGTCGTGCCATTTTCAACTTCGCCGCGCCATCTTCAAGATCCCTCGTGCCATGGTCATGTCATGGACTCCAACCCGTGACAGGGGGGGGGTTCTTCGGCCCTGCTTATGGCATGTACAAGTCACGAATACCACATATCGCCTTCAACACTGCATTAAAATAGCAGCTGATTGTCTCACCTGACAACATAAATTACTCCCGCATAACATGATTTTTTGTGTTGAAGCCGATAATGTGTAGAAAAATACACAATTGTTCTTCAATCGTATATGAGGAGTATACGTAAGCAGATTACGCCGCCTCATAAGACGTGCCAATGTGTTTTGTCATGCCCCGACCCAGAAAACACATCCGAACCGGGACGTGAGGGACCTAAAGCTGTTCACTTTCCATTCTGACACATTTATGTACAAATATCACAATTAATTGAACAAAACTGATCTAAAGGCAAAACTTTAATTTAATAATTTTCCATTGCATGATACAAGATTCAAAAGTACAATTGTTTCTCAGGTAGTACAATAGATACATCAAATTTCTCAAAAAGGAAAATTATATATTTAATACAATTCTCAAATTATAACTATAAAATAAAAATTTGTAGAAGTATAACTGGGCTCTGAGGATCCTCAATCACCTCCTGAAGTCGACGCGTCGCCAAAAGTCTGTCAAGCTGGAGCTATAGTAGAAGAGCTAGCGTCTGCATCTGCACACGCAACCCGAGTAGGAGTGAGTAACAAGCTCAGTAGGGTTCTATTGTACGTCACACTAAAAAGGGAGGAAACAACAACAATGCCGTTTCTCCGTCTAAGTCTAAGATATGCCAAGGATTCCATAACCCATCAATGTCGTAAGGGCTCATGTCATGAAACCTCTCTCTTGAACATGATACAAAGAGGCAGCGGAACGGTAACATGCAGGATCACCCTTACCCAACAGGATTTTCATGCATGGGGACCACGTCGAGAACGCATGGACAACCATCCTTAACACTCGGCCTTGGAGAAACGACACGACCTCTAAACCTCAATTGCAATATCATTGTAACCAACTAGACATTAACCTCGATAACATAAGGATTCCAATAATACAATTACGTCCTAAACCTTGCTACCCAGCATCGGTCCTAGAGCTAAATCCGAGCTGCTCGAGGCCTCGGATTGGCGAAAACCCCTTTTCACCCACGTCCTACTATTGTGCTTCTAATGCAATCAAATGCATGGATACACACACATAAATAAGGATACAAGCATGCAACAATATGCTACAACATTATACAGACCTAGGCGTAGCATATAGCTCGCCAAAGAGGGTAAACATGCTACAAAGCTGATAAGTCTTAAGTTAAAGCATTTAACTATTACAATGGCGCGGTCCGGATGGATTTTCTGGGTTGGGGCGTGACACGTCTTGTGCGTCTACATCTATACGGATATAGGCGACACAATAATATGACTCGGGCATTCGAATTCTAGCCATATGCAGCCTCCGTGCCTCATCACGAGACTCCCGCAGTATTGCCACAACATAGGTGCCCGAGTCCAGATAATAGCGGTGCACTACCGCGACTACAATTGCGTAGACAGCCTTTAATATCGCTAGCCTTTTAGACCGTTCATCATCATTGTCCATTTATAACAATACAACATGCCAAAACACGAAGGGTAATTAGGTACACTTAGCATTTGACATAATCAACATATCATAATAACAATTAGACCACCATAGCACTGAAATCTACAACGGATGAGAAATAGAATGCCCAATGAAGGGTTCTTCTCTCTCAAAGATTGGATCTCAAGCCAATGACGACCTCAAATGTTGAAGGCTTAGTCCGTCCCTAAATCAACATGCTTTGAAACAATTAAAATCATGTACAAATTAATAGGGGATGCTATAAAACAATTAAAAAGCTCACTACTACACTCCTAAAACAAGTCAAACATGTAGAAATTAACCATAGAAAAACAAGTAGAAGTAAGATAACAGACAATTACATGTACAAATTATTAGGGGCTGATGTAAAACAATTAAAAAGATCACTATTACACTCTTAAAACAAGTCAAACATGTACAAATTAATCATAATAAAACATGTAGAAGTAAGATAACAGTCAAACATGTACAAATTAGTAGGGGTTGCTGTAAAACAATCAAAAAGATCACTACTACACTCCTAAAACAAGTCAAACATGAACAAATTAATCACAACAAAAAATGTAGAAGTAAATTTGCATTCATGACCATACTCCACAAATTTTCCCTACTGCTATACAAACATTTTATTCAAACAATACATTCAAGCATCCATGATCATGCTACACAAATATGCTATCTAGTATAGATCTAAACCAACATATCAAAATCAGACAAAATTATGGAAAAGAAAAGATGCAAAACATTTCAAGCAGCAAATAGAAAGTAAAGAGACACCATAAAACCCAAAAGGATGGTGAATGCATGGATCAAAATCACAGAAAAACCATGTATAATACCACATCTATAAATTTCAATATAACAAATGAGGAACTTTAGAGGTAAATTTCAACCGAAATCCTCAACTGAAAACTTCAGGAAATCGAAGACCTCGACTGAAAATCACAGGGGGTACATTGACGTGGGGATCAGTTTCAGGGAAGAAATGAGCATAGGGGATTAGAAGAAATAGGGGATCAGTATCAGGGAAGAAATGAGAGATCAAACACAAAACCAGAGGTGGGCATCAGCAGAAATAGGGGGGGATCAATACCAGGGAAGATGAGATGAGTAGAAGACCTCTAAAGGAGAAGCAAGCCGTTGTGGATCCGAGGACTCCAAGCACCAAATAGCCGCAGTCACAATCCCAGACCTCCAGACCTCACACAGCCGAAGCCCCGAGTGAAGATCTCCAATAACCACACAGCCGAAGCCCCGATCCACGATCTCCAAGCACCACACACCAAAAAGCCCCGATCCAAGGTCTCCATACATCACACAACTGAAGCCCCGGTCCGAGATCTGTTGGAGAAGGGGACTAGGAGCGACAAAGAGGAGGGAACGACCGTCAGCGAGGGGCGAGGAGTCACAAAAGAGGAGGGAACGGTCGGCGGTGAGGAGACGAGAAGTCGTGTCGGTGAGGAACTCCGAAGGCAAAGAGCCCTAGAGCCAAAGAGGAGGTGGAGAAGGGTAGATGGGTAGGTGGAGGTGCTTGGAGCTCACGAGAGATGGAGAGATCTGGCTCAACGACTCCAAACCCTACAGCGCTCGAGAGAGAATGGAGATCTAGGGAGGGGCGGAGAATCACGACCCTGAGTGACGCTGGAATGAATAGTCCAGTGAGCACTGGAATGGTTAGTCTAGCGAATGCTGGAAACCGATTCTGGCCCATTTTGGGCCGAAAAGTTTGGCTGGAAAACATCATGGTTGGAATGGGCGTTTGAATGGAACCCAGCACATTCCAGTGAAACAAACGGTGTGGATTTTTTCCAGCGCCCAAACCATTCCATTCCAATTATGCTTCAAGTGAAACAGACATGCCCTTAATAAAATACAAGAAGAACTGAAAGCCGAAGCTTGAACCATAAGCCCCCGTTTGGCAACGGACTTAACCCCCTTCTTATCCCTAAACGCTATGGGGTTAAGCTTTTGGGGTTAAACCAAAAAATGGGATTAAGCTTACGGTTCAACGTACAAATATCGAAAACTTAACTTAATAGTGGAATAGAGAAATATGGGTTAGCCGGTGTTTTGGGGATTGATTGCAACCAAAATTGGTTGTGGGAGTGGTGCTGAGGTCGACTGTTAGCGTGCGTTAACTCAAAAATAGTGCCGTTGGAGAGTTGCAATATTATATATTTTATACACTTTACATACAAACATTTGAATTAACTTAATAATTAATTCAAATATTATAATCTTAATCCACTAGCTTACCCACTATTATAATATTATATATTTTATACACTTTACGTAGATATATTTGAATTAGTTTAATAGTTAATTCGAATATTATAATCTTAACCCACTGGCTTACCCATTATTATAATATTATATATTTTATACACTTTACAATTCTTATCCTTATCCTAAGCTTAACCCACTAACGTATCCATGTTTCTGAGCCAAACGTCAAAAATGAGTTAAGTTTACTCTCATTTCTTATCTCCATTTTTTTACTCATAAACCCATAAACCCTATTCCCGTTAATCACGAACCAAACGGGGGCTAAAAGGGTTGTTTTCATAGCCAATTGGATATATTTAATCTTACATGTTTTATTTTGTAGCAATTTTCCGGTGGCTGTACCCATAAAGTCGGAAGTTGTTGCTAAAAATGACCCTTGATATTTGTTTTTTTTGCGAATCAAGGCCCCATCCATGTTTTCTTGTAAAATAAGGCTCTCAAAAAAAGTATACGTGAAAAATACACGCATATGTTTGTTCGTGGATTTTGCACGTCCATTTACACACATACAACTATTTATGTGTGTAGTTTTCACGTATGTTTTATATGGAGGTCCTGTTTTAGTGAGGGCCTTGATTTACAAAAAAACGGAACAGGGGACCTTTTTAGCAACAAGCTCCATAAAGTCAATGTCTCTGTGTTTCAGCGGTGGGTGGGAGAGAAAGCCATGAAGAAGACGACAGCTTTGAGATTATTTTAGCATGATGAAATGAAAGCTGATGGGTGGAAACTATGGTGAATATTCAGAAGCCTTGGGAGCCGTGTGTGTGTTGATTGGATTCTATGGAGGCGGGGGTTTGAATCGGGCTGGGCTTGCTTTGGAAGCGATGAAAGATTTGGGTCCGAGATGGCGCCCAGTCTTTGTTCGCCCACGCCGGCGCGCGCCTCGGGCGTCGCGCCATTTGGTGCCATGGCGTGCGCCTCGGATGGCCCCTTCGCCTACACCGTGGCTTCAAACACCTCCGCATTCAATCATTCATTTGCCCACCTTTACTTCCTTTTTCGGTAGGTTTGAGAGGAGGGGAGTCACATCGTATCTCCTATCATTTGAACATCTTATTGCCAAGTGATGACATTTGGTACCGTCGGCATCGAGAAATGTCGTGGATAATAACTTAATATTCATATTTATTATATAAGATCATATGGGATTTATCATGCGACTGAGGATGTATGATTCAAGTTATACTATGATATATCAGATGATCAAGATAAAATCACATGAAAGGAGTAGTGGAGGGTGGTGGTTAGTGAGTGATAAGGAGGATTGGGGGGCCTGACTTTGGCTTTCCTATGTCAGGCCCTACCATTGTAAGTTACCCAATGGGGTGGGGACAGGTCTATCCCACCATCCACCACCCCCCTCTTTCTTTCTCTTCTCTTTTAATATATATATATATATATATATATATATATATATATATATGTGTAATATTTATGTATAATATAAAATAAAAATATATTCATAACATATCTACAGTATATGATATGTATATTATGAGTATATATTTAATAAAATTTTTATATGTTTTCTTCTATGGATATATATATATATTTATTTATTTATTACTCTCTCTTTCTTATATATATATATCACGCGCGAAATGGGGTTTTATCAAGGAGGGCCCCATAAATCTTTGAAGGGGAGCTACATGAGACAAAGGAAAATGTCTAATAGTCCATTTACAAATGAGCGTACTCCCTTAACAGCTTGAGCATAGCGTATTCATCATACCGTATCGTACCATACTGAAGTGAAGCCCTTCCATAACATACATATATTGCTAAATACATATCCATAACATACATATACACGCATACATATATAGAAATATATATAATGAATATGTGTGTGTGTTTTTATGAATATATGTCTATTATACATTATATATATTATATATTCTATATATATAACAACATACACACCATATACATACATATATTCAAACCATATACATAAACATTATATATGTTTATATCAAACAGATCGGTTGAATCCATCGCCCGTCTCTTATTTAATCGAGCGCCAGTCTCTTATACAAACCATATACATAAACATTATATATGTTTATTATATAAACATTATACATTATATAAACATAACATACATAGAAGAACACACATCAGAAATTTATTGATTATATATTCATAACATACATATGATATATATATACATAGTCTATATCTTTATTATATATATATATATATATATATTATATATATGTTATGAATATCTATATTTATTTTATATACATATGTATACATAATATGTATACACATATATAATCTATTATATAAATATAATATGAATATATAGACAAAGAAAAGATAAGAGATTGGGAGTGGATTGGGAGTGGGTGGGATCCACTTGTCCCCATCCGGTTGGCCAAGCCTCTATGGCAGGGCCTGACATAGAAACGCTATATCAGGCCCCCCGAATCCTGATAAGGAGAGAGAAAGGAATAGTGAGGGGTAAGTGGGCGGTGGTAGTTAGCGGGTGTGTAAGGAGACAGAGAGGAATAGTGAGGGTAATTGGGGTGGTGATTATTCGTGTCAGGTGGCACGGGGGTCCACCTAGTGAGGGGTCCACATAGTCAATCTTATAAAAGTGATTTGGGGTTATGCATTCATTCTTTTTTATAAGGTTGTTAAATGGGCTAATAATGGATTTCGGTTATTATACATCTTAAATTTATTTAATGGTCGCATATGATGAATACGGTTTCTAAATAATCGCATTCATCCATAAACCATAACTGAATAATCATGCCCTATCTATGCTGATCTGGCTTCGTGTGAATATGGACGCCTAGAGTCCCCCATATATGCCCGTCTCTTTTCTTCTTCGATTCCGCTAGGGGTGACGTTGCTACCCAATGCCGCTCCGGAGCATCTCACTCGCTGCTAACAAAGCATCCTCGAGCAACCCTGGGCGCATCTTATCACACGTACTGTGCCCGCCGACGACAACTTCTGTTGGGATTTTGGTGGTGAATTGGATCACTCAAACTCCCTCCGATGGCCAAACAAGAACAAAAACTAAGAATACAAACCAAAACCAGGAACATAAGATTTACGCGGAAAAACCTCATAACAAGTGACTGAGAGGAAAAAACCACAGGGCAGAGGAGAAGGATTTTACTATGGATCAAAGGTTACAAGGGTTCTTCTGGAGGAGACATATTCTCTCTCTATGACTTCTTTCTCTTTCTCAAAGAAGCTCTCTGTTTTTCTCTCGATGATGAAAAACAATCACTAACCCATAATGTGAGGACCTGCCCCTCTACCCCTATGGCTCGTTGTAGACCGCAAGGGCAATTTGGTAAATTACGCCTTGTTGGTTTGTTTCACACCCGCGTGTGCACACACTGACCTTGTTTGGTGTTAGTGTTTGATTAGAATGGTTAGGTGGACCCGAGATCGGAAGATCCGAACTTGGGCTTGTGTTTAGCCCAAGTTTGTCTTTCTGGGCAAGAAGATCGATCTTTCTTGCTAAGAAGATCGATCTTCCTTGTTAAGGGGATCGATCTTCCTTGGGAAGAGATCGATCCCTTGCTGGCAGTGACTCTTGCGAGGACGGTCGCCGTTGGCCGTCACTCTCCCCTGTCAGAGGGAGAGAGGACTTTCTCTCCTCTCCTCCCTCTTTTCCCCTCCTTCCCCGGCTTTCCCCCTCCCTTTTCCTTCCTCTTCTTTCCCTTCTCCTTCTCTTCTTCTTCCTTCTTCTTTCTTCTTCCCGCGAGCTCTGCTTCCTCTGTTTTTCTCGGTAACCCCTTCTTCTTCTCCGTTCTTCCTCCTCCGGCTACCGTTTTGGGCGTTCCAAAGCTCGTTGGATCCGTGGCGACGTGAGGAAGATCCCTGGTGTGGTTTGGAGCCTTGTTGGTGACTGATTTGTGGAGAATCAGTAGAGGATTAGCGTTTTCGGTAGGTTTTCTACCTACAAGAGTTGTTCTTGGGTTTTCTCTAGATCTAACCGTTAGATCTTGTTGTTCTTTGTGATGTTGGATGCCTCTTGCTTAGTATAATTTATGGTATAAGTTTCATAAGCTTTGGTTGAGATTTTAATAGGATTTATGCATGTTTAATCTCGGATTTTCCGGTTTCTGCTGTTCTTGGAGAACAACCGGTTTGCGGCGAGTTTTCCAACCAGTACATGCATATTCTTGGGTTGTGATGAACATAAGAGTGGTAGATCTTTGAAACTACTCTCAGACCCAACTGATTTCATAATTTTTTGATTTTCCTATAATTTGTTATGAAGTTCTTTCTGGAGGGCTGCGTTGCAGCAAGTAATGGTAAGTTAGTTTGATTAGCGGTTTTGATTAGTGTTTTCCAGTTAATCTAGCCGTTGGATGTTTCCGGATTTTGGATATATTGATCCCGGTATGTTGATCTATTGGAGTCTGAGTTGGATCTTGAATCTGACGTCGTTTAGACGTCGGATTGACGGGTCAATTAGCCTCTAAGTAGAGGATTTTGGTGATTTAAATAATATTATATGTTCGAAACATATAATATTATATTTTTACTGTTCATCAACATTTTCGGTGTTGCTTCCCGTTGCAGGAGTCCGCGGTTGACGGTCGTGGTACCGTCGTAATGCCGCGACCCGTTGCGAATCAGCTGACAGCGGTTGGTAGTACAGCTGCAGCGGTCGAGTTGGACTTATATGACGTTTTATCATACTGTTGCATGCTTATTCTCTTATCTGTGTATGTTCATAGCATGCATTTCTCTGTTGTGCGTTAGTTGCATGGTTAGGGCGTGGGCGATCTGTGGGTCGCCGTCCCGAGGCTGGAAGCTCGGATTTCGCCCAAGGACCGGGGTTGGGTAGTTTGGACCCGGTTCGAATTGTGGTGTTCAATCAAACTTGATGATAGGCTTAGATGACTGGTACACCTGTTGCTTTGTGATTATAGAGGTCGTGTCGGCCTCGAGTCGGATGCTGAGGTGTAGTCGGTGTTCCACTGTGACGACTCTTGAGTAGAGAAGTTACCTACTCAGCGGTGCCATTTCCCGCCTGCAGTGTCGGGTTCCTGCTTGTGAGTCTAAGTGTTCGTTCCTGCTTACTGAGTGTGACCCGACATGTGAACAGTCTTCTGGAAGACCATGATCGTAGGACCTCAGGGACACGCGGTGGGGTTATGGGGCCTCTGTATACACCCAGATCTTACTTGAGGGCGACACTGTTGCGTTTCCCTCTTCTTTCTGTGTGTCGTAGTGTAGATTCTTACTGAGCTTTATGCTCACTCCTGCCTGAGCTGCGTTTTGCAGGTGCATGCGTCAGTTGTTCTTTTGTGGCCCCTACCGGGCAGTTGGTCGGCGGTGCAGCGGCGCCAGGCGGTGTCTGAGAGGTGGTGATATTTTACAGTTTTTCTACCCTATGTTAGATAGTCTCCTACGGGAGTAATGTTGTATTTGAATCTTGCCCTCTCCGAGGATATGTATATTAAATTCGCTTTTCTGTTTGTAATCTGTGGTTCGAGGTTTGATTATTTAATTGTTGTTTTAGATTGGGGGTGTTTGATGATTGTTAGGGAGACCAATAGGTTAGAGGGAACCCTCGCCAATATTTTTTCCTCGGTTTGTTAGGTTTCGATTCGCGTCGCTCGGCCCAGTTGGGTTTTCGCAGGTCGGGGCGCGACACATAAACCCTAACTAGTAACCCACCATTATATAGTAGTTTAACTTATACAATGAGTTTTTCAACCATTGGATCAACCACCTTCATAGTTAGCCAGCCATTCGATCAAGACCTCCAAGGAGTCAACAGCCATAGAGCAATCAATGCTCATCCAATCATTGATTGTCCATCAATCAATCAATGGCCTTACTAAATTGGCTGCCATACTTTGCATGTTGCCATATTCTGGCTCTCGGGCATCATTGCGTCTCAACATCTCGAAGCCTCGACCTCAAGGCCTTCGACTTCGACACCTTGATGCCTTGACTTCGACGACTCATCGCCTCGACGCCTCTGAGGCTCAACGCTTCGACGCTCGATGCTTCGACTCTCAAGGCTTCGACGCTCGATGCTTCGACGTTCGATGCTCAGATGCTCGACGCTTTGACGCCTCCGTCACATCTGATTGCTTCATCAACCAGCTCCGTTTGTTGAGATCTCATGAGGAGAGAACCCCAACAACTTCCCTTCCTTTTCCATCATCTATCTGTTTTTCTTGGTCCCATAATTCTTCCGATGGGTTTTGAACAACAATTCGTATTTGGTTTCCATGATTTTGGTGGAGGATTGGTTTTTAATATTGGCAGAATCTCCTCTTCCGGTGTGAAATTGAGTTCTATTCCGAATATTAGGAAACTATAAATCAATGGGATTGTTCTGTTTTTGTGTTACTATGTGGTTATTTTTGGATTTTTTTTTAACTTTTTTTTTGGATTTCTTCATGAGCACTGTTTTGGGTCATGTACCCAAAACCGCTACCGTTGGATTGAATCGGGATGTGTGCCCGATTCAATCCAACGGCAGGGATTCGTGTACATGGGTACACGAATTTTTTTCCTTTCTTCATATACGATGATGGGTGATTGCAAGGTGGAGATGATGATTGATGGGATGTAGGAGTTTTATGTGGATTTCCATGAGCCTAATGATAGTACGCCGTCGATACCTGAATCACATTCTTTTATATTTCATTCTCGAGTGATTTCCATCGTTCCGAGTGAAACTAGTATATAACAGCTAAGGGTTTTTTTCCCCTTGAAATGACAAGCCCAGCCCGAGGCTAAGTGATAATTAAGCGTTAATTAGATATTCATTCATGAAAACGGACGAATTTATATAAGGGTGGTGTTATATGCACTACCCAAAACTATAAGTGCACTCACAAAAAAAAAGTAAAATTACTATAATGCCCTCCGCCCCTCTCTTCCCCTCTCTTCCACCCCGACCCTGCCACCGTCGCCGCGCCCTGCCTCCGCCGCCCCTTTCTCCGGACCCTGTCGCCATTGCCGCCCGGCCTCCGGCCCCCCCCCCCCCCCTCTCTCCCCCCGTTCTCTCTTTCTCCCCCGTTCTCTCTTCTCTCTCCTCTCCCTCCCTCTGGTCCGCTCGCTCTCTCCCTAGCGGTCGATCGCGTAGCCGCGGTGGCCATGGCCGGGGTTTGAAGGCGCCGTGGTGGTTGTGGTCGGAGAAGAAGGCGCATCAGCAACCACTCAAACATCCCTCCCTTCTTCTCCGGCCACGACCACCGCGGTGGCGCGATCGGCCGTGAGAGAGAGAGAGAGAGCGAGCGGAGGGAAGAGAGAACGGGGGAGAGGAGAGGGGGTGGCTAGGCGGCAACGGCGATGGGGTCCGGAGAAAGGGGCGGCGGTGCGCGGGGCTGGTGCACGGCGGCGGTGGAAGAGTGGAGAAGAGAGGGGCATTTTAGGGATTTTAGAAAAATATGAATGCACTTAGTGATTTTTGTAGTGCATATAAAATTACCCTTTATATAATGATCCGTGAACTCTGACTATTTACAAAATCATCCCCATCGTCTTATACAATTTTAAAAAATATCCATGCAGTTAGGGATGGTAACGGGGGGATTGGGGTGGGGATCTTCAAAATCGCCCCATTCCTCATTAAAAAACCATGTCCCAAAACCACCCCATTCCCCACGGGGATTAGCGGGTTCGTACCGTCCCCATACCAAACGGGGTTCGGGGAACCACGGATCACCACGGTTTAGCATAAACACTTAGAAAATCATAATCATGAATAATTCTCAAACCATTGAACCACATCTAAAGATTCCATATCACAATTGACTAAATAGTTTGATCCAAGTACTACATCACTCACTACGCAACCGGGCATAATATAGTTTAAACGGGGCGGGGTTGATATGGGGCCGGGGGGGAATCGATTCGGGGAAAAACCTATACCAAACTTGCCCCATTCCCCGCGGGGATTTATTGGGTTCTATCAAACCCATATCCATGGGGCAAAATCACGGATTTGGGACAAGAAATCGGGACGGAACGGTTTGATTCCCCCATCGGTTCGGTACAAATTGCCATTCCTGTATCCAGTCAGCTTCCGTCGTCGGATATTGAGGAAATGTTCTGTCCGGAAGGGTCGATGGCAAATGAAAAGACTACTATGCCCTTGTTAGCAGGGGAGAGTGTTTAGATGTGAATAAAATACTCTAAAACTATTCAAGTCATTTTACGTGTTTAGCCCGATGGAAGCTGACATAAGGATAAATTTGTGAATTATTTAATGTAATGGAGGATAATTAATACATCGTTCCATAAAGCTCTTATGTATGATTAAGGTTCCACGCGTATGTATCTTTTGCAGGCCAGAGCCTGAGGACGGCAATGATGCATGGCCGTACGACGTCGCTCGCCGAGTCTGATGCAAACCTCGTGTTTCCCTTACGATCATTATTAGTTGCTCTGGAGAAAAGAACAACTTATGGTTTATTAACGTTACTGTCTCTCAGACCTCATTGGCTTAATCATCATGTCCTACTATATATCATCATAACAGTATAGATTACACCTTCATATATGGCAATGTTTAGGACCTGCTTATGGTCTTATAATGCAACGCTTCTGATGATTACTGTCTTATTGAAAGAATGAAAGTTAACTCGTGTTGTTATGATACCAATTTAAAACTTCAATAAAGTTTAGGTTGGGGAAACTTTGGTTTTCCTGAAAGGTGGTGAGTGACTTGTGTTACTTTGTAAATAATGTATATATATATCTACCATTTGTCAGGAAGCTAGTAACATTCTTTCGGAAAGCATTTGAAAGACACCGGCACACCCCGCTTGTCTTTTAAACGCAAAGAGAAATCTTCTTTTCAGCTTGACTAGAAACGATGAGCTTTTAGCGATCGAGATGGACCGGATAACTTTGCTAAATGCAATGCCATTAATTCATGGCTTTAATAATTTTTCACTGACGAGAATTACATATTATCTTTCTTTTTCTCTTATTTTTTTTTTGTTGTCTAGGTGCTCAGCTCCATGGTCAAAACTTGTGAGTTCCTCAAACTTAATCTCCAACTAGATTTGGATGCATGGAGTAGTGATAAGAGCTTGATCATCTGTTATGGAAAATACTTGTTTTGCACGGGAAATTACTGAGCGGAGAGCATTTAGGACACCATGCTTATGCCACGTGCGCGGGCACGGGGCTCAGGCCAAAAATTTGTAGAAGACTAATAATTCATGAAAGAAAATTTGTAAGAAAGCTAGCATAGTTTAGTGTGTGACACTTGTAATTGAAATTTATAGGTTTGTAGTGGCCGGGTTTGCACTTTTAAATCAGGATAGTATGCTCAACTAATCAAAACATGAGCCTTGCTAGTTGCTATCATTTTGGCTGGAGATTAATTAAGCTCTTCTACCAAATTAAGCAGCTTCTCCCACTTTTTACTCTTTGATTAATACGTTTGGTTTATCGGGTAGATGCTTTGATGAATTTGGTTTAGATAATCCGACCGGAGTTAATTACGATTGGTCTGACAAACTTAATGGATCCGAGGAACCGAGCGCTGGGTTGTTTCTTGCCCAGAAAAAGAAAAGAAAAGGAGTGCAAAGAACTACTTACTATTGAAGTGATTTTTGGTACCATTTCCATGAGTAGTGTGATATCCAATAAAAATAACTGCGTTTTTTTTCCAAAGAAAAAAATAGTTAGGCTACACCGGTCGAAAGATCTAACAAGTTTCGACTGTGGTTTTGCCTCGGGATATGGTCCAGGATTATTTATTACCATTGTTTTTGTTATTTAGCGACATGTTTTTAAATATCATCATCCTTATATGATACATGGCAAGAGAATGTCCTATGTGAAGTCTATGTTGCATGATAATCCTATATTGAAGGGGTTCAATGAGAGAGAGTCATTGGGTGATTATTAGGATGGGTTTGGTGATTACCTGTCACCGGCACCACTAGTCTCATATATATTTAGTAATCACATCCGAGGACAAAGTTATCCATTTGATAGCGTAAAAGTCTTTAAGCCAAAATCCAATATCTAGCTTCCCTCTAAATATACAGATTAAGAAAGTATGAAATTGTCCATTTTCATCTTCTTTCTTGCCAATGAAATGCAGATTAAAACGATCCAGCATCGCCCTTATCTACTAGCCTAGCTTACAAAAGCCGAAATGTCAGCCCAATGGTTATGAAATGAAGATAGAAGCCCAAGCATCACTTTAGGCCCATAAAGACAGTAAGTATCCTGGGCTGGCCTGCTAGGTATGGCCTTTGTTCTGCCTCATCACACCCATTACGTTACTCTTCTCCAAGGTCGCCGCGAGCACACCCCCATTGGTCGCCGGAGCGCGATGGGACCATCACCCCCGGCGGCCACCACTACGGCAGCGCCGTCTCCTTTCCAACCCCTCCTCTCCCTGGACGCCGCTCTTTCTCGCTCCATCTACCATTCGTGCGCCCCCATCATCCCCCGCGCCCTTCTCAAGGCCCTAGAGGTCTCCGGAGACGGCCGCTTCTGGTTCCCCATCCCTATCGCCCTCCTCCCCCTCTCCTACCCTTCCAAGCTCTACTCCCCTCTCCTCCTCGGCCTCCTCCTGGGGTTCGTCCTCGACCTCCTCGTCGTGGGACTCCTCAAGCACCTCGCCCGCCGCCCCCGCCCCGCCTACAACGACCCCCACGCCCGCCATCCCTTCGCCGTCGACCGGTGGTCGTTCCCCAGCGGCCACTCCTCCCGCGCGCTCTTCATCGCCAACTTCCTCTGGCTCTCCCGCCCTTCGATCGACCTCCCCGATCCCGCCGCCCGGTGGATCCGCAGCTACTACGGAGGCGATCCCGAGCAATTCCTTGTGGTTCTGGTGTTCTTGTGGTCATTGGCCACATCGACGTCGAGGGTCTTGCTTGGCCGGCATTACGTTCTCGATGTGGTCGCCGGCGCGTCGATTGGTGTGCTTCAATCTATGTTCGTCTTTTATTTCTTGAAAGATTTCTATCAGTGATGCTGTTGTATTGTTACAAACACCCAAAGATTGGTATTTTATTTTGTACTCTATATTACAATTCTTGGAGTCTATATTTGTTCTATGGAATTTGCATTCCTTTTATTAGTCATTAGATCTAGTAGTCTTCAACAGAAGTTACAAAGGAAGAATTCTTTGCATATTGAAATCTCTTAACTTATTTTAGTGGTTTTGAATCTAGCAACAATTGGATTGAAGTGGGTTCCCAAGAGGTTGAATCCTGGCCATCCATATGAATGGACGGTCAGGATCACTCACTGCAAGGCCTCTAGTAACAGAAGGTAGTTACTGTAGCCCCTTGATGATGCCCTATTTGCTAGCAAAGAAAACAAGGATACAGGAGTTGTTGCACGAGAGAACTTGGATCGTCGTCTTGGAATGTAATGCTGAGGACGAATGGTACGCAACTACCCTCCAGAAAAGGGTACAAATTTCTCTTGCAAAGTCCCATCAGCATCCTAAGCAGAAGACAGACAGCTTTGATCGTTCACCTAAACTTGTTGGTTCCTCTGTTTCGCTGTGACACTGCATCTGTAGAGATTGATCTAAAGCGCTAAACAGACGCACCTTGGCCGGATGCTGAATTGAACAATGCATCGTCTCTTGATGTAGCCAATCAAATGCGCGAGTACCATTGAGACTATGGAATCTCAATACCAGAAGTCTCCTCACTAGACTCAACAACAACTGGCTATATAGTTGGTCTCTGTAGTTAGTCATCATAAGTCAGTTGGGGCCCCAGCTGTGAAGCATCATGGTGTTTGTGGTTGGCTTCAATGTACATCATGTGAACAAATAGTAGAAAGGGTTGATGCGAAATACTTCTCTCTTTTGCTCATTTGGAATAGTTATAGCTGAGACTGAGAGGATAAGACTGTGCCTTTTAGAATTCAAGTGTCATGTTTATATTGTTCCAAATAGTGAAAGCGGGGCCTTTGCTAACTATCTGGAGTTCAAAACAATTCGAAAGAGAGCTGGAGGAATCTTTTTCCATCTAACAAGCATGCCTTTAATGTACTGCTTCGTGATTTTTCTATCAAAGATCAATCAAACAACAATGCCTTTAATGTACACGAGTAAACATCAAGAACCTGGCCTTCATCTCCACCAAGTATGGGTTTCCAAAAGCCTGAAGCATGTTGGATGCTAGAGAGCAGCGATATGCGTCACGCATCGTGGGAGTGTGAAATTTTCACACACTTCCGAGTGGCAGGTCTCGATTGGGTGGTCAAAAAGGGACCCATCCCAAAACCTTTTAGTTAGTCCACATCTCGAAATATCCTCCCAAACCCAATTGTTTTACGCCCCATGGCTGTGGAAATCATTTTCCTAAATACTATAATACTACAATAATGGAGCTCAAGCAGCCTGCATCTCCTCTCTGTGGCCCTACTCCCAAGTCTCTCCTTTGTTATTCAACTAGCTCTCATAACCATGTCTAGGATCAAGGTGCATCCCCACGTGCGCCTCCTGTATCTTATAGATATCCTCCTTGCTTGAGAATTGAGATTGCTTGCATCATTTGGCTAACCACCATCCATCTAGTTTTAGTTTTTAAACTAAGGCCCTATCTATCTTCAGTATTATATCTGATCAGTGAACTCAGCCTCGGATATCTATAAAGCTTCATGGTAACAAGAAATAGATACCCCACGATCAGTACTTTCAGTACTTGTGATATAGATGGTTTGGGTTTATATATTATCTATATGTGCAATTTGTTGTTGGATTAATTGGTAAACTTTGATGTGTTATTAAGGACTAATTATGGGGATGCAAAGCATTGGAAAGAGAGGCCATGTGGGGAACCGTAGGCATCATATATTCCTTAGCATTGCTACCTCGCTAATCACATGGGCACATCACCTTGTCATGTCCATCCATGCATCATACTTTGGAATCGTAAATACTCAAGATTCATTCATTATACAACCCTTAATTATAAAACTAATTAGAGGGGTATGCTTTTTAAGGAACCTTGATTAGTGAAAGGTCCTACAGGATCACTGACAGCCCAATCCTGTTGATTTGTGTCACAGATCCCGTGGGCAAATGCCAATAGATTCACAATATAGTCAAGAGGACTCGAATTCAAGACCTACTCTCACCAAAGGAACCAAACATGTGCCATCCAATCAATACCTCACATAGAATACTGTCGAAGATGAGAGAGAGAGAGAGAGAGAGAGTTAGCTGGACTAGACACCAGATGTGAAATCTTTAACTTGAGATAAGCTGACTTAAATTGTGAACTCGTATCAAGATGCGAAATATTAATATTTTTTGAAATAACTGTTTGAAAGTATAATTTTTTTTTTAAAAAAATGTAGTTATAACGAGGCAATTTCGCGGTTAAAAATATGATATTTTTCTATCAAAAGCAATCCGGTGGTGTCTAATCCAACTCACACGCAAACACACTATTCTTGTTTACAAGAACAAGGACATTATGTACTCTATCATGTAAGTACAAAGGTGACTTTGCATTACCTCATACAAAATACGGATATTTTGACCATTCAAATTCATTACAATCAAGAGCGTGTTTGGTTCTCGTGAAGTGACTTTCGAGCCACTTTATGTGTTTGGTTGCTCGGAAGTCATCTCCACTTTCAAATCATTGTAGCCAAAGTTGTCACTTCCTATTTCGACTTCGGGTCTTTTTGGCCTGAAGTCATTTGAGATGGCATTTGAAGTGGCATTTGAAGTGGGAAATAATATTAATAGTATTATACTGTAATAAAATATTAATATAAGTAAGTCTCACATATCACGTGTCACCTCGTGATTGGTCCACGTCATCTAAAATAGTATTAATAATATTATACTGTAATAAAATATTAATATAAGTTATTAAATTATTAATATTTTAAGATTAAAATATTATTTTAATGTTTTAATTTTAATATTTTAAGTGACAAATAATGTTAATAATATCATACTGTAATAAAATATTAATATAAATGGATCCCACATGTCACGTGGTACCTCGTGATTGGTCCATGTCATCTAAAATAGTATTATTTTTAATATTTTAATATATGGAAATTATTAAAATATTAAATAGTTTGGGGTGATCATATCCCACTTCAAACACCAACCAAACACCAGAACTCAGAAACCCCCAGAAGTCACTTCACTTCACTTCACTCCCCAAAAGTCACTTCACTTCAGCTCACTTCTCAGCAATCAAACATGCCCAAATCAAAAACGTCAAAAGAGAAATATACAACGTGCTGAATGGAGAAAAATTTGTAAGGTATATATATACATCTTCTTCAATTTAAAAGGCAACAACAGCTACATACTGGAGGTAATAACACTAGCTAGTTTGGGATGACGAGGTCCCATGAGAGGCTATCATATACAACACATGGTCTTAGTTCGAATAGCGATTCTTTTGTTGGGGAACACTCTCATGAGAGTGAAAGTTTGAAAGATTCAAGCGAGATGTTCCTATGTGTATCACTTTCACTTGTTCGCTTCTCATGTAAAGAACACAGGAGCTAATCATCATGAATACATCTTTTGCCTTTATGAGCTATTTATATGGGTAAGATGATTTAATTTTTGCCTTTATAGAACTATTGTGTGGACCTGTGGTACCTTACACGTTTTGATTGATTTTTTTT
The DNA here is from genome assembly GCA_963920575.1 of Narthecium ossifragum. Lineage (NCBI taxonomy): Eukaryota > Viridiplantae > Streptophyta > Magnoliopsida > Dioscoreales > Nartheciaceae > Narthecium > Narthecium ossifragum. The sequence goes on from OY986963.1 coordinate 11,804,753, forward strand.
TTCTTCTTTCTTTCAGTTACATTTTCAGTATGTACATATTTTTTAACCATCCATCTTTCGATCTTGGATCTAAAAAACCCCTACCGTCAGATTGAGTTTTGTTCTCTCTTCATTGTGCTTTTATAAGGTTCATGATTGCCAATTTGCATGTTGTGTAATGTTGCTAAAAAATTGTACCCGGGATGGATATGTGGTCGTCAGGCACGTGAAGTGTGCCAACCGTAGCACAGTACGATAAAAAAGGTGCGTGAATTATATCGTACCTCAATTAAGAGGACTTTTGATAAGACTTAGGTCTAAATGTAGGTGGATTTTTGTATTTTTTAGTGATTAGATTACTCATGGACTAATTATGCTACTCCTAAGGATGATTACTCTACTACTCCTAAAGTTTACGCTACGCCTAAAAGTAGCTGCACTACTCCTAATAGTGATTATGCTATTCCTAGAGTGATCGTACTACTTCTAAAGTTAAAAACAGAAAGGAAAGAAAATAAAGCAAGAAATTAAGAACTTACTTCCATTGAAACATCAACACCAAAATTACAGCTATGATGAAAGATCCTAAAATTACAAGCTAAGACTGGAGTAATAGTAGCTAAACTAGTAGTAAGAAAAGGGCTTTTTTTATTCGAGTCGAGGGGTCTTTTCTGCTTCTGACTTGAAGGCTTTTATACTTCCTAGTTGTTGCCTCCACGTGGTTAGTCGCTAACTGTCACCCATGACCCATGACCTTTGGTGGTCCTCATCGTGGGTCGGGTCTTGCTGACGCCTTGACACATAGCCCACTTGGGATAACTGCTTGGCTCCACTCCATGTTCTTCCGCTTTTAGTTGGGTTGTGGGATATGGTCCAGGTGACTTCATAAAGGGGCTCGACCTCGAGGTTGCTCGACTCTGAGATTAGTGACTTCATAGGGTGCCTCGACGTTGAGGTTGCTCGGCTTTGGGGCCTCGACCTTGAGGTCACTTGGCTATGGGATTGGTGTCATCAGACTTTACTTGTCGCTTCCTTTTGTGTTGATAGTTGTGATAGAGAACAGTTCGACGCCCCGGACATCGCACTGTTTGATCGTGTGAGGGCCCTTCCCTCTGACCTGGCTCGACAGCGTGGGTCGAGGGCCGTTTTCCTGTTGGTTTGATTCCGCGTCGGGTACGATCGGACGATCGTATGGTAATTTTTAACCCCAAGGGTATTTTGGTAAATATGCCCCTTGGTGGTCAGTTTCACACCCGCGTTGCACACACGGCCTTGGATTGATGTATGTGAATGATTAGAACCTTAAGGGTGCATTCGATCGGAAGATCGGAGCTCGAACGGGAAAGATCGAATTGGACGGTCGAGATTGGTTCTAATCTCTATAAATACCCTGACTCTTTCTCTCTCTTTCTTTTCCTTCTTCTCCTATCGTTGTCTCCCTCTCTCTCTCTTTCTCTCTCCTACCGGCTGAGCTAGGGCTTGGAGGCGCGAGCTTCGAGGAGCGGATCTTGGCGGTTAAATTTGTTGGATGCGTGGAGGAGCTGCCCTACTTGATCAAGTAGGTGTTTCTACCTCGACCATGGGAGACCCAAAACGAGACAGAACCTGACGGATCTTAGCGGTTAAACTTTCTGCCCTTATGTTTTTCCCTCGTTTGGCCCCACGGTCGACCGTCGGATCGACCATGACATCGACCGTGGCCTCACAGTCAACCGTCGAATCGACCGTGAGCCCATGAGCAGTGTTTTCTGGTTTCCTTTGATTGGTTTTCATTCATGATAGGTATCCAATCATGTTAGGAAGCATACACATTGTTTTCACGGGATATTAATGGATTTCTATCGAGATTAGGAATTGAATCGGGAGTTTAACCCCTTTGACGAATTTACGGTTTTTACTCGCATTTAAATACTTGGTTGGATAGTAGTTTAAATGCTTATTGCTTCCCTAGCCGCTAGCTAACTATGAGTGTTAGCTAAAGAGGTATTGTGGAACCTTAGCCCATTGCCAGCGAGTGCCGAGGGCTATTGTATAACTGTTGAACCTATAATTGATGTTGTGGCATATAGAGACATCTAGGATAGATGTTTGCATAGGTTCATGCACTGTATACATTAGAGGCATATCAGGTTAGGCAGGCGATGGGTTGATCGCCGATCCGAGGCTCTCGGGTAGCTCGGATCTAGCCTTAGAATCACGGCTGGGTAGTGAGGATTAGGACGTGATTGTATAATTGGAATCTCATGTTATCGAGGATGTGTTATAGTTGGCTATGATCTTGCTTTGAGGTTTAGAGGTCGTGTTGTCTTCCCAAGGCTAAGTGCTAAGGATGGATGTCGATGCGTTCCCGACGTGGGTCTCCAAGGCATGGGAATCCTACTTGGGTAAGGGTGACCCTGTATGTTACTGTTCCGTGGCCTCTTAGTAACTTGTTCAGAAGAGAGGTTTCATGGCAGGAGCCCTTGGGACATCGACAGGGGTTGTGAGACCCCGTGGCATTCCTTAGACTTGAGCGGGGAGACATCATTGTTGTTGTTTTCCTCCCTTCTGTGCGTCGTAGAGTAGAACCCTACTGAGCTTATCGCTCACTCCTACCTGGATTGCGTTTGCAAGTGCAGGCGCCAGTTCTTCCTCAGTGGCGGGAGCGGCCTTTGGCGGCGCGACTACTTCCAGAGGCGTTTGAGGTTACTGCAGGACGACTGTTGTACTTTTGGTAGTTTTGTATATTATAAATATCTTTAGAAGATTTTTGGATTATATGTATAATATCTTTCCCTTGGAGGAGTTTGATAAGAAATTGCATCAGATGTTTAAACAGTACAACTTGATGTATTTATGAATTGAATTACAACTTTATCTCTGGAAGTTAAATTGTTTAAGATTATCTCTTCTTTTCCGCAAATGTATCGCGCCAGTGGGATGTGAATAGTGATAGGAACCCTCACGCCCCGTCCTAGATGGGTTTTCTGGGTCGGGGTGTGACAGATCGCATCGCAATAAATGCGGTGTCATCATCGTGTTATAGGCGAGGTGGCGTGATGATGTGATTTGAACTTGGGCGTCGAGTATTATTTAATGTCCGTATTGTTCTCATTGACTGACGCTTCTTTCCTCACATGGCCTTGTACGTGATGGTTCCATTAGCCTCATAGCCGGTTCGTCCACCTGTCGCGTCCGTACGGTGCTGCAGGTATTATGGTTGTAGCATGCTGGATGGGTGCCACGTGTTTAAATCAATGACTGTTGATCGTTTGAGATGATGGATCTATGCTAGCCGGTGTTTGAGTATTTTCCTCGGTAACACAATTGCCTCTATTTTTGTCCCGTGACGTGATTCGTAGTGACGCATGGGGCAAAAACATCTTTTAAGAGTTCAATAGAGGATTTGAATCCCTATGTTTGTGGGATTGTGTCATTGTAGCTATGAGGACCTGTTCCTCTAACTTGGCTCGACTGCGTAGGTCGAGGGGCGTTTTCCTGTTGGTTTGGTTCCGCGTCGGGTGCGATCGGACGATCGTATTGATGTTTTGAACCCTAAGGGAAATTTGGTAAAATTGCACCATGGCGGTCGGTGTTACACATGCGTTATGCGCACACTGCCTTGGATTGATGTATGTGATTGATTATAAACTTAGAGTTTCTTCTGATAGGAAAATCGGAGCTCGATGGAGTAGATCGAATTGGACGGCTGAGATCGTTTCAGATCTCTATAAATACCCCTATTTTCTCTCTATTCTCATTTCTCGCTCTTTTCCTTTCCTTCTCTCCCCTTTGGCTACCGTTTGGAGATCCGGCTGCAGTTTTTCGGCGTGGATTCGCGGCGATCGGAGTTGAGGTGTTGGTAGATCGCCTGTTCGTCTATACATGTAGGTGTTTGTACCAAATTCTGATGAAGTGATAACTATAGGATTGATTTATTGTGTTGCGTAGTGGTTTTGTTTGTTGGAACGTTTCCAAACCTCATATTCTAGTTCCTTGGCATGTTTAGAAGATTGCTACTGTATTGATTTCCGTATTCTTTCAGTTAAATCTCGTATTTTGTCGGTTTTTCGATCAGATCGGGCTAGATCTAATATTTCACGAGATGAGTTTGGATTTTATTGCATGAGTATATCCCCTACCCTCCAACCTACCTTCCCTCAAAGTTTGAGTGGATTCCATTATTGTTTGATAGATCAGATCCAACAAATTGAGTTTTATCGGTTTAGTTGACTTTTTGGCAGAAACAAGCCATATATGCTATTTTACCATTGAAACCTTGATTTCTTGGTACCAATAGATCCCTCACCTTCAATCTCACCTCCCTGCAAAATTTCATCAATTTCTGATGGATGTTGACAGATCAAATCTAAGAAATTGGATTTCTGACACTGTTTGTGAGATTGTTCACCTAGGCTCCACGGTCGACAGTCGGATCGACCGTCGCATGGACCATGAGCTTCAGATCCCCAAATCGCACCTTTAGGGTCGATCATTGGATCGGCCGTCATTGGTGACCCTTTTTACCCATGGTTCACGGTCGACCGTAATATCGACCGTCGCAATGACCGTGAGCCTCTGTTACCATTTTGGCTTCCCAGGGTCGATGTTCCGATCGACCGCCGGCCCCTTCACCTCTTCTCAAGGTCGAGCGTGAGATCGGCCGCCAGCCCTTGAATATTGATTTTTGTGGTTCTTTGATTGGATTTCTTTCATGATAGGTACTCATTCATGTTAGGTAGTATGCATGCTATTATCAGTGTATTTTTTCGAGGGATTCGACGGGTGTTTTGGATGTGATTTAAATCGTAGGTCTAGTTTGTGCAATGTTGGATCTTTATCATGTTAGCATGCTATATATGTATATATGTACAACTAAGAACCTATGTATGCTTATTATGTGTATCTAAGCCCTACGTGAGGCTCGTGGTTGAACCAAGGGAGTAATGCCCCTTGGGATGTGTAGATTGGTTGCCGGCGTTGCACCGATGATATTATAATCTAAGTACACTTCATGTTGAACTTTAAATTGTTGATTTTGACATATAGTGACACCTAGGCTAGATGCTTATATAGGTGCATGCACTGTATGCATTAGAGGTATTTCAGGTTAGGTGTGGGTGATGGGTTGATCCTTGATCCGAGGGCTCGGGTAGCTCGAATCTAGCTCTAGGACCGAGGATGGGTAGCGAGGTGTAGGGCGTGATTGTATTGAGTTGGAATCTTGTATTCTTGAGGTCGGTGTCTAGCTGGTTATAATTATTCTGATTGAGGTTTAGAGGTCATGTCGTTTCTCCAAGGCCAAGCGCTAAGGATGGTTATCGATGCGTTCTCGACGTGGGTCCCCAAGTATGGGAATCCTGCTTGGGTAAGGGTGATCCTACATGTTACTGTTCTGCTGCGTCTTGGTAATATATTTAAGAGAGAGGTTTCATGACATGAGCCCTTGGGACATCGATAGGGTTCTGGGATCCTTGGCATATCTTAGGCTCATACGGAGAAACAACACTGTTGTTGTTTTCCTCCCTTTCAATGTGACGTAGTGTAGAACTGTCACACCTTGACCAGAAAACCCATCCGGTCCGGGGCGTGAGGATCCTAAACTCTAAAAACAAACGGCGAGAGCCTCCCATGTAAATATCACTTTAAATCCTGGTGCAGAATTATAATATTCATAATTTATTTAAATTATCCTATCATCAAATCATAACAAAATTAATTGGTATAATACTCAATAACATTAAAATGATACAATAATGATTCAAGTACTCTAAGTACAGCAATCTCTGATCAATTTACATCAAATTGGAATACAAATACATTTCTCCTTCATATTACAATTTATATATTCAAAGCTGTACATCAATTGAATAAGATAAACTAATGATATCCTCGATCTCACGCACCACCAAGGGAGTCATGCCCCTTGGGATGTTTATATATTTGAGCGGGTCGCTGGTGTGCCACTTGTATTAGTTTGTTTAACTGTTTGTTATGCGTTCCCGACGTGGATCCCCAAGCATGGGAATCCTGCTTGGGTAAGGGTGATCCTGCATGTTACTGTTCCACTACCTCTTGGTAACATGTTTAAGAGAGAGGTTTCATGACAGGAGCCCTTGGGACATCGATAGGATTCTGGGACCCTTGTCATATCTTAGGCTTATGCGGAGAAATAACACTGTTGTTATTTTCCTCCCTTTGAATGTGACGTAGTGTAAAACTCTACTGAGCTTGTTGCTCATTCCTATCCGGGCTATGATTTGCAGGTGTAGGCACCAATTCGTCTTCTGTAGCACCAACTGGACAGGCTTTTGGCGGCGCGTCAACTTCCGTGGGCGTCTGAGGTCTCTGAGGGACATATCTTACCTTTTGGCAGTTTTATTGTAGATATCCTTCGAGGATTAGATTAAATGTATAATTTCCATCTTCGAGGATTTTTGATATAGTTATGCATTGGATATCGATATATAGAATCTTGTTCACTCTACTATTGAATCATGTTTCCGCAATGTTAGTTTTGGATTGAGACTGATAGTAAATTGTTCAAATTAACTGTAGAATTTGTAATGTATCATGCCGGATTGAAGTGAACAGGTGTAGGTCCCTCATGCCCCGGTCCGGATGGGTTTTCTGGGTCGAGATGTGACAGTATCTCTATCCCTTGCTTCCGAGTCTTCTCTAGTATCCCTAGATCTCTTGACTTTGTAACCTTAACCTCTCGGTTATGGCCATGTTTAACTCCAAGAGTCCGTCGTCTTCATCTTCGGGAGGTAAGGTGCTGACGTGCCTTTACTTCTCACACCCCTCTGCCAAGTTCTTCAAGAAGTTTTTAGAGGAAGAGGAGGATGCCACTTTGCTTCCCAGAGTCTTTTTCGAACAAGAAGACCTAATCGATCAGAAGCGGTATGGATTAGGTCCGGCCATAATGATCCCACCTTTGAGAACCGACGTTTTTTAAAAACAGGGGGCCTTTTATCCATCTACATCTGGATCCCCTTTAGTTTGTTTTCCTGAACTTCCCCACTACTTTGATCAATGGGTTCATAGAAGAATAAAAAAAAGGTGATGGTTGATCTAAGGGGGCAGCGTCAGGTTAAGGCAATGCAACTTGAAGACCTTATCCATCTCCCCTGTCAATCCGTCGATAGCTCGTTGATGTTGTCTATTCTTTGTTTTTGGAGCGTTGAGTACAACCGCTTCATGCTTTCATATGGGCCCCTCTCTATCTCCTTAGCTGATGTCTTCTTTTTGACCAACACCTCAGTCGCCGGTGAGAATTATTCTGGTTTCTTGAAGAAGAGGACCTATAGTGGCAGTTTGGTCCACTCGTCTGAACGTCTGGACGCTTGCAATGCTTACTCCCAGTATTGCAAGGATGAGAAGAAAGAATCGGGTCCAATGACCCGTCGAGAGTTGGTGGTATTTTTCAACTACTGGTTGAATAGGTTCATAACTTGCAACCACTTCACCAAGATGACGAAGTCATGGTTGCCACTGGCGGAGCACCTCACCGTGTTGAACAGGAAAGTCGCCTTTGCCCCCCTTCTTCTTGGTATGGCATACTGATGCTTGGGGGAAGTATACTGGCGCTGTTTCAAGAGAGGATACTCCGGTCCCATGTGGTTGGTGTAGTTATGGGCCCATGCCTACTTTCCGGACCAGTCAAGTTTGGAGCCGGAGGCAAGGAACTCCATTCAATGTATGGTTGCTCGCTGAAGCCAAGACTTCATGGAGCGATACCTCGCTTCTCTTGCTCAATCCCCCATTATCCCTTTTTCCATAGTTTTTGAAGAGGTCTCGACGCCTGGCCCACAACACAAGTTGATGGCGTAGGACGTTACCAGCTTCGGATATACATATAGGCTATGAGACGTCGGCATGAACTGGGACTTTTGGAAGATGGTGTGTGTCCCTCGGGATCTGGTCTTGTTAGATGCCGACCTGTATTTGGAGCTATACTTCCCGAGTTTGTTTGCCCGGCAGTTCGGGCTCACAGCTCCTACCGGTTCCATTTTTACGAACCTGCGGCTCATGTCTGACCAACGCAAGGCTTCGAGGGCTGATGTAGTCGAGGCTATGATGGAGGTCCACTTTCCCGAAGATATCGACCGACGGGTCCAGTGTTCCGAGACGTTCGTGTAATGGTGGGAATGTGAGGACCTATCCCTCTACCCCTGTGGCTCGTTGTGGACCGCAAGAGAAATTTGGTAAATTATGTCTTGCCGGTTTGTTTCACACCCGCGTGTGTACACACTGACCATGTTTGTGTTAATGTTTGATTAGAACGGTTAGGTGAACCCGGGATCAAAATATCCGGGCTTGGGCTTGTGTTTTAGCCCATGTCTAGCTTTTTGCACCTAAGGGATCGATCTTTCCTTGCTAGAAGATCGATCTTTTAATGCCAGAAAGTCAAGGCGCGATTGTCATGAAGGATTATAGGTCGGTTCGTTTGTCTATAAAATGGACGTAACTTTCTTCCTTGAATCCTTATGAAATCCGCCGTTCTTGAGCTCAGATCTGGTCGGATTTTGGAACGATTGAGGATGATCCAAGGCTTAGCAGCTGGGATTGAAGCAGCTCTTGCCTAGGTAGGGATTCCTACCTACTTTGTTTTCCGGTTTTTGAGAGTTTGAGTTGATTGTGATTTGTTTTGCTTAGATCTTGCTGCATGTTATTAGTTTGTAGTATGCTTACCGGTTTTGGACTCGTGGTCCTTCGTATACCAGATCCTAGGGTTTTGTGGGATGTGGTAGAGTTTTTCGACGGTATTTCTCGCCGGAGGTTCGCTGGAGAACCCAACAAGATCGATCTTTCTTGGAGAAGGATCTTTCTTGGAGAAGGATCGATCCTTCATTGTTGGTCATGCTGAGCCCGAGCATGATCGATCATCGGGTGAAGATGATCGATCTTTGTTCCAGGGTGGCATGGGATGCCTTCTGTCGCGAGGATGATCGATTTTCCTGGGAGGAAGGATCGATCTTCCTTGACGCGACAAGGAAGATGCCCTCTGTCGCGAGGATGATCGATCTTCCTGAGAGGAAGGATCGATCTTCTTTGGCTCGACAGGAAAGTGGGCTCTGTGTTACTTGGAAGATCGATCTTTTCGTAGAAAAAGATCGATCCTTTGGTGGCATAGAGGAGTTTTTCATTGGCTTTGCCCGAGGGGCTTGGTATGTACGGTTTTCTTACCGCTTTATATATTGTACATATCATTAAGCATGTTAGCCCCATATTAGGGGTAGTGCTGAACCAGGAGAATAATGACTCCTGGGATGTTTAGAATAAGTGGGCGAGTGGCCCTACTGCTTTCCATAGCCTTGCATGCCGGCGTGCGCCGAGGGCCTTTATCTATGTAGTTTCCCTTTTGTTGTTTGCGGGGCTGCTTCCCGATGCAGGTTGCTGGTGAACTTGCTAGCAGTTGGTGGTGTACCACTGCGGCAATTCCAGACCTTAAATAAATGTTCACCACCCCGGGCCGACCGTGTGCCGAGCCTAGACCTTGTTCATGTTATCATCACATATTGTTGCATGCTTAAATGTTTTATATGCGCATGTTCATAGCATGCATTCTTGTTGTGCATTAGTTGCATAAGGTTAGGGCATGGGCGATCTGTGGGTCACCTTCCCGAGGCTTGGAAGCTCGGATTTAGCCCTAGGACCGGGGTCGGGTAGTTTGGACCAGGTTTGAATTGTGGTGTACAGTCGTATTCGATGATAGGCCTAGATGACTTGTACACCTGTGGATTGATGATTATAGAGGTCGTGTCAGCCTCTAGTCAGGTTCTGAGGTGTAGGCGATGTCCAGTTGTGATGACTCTTGAGTAGAGGGTATGCCTACTCAGCGGTGCCTTTTCCCACCAGCAGTGTTGTTTTCCTGCTTGTGAGTCATCAACGTTGGTTTTCTGCTTACTGAGTGTGGCCCCTCGTGTGACCAGCTAGTCTGGAAGATCACGGCTATGGACCTCAGGGACACTCGGTGGGGTTATGGGACCCCTGTATACACCTAGGCTTTACTAGAGGGCGACACTGTTGCGTTTCCCTCTTCCTTCTGTGGTTCGTAGTGTAGTTTCCCTGCTGAGCTTAGTTGCTCACTCCTACCCGGGCTGTGTTTTGCAGGTGCAGGCGTTAGCTCCTCTTCGGTGGCCCCTACCGGGCAGTTGGTCGGTGGTGCGGCGGCGCCAGACGGAGTCTGAGAGGTGGTGATCCTTTAATGCTTTTGAACCTTTGGTTAGTTAGTCTCTTACGGGAGTATAAATGTTGTATTTGAATCTTCCCATTTTTGAGGATATGTATAGTAAACTTGGGTTTTGAAATCTGTGGTTTGAGGTTATGTAATTTATAGCTTTTAAATTGAGGGTGTTTTGATGAATTGTTAGGGAGACCAATAGGTCAGAGGGAACCCTCGCCAAATTTTTCTGTGTTTCGTTAGGTTTCGATTCGCGTCACCCGGCCCGGTTGGGCTTTCACGGGTCGGGGCGTGACAGGGAATCATTCCAGACTCGTCCCGAGGGGTTGATTCAAGGGATGAATTCTTGATTAGTGGCGTTGTATCCAAGCTTTAGTGCTCGAAGTAATTTCATTACCCATTCTTTGTTTCTGTTGATTCATGTTATTTGATCTGATTACCTCTGTGTTAGGGCATCGAACGGGTGGTCGTAATGAAGATGATGACAATAGCGGTGAAGGAGACTAGCGGTGATGAAGACAATGAGTCTCCTTCACCGAGGGAGAAAAAGGGATAAGCACCCAAGGGTAAGCTTGATGTTAGTTTCTTTTTCTTTTATCTTTTGATCCTTGGTTTCTGAGTTCTTTTGTCTCATTGTCCTCCTTTGAATTTAGCCCCGAAGCAAAAAAGAGATGATGATGATGGTGATGATGATGGTGATGATGATGATGATGGCGATGACGAACCACTCCGGATGTGGATGAGATAACGTACTAGGACTTCCTCACTTGGGGGTCGGCTTCAGGATCAAGTCCCTGCGGTTGAGTCAAGGTCCACTCCCCTGTCCATCCCTTCAGAAGATGTTGACCTACCCGTGGAGGCTCCGAGTGTCACACCCCTACTACTATTTACTTCTAATCTGGCACGATACATTACAAATTTCACAGTTAATTTGAACAAAATTACTCTAAGGGCAAAACTATAATATAATAATTTACTATTGCATAATACAAGATTCAAAAGTACAATTGTTCCTCAATTATGCAATAGGTACATCAAATTCCTCGAAAAGGGAAATTATACATTTAATACAATCCTCAAATTATAACAGTTCAACAAAAATCTGTAAAAGTATAATTGGGCCCTCTGATATCACTCAAATATGTCAGGTAGCGTCATTGTCCACCCTGTGTCAGGGACTGTCGGAGGTAGTCCACCCCTGAACAGCGGCCGTCGGAGGGGCATACTTTGGACAGATACCCTTCGGGTTATTGACGGGATTTATGGGGTTCTTGGCAGGCCTCAGCACTTGGCACGGAGTTAGTACGGTTGGAGTCGCCTTCCTTGTGTGTGTCGTAGAGTAGAACCCTACTTAGCTTTTTGCTCATTCCTACCTGAACCGCGGTATTTGTAGGTACATGTACCAGCGCTTCTCCTGTAGGCCCCGGTGTTCATCCTGCAGCAGCGTGTCACCAGCCGACCTTGTTTGAGGGCCAGGACGACTTTTGCTGTGCGTTAGCGGAGACTCCAGAAGATGTATTTTCTTTTTGATAATTGTAAATGTTGTAATTTTGTATAACTCTGATGTATTTAATATTTTATTATAGTTATTGTTAACTTTTCTTCCGCCCTTTATTTTATTGTAACTGTCTCCGCTGTTGGTTGTCAGTAGATGTAGGTTTCCCCCTCGTGTCCCAGTCCGGGTTGGGTTTTCTGGGCCGGGGCGCGACACCTCGGTACTTGACACAGAGTTAGTTCAGTTGCAGTTTCCCCTTCCTTGTGTGTGTCGTAAAGTAGAACCCTATTGAGCTTAGTGCTCACTCCTACCCGGGCGGCGTTTGTAGGTGCAGGTACCAGCTCTCCTTCGGTGGGCCCCAGTTGCTCGTCCTGCGGTGGCGCGACGACATCAGGGCATGTTTGAGGGCCAAGATGGCTTCTGCTGTGTCTTCCGAGAGACCTCTGTTGATGTAACCCCTTTTGAGTTTTTATACATCTTTTGTACATGAGGACTGGTTTATGTAAATCTTAATGTAACTCTGTTGTATGTATAGTTTTGTAATAATAGTAGTTAGATTTACTTCCGCTCTCTGTTTCTTTTGTAACTGTTTCCGCCAGTTGTTGTTAGTAGATGTAGGAACCCCCCCCTCGTGTTCCGGTCCGGATGGGTTTTTTGGGCTGAGGCGCGACACACTTGGTATGAGCAGATTGACTGCTTGGTCGACTGCTATGAGAGGCAGTCTCTTTTTCTGCAACCGGAGATAGAGATGGCTGAGGTTGTGGAGATGAAGATGATTGCGGCTGAGCTGGAGTCTTTTTCTTACTACTTATCTTTTTGGGTGATGCATCACACTCACCGTCATAACCTATTGATCATATTATTGATCGAAATGAAAAAATATGCCATATGATTAAAAAGAAAGTTCAAAGTTTACATTTTCTCTTTCTCTTTTCTGGTCGAGGGTTAGGGACTTCTTTCCTTCGTCCTTTCTTCTCCTTCGGGGGAGGTGAAGTTCTCAAAAACAAAAACTTTATCAAGGAAGAAAAGGCACTCTTTGACCATTGAGTCCTAGCTATCGACGATAGTCGTCTCAATATCATTGGTTGGTTCAAAAAATCTAAGCCTAAACCTCTTAATAAGGAGCAATTCTCTTTTGTCCACGTAAAGTACCCGATCGATGTTGGGAAAAATACATCGCCCTTGGGCGATGATGTTGAGACTGAAATATGGTGGTACTGGCCAGGCTTGCTTAAGGCCAAATTGACGAGCAACAAAATTGGGAGTATACACCTCTATTCCACATTTATTATTGGTTTTGCCCCAATTCATGTCAAAGTGAAGATCACGACCAATAAGAAAGCGGGCCCAGGCCAATATCTTTTCCTTGGAGTCCAGGTTTGAGGAAAGATCAAATAAGGGACTGATGGGCGATGGATGAGAATCATGATTGAAAGGGCGATAAGAAGAATAAATAAACAGGGTATAAAAATGATTAAAAACTTGTCGAAAAAACTTGGGAACTAACGATGAAGAAAGATATAAATGGCCTTGAGTTCTATCCGATGATGATGAAGGCGGCATATGAAGCTCAGGAAAGTAGGCTCTGAGCCACAGTTGGACGAGCCAAAGAGGGTCAAAACCTATAAAGTTACTACCCTCTTTCAATTGATCAAGGGCGAGATACATGCCTCTGTAAATGGCCGACAAAATGAAACAAGAAAAGGAAAGAACTTATTTTCCAGCGGCGAGTTCTTGGGCAAGTTGAATGTAGCCCTTGACAGGTTTCTTGGCATGGAGGCAAATGACGAATTTACAAAGCTAATAGTAAATGAACGCTAATCGTTCACGGGAGTTTGGAGGGCGATCGGTTTATGATGACTTGGCATACGTATTAATAAAGAGACAATAAATCTTATCGGCCTCAAAGATCGTTTCACGGCCAGGTAGTTCCATATTGGTCGATATAAGAGAGCCAAGAGGAGAGAAACAAGTTAAGAGAGATATGTCCAGCAGGGTAATGGTGAGTGTACCAAAAGGGAAAACAAAATTGTTGTACTTTGTCGATCAAAAGAGGAGCGACGAGATAAGTTAGGTTCTTGGTGAGGAATTCTAGTGCTTAAGTTCAAGAAGTCTAAGATGCCAGCATCAGAATTTTTTTTCTTAGACTCAGAATGGTTGATCATCCTATTATGTCATTCAATAAATTTATCATCAGTCAAAGGCCAAGAAGTGATGTGATTCTTTTAAAAAAAGGGAGGACAAATTAAGGTTTTGAAAAAGAGGCAAATCACTAGAAAGGGGGAATGAATGCAAAAAAGGCATAGCCTCAGGGCCAAGAAAAGGAATGCTTTCATGAACAAAGCAAGGACCCAATATAAATAACTTGGAGTTAAGGTCACCTTCCCAAACCAGATAGGCACTCCGTATCTCATCCGCCTTCATACTTTCATTGAACTCCCCAACGGCTGCATTCACCTCTTTCTATACTTCATCATCGACTTTGATCTCGCGACCCATGATGATGAATAGGAAGAAGGCACCGGAGTTAAGAAGAAGAAAACAAAGCGCCACCATAGTGGTAGGTGAAAAGAAATAAAACCCTAAAGACCAGAAGAAGACGACATGCAGGGAAAGTTCTTTCGCAGCCGAGGTAGGCGGTTTAAATAAAGGATGAATGACGTTTCGTCGTCACATTAAATGCAAGATCCAAAAAGATTTGGATAGGGAGAGGAAACGGCGCCAAGATACAACTTCCCAGACGTGTGATATGATTAGGTTTGAATAAATAAGCAAAACGGTCAAATCCCATCTGATGCGGTCATCTCGTCATTAATGGTATTCCTCGATTACCACATGGGGGCAAAATGTTAGCAAAAATAATGGCTGAGCAATTAATGATGGACACATAAGCAATGACGGATGACCGATGAGTACATGGCTTCATCGTCTAGATGCAAACCATCGGCCAAATGCCCGATCATATGTTGATAGGGATGGCAATCCTGGTCGTGACCCGCGAACCCGACCCGAACCGACCCGAAATAAACAGGTTCGGGTTTGGTATACCCGGCCGCACGATCTCCCTCTCCCTCCACTCCTCTCACCCTCTCCTCCTCCCTTGCCTCTTTGCTCCCCCCCCACCCCCCGCCGCCCGATCTCCCTCTCCCTCCACTCCTCTCATGGTCTCACCCTCTCCTCCACTCCTCTCACGGTCTCACCCTCTCCTCCTCCCTAGCCTCTCTGCTCCCCCCGTCGCCCGATCTCCCTTACCCTCCACTCCTCTCACGGTCTCACCCTCTCCTCCTCCCTAGCCTCTCTGCTTCCCCTCGCCGCCCGATCTCCCTCTCCCTCCACTCCTCTCATGGTCTCACCCTCTCCTCCACTCCTCTCACGGTCTCACCCTCTCCTCCTCCCTAGCCTCTCTGCTCCCCCCCGCCGCCCGATCTCCCTTACCCTCCACCGGTCCACCCTCTCCATGCCCGCGTAACCCCTTCTCCTCTCCAACTAGTAGCGGCGCGGCCCCCTGGTCCTCCACGGCCTCCGCCCCCCACTCCTTCCCGTCGCTGTCCTCGACCTCCCCGAGGTCACCTCAGTGTCGACCACGACCGCCACCGACCACGGCCGCCACCGACCACAACCGCCACCGACCATGAAGCCCCACTGCCATCCATGACTCAAATCCGGCTGCTTCCCGGCCAGATCTGTGACCCCCTCGCCGCTACGACTCAGATCTGCCTAGATCCGGCAAGATCCGGTTATTTCTCGGCCAGATCCGGTCGCGCGGCGCCGCCTCTCCCTCCTGGGTCGTGGCGGGTCAACCCGAACCCGATCCAACCCGTTTAATAAACGGGTTTATAAACCTGACCCGTTTATTAAACGGGTCGGGTTCGGGTTTGGTCTTTAATAAACGGGTCAGTGCACGACCCGACCTGAACCCGACCTGCGAACCCGAATTGCCACCCCTATATGTTGATGTGCAGAGACAAAGCATCGTTCATAGGCCATGAAGTCAAAGCATCGCCAAAGATAAGTGTGAAACAGATAAAGGAAGATGATCGACCAAAGGTCATGATGAGGCAATTCAGTCAAAGCTATCGGCCAGAAACAATTAAAACATGTGCCAGTTAGGATTATGAAGCACATGCAAGTATGACGTGGACAAGGAACGATAAGTAATCCAACATAATCATGACGTGTGCAATGAAGGATCATCGGCCACGTGCGATCACCAACCAAGAACTGAACGTGGAAGGAGCAGTTGTGGCGCAGTTACAGCACGATCTCCTACGTTTGCGCCATAACCACACAAGGCGGGGGCCATTATTAGTTCATTAGATATAAACAGTCTTCTTTTTACTATTGTAATCTCTCTGACACTCTTGTAGCCAGCTTTCAAGCATGAATTCTTACATTCCTTTTGTACTTGTAAGTTATTTCTATTAATGGAGATATGTCAGTTCTTTTACGGTTCTTCTTTACTGTTTTTTTAGATTAGTCTAGTTAATATGGTTTAATAATCTTAGTTTTTTTTTTCTCCAGTAGATTAACTTAGGATTACTGTAAGGTTAATCTAGATTTATTCTAGGTTTAATTGGTTTAGATTAAGTTAAACTAGTTTAATTTAAATAGTTCCATTTGTTTCCGATTGTAGGATTTATATGGAGATAATATTGATTTAATTAGTTTAAAGTACTTTTCTTTGTTTTCTTGGTTTAATTAAATGATTTCAGATTAAATTAGATTTTATCTAAGAGAAATCTAGATTTATCTTTAGTTTTCTTCATTGCTATCTACTTAAATATATTTTAATTGAGCCCTGATCACATTTTTCATTGAATTTGACACTTCTATTCGAACTGAGTGTTTGAAGGAGTTCAACTTTTATCACGTCCTTATTTTGATATTTTGACTATTTTGATAATATGCAATTATATACTTAAATACAATTAATCAATATATGCTATATTCAAATTTAAATGTGGTTGGAGACCACTGGTATATAGACACACACACACGATGATCTCTCATTGCCGCGCCGCTCGATTCACACGTCGCTACCGTATCAGTATCACCCCCTCCCTGATAAGTGATACTTACGTAAAATTAACGCTCCCAGAACCTCTTTCGAATCTTCTCTCTCCTCCCTCTCCCTCCCCCTCTCTCCCTCTCTCTCTCTTCTCAAAGTTCAAACCCAACCCCCGTGATCGGGAGCCCAGTGGCCAGGCATCGCCGCCGGCGCCATGCGAGCCCGGGACATGCACCCCTTGTGCTGCATCTCAATCGACTGCCCCGGGATCGGGGACCGGTCGCCGGAAACCCCTGACCATCCAGCGGCCTCCGTCTCCGCCACACCGCCAGAGACATCCGCGGCCGGATGCGGGGCGGACGCCGGCGTCGTCGCCGGGGTGCTGTGCAAGTGGACGAACTATGGCCGCGGCTGGCGTCCCCGTTGGTTCTTCCTCCGCCACGGAGTCCTCTCCTACACCAAGATCCATCCCCGGCACCACCTCCCACCTGATTCCTCTGGCGCCCGCCTCATCGGCGCCGCGGCCTCCAACCTCGCCGCTGCAACCGCCGCCTCCGGCGGCCGGAAATCTGCCAGCGTCATCTACCTCAAGGTCAGTGATTTTGAACGACTATATAGACAAGGAAAAATCAAGAAGCATTTTTTCTTTAATCTGCATAGGAATCTAAGTTTTGGATCAAGATCAGATCTGGTGGCGGGTGACTGGATGTTGCTAAATTTGGAGACGGTTTAGATCCACAGGGACAGGTGGGTTTTCCTATATTTAGGTCCTGCTATCTCTGCGATCGGTTCTGCGAACTGCGAGCAAGCATGGATATCTGAGCGCAGGGAGGAGCCTTAGACGCCCCGTCGGTCTTTTCCTCTACCCTTTTCATATCCATTTGGGCAATGAGCAGATAGATTTCATCACAGTTTTGTTTACTTTTATCATTCGCCACTCTGGTGATCGCTGATAGGATAAGACTGGTGGTGGGTCACCATTCCATCAACGTAGGAGATCTCTACGCTTATTGGGGTTTTGAGGGGCGTTTTGGGAAAGGGGACGAGGAGAGTGGCACGAACAGGAACAGGGGAAAGGGGGACCCTTTTGACTCCGTAACTCGGATTGGAGTTGTGGTGCTTTCTTTTGTTTCGTGGGCTTCCTGAGACACGGGTGTCGGCTACGTGCTTGTGGTTCCGCTTGGGTGTACCATCTCCCCTGCGACCATACCCAAGAATTCCTTCACAAATCAAATCTAAATCTTTTGTGATAACTGGATTCCGGTTCTCTGGCGATTTTCAGATCTGCGAAGTGAAAAAAGGTGGGGGAGAAAGCGGTACCTATTGGTTCTTTAAATTCTTTAAATGTTGGTTTTGGCAAACTTGAATGGTGGTTTGGGTTCGGCTAATTGTCCTTTGAAGTTGGGGATTTTTTTGGATAAATAATTGCTAGGATTGGCTTGTGGTTTAAAATCAGTTTAATTGATTGATGTGCTCTACGTCTTGGATATTTGTTCTTTTATTTAACTTGGTTAAATTTTGTATTTTTCGCTGATATGTTCGACCAAGTCTCTTCCACAGTGAATATTATGGAGATTTATGCTTTTTTATGTGACAACTTTAAAGATAAGATGAGACTTTTAAACTCTTATTCCATGGAGTTGGAACTTGGAGGAGTCGTATATGCAGTGTTCAAAACTGTGGGCTTACGACCTAATAAGAATTTGGATGAATTAGGTATAGGGTCGTAGAATTGTAGTTTTGTTGGGTAACTTCGACTTGGTTGCTAGGTGCAAACTTGGTAGAGGCTGGCTTTGTTACATTGAAATCATTGTCCTTTACCGAGGTTTAACCAATGTGATGGTTGCTTCCTCCCGCTGCTAAAGGGAAACGACAATTAGATAGTGTTTGTGTCACATACGTAGTAATATAATTGATTTTAAGTTATAACGGTGGCTTCCACTTGCTAATTGAACCAAAAAAGAAGCAAAGATGCTGGATGTTGTGATATTAAATATAACCACTCTAGGTCTTGCTACACGTTTTCTACCATTATGCCGTTACAGATGCAAATTTTAGACAATGGCGTTTTAAATGACATGACACGGTCGAATGGATCACCAATTTCTGGCCTTGGGAGAGATGGACTGCCATCATGTATCATTTTAGAAAGATTTTGTGTAATTCCCCCCAACTTATGATTCAAGTCTAAGTAGCGGCTAGTAACTTACTAAATTTATTAGGTGGTTTACAAGCTTTCGATGACAAGGCTGCAACTGAGCTATGACTTAGAATATTGGAATGGGAAAATATCACTAAACCTGATTTGGAAAGCGAGTGGTCGATTTTTTCTGACATGTCCTTCATGCTAATTGCTGCAAGAAATCAGCCAAGCACATGTGAGACAGTTTATGCCATTTCAAATAAATGGTGCGAGCAAGTGCTAGCTTATCTGCTGATAAGACTCTTTCCCTGGGAACTTTTTAACTCAAGATTGGGAAGTCTTTCTTGGTCATTTACGATCTGCATTATTATCATCAACATCTTCCTTTTTCATATATCTAGCTTTACTTGCCTGCTTATTGCTGAAAATAATATGCTTTCCCTCTCTGCTTTGTTATTTGTTTGCTTTTTTTTTCTTTAAGGCTAATGGTTTTTTTTTTTCTTCCTAGATCTCATCATTTCGTGAAAGTAGGTCTGATGATAGGCGGTTCTATATTTTCTCTCCTACCAAAACACTTCATTTGAGAACTGATTCGAAGCAAGAGCGTGTAGCGTGGATTGAGGCTTTGGTTTTAACCAAAAGTCTATTTTCCTTGGATGGAAAGATAAGATTGAACCACAATGAATTGCCCTTTTCAACGGAAAAACTTAGAGAACGAATGCGCTTGGAGGGACTTGGCAAGTCACTTATTGATGACTGCGAGCAGATTATGCTGGCAGAATTTTCAGACTTTCACAAACAATTGAAGCTTCAATATGAAGATCAATTAACCTTGATTAGTTCGATTAGTGGATGTCAACGGCCATTAGAGGTATCAATTTACCTGATCAAAGGCATTTTGATGGCTATTTTTTTAGTTAGCATTTCATATATTTTCTTGCTCTATGATGAATGCTAACACAGTTGGATGTTATAACTGAATAGTTATGGCATCTTTTTATGACCACTCGATGTAACATGATGAGTGCAGGATGTTAATGTGGAAGAAGAAACCACAACAATCCATGATGGGCAAATGCAGTTAATGACACATTTCTCTAGCTCTGGACATGGAAAATACAGTGGTATATATGATTTTCACACAATTTGTAACATTTTTCATTCATATTAGCTAATCCCAGCACACTTTTTTTATAAATATTTTCTTTTTTGTATGTATTTTTGGAGGCTGTGTATTGATCTTTAATGAGGATAGTTGATATGGTAGTAAATGTCATGGTGAGAATTTCTTCACCAAACTGTCACCTCATGGATGCAAATGTAATAAATGGCTTTGTCTTTCCTGTCAGTGTTCCTGGGTTAGAGAATATGATTCACATGCTGGGGGATAGCGAATAAGTGGCATCTTTTTCTCTTTTTTTTTCTGGCTGCATGAATGACATAGCCCTTGAGCCTTCAATCATGTTGTTTCAACTTTTGCATGTATGAGGATTTTTCTTCCTTTTCAGAAGTGACATTTTAGTTATCCTAGAATTTTCTACTTCGATGGTTATTATTCTTTCCAAATTGCACTAGGCAAAGAATTGCATGGTGATCTTTAAACATATGTGGAATTGTTTCTATCTATTTTAACGGTTTCTTATTCTGATCAGAGTACAGTACGACAGAATCTTCCGATGATATTGAGAAGCAAGACCTCAATGAACTCTCTGATGAAGATGAACCTAGCTTTTTTGATACAAAGGAGGTTTTTGGTGATTGTTCTGTTTACTCTTCCTCTATGACAACAGCCTCTAAATATCCCGATAGAAGTTGGCAAACTGAGAATTGCTTAGGTCATGCTGGGATAATGTCTGTTGATACAGAATATTATGATCATCACTTGTTTTCGCAAATTGAAAGGCGTAAGAAATTGCCTGATCCGGTTGAGAAGGAGAAATCTGTTAGCCTTTGGTCAATAATCAAGACCAACATTGGAAAGGATCTCACACGTGTATGTCTGCCTGTCTACTTCAATGAACCATTGTCATCCCTACAGAAGTGTTGTGAGGAGCTGGAATACTCTTATCTCTTGGATCGAGCGTATGAGTTCGGAAAAGCGGTGAGAACAATACTTGTTTTTTTTTCATTTCTTGTTTCTTCGATTCTTATTCAGAAATTGTGTGATTTGAGGCCATTCAGAATATCTTTTCTTTTGCTCTTCCAATCAATGGATTAGCTAAATATTTATTTAAATTGTTTTCTTAACTAGTTGCACTGAACTACATTTTTTTTGCATGATATACCTCTGTTTTTAGAAAGATAGTTCGAGAGAACCTGTAGAATGTTGAAATGAGGTATTCCTAGTGCAACTGTGTGAGATAAGTTAGAGGGTAGGCCCACTTTCCTCTTTGTGATACCCAAGGATGTGCCGAGCCGGTCCCAGGCCGGCACAGAACTTGCTGCTGGCACGGTCCGACACTGACCTTTAGATGTTTGGCACACCACATTTATTGTTTGGCACAGAGTTTTGACTATATATTTGATGTTATAAATTGCTTTGGAGATCTTTTGGGATCTTTGGGCACTTAAAATGAAAATAATAGATATAGAGGTCGATAATGAACTATTTATTATATCATTTATTACATTATTGCAACATTCATCAACATACTATGACTTGTGCATTCTCATTCTCTCTATCAACTATATTGATCCTCCGCGTTTAAAGGTCGATGAAGTGTGGCCCCTCTAATAGATTGCATAAATGATAAAAACTGTGGGAATGTGGAATGTGATGAATGCTACTCATCAAATTCTCTGATGAGGCCCATGAAACGGATAGGCTGGTCCTCGAAAGTTACCTCATCGAGCATGTTGTACCCAAAAGCTACACGCGGAGGAGGATTTGATGAAGACTCTCCACAGCTACTATATTGGTGTGGCTCTGATTGCTCAGAAAAGTATGGTCGTTGGCTCTGAGAATCCGATGAACCATAGTGAGGATAGCCATAAAAACTATAGCCCTAGGGATCGACGCTATGACGCGCAGGAATTGACATAGGGTACTGGTAATCTCCAAAGATATGTGATGAAGAATAGCTATTAGAAGTGTATCTCTCCTCAGAGTGGAAGGGGTGCTGATAGGACGGAAGAGTGGATGATGAACTGGCATCATCGAGGCTCTGTCTCATGTCAGGATAATCATACTGAGCATCTCGTTGTTGGCCGCTTTTACGTCTCCCATACACCAAGTGTGAATCTCTCACTCCATGGTGTTCGTCTTGTGTAGCATGTGTGAACCCCTGCTGCTCTGTGAAAATGAAGCCACCACCGGCCCTTCTCTGAGACTGTGGTAGGCATGCACGTGTCATCTCCACCATCACTATCGGTGTTGTCGTCGTCCTTCAACTGATGCGTGCTAGCTGAAGTGGTGACCTCCCTGTCATTGGTATTCCATGCACCTATGTCTTGTTTGGATGACTGGATTTGCTGGGATTTTTCACCTCCATGTGCCCCTCTCCCATGCATAAGACGATCAAACTCTGCATCAGAGTCGGTATCAGCTTGGGTCCCTGCTCGAGCAGAAGATGCATGAACCCTAGAAGGATTAGGAGCCCCTTGTTGCTCTGATGGAGATGTGACATTCCGTGTCGTCCAAGCATCAACATCCATGTCCTGCAACCCCGCCTCCTTGATGATGTACCTATATGGTCGAGGTGAATCGCCTGGCTCGCCTAAGACGGGATCCCCCGTGTTTTTTGTAGCTCGCACCCAATCAACTATAGGATCATCTTCTTCCCTGAAGACAGCGATGTCAATCACATCAGGATCCCCCATGTCTTTCGTTGTGTCCTCGGTGATGTACCTCAGTCAGAGTCTCATATTGTAATGTACATATACTAGCTTCTTCAACCGAGTGTATGACAATATGTTCCACACTTTTGAATGAATTAGTGCGAATGTGGACCAGTTGCGTTCACACCCACTAGATGGTACAGTCTGTGATAGGACGCGAATCGCAATCCTCCTCAAATTTGGTGTTGACTCTCCGTATTGGATGCACCATTCAACTGTAATACAATATATTCCATTAGAACCTTACTTTGGAGTTATATGTGTACGATATTAAATCATAAGTTACAAAATCACCACTCACTGGGATCAGTAGAATATATCTCATTTACAGCCGAGGCCTCTCCGAAAGATCCAATCCCATCTCTGAACATCATTCACTGATATCCATTTTTGCATATTTCACGGTAAGTCTTCAAGCATTATTTCGATAATTCTTGAAGAGAAGTTGTAATGTACAAAAAAAAGAATACCTCATTTATAGCTAAATTGCATGCCGTTGCATCTTGCTCTAACCTTATAACGCAGTTCCACAAAGCTCGCAAATGGTGATCCTTGGTGGCAAGATTGTAGTGGTACTGGTATGTTGGATTTAAATAATATCTTGCGAGATGCAAATCGCGGCCCATTTGTTCCTTCTAGTGGCGCTCAATAATGTTGATGATACTCTTGCAAGCCGTTAGAGCAGCTCTCCGTATCTCCGCTCTCGCTTGTTCGATCCTTCCATATAGGTAACCCATCTGAGCTTTCCTCTCAACATCAGCCAAACGAAGAACAACGTAAAGAGGTTCTATGGCCTGGACTGTTTCAATCATCGCCTCTCAAAATCTGTTCGACAATATTGTCTTGTATGTCTCCTTTCCATTCATGGAGTTAGGATATCCATCAAAGTTACTCCACTCCTCGGATGCAAACATAGTTTTTAGTCTAGCCATCTTCTACTGCATAGATTTCAATGCAATGAAATGTGTGCCAAATCTTGTAGCACTATGATGGATGAGCTCTCTCTCGGTGTATTTTTGCATCATGACATGCACAAGAAGATGGTTGTATATGAACCAAGAGATTTGCTGGGCTTGTGTCACTGTCTTCCTTATGTTCTTCAGCTGGCCTATGTCGTGCAACATCATATTAATACAATGTGCGGCACAAGGGGTCCAATATAAATGCCCCCTCCTCTCTATGAGCATCTCTCCAGCTTTCTTGAAATTTGCGTCATTATCGATGACAATCTACATCATACATACAATCAAACATTATTAATTTCCTAACTCCTACGTAATAAAATTTAGCATTGGATAAGTATGTGATTTTGAGTCTACCTGCACGACATATCCCTCCCCTATATAGTTTACAACCTGTTCCATGAGATGACAAATGTTGAGATGACAAATGTAGTTTGCATCATGGAATTCGCCGGAGGCATTGATAGACTTGTGGAACATCACCTTTTTATTGCAGTAGACGAGAAAATTGATTATGGATATTCTTGTCGGTCCTGTCCAGCTGTCGCACATCAATGTAATTTCATATTTGTCCCACTGTTTCTTGAAGCCATTGATATATTCCCGTGTTTTGGCGACCTCCTCATCTAGATACTTGTCGGTTATTTCTTTATGTGTGGGAGGCTCAATCCCAGGCCCATGCTTTTGTATAGTGCTTATCATGGACCGAAAGAATCTGTTAGCTGCAAAAAAGGAGGAATATAAGAGAAATGAAACCACCGGGCTATGTTGTGACCGATTTCCCTCTTCTTGTCCCCCTTCCAATCGTTGATTCGTCGCTGCATAGAGTCCTGACTCAGGTATGCATTAGGATCCATATCCCTAATATCGACTGGTCTGTTGTTCCCTCCACCTCTCCTATTGAACCAAACCTACCGAGGATCGACGAGCCTTTGCTTTGTTTTCGAGGAGGCGAATGACCTGAGCCAGAGGCGCCATGGGCTCCAGAACTGGTCTCATATGTTGAAGATTTGAAATGTGCTATGTGTCACTGGAACTCCTCCGCCTCCCACTGTTCCTGGAGGGATGCCTTGATGCCAGCGCTCAACTGTGGATCATCCTCATACGGATCCCAAACGGGGTATTTAGCCGTTTGTCTATCTATGTCAGCCTTCATGTTCTTCATAGCTTTTTTCGCCTCCTTTACGCTATCAAGTTGGGCTCTCAAGCTTTCGCCGACCTCTTGGGGCAATTTTGAACATTTTGCCATATTTGAGTCATTACCGGCTATATGGGTCTTCAACCGACTTATACCACCTCCTTTGCCTATCATGCCACAATATTTACATGCCTATCCAAATCTTGTTCCGGGAAGAGGATCCCCATACCACCATATAATATCCTCTTCACGTGGTTTCGAATCCATTTAACTGAAATAATATAATATATTAATACTCTAACTTAATACTCTAACTTAGTGTAGATGGTGGATGGTTTATATTATAACAAGGATCATTAAAATATAAATAAATTAACAAGGATCATTAAAATATAAATACATGAAGTAATTAACAATGATCATTGTTATAAACTTATCATTAACAATAACATATAAATAAACTAATAAATTCACCTACCTGTCTTTATAAGTGCCCATGGTGGATGGGTTTAAGTCCCAAACCCTCGCGGCCTCGCCCCTTCTCGCTCGACGCCGGGTGGTCCAAGTCCTTCAGGACGTCTTGATGCCACGGTGGAGAGGAGATTGCGGTGGAGATCGCAGTGGAGAGGAGGAGATCGCAGCGGTGGAGGCGTTGTGGAGAGGAGATCGCGATGGAGGCGCGGTGGAGGAGATCGCGGTGGAGGCGCGGTGGAGAGGAGGAGATCACGGTGGATTGGGAGATGGTAGCGGTCTAGGTAAGTCTCCTTCTTCCTTAGTTCCTCCTCTCTCCTCTCCACTCCTCTCCTCTATGTTTTACCCTTTTCCCCTTTACTCTCTTCTTCTTTACATCGATGCTTTCCCCTATCTCTGCTTCCCCCTCTCCTTTACCTATCTTCTCCCTCTTATAATCCAACCTCAATTATTGAGGCGGTAGCTGCCAAACATCTTGCCGATTGGCACCACCTTGTTGCCGACCGGCAATAGCGAGTATCGACCGCACCTGATGGTGCCGGTCGATAAATGTGCAAAGGTGGTGGTGCCAGAGCCGGGGGCAAAGCCGGTGCCGCTGGCCCACTGGCTCGATACTTGTCGGCCGGCACCAAAGGTGCTAGTCGGCTCGGGAATCGTTGGTGATACCTTTGAGTTGAAAAAATGATACTTTTGCTCAAAATGCATTTCTAAACTCTTCTGGTAGAGTTTCAATAGTTCCCCAACACTTTCAAGAGTCATCTTTCGATGTGATTCTTTGAAACCAAGTCTTAGGTAATAGCAGAGTGTAGGACAACCTCAGTTTGAAAAGCTGGCTAACATAAAGCTATGACATTTTGTATGTAAGGTGCAAGGTCGATGTTGTGGATGGAACTGGGAAGATAAATATTGGTATTTTGATTATATTCAGACAAGTATCTTGTCTTGATGAGCTAGGGAAATGCTGAAAATCACATGGTACCACCTGTTTACGCCTGACTAGAAGAAAGCTCACTATAATATGATTATGTACATAATGGTCCTTCATATCTTTCTTATCAATAAAAACTTATTGTCTTGAGGAGCTGGAGAATGCGGACTCAGATAAGAAGGTTCCTTGTGGGAATGACTGAGTAGACGAAAGCACACAATAGCCACATAGTAGACAACTGTAATATTTGCTTTCACAAGATGTATTTACCTTCTGAGAGAAAGGAGAATGATCTGAAACTTTTGTAATCTTCACATGCAAATTTTCCTGCATAAGCTTTGTTGTTTTGAATATAAGGTGTTATAGGTAGGAGTGTAGCATATAGTGGATATGCATATGCTGGTCTCTGCCATTTTGCTTACACTTAACTTATATGCACTTGTATTTAGGGGAACAGTCTCATGAGACTTCTGAATGTAGCTGCTTTTGCTGTTTCCGGATATGCTTCTTCTGATGGTCGTCTCTGTAAACCTTTCAATCCATTGTTGGGTGAAACTTTTGAGGCTGACTTTCCTGAAAGAGGATTCCGTTTCTTCTCCGAGAAGGTTGGTGTCTGGACACTGTTTTCCAAACCATGATGTGCTATTTCATGGTCGAATATTTATGATTTTGTTCTATGATTAGATATTATATATTAGAAGTTGCTACTCTAGTGTCTTGATGTCCACAACGTTAATATTAGATATAGAAATTGCTACTCTAGTGTCATGATGTTCTATCATTATTTCATTGTTGGACGAGGATGAGAAAGAATAATACAAAGGCATGGTACTTCCAGAAAGTATCTCATAACTTCTGTTCTTGGTATATATAGCAATTTGAGCTTTTCGTGGACACATAAAGCATAAGCTGTATCTAAATTGGGTATAATCATGTCATCTACCTTGCCAATAGAATGCCAGCAAACTTTGATGTTACTTATTTGCGTAGGCTTTTAGTAATACACCTGTCTGCTTGCCTTGTATGTTTACTCCAGCACTTGTTCCTATCTTTGTGATGTGGATCCCAGATCTTTGCAGCTTTGTGTTTTAATGGTACTTCATGGACCAATCAGGCAATGAAGAGAGTATTGCTTTGAAGCACTGTATCTAGATTTTTAAAGAGAGTTTGTTACCCAGATTGGTAACAGGAATTTAGCAGCCCAAGATGCCACATCTAGATGTATTTGTTAGACTAACAAGCCTCTATTAGGCTTTTTAAAAGCCCATCTTTAAGGATTCTGGAATCAGCCTAGAATGTTATGAATGATGTTAGAATTAGACCCCTTTGTTAGAGGATGGTTAATGAACTTGTTGAAAATGGTAGCCGGCAACTTAATTTCTTGGGACTTTAACTCCTTGGTATAGCTCTAGACCACAAATGAATCCAATTTTTGCTTGTTGGTGCTTATCAAAACATCTGTTGCTGTCCCTATTTGAGCTTTTTTTTGGCTAATTTCTTTGGTTTTTTTGACGTAAGATAGGATCCTCACAAATTTTGAACACGAAATCGGAGTGGGAAACACCCTTTATCGAGATTCATTGCAAGTGTCTATTGAAATATGAGATTTGGCAAACTGGAAAAATTTCGGTTCTTGCTTAGAATTGTTTTTGTATTGAATTTTTGTTTGAAAGCTCGAATTTGCAGTTCCTGAATTCTTTAGCTGGTATTTAATACTATATAAGCTAGGGTTGGGGATTGTACTGTGAGTCTGAAGGTAGGAAAGTGGTTTATTTGAGTTTACTTTGAGTCAAAAATGTGTAGAGGAGAATCTATAGCTTGCTTTGCTCAGAACTAGTGAGGTCCTAAACATCATGACTGTCTTTGACTTATAGGAGCTTTATTCTTTTGCAATTTATCAAGGTCTCAACCCTGTTAAGCCTCCATGCTTTTTGCCTTAGTGGGACTATTGTCAATGGAGTTTGTATATGGTTATAAGTTGAATTATCTTGTTCCATGGACCGTTAAGATCAGTTTTTAGACTTGTTTGTGTGTCATATGCTTTTGGCTTGTTTTTGGTTCACATTTATCTACATTTAATATCCTTGGCTGCTTTTTAGGAACGTGTAGAAAAGAGTCCAACTCTAGTCTACATGTCTGTAGTAATTTATCTCTTTTAATTAGATTGTCTCTTTTTGAGTTATGGGCTTGTGCATGTGTAGGTTAGCCATCACCCAATGCTTATTGCCTGCCATTCTGAAGGTAAAGGTTGGAAATTCTGGGGTGATACCAATCTCCAGAGCAAATTTTGGGGGCAATCTATTCAACTGGAGCCCGTTGGCATTTTGACCCTGGAATTTGATGATGGTGAAATATTTCAGTGGAATAAGGTACTATGTTGTCCTAAGAGTTTGTAGGATAATCCACTCTCGCCATTTTGCAAACTGTTTTTACCCTTCGACTTGTCTCTGTTTGTCCCAAGCTGACCAACCCATTTTTTCCAATCACAGGTCACGACGACTATTTATAATCTTGTCCTTGGCAAAGTATCTTGTGGTCATCATGGTATAATGAACATAAAGGGTAATCGCGAATATTCCTGTAAACTCAAGTTTAAGGAGCAGTCTCTACTTGAACGCAATCCTCGTCAGGTATTATTTGCTTACTGCCCCCATCTTATAAACTTCTTTGAAGATGATCTCTATAGAAAAGCTGTCATCCAGGTGCAAGGCTTTGTTGAAGATGTCATGGGATCTAAAGTTGCCATGTTAATGGGAAAATGGGATGACAGTATGTACTATGCAAAAGAAGATGATATATTCCAGAGCAAAGACTGTCATTCCACACAAAAGGCCTCGTTGTTATGGAAGAGGAGTAAGGCTCTTAGTCTTACTCGGTACAACTTATCATCATTTGCTATTACTCTCAATGAGCTAACGTCAGAACTTCAGGTAAAGATGGCATAAATCTAGCTTGTTAGTTGCTACATTTTTACTCTTATTCATTTCCATCTTCTGTTCTAGTCCTGATCCCAAGTGTTTGACCGGATTAAGGAGAAGCTTCCACCTACGGATTCAAGACTTCGACCAGATCAGCGGTACCTCGAAAATGGAGAATATGAGAAAGCAAATGCAGAAAAACAACGGCTGGAGAAACGACAACGCATGGTTCTCTTTCTCTCTCTGTCTCTGTCTCTCTCTCTCCATAACCATGTGCCAGTATGGAATTTGGTTTTATTGATCATGTATTCACAAGGTCATCTATTTCTGCAGTCAAGGAAACTGCAAGAGACATGGAAGCCAAGATGGTTCCACAGGGAGAGTGAGAATGGAACATACCAATATGTAGGTGGATACTGGGAAGCAAGAGAACAGCAGAAATGGGATGGGTGTCTGGATATTTTTGGCGAATTTTCTGAGGATGCCCCACAGTTGTAAAGCTTCAATAATAGGTGAGCAATTTTCTGACTAATGCATAGAAACTTTTTAGTTTTATCTGTTCATTCAGGGTAATTGACTCAAATTATGAACTGCACATTGATCACCCTGGAGCAACTAGATTGCAGTACAAGTGTGATCATATGATCTTAGTCAAATATTCTTTTATTATTTTGACTAGTTATTCACTTGTAGCTTTACACCCATCGTAGTAGGAAGAAACTGTTTTGAGTTCAAAACCGTTGTGGTAGAATGAGTACTAGAGCTTCTAATGTTACATACATCATCAATATAAGATGTCAATTTCTTGGTAATCAACTTTTTTTTTTCTTTCTTCTTTGCAGTATGTTTCATTCTTTTTATGTGACACTAATTGAGCTTCATGAACAGCCCAATGGTGAAAATGGGACAATCTCCAAATTTAAAGATAATAGAAACCATCTCTGTGCTAGGGACAATCTCAAAAGATTACAGCCCAATGGTGAAAATGGTGGATCAATTTTCTCCTAGACAAAAAACCTGATCGGGTTGGTCTACGATCGAAGCTAATCATGGTCCAATTCTTGCCAGATTTCTGCAGCAATACTCGAAGGTGAAAGAAAAAAACTCAAAAGCAGGTTGCCTGTTACTTCGATTATCTTCATTGATGCTGTGATAAGCTTTATTCCTTGTAGAAAGAAAGACCTTTGTTCCCAGCTTCTTCTTTCTTTCTTTTTTTTTTTTTTTTTTCAATTGTTGGATGAAGCCATTTTGTGCCGATTATAAGAGCATTATTTTGTCGAAAATTAGTTCACAATGGTTCTTATGAACCTATCCTTCCTTATATGCGAAAGAATTCTGAAATGTGGAGCATTCAAGACTGGTCTCCTGGTATTGGTGTTGGGTACTACTCTTCAGCTATATCTTCTTCCTTTTTCTTCCCCCCTTTCTTAACCCGTGGAAAGCTTTTCGTACTCGCTATAAATGCCAATTATAAATGCCATATGAATGCCAATTATAAATGCCAATTATAAATGCCGTATGAATGCCAGAGATGAGTGATAAAGATACAATCGGCTAAATGCTGGTGTAAATGCAACCTAATCGCTTGACTATGTCAGTCGACTTAACTGGCACTTTTCCCTGAACATTTAAGTAACTCTTGTCCCATTAATTACAGCCTTAATGTTTACTTGCATATACTCTCCAACAAATTCGTATAATTAGGCACAACTTTTACAAACATGGTTATTACCCGGTGCATAATTTGGGAAAGAGATTGCTCCGATGGTAATTTGGGACCAGTTTACAGAGGCCAATACTTATATAGCAGAAAAATGGATAAGCGAAATAAATCTCCTCTACTTTAAGCGTAGTACTTTTATGAAATTATCGATATAAATTTTCGAAGGAGCTTGCATGTAGGCAGCCACTTAAGTCATTACGTTTGAAGAGGTCCTAAATATAATTAGACCAATTCATAGGAACGTATATACAAATAGCGTCATTTATTTGATTTTTCCTTGAAATAGACCGGCTAATCCAGTCATATATGGAATTCACCGGGATGTAATGGATCGATTTAAAACTAAAAATAAATAAAAATATATATATTAGATGAGACTCGTGTCATCTGGTGTGTCATCTGGCACGGTAGTCACCCACCCCACCCCTGTCTCATTTTTTTGATGATTCAGCTGTCACGTGTTCTCCTCTTTTTTTTTAATGACTTAACTATGAAAATACACCAGTCATCAAACCTAATCTCATATAATAGATACTTACAAAAAAAACAAAAATAAAAATAAGCGTGCGAAAACATCTGACTGAGAGAGATGTAAAATATTAAAGGAGCGACAAAAAGGGACAAGAAAAGGAGAAAATAGAAACTAAGATAAAAAGTCTTCTGTCTCTATCTCATCTCTCTCTCTCTCTCCCTCCCCCTCTACTTGTTATATCCTCGCACCCCTCGCTCCTCGATCCCGTCGATCTACGAGGTCACACCGATAGAGACGAGCGGAGAGCTCGTTCTCGGTCGAAACCTGCGACCATGAGCGGCGATCTTCTCAGCATCCACCCCACGGAGCTCAAGTTCCCATGTAAGTCATCTTCCTCTGGGTTTCCCTTCTTCTTGATCTCCATTTGATTCGATGCGGTCCATTGATTTAAAAGCTGGATCTTTTGGGCGAAATCATGCCAGCACATTTGGAGATATCTTTCCTTTATTTGGGATTATGTTGAGCTAGTGGATTGGCAAATAGGTTCCTGTTGCGATTAAGGATTTTCTTGTTTTTTTGCTGATTTGTTTAGTTAGTATTTTCTTTTGGTGGCATTTTGTTCGTTTGATGATATGCTTGTGTTCTGATCTCGTTGTATGCTATTGAAAAGTTGAATTGAAGAAACAAAGCTCATGCTCGATGCAACTGACCAACAAGACCGATCAGTATGTAGTCTTCAAGGTGATTCATTTCTTTCTTCGATGGCTCTTTTCATCCTAATTGTTCTTTATAGTACAATATACATGTTTTTTTGGGTGTAGATGTTCGTTGATGTAATGTTGTTTGAGCATCCATTACTCCTTTAAATTCATAGGTAAAAACAACCAACCCGAAGAAGTATTGCGTGCGTCCGAACACAGGAATTGTACTGCCTGGGACAGCATGCGATGTCACAGGTGAACTCTTCTCTTAGTTTGTAGCCTTGTCACAGGTGAACTCTTCTCTTAGTTTGTAGCCTAAAACATCTGGTTAAGTGAGACCATAGTTTTTAAAGGTTCTAATCTCTAGCTTTTAAGCTTCGCACCTCTTTTTATTTTGGTGGTAGTTACAATGCAAGCTCAGAAGGAGGCCCCACCTGACATGCAATGCAAGGACAAGTTCCTTCTCCAGAGTGTTGCTGTAGAAAATGGTGTAACGATGAAGGACGTAATTCCGGAAATGGTTACTAGCTTCACTGATTTTCCTCTTACACGTAGATTTTATTCTCTTCCCTTTGGACAAGAATGACATGCTCTTGAAACGCCACATTTTCAGTTCAATAAGGAGGCTGGCAAAGTTGTTCAAGAAGTTAAACTTCGGGTTGTTTACATCCCTGCTAATCCTCCCTCTCCAGTTCCGGAGGAGTCTGAGGAAGGATCATCACCAAGGTCCTCCTACTTAGAAAATGGGACCTCAAGTTCATCCTTGTTCGATGCTGTGAGTAGTGGTTTTGTCTTTGTCCCCAGCTTTGCTCTATTTTCTTTTTGCTTCCTTTTACCTTCTGTTATTATACTGCTTTTGCATGTCTCTTTTTGTTTGGATTCTTTATCCTAATACAAATACAAACTACTACAGGCTTCCAGGTCATATGAAGAACCATCAAAGGAGAAGTCTCCAGAGGTATTCTTGGATATTCTGTTCTTTTGTTCTTGATGCATATGGTCAAATGCCTTCTCATTAGAAGTTGTTCTGCAATTATTGTTGGTACATTCTACAGTTTCTTAGTACTATTAAAAAATAATATCCATCCATGAATACATTCCACAGTTTTCTTAACGCTGTTAAAAATCGATAGTAATATCCATTCATGAATTAATGAGATGCGTAAGCTATTTATATTGTCAGACAACTTTAAGTGGTTAGGAAAATAATTACTTTGCAGGCCTGTAAAAATGTCGGTTTGTAAATACGACTAGCAATGATTTGTTCTACCAATTGCTTAATGATAAATTGTACTGCCTGTTCTTGATATTCATGCCTAGTCCTAGGATATTTTATGGTTGCCCTTCATAAATCATTTCTCTGGAATAATATAGGATGCTGTACATATATTACCTCCAATAGAACTAATACTTTCAAATATGCTGTTGGATTCAGCAGCAAAACTTATTATGGTGTTGTTGCTGCTAACTTATAAATTGTACTGCCTGTTCTTGATATTCATGCCTAGTCATAGGATATTTTATGGGTGCCCTTCATAAATCATTTCTCTGGAATAATATAGGATGCTGTACATATATTATCTCCAATAGAACTAATACTTTCAAATATGCTGTTGGATTCAGCAGCAAAACTTATTATGGTGTTGTTGCTGCTAACTTAACAATCATAGTTGTGCACATTAGTAATATTCCTGCATTCTGAGAGCTAGATTTTGGACCAACATTTTGTTCCTTGTTTGACTTGTTAATGCTATCGTGCCATTCTATTTTTTAGGTGTCCAAAAATCCTTACTATCCCTGTGCCCATTAAATAGCCATTTTAGGTAACTTGATAAAATGCTTCCGAACGACTCAATACTTGGATCTAAGAAACTGACATTGTTTGAGACGTGAGCAAACGAGGGTGTGTTGTCTTGCTTGATTTTGGAAAACAGACGGCTATTCCAGCTAATGCATTAAATGTCGAAAGCTGGCTCCGACTTACCTTTTGGAACATAAGGATATGCTAATTCCTATTTAAGTATGGGCTGATTCCCATCACGTTGCAGAGGACCTAGAGGGTTTCTGGTATTTAGTAAAGTGATGGACACTTGCACATAGTCCACTTGGTTTCACGCTGTCTATGTTTTTGCTTGGCAAGCAAAGGAGATCATTGTGATAACAATGTGAAGGACTTGGCTTGTATTGATCCACTGCTTGGTCACTGAAGGATCATAACTGGATGAAAGAGAAACAAGGTGACTTCTGAAGGATATAGGATGTTTTATGAAGAGGTGTTGTGTACCGTTTGGATCTTCGAAAACCAGTGGAAAAGAAAAAGAGAATATGACGGGAGTAATCCTTTGTTAAGTTGAAAGCTGGAGTGAACATTATTGGCTATTTGGTTTTGGATGACATAGTTACAAATAATTATCGGTATGCCATACATGCATATGATGACATTATTTTCATCCTTTGCACTGCTCTGATGAAAGTGAAAATGTTAGAATTAGATGAATAACTCATTTGTCTTCCACCCATTACATTTTCTGTCCAATTACATGTTGTGGTTGATCCAGTCACTGAGTAGTAGAACATGAATCTGTCAATTGGACAGCTGAGCTTGATATGTTGTGCTTGCTAAAAGGAATACATGCATACTGTATCTAATTTGCCTTGGTATTTCTTTTCTGTTTTCTTTGTGTGTATTCTAACAATAGGATTCGTAACTTCAGGCATCAACCATAATCACCAAGCTCACGCAGGAGAAAGCTTCAGCCCAAGAGCAAACTCAGAGACTTCGGCAGGAGCTGGTATTTTTCTGTTAGCTTCTATCTTTTTTTGTTGTATTCTTGCTGTGTATGCACACTCATCATACATATAAGCAATTTGTGCATAGCTAAATGAGCATTTTAGCACTCAGAGCCTTTTCTTTATCCCTACATATGGTGCTCTACAACTGGCTCTATTTACTGATTTCTTGGTAATTACTGATTTACGTATATTTGTTTGCTGTCTTTCTCATGTCTGTCAAAGTGTCATCTTGATTCTTCTTGCCTCCGTTTTTGTTACTTTGTCTGTTGCCTTTTCACCTAAAGTTGTCCAATATGTGGATCTTCTTCAAGATTTGTTGTTCTCATGACATCTAGATTATAGCATATAGAATTACTGTGATCATCATAGAGAACTGGTCAGAAACAGTAAACTCAATTGTATAAAATGAGCAACATACAGATGATGTGTTGACTTTGTTGAGGTTCTGGGAGAATGCATGCTAAGTAGGACATGATGTATGTATGCCAAGGAACCGTCATAATCTCAAGCATTTATTAGATGCAGTTTGTGGAACATTGAAAGCATTCTCAGAAAAATAGAATATGAAAACCAAAAGGAGGAACCTTGATCCTGCCTTGTTACCTTTCACACATCAAAATTCTTTTCTCATTATCATCACTTCCATCACTTGCTGCTCGGTTCGAACTCATGCCTCTTACATCTGTTACAGGAATTGCTCAAAAGGGGACGCAACAAAAATCATGGAGGCTTCTCTGTCATGTTTGTGGCTTTTGCAGCCATCTTTGGCCTCCTTCTCGGCTTCGTCATGAAGAAGATCTGGAGTTGATGTGAATCAGATTCGTGGTGGAATGGAGCCGAAGCAGTAGTGCCTACTTTGTTCTTCATTTTTCTAAGAAAAACTCATTTTTGGGTTAAATTTAGTGTGTTCCAAGGATTGGCACTTGAGATAGTTTTACCCGAGACACCATAAACGTATTTTGTCCGGACGCGAACCTGCCATATTTAATTGACAGCTTCGGACATTGTTTTTCCTAAGAAATGACCTTTTTTTTCTCAAGGAGGAGGACAAAAATTATATAATCAATAAAACTAGTATAAAAGAAATATTTGGGAAAAAATAGTTTATGAAATTACTACACATTCTTGTCCGGTTTTTGGGATTCAAACGAGGCCTCAACAAAACAAAACACCATGCAAAGCAACCTAATATTTTAACACATAATCCAAAAATTTAAAAACGATTCTAATAAGTTGAAGTGGTTTCTTTATACCATGACCTAATGCAACCTAAACGAAGAAAGCAATCAAGTTGGCGGCACAAAGAACTCCTCCTCGACGCCACCGATGCTCAACGCCACACCGACTATTGCCGCGGCAAGCCCCACCACCGCCGCCACTATTCTGCACTTCTTCTTGTTGTTGTTACTAACATGGCCCGGCAGATTCCTCCCCTCTTTTTCGCTGCCTACGTCTTCTTTGTCCTCCTCCTTAAGCCCCTCTTCTTCTGAGACCCCACTGATTTCCTGTGATCCAGTATCTCCGACAACTTCGTCGGCCGCCGGATCATCAATGCCTGTGAAGTCATATGCTTCCTCATGTTCTTCTTCTTCTTCTTCCAAAAGGCATGCGTCGGCGCACGAGCACGTCGGCATTGCGTCGAGAAGTTGTTCCGGTGAGGCCTCGACATCTATCCAGTCAAGGAAGGCCTTTTCGACGATGGCGAACCTATCGGTGATGTGCCGGAGGTGTTCTTCTCTGTCCTGCGCGTTGATCTCCATCTCGCTGGAAAGAAGGGCCATCAAGAATCTCAACTTTCCCGCGAGTTCGTCGCAGTCTCTGGGGAGACAGAGCAGCGACGCGGAGGAGAGTTGCCGGAGTTGCGATTCGAGTTCCGATAGCTTCTTCTCGAGGATGGCGAAGCGGCGTCCCATAGTTGGTGAGAGTTAGAACGGGCGGAGAGGATTATAATTACGGCGGTCTTCCAATCTTTGAGCGAGTCTTGGCATCGCTTCGCTTCTTAAAGAGAGTCGCGACCTTTCCTCGGAAACAATTAATACTAGTGCTCATGGCCTTGCGACGTATCGCTCCACCATGATTTATATCCTTCCCGAGTGCCCGGTTTCCTTCTATATTTCAACAAGCTGTTAAAGTAATCAAGCCGCTCGAGTTTGGGTCGAACTCAGTTTTATATTAGACTCAATGAAATTTTCTTTAGATCTAAATGAGTCTAGCTAGTTTGATCAATCTTTTTGGGCATAGAACCCGGCTTGAACAGAGGTTAACTTGACCGAGCCAGCTTGTTAAAGCTCGACATCTCCATTTCAGACAAGACAGAGCACTTTTTTTAGAAACAATTTGTCTGTATAACCATCATTAATTACGTGGTTAAGATTCAATTTGGCTTAGTCTTTGATTGTATTAAGCTAAATTTCACTTTTCTTCTTTTTTTCTTTCTAATCCAAACTTGAATCAAATTTTCTGGTTCATACTAAGATTCAATTTGGGGTTTAATTAAAAATCAAGATTGAATCTCGGTTAATTGAATCCAAAAATTCGAGCTTGGTTATTGTTATCGAGGAACATACTTTGAGTATCGGCCATCGGACATCCATCGTCGAGGCGAACACGTGACACCTATCCAACAAGCCACAATCATCGTACCCAAAACACCGTACGAGTATGATAGGCGGACAAATCGGGTTGAGGTTAGTAAAACCGTCGCATACGAGACTGTTCGGAAACAGAGGTGCCGGCCAATAGGGAGAGACATGCATTTAATGTAGCTCGGCACCCGAGTTCAAACTACATCATCACCGCAAGTTCACATTTATGGAGATACAATTCAACAGGCATTACCTTAGGCGCCTAGTTGCCTTATCAATCTATGGTAGATATTGAAGAAGTATTGGACCTGAACGACCTTAAGGAGGGCGTCAAGGCCAAGGTGGAGATCTCGATGTCGAAGTAGTACATAAAGCCTCGAGACACGAAAGACCCAAACGGCCTCGAGGAGAATATTGAGGTAGAGGTGGAGATCTTGAGGGTAACAAAGGAGGACTCAAAACAGTTGGAGCCGAGGCATGGAACAGTCTAAGGAGTCGAGGCCTTCGAGGATCAAGGGATGGAGTAACCTTGAGGTTGTTTCTTGTAAACACAGGGTTGAGACAATAAGATAATCATTAATACACTTGCAGTCCCACGATCTATGAAACTGATCTCCTAAAGCAAAGGCGTGGAAAGCGGAGCAAGAAAATGGAGGAATGATTATCTCCGAAAGACACGCGACAATAGGGTAGTGAGAAGTGACCCATGATGGGAACCCACAAGGGATCGTGGGATGCTAGTTGTGGGCGATGGCCATGTGGAGGCGGAAAACCGGGATATAAAAGCTGTGAAGACGAAGGACGAACCCCTGACACATCCAGGCTTTGCTACTATTACTATCTTAGCATAGCTACCGTAATCTTCTAGTTTCTAGCCTCAAGTTTGTAGAAACCGTCAGTTGCTATTCACTTGAAGTAAGTAACTAGTTCTATATGTTTTTGTTTACTTGCTTTGTCTTCTACCTAGGAGTAGTATCTCTACTTTAGGAGTAACTCGATTACCTCTTAGGAGTAGCTCAATCAAATTTAGGAGTAGCGCAGCCTTACTTAAGAGTAGAGTACTTTCCGATCTAGGAGTAGAGTAATTGTTCCCATAGTCATCTACCTCTTCTCCAACTACCATAACTTGAAAACCTATAAAAAATCACATTCCATAGACTTAACGTTTACACAAAGTCCTCTTAATTGAGGCAAGGTTGAACTCACAAACCCTTTTGATCACCCCTGCGCGATGGTTGGCACACCTCACGTGCCTGGCGACCATGTATCCATCTTGGGTACTATTTTTAAGCAACACGTTTTTTGGTGACCACAGTGGGAGGCCAAAAATGCCACTTATCTCTACAATCGTCGATCCCCAGGATCGATATGATCCAAACGATCCACAACACAAGAACCCAACGGGTTCACCCTTGACCTTGAACATGCATGGCGACAGTTCGCGGCAACCGCAGAGTCAAAGGGCCGATGATGAATTGTGGAAGGTCATGGGGGAAATCAAGGGGCTGCTTGTGGCGCTCACGGAGAAATTCGACCGAGTGTCCATTGCCCTTGAGTCTCAACATCAATCAGCCCGGATAGAAGCTCGAGAATTGGTGGCTCAAGGCATACAAGAAATCACGGGAGAGATTGACAAGGCCATAGGTTCCCATAAATAGTCCTCAGAGCAAATCCGCCAGACCCTCTCTGCGGTGGGAGTTTTCACCACTGATAGGACTAACCTTCAGGCCAATAGGGTAATTCAAGAGATCACTCACATGTTCTCCAAGATTACTACTCCTATTGCCAAGAAAGTAGCCAAGGAAGTGATGGTCGGGATGGAACCCATCCTCGATAGGCACGTCGAGCTCAACCGGAAGCTTCATAATGAAATATTCTGATCTGGCTCCGCGACTATACCCACATATGGCACCCGAACTATCCCTCGAGGGACAGACATCCCTAGTTCGATCACATAATCCACCTTTGGGATATTCACACCCAACCTTGAAAGGCTACCCCCAAGGGCATGTGGACCCGGGAGGGGCGAACCCGCCCATGGCAAATGCCGGAGGGAGAAGGTCGTGGGCACCCGCTTCGTACAACATGGTGACTCAGGGTTATGAAGAAAGCTGGTTACCCTCCGAGGCAACCTGGTCCGACGAAAATTCCAAGCGGGCATCAGATCCCACCCGGTCACCTCGAAGGGCCACAACACCCAACAAGTTACCCTGAGGGGCCAAATGGCCGGGCTGGCTATGCGAGAAATTACCCCTATCAAGGCGCTGATAAGACTTTAAAAGTACACAAATCACCCTTATAATTTGACTTTGTTAGTCTCCGAGCAATGCTTCACTAACTATTTTTAACCTATTTCAGGTACAAAAGAGCTCAGTAAGAGTTAGATCAAGTTTGGAGCTAAAATGAATGCATTCGGGCAATTTCAACATAAATGATCGATCATCACAGCATGAGAAGATTGATCATTTATATGCATTAACTTGACAGAGAGCATAGCATGAAGGGATCGTTCATCAAGCATGAAAGGATCGATTATTTATCTATGTCAACAGTGACATAGAGCAAGATTTGAAAAGATCGATCTTCCTCTATGGAATGATCGATCACCCATGGGGCGTGACTGATAAGACTTGAAAAGTGTATAAATCACCCTTATAATTTGGCTTCGTTAGTCTCCGAGAGATGCTTCACTAACTATTTTTATCCTATTTCAGGTACAACAGACTCTAGTACGAGTTAGATCAAGTTTGGAGTCAAAACAAGCTCATTTGGGTAATTCTAGCATAAATGATCGATCATCACATCAGGAAAGGATCGATCATTTAAGTGCACTAACCTGACAGAGAGCACCATTTCAAAGGATCGATCATTTATGCACGACAACAGTGACAGAGAGCAAGGTTTAAAAGGATCGATCTTCCTTCATGACATGATCGATCATCCACGAGGTGTGATCAATAACACAACGAAATGATCGATCATCTCCTATAGGAATGATCCATCATTTACGGGACGTAGTCAGCAATTGAAGACCAAATGATCAATCTTCACCCTATGGAATGATCGATCATTCGTTTGCCAGTGAAGAAAATCGAAGGCCCAGATCTAATCCGGGAGATGGATGTTCCGAGGTTATAAATAGGCAGTTTCTAGGGTTTTGAGGGGGCTTATTTATGGAAACTTTTTCAAAACTTTCTGGTCCTCTTCTTAACTTTTCTTTGGAGATTCTTTTGGAGGAGATCCATGGCGGAAGAGCTTCATCAACCTTCGTCTGTGGATCAAACCCTAAAGATGAGTAACTAAACCCCTCGCCAAGGGATTCTTATGATATAACTCTTGTTTTTATTAGGGATTTGTAAGATTTAGGGCTTGTATACCTTTTTGCATGGCTTATATGGATTGATCTTAATTCTTCTATAGTTTTGGTGTTGATTTATTGTTTGAGGTTTGGATTGTTCTAATATGTTTTAGATCTAGAGCTAAGGCATGTTAGGGCATGGATTGGACTCATCTAATAGGAGGATCATACTAGAACCATGGTATCTCAGATGAATTCTTCTTCGTGATTAGGGATTGTATAGTGTTAGAACCACTATAGTAGTCCTAGAACCACTACATTTTATTCCTAATCTTCTATTTTTTCTATCTTTCTAGATTTGGCTCATCAAGTGCGAGAATCATCTTGATCTGACATCTAAATCCATATTATAACTATTTTCTCACGATGAATTCATCCTAATCAGAGGATTCATTAGCGGTGATCATAACTAATCATTAGGTCATTGACTTTTAGATAATTGCTCTCACCGACAAGGGATCCTAACCGGAACTTGTTGAGTGATAGGGAGAACTAGTCATTCACCTATCAACCATTAGGAAAGCCATTCAATGTGATTAGTGTGCCCTGATCTTATGAAAATATGATAGAACCCGTGTTACGGATTAAGAATTCCTTGGTCCCTTGTCTCGCATCTATAAACCCTTTAGTATTAAGTTAGTTTAATTCAAATTCTAAACCTTTCCTTAACTCATTAGTAGGAGACTATACAAAGCATCTCAACTCAATCCTAGTTCCATGTGGATCGACTCAGACTCTCCATTTACTACTAGTTTTTAGTAGCTAAAGTAGAGCACCGGTTAATATTAGTAATTTTGATCAGACTTGTTAAGCCGCGACACTTTTTAAGCGCTATCAAAACTTTGGCGCCGTTGCCGGGGACTAGTGTTTTGAGTTGTTTACTTAGTATAGTTTTCTTTTCTAATTAGTTATTGTCTTTTGCTTGCTATATAAAAAGACCAAAAATAGTTTTAGTGCTAATATTTCCAATCTCTTTGGGAACATTAGAGGGAGAATGACGAATCATCCTTTCGAGCGATGAAGGAACGATCGCCAACAAAGACGTCATCAAGATTGCACTGTTTGTATTTCTAAACATTGTTAGATCTTTATGATGCGTGAATGAATGATGATAAGACCCAAATCTTGCTCTTATATTGAAAGAATTCTTTGTTTCTTGTGGTGCATTGATGAGTCACTAAATATTCATGATTAAACCCCTTAATTTACCTTTGTTAGGCCTAGAGTGTTTGTATTTGATAGTTTGTTAGTTGATTTCAGGTTTAATCATGCTTTGAGAAGAAATGCAAGAAATTCGGTTAATATGCTGAAATACACTGCTCTGTCGACTGTTAGCACAATATTCACCAGAAGTTATCCTTATGTCCAAATATTCTGAAATTTGAATGACATCTGGAACACATCAAGACGTACAACTTTCATGTTGGATACTTTTGGAGATTCCTGATGGATTGATAGCAGTTTCGAAGAAGATGAAGATATTTAGCTGCTGGAAGACTGGTCCGTCGACGTCTGGGAGAATATTCGCAAAATATTCTAGATAACTCCAAAAATTGTAAACTCTTCGGGAGCTGACAGAGGACTTCCAGATCTACATCTTTTGTGTTGGACTCATTCTCAAATTCCGAACCGATTGAGCCCAGTCGTGATTGGAAGAAGCTGTCAGGGTTGGACCAGGAATTCCGAGTTGCATTAGAGGTCCAACTCAACTTAGCCATAACCCTAATTCCGAGATTAAGGGTTTTTATTATAAAAAGGGGTTATTCCAGCAAAACTTCTCATCTTTTGGACCACTTTTGGAGGAGAAGGTTAGGGTTTTGAAGATGGAGATCTTACCGCGGAGATCGACGGCTTCCTTCCCAACACCTATGGATCTCTCCCAGAAGATGAGTAACTAATTCTAAACTTAGGGATATCATGAAACCCTAGTGTAGCTTTTGATTTTCTTTAGTTTGATTCTTGTAAACTTCTTCTCAACATGATCTTATAAATATGATTTTCATGATTAGAGATTTGAGGGAACAAAGTTCCTTTGAAGTATTTTCAGTCGTATAAGCTTTCTGTGATTGTTTATACAGATTTATGAGATGGTTATCATGTGATTTATGGTTGGCTAGTGAGATAGGCTATGCTAAGCTTGGATAATTTGTAATCTATTCACGAAACTTTTGTCACCATGGCTGAAAATGAGGGACATGTCATCGACCCTAATGCTAATTTTGGAAGGGGAGGTAATAATAATAACAATGGGGGGTACAACGTGTTCCTTTGAGAAATCACTTCTTACCCACTGCCTACACTTACACTCCTTCCATTGATCCTCCTGCAATCACAGCCTCACACTATGAGATTAGACCCCAAACGATTCAAATGTTACCTCACTTCCATGGTCTAACTAATGAGGACCCATATGATCACATTCACAATTTTATCGATACCATCACTACACTAAAATTGAAAAACTTTAATGATGATTCCTTTAAGTTGAAACTTTTCCCCTTCTCTTTGAAAGATAAAGCTAAAAACTGGCTTCAATGTTTACCTCCACGCTCAATCACGACATGGGATCAACTTCAAGAGGCATTTTTAAGGAAATTCTTTTCAGTAATTAAAACTGAGAAATTCAGGACTGAAATCCTTACTTTTGTTCAATATGATGATGAGTCTTTCCATGATACCTGGGATAGATTTAAAGATCTTTTGAGAAAATGTCCCCATCATGATATTGATAAGT
Source organism: Narthecium ossifragum (assembly GCA_963920575.1). Lineage (NCBI taxonomy): Eukaryota > Viridiplantae > Streptophyta > Magnoliopsida > Dioscoreales > Nartheciaceae > Narthecium > Narthecium ossifragum. The sequence continues at coordinate 11,848,163 of OY986963.1, forward strand.
GGTTGTTAACGCATAAGTTTTATAGAGGCCTTAATGAAAGATGTAAAACTAGGGTTGAAGCTTGTTGTGGAGGTATTCCCTTAGACAAAGATGATGATGAGCTCTGGAACCTTTATGAACAAATTTCCATTGATTCCCAACAACAATACACAAACCCTAGGAGTCGGCCTACACCTAAGGGAACCTTTGAACTTTCTAGATTAGAAGCCATTACTACACAAATAGCCCTCCTTAATAAAAGGTTTGATAAATTGGAAATGAGACAAGCACCTGACCCTCCACTGTTCCAAAATCAACCTCAAACTTGTGCGCTATGCTCTAGCCTTGAACATCACATTACTGACTGTCCCCTTGCTCCCTTGTTCCCTGAATTTGTTCAGGAACAAGCAAATGCGGCTTATGGTTTTACTAAGCCTGAGAATAATTCATATTCAAATACATATAATCCAGGTTGGCGGAACCATCCCAACCTTAGTTGGAGACCACCTCAACAATCTGATAGGCACCCATCTATACCGCATGCAAATCCAAACCCAGGGTACTCTGCACCATATCAACAAACTGCACCCAACCCTCCTCCACAAGTATCCTCTGACCCGACTTTGGACAAACTTATGAGTGCACTAGCAAACATGAATGCAAACATTAATGCTAATATGTCTGAGCTTAAGAGTGAAATGACTTTGATAAGGAATGAGCAATTATTGCTAAGAAACGATGTTAATTCTCATGCCCAATCTATATCCAAAATAGAGACACAACTTGGGCAACTAGATAACACAATGTCAAAAAGAGAGGATGGTCGTTTACCTAGTCAGCCTGTGACCAATCCTAGGGCCCTGCACCACATTGATAACCAAGACATTGAAAGTGCACAAGCTGTAGTAACCCTATGGAACGGTAAGCAAGTGGAAACACTTCCTGACACTACCCAGAGCAACGGATCACTCTCAGAAACGATCGGTCGGAGCGATTACAATCGATCAGACCCTGGTCCGACCGATCGGGCTCAGGCCCCTCAACCTAATGACATCCCCGATCAATTGGATGTGAGTCCAGATGATCAGAGGGAGCCTGACCCTGCTAGATATGTGCCCAAAGTACCTTTCCCTTATGCACTTATGGACCCTTCCTCTAGACCCAATAAGAAATCATATGTAGAGGAGATCACAGAGATATTCAAGCGGGTAAACATCAACATACCACTTTTAGAGGCCATCCGACAATTCCCTTCTTATGCAAAGTTTCTGAAAGACCTCTGTACCCAAAAACGCAAATCCAAATCTCAGGTCTCTAAGAAAATCTTTTTTGCTGAACATGTAAGTTCGATCCTAAAGTATGACACTCCACCAAAACTTAAGGATCCATGCACCCCAACAATTTCTTGTTGTATAGGAGAATATTATATTGATGGTGCTCTTCTTGATCTTGGTGCTAGCGTTAATTTACTGCCATATTCCCTATATCAGAAATTTGGAATGAATGATTTGAAACCTACGACAGTAACCCTTCAGTTAGCTGATAGATCCCTCAAGACACCGCGAGGTATCTTGGAGGATGTGCTGGTTAAGGTTGATAGCTTCTTTTTTCCGGTTGACTTCATTGTCTTAGACATGGAGCCCAATGTTCTTTGCAAGAAATCCGTGCATGTTATCTTAGGTCGACCTTTCCTAGCTACTGCGAATGCTTCTATAAATTGTCGTACAGGTGTTATGGATATCTCGTTTGGTAACATGAAAAAACGCGTTAATATATTTAAGGATGCATGTGTGCCTGAAAATAATGACTGCTTTGTTATTGATGTCATTAATGCCTATATTCCTGATTTGTCCTTATTTAACATTGATTTAGATACTGGACAATTGTGTGCTGATTATATTGAATCGAACCTATGCACCAAGACGTCAATATTTTCCAAAGTTGAACCACCACCTCCTTTACCGATTTCTGCACCATCATCCTTGGCCACAACACCTATTTTGAAATTACAACCTTCGACCCCTTCACTTACGGTGTATCTTAAGGATAATTTCATTACGAAGGGAGAGCCATACCGCAAACTTGGTTGTAAGATGAAATTTGAAGGTTTAATTCAAATTCAACAAAAGAATGATAGGCGGTCTTTTATAAAGGGTGGGGTTTTTAAAACACTCGTTGGGAGGAACGAATTCATAGGTCTGCATCATCAAATACTTGATATACTGTGGGGGCGGGTATGGCTTAAATTATTATATGGGGGAGTTTTCCTTGTGGGTATGATCGAGTCCGTCAACCTGACGGATCCATGCTATAGCTGACCTTTTCGGGAAGTCTGACGAGAGACTTTATTTCCAGCGCTTGCTGGGAGGCAACCCAGTTTTTAGGAGTTCTTTTTAATTTTTAGGATTTTCCCTGAGTTTTTAGGATTTTTTCATGATTTTTCCCATTTTTTTTTCCCTTTTTACTATTTTTCCTTATTTTTCTTGATTTCCCTCTCTCCTCCCGTTCTCTCTTTCTCCCGCGGCTCGTCGTCCCAGCTCGTCGGCTCGTCCCCGAGCCGACGACCACCGCCGCCCGTCGCCACCGCTCCGGCCATCTCCGTCCCTCCAATCCTTCACCAAAACCTCCGCCATCCTCTTACCTCTTCATCCACGACCTTCTTCACCATCATCTCTGTCTCCTCCGACGCCGGCGAGGCCCTCGGCCATCGTCTTCACCATCATCCATGGCCGCCCACTGCATTATAACACCTCCAGAAGCTTCCTTTGGTTGTCACGATCCTTCCCACACTATCAAAATCCTTCAATTCTTCCTGGATCACTGGAATCAAACTCCGGTGACTATACCTCGCCGTCTCCCTCCAATCTACCCCTTTCCGACCACAATCGTTTGATCAAACCTCACAGGAGTTTTCACAGAGCTCCTACGTTCCTTCCTCCACTATCCCCTACCTCCATTGATGTCTGGATCGCCGGAACCCACTTCCAACGATCCTTAACCGCGCCGGCCACCTCTAATCTTCCGCCTGAGAACTTTACTTTCACAATCAGACTACATAGATGAGTTCACCAGGGCACCAAAATTCTTCCTGTATCTTCCAAATCCTCCGGTGACGACGTTTCACCGTCGATCTATCGCCGGCGAGCTCTCAGCCGTCCAACTGCTGCAAGACACAATCCAGATGCTACAGAGCTTCAATTTCCGATCAGACGGTCCCGATCTTCAATCAGGATGATATTATGGATGCTGAATATTTTTGGTGTTGTGCATGGATAATTTCCTGTATTTTAATATTTTCATGTCTATAATTTAATTTTTGTGGGAAGAATGCTTGTACAGGATTGATATATCATGAAAATACAAAGGAGACTTTGCCGAAATTTTCCATGATTCTAATACCTTTTTGGATTTTTTTTAGTTATATTTGATCTTTTTGGAAAGGTATAATTTTGTGACAGGGTATGATGGGGAGGGGAGTATTTATTCAATGATGACGGTGCCGAAACTAAAATTGGAAGAGAGAGAAATCTATTTCTGAGGCCTTCCTAATGGTGATTTCTGCCCTTTATTCTTTGCTTTATTTTTATGACTTAGTGTAATTGGGGAAAATTACATTTAAGTTTGGGGGTAGCATTCATAAATTTCATGCTCATATTCTTTTTCTGGTAACCAAATATTATACATCTCTTGAATTATGTCAAAAGAATGAAATGATGATATGATTTGACAAAGTTGCATGTTTTAGAAATTTATCTTATGAATTATTCTGAGACTTGTATGTCATATAAGAAATAGTAAATTTTTGCTATGCATGATATTATTTCTATACTTTAAATCTTTTACCATGATCTAAGTATAGCTTGACATATCCTAATGCACATGTTCACTTCCACATGTTAAGGAGTTGATATTAGATTCTGAGCATGATACTGGGATAGATTTACAATTTTATGTCATGACATAGAAAATACATGAACATATGCAATTATCTGAGTATGCGGAAAATATTAAAAAAAAAAAGAGGATCTTCAACTTAGTAACCGGGCAGTGTGCCTAGCCAGCGTGGTGTTCGCGTAAAACGGTTGAATTTCCTAAGAAAAAAAGTTCTGGAGCTTGATAAAGCTGTCACTAAAAAACTATTAAGTGTTTTGCTAAGTATCCAGGTCTCTGCGCCTCACGAAGCGGAGAGTGCTCGCGTAAAAAGACAAAATGTCTGATAGTTGAGAAAAAATGATGAAAAAGAAAAAAAAAACAGATATTGTTATGTGATAAGTGGAAGATATGTGCTTTGATATTATTGTGATCTTGAATAGTTGAAGTGTCTAGATATAATTGATGCTCTGAAACATGTGAAACCCCATTCACACATAGGAGTGTTAAAGTTATTTTTAGTCATGATTAAATATGTTAAAGTATTGGAAATATGTTATGACATGTTTTGATTTACTATGTTTTTATGTGACTATGAGTTGAAAGGTATATTTATGGATATTAGTTATATTACATGCATTAGAGTTGATGAATGGATTTCTAATGATATATTCAAGGGATTGTATAGATGTTTGTGGGTGTCATCACTAGAAACCCTCAGGAGACTATAACTCCTCCACTGGGGTAACTCAGGGGTTTAAAGGCTTGTTGCACATGCTAAGTGCAATCGTGAGACCTACGAAAGTGGTTAGTTAGATTTATTGCTTTCTTTTATATTTTCTTTGCTCGAGGACTAGCAAAGTGTAAGCTGGGGGGTGTGATGAGTCACTAAATATTCATGATTAAACCCCTTAATTTACCTTTGTTAGGCCTAGAGTGTTTGTATTTGATAGTTTGTTAATTGATTTCAGGTATAATCTTGCTTTGAGAAGAAATGCAAGAAATTGGGTTAATATGCTGAAATACACTGCTCTGTCGACTGTTAGCACAATATTCACCAGAAATTATCCTTATGTCCAAATATTCTGAAATTTGAATGACATCTGGAACACATCAAGACGTACAACTTTCATGTTGGACACTTTTGGAGATTCCTGATGGATTGATAGAAGTTTCGAAGAAGATGAAGATATTTAGCTGCTGGAAGACTGGTCCGTCGACGTCCGGGAGAATATTCGCTAAATATTCTAGATAAGTCCAACCTTGTAAACTCTTCGGGAGCTGACAGAGGACTTCCAGATCTACATCTTTTGTGTTGGACTCATTCTCAAATTCCGAACCGGTTGAGCCCAGTCGCGATTGGAAGAAGCTGTCAGGGTTGGACCAGGAATTCCGAGTTGCATTAGAGGTCCAACTCAACTTAGCCATAACCCTAATTCCGAGATTAAGGGTTTTTATTATAAAAAGGGGTTATTCCAGCAAAACTTCTCATCTTTTGGACCACTTTTGGAGGAGAAGGTTAGGGTTTTGAAGATGGAGATCTTACCGCGGAGATCGACGGCTTCCTTCCCAACACCTATGGATCTCTCCCAGAAGATGAGTAACTAATTCTAAACTTAGGGATATCATGAAACCCTAGTGTAGCTTTTGATTTTCTTTGGTTTGATTCTTGTAAACTTCTTCTCAACATGATCTTATAAATATGATTTTCATGATTAGAGATTTGAGGGAACAAAGTTCCTTTGAAGTATTTTCAGTCGTATAAGCTTTCTGTGATTGTTTATACAGATTTATGAGATGGTTATCATGTGATTTATGGTTGGCTAGTGAGATAGGCTATGCTAAGCTTGGATAGGTTGTGCCAAGGTCATTAGGAGTAGTATAACTTAAAGTAATCGTAGGATCGAAGACAACCTATGCCAAGAAAGATAGGCTATGCCGTTAGGAACATAAATCTTATTTTAGGGATTTATGTGAGCTTGTAGTCACATGATCCATAATGTTGAGAGAAGTGAGCAAGAGGATAACTAGAGAAGATTAAATTAGAAGCTAGGTTGGATTGAGTAATCCCTAGGTACTTCATAACTTGGTTCAAATCCCGATCACTTTACTTGCTTTCTTAGATAATTCTTAGATAATTAAACCCATATTTTGATCACTTCGCGTAGGATTCGAGTTTTGAGTATTGATTTCAGTTTCTGAGTAATTCCCTGTGGTTCGACTCTGGATTTCACCACTAGTCTACCTAGTAGTATTAGTGATTAAACAAGGATATAAATTTAAGATTTGATTGAGGTTAGCAACGTTTTAACGACAACGTTTGCGAGCGATCATGCATCACATAAACCTTTAGTTTCTTCTCCTTCTCATTCATCCATGGATAATCCTCACCCTGATGACCATCCTGAACCCAATGTTAATCTTAACCAACCTGAAGATCAAGGTCGCCATGAAGAATTTTTATGTTCCTAATTCATTCACTTCCAACTCTTGCATTCAACCTCCGGTGATTAGGCAGCCCATTACGAAATTAAGCCATAGTTTTTACAATCTCTACCAACCTTTCACGGATTGTCTCATGAATACTCTTATAATCATATTGAGGAGTTCATTTTGATAAAATCTACAGTGAGAGTCAACAATTTTACTGAAGATGCTTGGCGACTCAAACTGTTTCCTTTTACTCTTAAGGGTAAAACCAAACATTGGCTTACTTTTTTGGAACCTCGATCTATTACTACTTGGCCTCAATTACAAGCCCAATTCCTTGAAATTTTTTTCCTGATTACTAAGACTAGTGACCTTCGTCATGAAATTTCTTTATTCAAATAAGCCGATGATGAAGCATTCCATGAAGCTTGAGATCATTATAGAGAGCTCCTTAGGAAGTGTTCCCATCATCAATTTTCTCAATGTGCCATAGTAGAACATTTTTATAGAGGTCTTAAGCAGAAACATCAATGATCGCTCGCAGACGTTGTCATTAAAACGTTGCTAACCTCAATCAAATCTTAAATTTATATCCTTATTCAATCACTAATACTACTACGTAGACTAGTGGTGAAATCCGGAGTCGATCCACAGGGAAAATGATGGAAACTGAAATCAATACTCAAAACTCAAAATCCTATGCGGAATAATCAGAATTGAATGTAAAATTATCTAATAATTACCTAAGAAAGCAAGTAAAGTGATCATGATTTGAACCAAGTTATGAATTACTTAGGAATTACTCAATTCACCCTAACTTCACCTTCAATCTCCTCTAGTTATCCTCTTTCTCACTTCTCTCAACATTATGGATCATATGGCTATAAGCTCACATGAATCCCTAGAATAAGATTTATCTTCCTAACGGCATAGCCTATCTTTCTTGGCATAGCTTCTCTTTGATCCTACGATTACTTTAAGTTATACTACTCCTAATGATCTTGGCACAACCTATCCTAACTTAGCATAGCCTATCTCAAAAGCAAACCATAAATCACATGAAAATCATCTCATAAATCTGTATAAACAATCACAGAAAGCTTATACGACTGAAAATACTTCAAAGGAACTCTGTTCCCTCAAATCTCTAATCATTAAAACCATATTTATAAGATCATGTTGAGAAGAAGTTTTACAAGAATCAAACCAAAGAAAATCAAAAGCTACACTAGGGTTTCATGAGATCCCTAAGTTAAGAATTAGCTACTCATCTTCTGAATAAGATCCAAAGGTGTTGGGAAGGAAGCCGTCGATCTTCGCGGAAAGATCTCTATCTTCAAAACCCTAGCCTTCTCTTCCAAAAGTGATCCAAAAGATGATAATTTTCGGCTGGAATCACCCCTTAATATAATAGAAACCCTTAATCCCAGAATTAGGAGTTATAGTTGAACTTAAACTCTAATTTCCCTAAATTCTGGGTTACTCACGTCATCAGAGCGATCGATCGGACTCAAATCCGATCCATCGCTCAAGTCGGACTGGATCTGCCACGTCATCAATTAATTTCAGCCTTTCTCAAATTTCAGCTTTCATACTTCTGACTTTGCTTCAAAATTGGCGCCAATTTATAGAGAATCTCACAAAGTCTTCAACATGAAAGTTGTAGATCTTGAAGTTTTCTTTCATCTTCCAAAAGTTTAGAATATTTGGAGATTTGTAGAATTTTTGGTGATTTATTTGCACACAGTCGACGAAGCAGTCTTTTTACAGAATTTAATGATTTTTTACCGAATTTCCTGTATTTCTTCTCAGATCCTACTTAAACCTGAAATCAAGCAATATGACATCAAATACAACCACTCTAGGCCTAACAAAGGTAATTTAAGGGGTTTAATTAGGAATAATTAGTGACTTATCAATCAATTGACTATAAATGCTGCATGTGGTGGAGTTTTCATAACTAATCCACTTGATGATTCTTGGAAACCTTTTGAGAAACTTGCTGAGAATTTCCAATATCATCCTACTTCTTCTAGAAACAATCAAGGATCTTCAAATCAACCTATTTTTAGAGGAGTCCTTGAACTAAATGAGTCAACCCGCTTTGCCCAACAAGTTGTTGCATTAAGTAGGAAGCTCGATCAAGTTCTTACCCAAACAACAAATCAAATTGCTTTCTCAAATTCTCTTGTGCTTTCATCTTCAAGGGAACTTTGTTTCTTGTGTTCTGCTCCTGGCCATGATGTTACAGATTGTCATTTAGCATGCCATTACCCAGAGTTAGTACAATGACATATAAATGCAGTTTATGATCAATCTAAGCCAGCCTATGATCCTTATTTGAACACCTACAATCATGGTTTGCGAGACCATCCAAACTTTTCTTGGCGGACACCCAGCCGACAACCAACCTCTTTTAATTCAAGGCCACCTATGGTTGCTCAAACCCCAAGCTATCCTTCGAAATTTCAACCGCCATATCCTACTAATTCTCAAGGCCAAGCCCCTCCATTCCAACCTCCATATCACCCTTACCAAGATCAACCACCTAAACCTTGGGGATATAAACCATATGGACCTTCACAAAACCAAGTACCCACAAGCCAACCATCTTTCCCTCTACCACAATTGAATCCAAGTCCAAATATGGATGAGTTAACCAAACTAATCCATTCTCATTCTCAAGCTTTAGCTAAGATAGAAGTTCAAATGGGTCAACTAGCTAATGCTATGTCAAGAAGGGAAGAAGGAAAATTGCCTAGCCAACCTATTCCCAACCCCAAAGGTCAACATTCTGTAGACTCGTCCCATTAACAAGTCTAAGCTGTAACAACTCTCCGAAGTGGTAAAACGTTTGTCAATATAGAGAAATCGACAGAAGCCATATGTGATCAAGATTTGTATGCATCTCAATCTCATACATCATCAAATGAAGATTTACATGCATCACCAAATACGACATCATCTCATGAGAATGAACCGAACCCCAAGACTTATGTTCCTAAGGTTCCCTTTCCTGAGACTCTAGTAGACCCTACTTCAACTCCATACAGAAACTCTAAACTAGATGAAATGATGAAAGTCTTTTAGAAAGTTCATATTAACCTTCCTTTTCTGGATGCCATTAAGCAAATCCCATTATATGCTAAATTCCTTAAAGATCTTTGCACTCATAAAAGGCAATCTAGACCTCATGTTTCTAAGAAAATTTTCTTAACTGAGTTAGCTCAATCCTTTGCTGCGACCTTCCTCCTAAGCTTAAAGATCCTGGAACTCCTACCATCTCATGCATGATAGGAGACCGCATGATTGATGGAGCATTATTAGACTTGGGTGCAAGTGTTAATCTCATGCCTTATTCTTTATATTCCAAGTTTGACATAGGAGAATTGAAACCAACCGCCATGACTTTGCAATTAGCCGACCGATCTATTAAGACCCTGAGAGGAATTCTTGAAGATGTATTAGTCAAGGTTGATTAGTGTGTCTTCCCGGTGGATTTTGTAGTTCTAGACATGGAACCAGGAATGCAAACTAAGAAGTCTGTCCCTATAATTCTTGGCCGACCTTTCTTAGCTACGGTCAATGCTTGCATTAATTATAGGGATGTCATTATGACAGTTACCTTTGGTAATATGGAGCTTCATTTAAACATATTTCATGCATCAAAGAATCATGCATATGATGATGATTGTTTTATGATTAATGCATTAGTTAATGATGATGAAGTGAATTATTGTGTTGATGATGAAATGCATAAATTATTGATAAGTGATGATGCTCCATGTGGGAATTTAGAGAATGCTTGTGATATGTCAATTGTGATTGATGATGATGTTTCTAAACAAGATTTGTCAGATTTGTAGGAAGATTTCCTGAATACAAATGTGGACTTTCCGGATGTGAATGACAAAAATAGTGATTTCAATGAACTTTCATCGGTTTTCAAGCTTGATAATGATGAGGTTTTCAAGGAATTTAATGATCTTGATCTGGTTAATGATGTTTGCGAAATTTCTTGGAGAAAACCTCTCATCGAGCCATTACCTCCCACTTCCTCAACTCCAGCTTTACCTTCTTTGGTTGCACCACCATCTCTAGAGTTAAAAACATTGCCCTCTAATCTGAAATATGTCTTTCTTGGACCTGAGTGTACTCTTCCTGTGATTATCTCTTCTACATTAACCAATGCTCAAGAATCTCAATTGTTTGATGTTCTCAAATTGCATAAAAGAGCTATAGGATGGTCCATTGGAGATCTTAAAGGTATAGACCCCTCGATTTGCATGCATCACATACTTTTAGAGGATGAAACCAAATGTGTGAGGGAGATGCAACGCCGCCTTAATCATCTTATGAAAGAAGTAGTAATGAAAGACGTGGTTAAACTCTTAGATGCAGGAATAATATATCCTATGTCGTGCCCTGACTCGCGAAGGCCCAACCGGGCCGGACGACGTGAACTGAAACCTAACTAAATGCGGAAAAGTTTTGGCGAGGGTTCCCTCTTAACTTACTGGTTTCCCTAAACAATTCATAATCACCCTTATTAAAACGATAATCACAAACCTCAAATGATATAATAAAGATATATTTCAAAACCTCAAAAGGGTTAATATTTATACATCATACTTCCGTAGGAGACTAACTAAACAAAAAGGGTACAGACAATCTGAGATTAGCCCAACCAAAGTAGTCCCTAAGAAATATGGGACTACGGTGGTTAAAAACGATAAGGGGGAGAATATCCCAACTCGACAAACCACGGGGTGGAGGGTTTGCATTGATTATAGGCGTTTGAATGCTTTGACTCGTAAAGACCATTTGCCATTACCATTTATTGACCAGATTTTGGAAAGACTAGAGGGTCAATCATACTATTGCTTTCTTGATGATTATTCCGGGTACAACCAAGTGGCCATAGATCCCAATGACCAAGAGAAGACAACATTCACATGTCCTTATGGAGCTTTTGCCTATCGACGAATGCCCTTTGGCCTCTGCAATGCTCCGGCCACATTCCAACGTTGCATGCTTTCTATCTTTGGGGACATGATTGAACAATTCTTAGAAATATTCATGGATGATTTCTCTGTCTTTGGTCAAACTTTTGAATCATGCATGGTGAGTTTATCCAAAGTTCTTGCTAGATGCGAAGAGACTAATCTTGTTTTACGTTGAGAGAAAAGCCATTTCATGGTTAGTGAGGGGATCGTTCTTGGCCATGTGATTTCGGGGAGAGGGATTGAGGTAGATTGAGCCAAATTGGAACTCATTTCTAAACTCCCTCATTCTTCAGTTCGCCAAATTCGATCATTTTTGGGTCATGCTGGGTTTTATTGGCGATTCATTAAAGATTTTAATAAGATTTCCCGGCCGCTCTGTGCTTTACTTGTAAATGATGTCCCATTTGTGTTTGACGACTCCTGTCTTCAAGCTTTTAACATCCTTCGTGATTCACTTTATTCGGCACCTATTGTCCATCCTCCGACTTATGATCACCCTTTCGAAATCATGTGTGATGCTTTCGATCATGTTGTGGGTGCCGTTCTTGGGCAAACAATTGATAAACTTCCTCGAGTCATTTATTATGCTAGCAAAATGTTAAACGAAGCCCAAGTGAACTACACCACCACTGAGAAAGAACTGCTAGCTGTGATTTTTGCTTTAGAAAAATTTCGATCTTACCTTCTTGAATCAAAGGTGGTCATCTTTACTGATCATTCCGCCCTTATATATCTTGTTACCAAAAAAGAACTCAAAGCTCGATTAATTCAGTAGATTATGCTTCTTCAAGAGTTCGATATTGAGTTAAGGGATAAAAAGGGAGCCTTAAATGTCATTGCAGACCACCTTTCTAGACTTCCTTTAGATGTGATCAATGATTCATCTCCGATTAACGATGCATTTCCCGATGAACATCTCTTAGTTATTGACCAAGCTCCGAGGCCTTGGTTTGCACACATTGTGAATTATCTCGTATCTGGATTCACTCCTTCCCATTGGACTAAACAAGATGGAGACAAATTCTTTTAATGAGTCAACTCCTTTGTTTGGAATGATCCTATCCTTTTCAAGCATTGTCCAGACCAAATTATGAGATGTTGTGTACATGAATCGGAAATTATTTCCATCTTGACATCATGCCATTCTCATGCGTGTGGAGGATATTTTTCAGGTCGTAGAACCGCAACCAAAATCTTTCATTTCGGGTTTTATTGGCCCTCTATTTTTCATGATGCCCATAGTTTCTCTAAAGCGTGCATTCGTTGTCAACAACTTGGCAGTATTTCTCACCGGAATGAAATGCCTCAAACTCCAATCATTGAATATGAAGTCTTTGATGTTTGGGATATTGATTTCATGGGCCCTTTTTCACCCTCGAATGGTTACACTTACATCTTGTTAGTCGTTGACTATGTTTCAAAGTGGATTGAAGATATAGCCACTAGGACCAATGATCATCGTGTTGTAGTCAAATTTCTTCATTCAAATATTTTCTCTCGATTTGGTCATCCTAGAGCAATAATAAGCGACGGTGGGTCCTATTTTATGAATAGGTATTTCCGTACCACTCTTGATAAGTATAACATTTCCCATAATGTTGCCACTCCATACCATCCTCAAACTAGTGGGCAAGTGGAGGTGTCAAATCGTGAAATCAAGCGTATCCTTGAAAAAGTAGTGCGTTCAGATCGGAAAGATTGATCCATGCAATTAGATGAGGCAATGTGTGCGTATAGAACAGCCTACAAAACACACATAGGAATGTCACCTTACCGGTTGGTCTATGGTAAGCATTGCCGCTTACCAATAAAACTCATGGACAAAGTTTGGTAAACTATTCAAAGGTTAATTGGTTACCCACCGGCCAGAACGCTCGTTTGCTTCAACTCAATGAGTTAGAGGAAATACGGAATGAGGCCTATGACAATGCCATGATTTATAAGGCCCGAACAAAGGATTACCATGACAAATACATTACCCATAGAGCCTTCATGTAGGTGACAAATTGTGGTTGTTTAATGCTAGATTTTAGCTTTTCCCTGGGAAACTTAAGTCTAGATGGACTGGTCCCTTTGAATTTATTCAAGTCTTTTCTCATGGTGCCGTTGAGATTCATCATCCCAAATCCGGTTCTACTTTTAAAGTGAATGGCCAAGGGTTGAAACCCTATGTGAAAAATCCTCTTACCTTAGAGGCCACAAAAATTATGCATGAACCGAATGATGAGTAATCGAGCATCCGTTGGGTCGAGCTAGAGATGTTAAACCAAGTGCTTGGTTGGAGGCAACCCATCTTTGCTTTGATTTTAATTTGTTTATTTGAACTTTTCTTAATTGCATGCTTGCTTGTTTTCTAATTATTTGCATGTTTGATTTTAATGTGTGCAAGTTGTTCTTTGCTTGATGGTTTGATAATGCCGTAATTGTTGTTGCTCAATTTTTGTGTTGACTGTTAGATTGGGGTGTTCTTACTTCAGTTTAGATGCCCTGGGGGTTAGTATTAATACATATGTGGTTAGAGCCTAATTCCCAGGTTTTAACTCAATTCTGGTGTTTTGATGCATAGATCGATCATCACGTACTAAAATGATCGATCATTTTCGCACCACAATTATACAGAACCTAGGTATTACACTGATCGATCTTCATATACCTGGATGATTGATCATTTTTGTTCACCTATGGAGACAGAACGTGGTGTTTTAGATGATCGATCATCAATACCTTGAGGATCGATCATTTTCGGGATCACCATGAGGCAAGGACTGGAGTTAAGTATGATCGATCCTTTCATCAAAGGAAAATCGATCATTTTTGTGCACAAGTTGTGACAGAGAGGGTGTGTTTGGAGGATCGATCATCACTCTCATGAAGATCAATCATTTCCATCTTCCCTTCCAAGCAATCAGGCCAAGTGAATATGATCGATCTTTTCGACCCAAAATGATCGATCATTTGCGACGGGTGATAAAAAAACTAAAATAAAATAATAATAATAATAATAATAATAATAATAATAATAATAATAATAATAATAATATAAAGGGAAATGACCGACTTAGGGCCTTAAGCCCTAAAGATCGATCATTTCCCCCTTTTCTTTCCTTGTCCACCCCACTGCCTTACTTCTCTGCCTCCGACCGACACGCCACCGTCTCCTCCGGTCGGATCTTCTGGTCTCCGACCTCCATTAGCATCCGTAACCCCTTTCCCCACTCCCCTCCTCTCACTCAACCACTACCCATCCACACTACCTCATTGGCCACCATTGTAACGATCCCTGCCGTCCGGGGCATATTATCCGCTTTTGGCTCAAAGCAGAAATCAGGGAAAACTTCCTAGTGGGTCACCCATTTCGGGCCGCTCCAAGGCAAGCACGCTTAACCTTAGAGTTTTTTTATGGATCACTGTCATCACGGCTTTAAAACACGTTGTCTTATAAGGGTTACTAATATACTTATTATTTATGTGGGGTTGCTTACCCGGTTACCTGGTTCAACCACACGCCCTCCAGGCGAACACCGACACCTAGTACCCTGGGTCTCACAACCCAACCCCCTTAGAGGCCCAGTGTTCTCGCTGGCACAATCCGGCTAAGAGACCTACAGCCTACTCTGATACCATCTGTAACGACCCCCACCGTCCGGGGCTGCTCAGGCCCTACGGGCTCCGTCCAGGATCCCGAGTGGATCTTGGACGAAGCCCGCAGGGCCTGGGCGACCCCGGACGACCCTGGACGACGGGGCCTCTAAGGGGGTTGGGTTGTGAGACCCGGGGTACTAGGTGTCGGTGTTCGCCTGGAGGGTATGTGTAAGGACCTATTTGCATTTAAGGGTTTTTCTGTAAGATTTAGGGGACTTTTCGTGCAATTTTGTGTTTTGAGGGGGGTTTTCTGCAAAAACCACCCCCGCCCTTCTAGAGAAATCCAGTCATCTCCTTCTCTTCTTTTTGGCTGCCAACCTGAGAGAGAGATAGAGGGAGATTGAGAGAGATCGAGAGAGAGATCGGGAGGGAGATGGAGAGGAAGCAAGGGAGATCGCTGGAACCGGAGAAGAAAGAAAGGAGGGAGGAAAGGGGAAGAAAACCGGGAGAATGAGAGGTGGAGATCACCGGAAATTGGTAGATCCGGTGAGGTTCTCGCCGAATTTCATCTCCCTCTTGGCTCAGGTGAGCTCCCACCTTCTTTCCCCCTCCGTTCTCTTCCTTTTCTGGGTTTTTTGTTGGGTTTTTGGGGAGCTTCACGGTTCTCCGGCGATGGGTCGCCGGAGAAGATGTTGCGGATAGCGTTGGGGACCTCCCTTCGCGACTGCAGCGCCGGGGAAGGACCCCCGTGATCCGAGGCATCTCTCTCCGAGCCCTGTCCGAGCGTTTCCATGGCGGGGGAATCCTTGATCCTCCCCCTTGCCATGGATTCCGGTGAAGGTCCGGCCAACTTTCCTCTAGCCGTTGCCGTTGATCTCCCTTGGGGACCCAGAACTTGGGGCAGCGAGCAAGCTCCCCTCGTCTTCGTGGTGGCTATCCGGCAGTTAAGCCCGAGATCAGTGGAGCTTCGGCGGAGCTCCGGTGGCCCTTCTTGGCGGAAGGGTGTGCGTCACCGAGGCTGGGTTGTCGCAGATGCATCCTAGACGTGGCAGTTTCCGTCGCTGGCGCGGCAGAGTCCGTCTGTGAGGACCTGTCCCTCTATTCCTGTAGTTCGTTGTTGACTACAAGGGCAATTTGGTAAATTGCGCCTTGTCGGTTTGTTTCTCACCCGCGTGTGTGCTCACATCCTCTGATTGATGATTGTGTTTGACTAGATCTGTTTAGGAGGTTTTTGACTTGTGGATCGATCCAAACTAGTGTTGGATCGATCCAGCCAAGTCTTGGATCGATCCCTCTTGGCCTTGTATCGATCTGGGTACTGTAGCATGTCGGCGTCTTTCTTCCTTGAGAGGACGGCCGTCGTGGCCGTCGCTCTCCGCTGTCAGGGGAGAGAAGACTTCCTCTCCTCTGCTTTCCCTTTTCCCCTCCTTCCCCGGCTTTCCCCCTTCCCTTTTCCTTCCTCTTCTCCTTCTCTGTTGCTTCCTTCTTCTTTCTTCTTCTTCCATGAGCTCTGCTTCCCCTGTTTCCGGCTGAACCTTCTTCTCCGCCGTTCTCCCTCCTCCAGCCACCGTTTTGAGCGTTTGAAGGCTCGTTGGAACCGTGGCGGTGTGAGGAAGATCTCTGGTGTGGTTTGAAGCTCTGTTGGTGACCGGTTTGCGAGGAATCAGCCGAGGATTGCGTTTCTGGTAGGTGTTTTACCTACGTGAGTTGTTTAATGGGTTTCTCTTAATCTAGCCATTTGATCTTGCTATTCTTTGTGTAGTTGGCTTCCTCTTGCTTAGTATAATTTCTGGTTTAAGTTTCATAAGCTTTGGTTGAGATTTTAGTAGGATTTGAGCATGATTAGACTCGGATTTTTTCGGTTTCTCTGTTCTTGAGGAACAGCCGGTGTACGGCACATTTTTCGGTTTGTACATGCATGTTCTTTGGTTGTGATGAACAGAAGAGTTGTAGACCTCTGAGTTATCTTTCCACTCCAGCTTATTTCATATTTTTCCGATTTTTCTACGAATTGTGGTGATTTTTCTCGTGGCCTGCGACGAGACTAATCTGAAGCTGGTATGAAGCTGTTTGGATCGATCCAAATATTCCGGATCGATCCAATATTTTCTGGATCGATCCAAATGTTCCGGATCGATCCGAAAGCTGACTGATGGTGTTTTATGGACTATTTTTAGTGGTTTTGATTAGCGTTTTCCCGGTAATCGAGCCGTTGGATGTTTTTGGATCTAGGATCGATCCAGATTGCACCCAAGATGGTATGTTCACTGGTGGACGTGGGATCGATCCATGGGTATGTTTGGATCGATCCAGTGTTTCCTAGAAATAGTGTCTGAGGGTAGCAGAGAATGGCTTTCTTGGTTTTTCCAAGTTGGATCGATCCGAGGGCAAGTTGGATCGATCCGAGGGCAAGTTGGATCGATCCGAGGGCAAGTTGGATCGATCCCAGGGCAAGTTGGATCGATCCGAGTGTGTTGGATCGATCCAACGTACACCCGAATGCGGTTTTGGTGGTTTTGCCCGCGGGGCTTGCCATGATAGTTGTATACCGCTATAATGGCATGTTTAGTGATATTGCTATAAACTGTTGTTTGTTACCACTTTGTGGTTGAACCGGGAGTGTGATGACTCCCGGGATGGTGTAGAATAAATGGGCTGACTGTATGCCCTTTATCGCTTTGTGGTTAACCGAGGGAGTCATGACCCTCGGGAATGTTTAGTATAAATGGGCCGAACGTATGTCATTGATTGTTGCCTGTTTATACTGTTGTATGCATTGTTGATTGTGCATTAGAGGCCTAGGGTTTGACTATAGTGATGTTAGTCTGATGTTTGAGGTCGTGTTAGCTCTGTTGGTTGGAGTGCTGAGAGTTGGTTGTCATAACCACGGTTGTTCCACCAAGTGTGGAGATCCCGCTTGGAGAGAGGTGTCCTACAGGTATCGTCATGCCCACCCTGTGTCAGGGAATGTCGGAGAATGTCCACCCTTGAACAGTGGTTGTCAGAGGGACGTACTTTGGACAGGTATCCTTCGGGTAATTGACGGGATTTATGGGATCCTTGGCAGGCCTCAGTACTTGGCACGGAGTTAGTTCAGTTGCAGTTTCCCCTTCCTTGTGTGTGTCGTAGAGTAGAACCCTACTGAGCTTAGTGCTCACTCCTGCCCAGGCGGCATTTGCAGGTGCAGGTACCAGCTCTCCTTCGGTGGACCCCAGTTGCTCGTCCTGTGGTGGCGCGACGACATCAGGGCATGTTTGAGGGCCAAGATGGCTTCTGCTGTGCCTTCCGGGAGACCTCTGTTAATGTAACCTTTTTGAGTCTTATAACATCTTTTGTACATGAGAACTGGTTTATGTAAATCTTAATGTAACTCTGTTGTATGTACAGTTTTGTAATACTAGTAGTTATATTTACTTCTGACCTCTGACTGCTTGTTGTAACTGTTTCCGCCAGTTGCTATTAGTAGATGTAGGAACCCCCCCTCGTGTCCCGGTCCGGATGGGTTTTCTGGGCCGGGGCGCGACACCGTCGCTGGCGCGGCAGATTCTGTCGCTAACACGTCGTCGGTGCGGCAGATTCCGTTGCAGGTGCCACGTCGCATTGGAAACGTAGGGGGGCTGGTCCACCCGTGGGCGGAGTCGTCGCGTGTGCCCCTGTGTGCGGAGCGCCGATGTCCGATTCCGATGATCTTCACGTCGTTTCGACCAGTTTTCCAAACTCTACATGTTTTAGTAGATTTAACGGCGTTTGGAGCTCTACTTGATCGTAATCTTGATTCTTGTGCTTTAGGCGATCGATTGAGCGACCGTCAGGTGTCGGAGCGTGACGTGGGTTCCCGGACTTAGAGTTTACGCTTGGATTGCTTCCTTGAGGTAGGAGTTACCTCCTAGGATTTGTTGTGTTCTGTTTGTTATATAAATGTGTTGATGCCATGTTATATTTATGTTTGTACTTTATTAATCTTGTGTGTATATATGATGCTATGTTATGCCATGATAATGTATTTGTTGTGCTAGAGCTTGTTGGGCTAGTTGAGCCCATTACAAGCTTATTTATGACATGTTATGTTATGTATATGATGATTTCCTGTATGTATGTGTAATGAGATTAAATTAACCATTTTATTGATTGATCGATTATTTATGTGATTTGTGCATACATGCTAGGAATGTCAGGTTTGTCTTAGAATAGGTTGTGGTTGGGTCTAGTCAGGTCCTGTAGCTAGACTAGTCAGAGTCTAGGGCTATGTCGATGACTTGATGGATGGATTTTGATCTCCGTATGTCGATCGAGGACTTTGACTTGACTTGAGGATTTGATCTGATTGAGGATGTTGAACCTATACTAGTATACTGAGGCCGGTATAGAGTCTATAGGGGTCTGGGTGAGCGTTGGCGGCCGGACGCGGTGCTGTGCATGTAAGACTGCCTAGACTAGCCAGACCATACTAGGATCAGTATATTAGGATAGGTTGGTGTACATCAGTGTCCTAGAGTGTGTCAGGTGACTCCTACTGGGCTTTCGAGTTCATTTTTCCTTGGGTTTTTGTTGTGCAGGAGGTAGGCCCGAGACCAGTACACCACATGGAGGTGGTCAGCGGTGACGAGGCGTCAGTTTTGTACTTGTTGATTGAGAGTTAGTTTCGTAGTAGGTAGAGAGTTGTGGGTTGAATCCCAATTTTATTTTGTACTCTACCTTAACTCTCCATTTGTGTATTCGCTTTGTATATGCTGAATTATGGGAAAATTGTATATTGTAGTCTCGTGGCTCAAACCTGTATTTAATGACTGAAATCCTATGTAAATGAATGAATGAAAGAGATGTGAATGTTGTAAATACTAGATGAGTTATCATAGGATGTGTGGTTGTATCTTTTGACAGGTTGTAGATTGTGTGATCACGTGCCCGTGCCCAAGGGTCATGCCGAATTTTTTTAGAAATATTTGGGATATTTTGTATTTAATTGGTTGGGGGGGGGGGCGTGACACGTGTGGCCGAACCAGGTAACCGGGTAAGCAACCCCACGTAAATAATAAGTATATTAGTAAACCTTATAAGACACAATGCGTTTTAAAGCCGTGATGGCAGTGATCCGTCAGAAAACTCCAAGGTTAAGCATGCTTGCCTTGGAGCGGTTTCGGGATGGGTGACCTACTAGGAACTAGGAAGTTTTCTCGGATTTCTACGGTGAGCCAAAGGCGAACAATATTGTGTCGGGTGAGGCCCTTGGGTGGATGCTGGACGGAGCTCGCAGGCCATAGGCGGCCTCGGACGGCAGGGGCTGTTACAACCATAACCCATCATCGACGGTGTGTCTTCTCCGACGAGGTCCTCCGGCCAACGTTCATCTCCTCCAGCGTTCCACCTCGTCATCCCTACTTCTTCACACAATGGTCCGCACGAAAGACCGTCAGTCACAAGGTTCCAATCGGTAAGGGGAAGGCCACCGCTTTGTCATCTTCGCCATCCGCTCGTCCTCCGCCTTTTACTCCGGCCAGGAAAGTACCACCGCCTACCGGTCCTCCGACGCGGCCACCTCCAACCACATCGACACCTCTTTCTTCCACCCGTCCAAGTCCGACGCCATCTCTTTCTTCCACCCGGCCGGTGAGAGCCACGAGACCCACCTCCACTTCTTCGATAGCCACTACCACTCTGTCCGGCAAGCGGAAAACACCCAGTGCCCCATCATCGTCCAACCCACCTCAGCCCAAGAAGCAGAGAAGCAAGAACGTCCGACCATCCACTGCTCTGGCAGTCATCCGAGGTCTCCAACCGCGATGGCAACGGGAGGTAAACCTCGAGTTTACATTTGACGTCGATTATTTCTGGACCATAGAGCATGCATAGGAGTCTATCTTGATTCTAGAGCGCCGTGGTTTGTTACCCATCTGCACTCCGTCCACCACGGTGTACCCGAGGTTGGTTTGCATGCTCTACCAGAACATGAAGGCCATCCCCTACGGTGACGGGCGAGATGAGGCCTTTGACATGCACTACCCGACCCTTGGCTTCACATCTTCTATAGATGGGGTGGATGTCATATTCACAGCCGACGACATACGTGCTCTGTTAGCCATTCCTCGCACCTCCTCGGGCCTTCACGTCTGCCGTCCAGGAGAGTTCTATGTGACCGTTGATGAAGTTTGCTAAGTTCTTTTTGATTACCAAGACCAGTGATCTTAGAAAAGAAATTTCATCTTTTAAACAAGCCGATGATGAACTTTTTCATGAAGCATGGGATAGATATATTAGGAAGTGTCATCATCATCAATTTCCTCAATGGGCCATTATAGAGAACTTTTATAAAGGTCTTAAAGAGAAACATCAAATGACTATCGATGCTTTCTGTGGAGGAGTATTTATTACAAATCCTCTTGATGATTCGTGGAGACCTTTTGAGAGATTGGCTGAAAATTCTCAACATCATGCTTCATCTTCTAAAAATACCCATGATTCTTCCAATAAATCTAAACCTAGAGTTATTACTGACCTTACTTATTTGTTCACCACTGCGGGCCAACAGGGTGTCGAGCCCATACCTTATTCATTGTATCATCACATGTGTTGCATGCTTACCTGCTTATCTGTATCTGTTCATAGCATGCATTTTAATTATGTGTTAGATGCATAAGGATAGGGCGTGGGCGATGGGTTGATCGCCGATCTGAGGCTTTCGGGTAGCTCGGATCTTGCTCTAGGACCATGGCGGGTAGCATGGTCCAGGATTGGTTGGTAGTATTCAGTCGATATCGATGATAGGCTTAGATGACTTGAATACATGGTGATTGAGGTTTAGAGGTCGTGTCGGCCTCGAGCCGGGTTCTGAGTTATAGCCGTTGTCAAGTGTTCTACGACTCTTGAGTAGAGGGTGTGCCTACTCAGCGGTGTCGTTTCCCGCCAGCAGTTTTGGTTTCCTGCTTGTGAGTCAGCAGTGTTGGTTTCCTGCTTGTGAGTCAACAGTGTTGGTTTCCTGCTTACTGAGCGTGACCCGGGATATGACCAGTTCTTCTGGAAGACCATGCCTGAGGCCCTCAGGGACACGCGGTGGGGTTATGGAGCCCCTATGTACACCCAGGCTCTGCTTGAGGGCGACATTGTTGTGTTCCCTCCTTCTTGTGTGTGTCGTAGTGTAGTTTCACAACTGAGCTTAGTTGCTCACTCCTATCCGGGTTGCGTTTTGCAGGTGCAGGCGTTAGCTCCTCTTCAGTAGCCCCTACTGGCCAGGTGTTTGGTGGCGTGGCGACGTTTAGCGGTGCTTGAGGAGTGGTGATCGTCGTCTGTACCCCTTTTTGTTTAGATAGCGTCCTACGGGAGTGTAAATGTATAATGTTAACCCTTTCAAGGATTTTGGATTATTTTATTATGTTTGTTGAGGTTGATTAATTGCTTAAATAAGGGTGCTTATGAATTGTTTAGGGAGACCAATAGATTAGAGGGAACCCTCGCCAAAAAATTTCCGCTTTTAGTTAGGTTCCGGTTCGCGTTGCCCGGCCCGGCTCGTCTTTCGCGGGTCGGGGCGTGATAAATCTTCACCATAGATGGAGGTGTTCGTCAGGAAGAAGACGTCGGGCAAGGTAATGAAAAGGGACCCATCCAGGAGCAAAAAATAGTTGTACTCGATGCTTTAGAAGCAGAGAAGAGACAACAGTAATGGGCCATCGGCAAGTTGGCAGGGGAGACGGATAACATCTTCAAGCCGCATCACCTTCACTTGACGCCGCCCCTTCTGATCAGCCATCACCCTCCCAATCCACTCCTCGAAATCCCTATCGGAGGCAGGCCATCCTTTTTGAATTATTCCATGAATCCATTGATCAAAGGAGGAAGGTAAGTCAGTCAGACAGACAAAGGGAGAATTCGAAGGGGACGGATAGAAAGCTCTCAACCTTTCGAAAACATCAATCCTCGAAGATGGAACCGTGATAGCCGGGCCCAACCCGTATCTTTTCCGATCGATGAGGTCTTCTTGCTCAAAGAAAACCTTAGGAAGCAGAATGACATCCATCTCTGTATCTAATAATGTATCAAAGGACTTGGCAGAATGGCGCAAGAAATCCAGGCATGACGACACCTGATTTTCATGAGAAGCAGATGAAGGGCTCTCAGAACCAAGACATGGTGAGTACCGGGGATCAACTAAGGAACAAGGTCGAAATTTACAGAGAGAGAGCGGAGAAGACTTGTAAACAAAGCAACGGATAGAGGTGCAAAGTGTAAAAATCCCATCAATATAGGGATTCAGTCCCCAATTGAGCCTCGGAAAGACATTTTTGCCCCGGACGTCGTTTCGAATCACATCACGAGACCCAAAGGGGGGCAATTGTGTTACCAAGGAAAATACTCGAGTATCGGCCAACGAACATCCATCGTCGAGGCGAACACGTGGCACCTATCCAGCAAGCTACAATCATCATACCCACAACACCGTACAGGTATGACAGGCGGGGGTCGAGGTTAGTAGAACCGTCGCATACGAGCTGCCCGGGAACAAAGGCGCTGACCAATAGGGAGAGACACACATTTAATGAAGTTCGGCACTCGAGTTCAAACTACATCATCACGCCGCCTTCACATTTATGACGATACTATTCAACATGGCATTACCCGAGGCGCCTAGTTGCCTTATCAATCTGCGGCATATATTGAAGAAGTATTGGACCTGAACAACCTCAAGGAGGGCGTCAAGGCCGAGGTGGAGACCTCGAGGTCGAAGTAGTACATGAAGCCTCGAGACACAAAAGACCCAAACGGCCTCGAGGAGAATATCGAGGTTGAGGTGGATATCTCGAGGGTAAAGTAACACAGGAGGTCTCAAAACAGTTGGAGCCGAGGCATGGAATAGTCTAAGGAGTCGAGGACTTCGAGGATCAAGGGATGGAGTAACCTTGAGGCCGAGGTTTCTTGTAAACACAGGGTCGAGACAATAAAATAATCATTAATACACATGCAGTCCCACGATCTATGAAACTAATCTCCTAAAGAAAAGGCGTGGAAAGTGGAGCAAGAAAATGGAGGAACGGTTATCTCAGAAAGACACGCGGCAATAGGGCAGTGAGAAGTGGCCCATGATGGGAACCCACGAGGGATTGTGGGACGCTAGTCATGGGCGATGGCCATGCGGAGGCGGCAAACCGGGATATAAAAGTTGTGAAGACGAAGGAAGAACCCTCGACACATTCCAGTTTATAGAACTTTCATCGGAGCTGTAACCGTCAGTTGTTATTCAATGGAAGTAAGTAACTAGTTCTATCTGCTTTTGTTTACTTGCTTTGTCTTCTACCTAGGAGTAGTATCTCTATTTTAGGAGTAGCTCGATTACCTCTTAGGAGTAGCTCAATCAAATCTAGGAGTAGCGCATCCTTACTTAAAGAGTAGAGTACTTTCCGATCTAGGAGTAATCATCTACTTCTTCTACAGCTACCATTACTTGAAACTCTATAAAAAAAAATCACATTCTATAGACTTAACTTTTACACAAAGTCCTCTTACTTGAAATAAGGCTGAACTCACAAACCCTTTTGATCACCCCTACGTGATACACCTCACGTGCCTGATGACCACGTATCCATCTCGGGTACTACTTTTGAGCAATATATATCTATCAGATTTCGGAGTTAATTTGAGTCAACTGGTGGTGGAGATATGGAACCAAAAAACAAAAACTCTGCATATAGCGTGCTTGGTTCCTACAAGTTTGGGATCTTTAACCGCGTATATGCGTCGCTTAAAATATAATAAGAGGTTAAAGCATGACCTATCTGTTTGAACAGAAAATCTTCCGCAGCCAAACACCATAAAATACAATAGATCAGGACCACGAGAACATATCTAAAAGAAATTAATCGCTATTACTAGGACGTAGTACATACTAGCACTCTTCCATGATCAAAAAGAAATTTATTTTCTATTGAAATAAAATCCTAATTTTCTGCTTCAAAAAGAGGAGGACGAGCACGCCGGCATCGCCTCGAGAAGTGGTTCCGGCGAGGCTCCGAAATCAATCCAGTTGAGGAAGGCCTTGTTGATGATCTGGAGCTTGTAGGCCACGTACTGGAGGCTTTCTTGCTCGGCCGGCGCGGCGATCTCCATCTCCTTGGAAAGCAGGGCTTCCAAGAACCTCGACTTCATGGCGACCTCCGCGCTGTCACTAAGTTGGCAGAGCTGCGGCGCCACCAAGGCCAGCTGCCGGAGCTGCGACTCTACATCTGATAGCTGCTTCTCGAGGACGGCGGCGGACACGCGGCCTGCCATGTCTCACTCTTCTGGTGAAATAAACTGGAGACGCAGCCTACCAAAACTTATATAGCGAGCGATTCGTAGTTACACCGACTTAATTCTTATGGTTTCCGAGTCGTGTCCTACTGGTGTTGGTGTTGGTGTTGGTGTTAGGATACTCCTTATTAGTGTCAGTTTCGTTCTAATGATTCTAGAGTTGCCATGTAATTAACTTGGGTTCATAGTCATACTGCTACTGGGAATTCATAGTCATACTGCTACTGGGAATAGAAATGTACGTTACACTTGTCACGCAAATTGGAGAACTGCGATACATCAATAGAACCTCATTACTTCTTGGGTTATCATACAGACGGACAGGTGTTAGATAGGTTCTAAGAAATTAAGGAACAGAGAGGGAGACACAACCTCATGCAAGATAGCAGGACTCGGCCTCGGCAAGCTCAAATCCGGCTACACTCTCGCTCTCTGCCACCATCCTGTTGTCCTTGTATAAATACCCCCTCGCGCAAACGAGGAAGGCTCCCAGGTTGACGACGCTGAGCACGGTCAGCAGCCAGTAGAAATTATAGAGCTTTCCCTCGTTGAGATCATCCGGTAACCACGCACCGGGCCCACTGTCGCCCGTGATCGCGTGAACCACCGATACCAGCGCCGTGCTCAGGAAGAAGCCCAGAGACAATGTGCTCAAGAACAATCCGGTGCTCATCGTCTTCATCCCCTTGGGACACTCCCTCAGAAAGAAATCCAGCTGCCCGATGTACGTAAACGCCTCACCGGCGCCGACGAAGAAGAACTGCGGCACTAGCCAGAACACACTCAATGGAACAGTGCCCTCTTTGGTTACGACGGAAG
Organism: Narthecium ossifragum; assembly: GCA_963920575.1. NCBI lineage: Eukaryota > Viridiplantae > Streptophyta > Magnoliopsida > Dioscoreales > Nartheciaceae > Narthecium > Narthecium ossifragum. The sequence goes on from OY986963.1 coordinate 11,874,124, forward strand.
GGTCCGACCAGGCGGCGTGGAGACGCTTGCGCTCGGTGAGAGCGGCAGCGGCCATTGCGAGGATGGATAGTACCAACCCGACGCTGATGCGCTGGAGCGGGGTGAGGCCATGGGGATTGCCGGTGAGGCGGCGAGCCACAGGGACCACAACGCGGTCATAGATGGGGACAGTGAGCAGGATCGAGCCGACGAAGAAGACGGTGAGGGAGCCGGCGGGGATCTGGAAGGAGGAACCAATGTGGCGGTCCATGGTGGTGGCTTGGGACACAGAGAATGTGGTCATCTGGGCGTAGACGGTCCAGAACATGATGGTCGTGGCCCAGATGGGGAGCATCCGGATCACCATCTTCACCTCCTCCACGTCAGTCAGCGTTGACAGGTGCCATCGGCTTACATGGTCTGGTATGTCGCCCACCATGATGGCAGCCCTGTCCAAGAATCTGGAATTGAAGGACATTAAAGATCATCAAAAAACACAGCAAATATCATGCACATATTGACAGTTACTCTTGTCTTTTAGGGTGAAAAGAAGCTGCTGGATTAGGTGGGAGGTAATCGTGCCAGCGAGGTGCGAGTGGGCCGGCCGGTATTGGTTGCGTGTGTGCGCGCCCGTGATGCATGCCGTCCCACCATTGCTCAGTGTACTAGATGTATCCCTCTCTTGTCCGCTCTTCAACCTCTTACACTGATGGGTTTGCAGCACAGGTAGGTTCAAAGAATGGAAACGTACAAAGCCCTCATTTATAGCTAGCAAGTGATCCTTGGGGCCAATTCCAACTGGTTCCTTGCTGTTTTTTGGAAACATTGAAGAATCCTTCCGGATTCATAGGGCCACAACCCAGGGAAGCAATGTGATCCCCTCTCCACACTTCCAAAGCCCCACGGTCCCCATCTTCCCAGTTTTAATGTAGTGCATTGCAATGTGTGACACTATAATAGAGGATGGAGTTGGGAAGAAAGGTGGCCACCACAACTAGAAGTCCCAACTCGCAGCCATGTGGGCATTACTACCGAACCACCCAACAAGTTCATCGGAGCCGCTTGACGCTGACTCCTACATCCATGATCTCACACAGTCACACTATACACCGTGGTTAAGTATGGACTCGTCTCTCTTTATATATACCTTGAAAGTCCAGAATGTATATAGGACAAGTAATGGGTGTACTACTCGAATCGATTTCCTGGCATGGATGGAGCATGTTAAAGCTTGCTGCCTACGAACCCACAAGTGTGCAAGCCTACGAACCCACAAGCGTGCAAGCCTAGCATTGGGTAAACCAAGTCGAAGGCATTGGCCGTGACATGGGTTGTAACAATGGATGGATGGGAGGGATTTTCTTCTGTGACAGCATTCTTGGGATCTCATTACCTGATGCGTGTAATGGATTAGTCTTGGGTTCTGAACCCCAAGCCTCCAAATTTATAGAAAATCAAAATATAGAATGTAAGGCATTTGCCTCCTAAGCCTGGCCAAAAATGAGTGCGTTTGGTTGCCTGCATCAACATGCATAAGTTGATACAATATCATGGTTCAAACACATGTTTGATTGATCAGATGTATCAATTGATGTTGATACAAAAAGGTGGTTTCATGTAGCATTAGGTGATACAGTGAAATTGGCGACATCAACTGATGCTGGTGGTTTCATGTAGCATTAGGTGATACAGCAAAATTGACGGCATCAACTGTTGCAGCATCAGTCGATGCATCACATGATATCATGTGATGTATCACATACCAATTAAACAGAAAACGAAAGATTGGATTGGATAAAATAGCTGTATCAATTGATGCAATATATACCAACCAAACAAAAAACGAGCTAATATTGTATCAATTGATACAAGCAATCAAATACTTATTTTTGTATCAACTGGTGTCGCATTTGCAATGCATCAACTAATGCAAGCAACCAAACACCTCTGTCAACTAATCAAGAAAAAAAATGGTGGGAATCGAGTTCCTCGAATCGTGCAGACTCATTCAAAGGTGATAGAATTGTATTAATTACCTTGGATCCCGCTAATGATCAGTTACAAGCATGTCCTAAGTTGCAATAAAAGCCTAATGGAAGTATATCGTAAACCGCATAAGGGGTATAGAATGGCTAATCATACCTGAACTGCTTGGAGTGGGGCATCCTCTGCTTGGCCGTGGAACTCTTCCTCCCTCCTTCTCTACTCTCTTCAGCACCAAAGCCGACATCATACAGCATGGTTGCATCGGACGGCAGCTCGAGGCCTCTTTTCTTCCACGCCGCCGCCACCACGGCGGCGATGTGGGTCAGCGGGCTCCCCACCAACCTCTTAAACCTATACCTCTTAGTCCCCGCGAGGAACACAGCCAACCCGCCCACGATGGCCGCCGCGCATATGCCGTAACCCCACGCCCTGCCGAAGTTATCCTGGACATACACCAGGACAGTCACCGCCATGAGCGACCCCAGGCTTATGAAGAAGAAGAACCAGCTAAAGAAGCGCATCATCTGGTCCTTCTCCCTTCGGTTCGACTCGTCGAACTGGTCCGACCCGAATCCTGACACGCTAGACTTGAGCCCCCCTGTGCCTAATGCAGTCAGGAACAGTGCCAGGTACAGCACACCCAACTGTGACCCGCTCGCCCGCAAGCACCCGCCCGACGCCGGGCCTGTGCACGCTGGTGGGCGCAGCCCCGGCGCCACCGTCGAGATTGTCAGGATGCTCACCCCCTGCGCGATAGGTGGTCCAGTTAAAGTTGGAATAATTCGTGAAATTAACTACTGGTCACAAATCCAATATTTCAAAGGATAAAGCGAAAGCATTAATACATGCATAATTGGATAATATTTGGCACCCATTCGAACGTAATAGTGCCGTTGAGATTGGCATGACAACTAGTTAGAGTTGAATCGCTTATATCTACTCATTAATTTGTAAGAACTTGGCAAAAATAAAAAACAGAGAGACCAAAATGAAAAAAAAAGAAAGAAGAAGAAGAGAGGAAAACAGAGGGATGAGGTGATCAGTACGTACGGTGGCCTGGAGGGTGGTGAAGATGGCTATGGTGAGGTAGCGGCCGAGGAAAGAGTCGGCGAGGAAGCCGCCGAGAAGGCAGAGGATGAAGGAGGTGCCCATGAAGTTGGTGACGATGTTGGCGGAGGCGGCATTGCCAAGGTGCATCGTGGCCGTCAAGTATGTCACCAGGTTCACCGCAATCCCCAGCGTCGTCAGCCGCTCGCAGAGCTCCACCCCTTCATTTATTTTCCACACATCGGTCAAAAACCCCTTTGCAAATCCATAGCAACACAACCAACAACCAAGAAAGTTAATTTTGTAAAAGAGACTGGCATATATATATGTACCGACCAAGAATCATGGCGGCGCTCGTCCATCCGCCGCTCAACGACCCGACGGAGGGACGGCCTTTATAGTCCCATGCATCCGAAAGGGTCTTCACTTCCGCCTGGGTCTCTGGCAAGCCGGCAGCCATCTCTCCGTCACCACACTTAAAGTGTTCAGGAAGGGGTAGTTCTGGTGCAGGGGATGCAAGCGTTTTGGTGGTCAATATATAGCCGAGATGGGGTGTGAGAATTCCATAGCGTCAATCGACTTTGGCTGCATCTACATGTATCTCCGCCTGGTGGTGTTTGATTGATGTCTACTCCTCCTCCTACTACTACCTGATAAGGGTCGATTTAAAGTATTTTTTGCCAACGCACACGCTTGGTCTTGGTTTTGTAAACTTAAATATTATAGCAGGTAAGTGTTAAGGATTTTTCCAAATATATGATTGTTAGAAGACAAGGAACAAAGAAAGATGGGAGAATTTTTAGTGTATCGTCTATTACTACTACTGTAAATACCATCCTTTTATAGAGCAACGAGGAATACAAAAGGTAAATACTATAAAAAAAAGGTAACTACAAATACAGATACTAATTGATACTAATTGCATCGTATAAGTAAATCAACCTAATTTAGGAATCTGGATCAGGTGGATATATATGCTAACAATGGTTTTGGTTTTTGTGAATAGACACCTCAACAAGAAGCACATATTTATGAAAAAACATCTATTCGTGAGACATTTTTTTATGTGAAGAGACATAAGCACCTACTCACCAAGATACATCTATTCACAATATATATATATCTCTTCATTTTTAATCATGAAATTATGAAAAGACATATTTTCATTAGTGTTCATGCATATAAACACCACATAGAAGTACCTTTTTAAAAACACATCTTCATGTGATAATTACCCCTCTCTTTCTATATCTAGAGCATTCGTGCATATAAACGCCACAAAAAAGTATCTTTTTAAAAGCACATCTTCATGTGATAATTACCCATATATATATATATATATATATATATATATATATAGCGTTCGTGCATATAAACACCACGAAAATGTACCTTCTTAAAAATACCTCTTCATGTGATAAAGGCATGCGGCTACCGACACTGTGCTAGTGAGCACGCCGCCTTGATGTAACATGAAGTAGAGACCTGTATCACTCAGCCTCTTGGCTCAACTCAGCAAAAAAAAAACAACAATAACAAACCTCTCTCCGTATATAACTCTCTTGTCAATTTCAAAAATACATTTGAAAATCATCCAAAAATTCAGCATCTCTTTGCCTTTTATTCTCTTCGAAGGATTTCAAGTTCCCATATGCTGGAATAGGAACTTCGATGGAGTTTCGGTTTAACTTTATTAGTGCATAATTTTATCAAACAAACATCAATCTTAGATCAAGTTTCATTTTATCATGGAGGCGTATTTGCCCAACCCGGTGGTGGGGCACATCACTGCATTCTTAGCGGTGCCGAAGGATGCTTCATGAGGGACGTACGATTAGAGGCACACACGTGGCTGTGCATTGGTGGCACACTGTGGGCTTGCCACGTCAGCATACTCGAGTGTACTCGAAACTTCTTTCCCGACCGTAATCTATTAACTCACTCATGATATTGGAATGGATAAGTATTTGAACAGATAGTAGAGCAAAAATTACTTGAACGTTGGCCTTGCATTTGTTGACGTGGCAATTCACGCCAATGAGCCACTGGAGCCACACATCTCGACACCAAAGAATGCATGGCTTGAGGATGCATTTCATGTGTCCGCATTCTATCATGACCTGTGGTTTATAAAACAAATTCAATTTACTGTAATAATTTGATATTTAAGTTATATTAGTTTATCAAAAAAAAAGTAAAAAAAAACTGTTATTAGAATATATTTCTAACTACAATCCTCTTCATCAGCAAAAGTTATTTAACATGATATCAGAGCTGAGATTAAAAATTTGAAACTTGCTTCATATATTTCTGCTTCGAGAATTAAATACTTGATGAATATAGTTTTTTCTACTCAAATTAATGATTTCAATTATAAAAACCATGAATATTCTATACTTCGTCTAGATATCAAAAAATACAGAAGTTGTTATGAGAAGGCTGTTCCGTCAGTAGCGATGAAACTTGGTAGAAAAGCGATACCATTACTTAAGAAAGGAGTACCATCTAAATTGCTAATCTACGAATCCGATTAAATAAATAAAGGGGTATTAGGTCATAGCCCCAAATCTAGCCCCCTCCTTGTCTAGAGCCCCATACATATTGGTAAAAACCCCATGCAGCTTATTTTTACATCAAAAAACCCAAATTGCATAAAAAAGACCAAACTACCCTTATTTTATTTTCCTTTTTTTTCTCAGCCTTTTCTCTCTCCTCTCTCACCTCTCTTCTCTCTCCTCCGGCGAGAGAAACGCCCGGCTCACCTACTCCAGCGACCTCGTCGAGAAATCCATCTTCTCCGACGGTCACACAACTACCCTCAACTCTGGCGACCTCGCCGGCATCAACCACCACCCGCCGCCACCTCCTCCGACGAAGCCTCGGCCCCCTGCAGCACCGCCCCCCCCCCCCCCCCCCCCGACCTTGTCCAGCGTCGCCCAGGACCCCCGGCGACCGTCCTCACCCACGAAACCCACCCCCGAGCTCCTCCCTCCGACGCCGACGCCGACGCCTCCGTTGTCCTCGCCTCCACAACTCGAGCAACCCTGCTGCAACCCGGCGCCGCCACCGTCGAGAACCGCCACCATTGGCCTTGCCGTCCTCCACAATAGTTAGATCCGGAACCCCCTAACCCTCCCGATCTCTTCTCCTTCATCTCCGTCCCAAATCCGGCGACGACATCCACCTTCCTACCTTCAAGACCCACCGGCGCCGCCACCTTCGATCCATCGCCTACGGCTGCGCCACCGGCGATTTAACCCAGGGGATCAAGTCCTCATGCCATCACGATCACATCCCCACCGACGCCGACGACAGGACGTCCCTCCTTGCCGGCGATCGGGCTCCGGCAACTCCTAGCCTTCCGATCGAGCCGCTTCAGCCAATGTTGATCGAGACGATGGCTTGGGAGGCGAGCTGGGGGTGGAGATAAAGGTAGAGGAGAGAGAAAAGCCGGGTAAAAATAGGAAAATAGGGGAAAATGGTAGAAAAATAGGAAAAAGTGGTAGAAAACATGAAAAAATGTGGAAAAAGATAAAGAAATTTATAGAAGAAAAGTGGATGTGATCGAAGAGACTCTTGATGGAGAATCTCAACCAATTAAGTTGTAATTTGAAAAGTTAAAAAGGATGAAAATGCATTTTAACAGATAAAAATAAAGTTAATAAGATGAAAATAGATTTAAAATGATAAAATAGAGTTAAAAAGATGAAAATGTATGAAAGATGAAAAGGCCTTTAAAAAGATGAAAATGAATTCAGAAAGATGAAAATGAATTCAGAAAGAAGAAAATGATTTTTGAAAGATAAAAATGATTTTTGAAACATGAAAATGCATTTAAAAAGATGAAAATGAATTTAGAAAAATGAAAATGAATTCACAAAGATGAAAATGAATTCACAAAGATGAAAATGAATTTAGGAAGATGAAAATGAATTCACAAAGATAAAAATCATTTCAGAAAGATGAAAATGATTTTTGAAAGATGAAAATTATTTTGAAACATGAAAATGCCTTTAAAAAGATGAAAATGAGTTCAGAAAGATGAAAATGAATTCAGAATTCATTTTCATCTTTCTGAATTCATTTTCATGTTTCTAAATGTATTTTCATCTTTTTAAATTCATTTCATCTTTTTAAATTCATTTTCATCTTTGCACATGCATTTTCATCTTTTTAAATTCATTTTTATCTTTCGTGCATTTTCATCTTTCTCAATTCATTTTCATCTTTCCTGCTTTTTCATCTTCCTAAATTAATTTTCATCATTCTAAATTCATTTTCATATTTTTAAATGCATTTTCATCTTTTTAAATGTATTTTCATCCTTTTAAATCCGTTTTCATCTTTTTGAATTTATTTTCATCTTTCAAAATTCATTTTCATCTTTGTGAATTCATTTTCATCTTTCATACATTTTCATCTTCTTAACTCTATTTTCATCATTTTAAATATATTTTTATCATTTTAAAATTTATTTTTATTATTTTAAAATTTATTTTCATCTTTCTCAAATCATTTTCATTTTTCTGAATTCATTTTCATCTTTTTAAAATCATTTCCATCTTTGTGAATTCATTTCCATCTTCCTGAATTCATTTTCATCTATCTAAAATCATTTTTATCTTTGTGAATTCATTTTCATGTTTGTGAATTCATTTTCATCTTTTTAAAATCATTTTCATCTGTGACAATTCATTTTCATCTTTCTGAATTCATTTTCATCTTTGTGAATTCATTTTCATCTTTCATACATTTTCATCTTCTTAACTATATTTTCATCATTTTAACTCTATTTTCATCATTTTAAATCTATTTTTATCATTTTAAAATTTATTTTCATCTTTGACAATTCATTTTCATCTTTGTGAATTCATTTTCATCTTTGTGAATTCATTTTCATCTTTCATACATTTTCATCATTTTAATTCTATTTTTATCATTTTAAAATTTATTTTTATCATTTTAAAATTTATTTTTATCATTTTAAAATTTATTTTCATCATTTTAAAATTTATTTTCATCTTTCTGAATTCATTTTCATCTTTCTTGCATTTTCATCTTTTTAAATTCATTTTCATATTTTTATTTGCATTTTCATCTCTCTGAATTCATTTTCATGTTTCTCAAATCATTTTCATCTTTCTGAATTCATTTTCATCTTTCTTGCATTTTCATCGTTTTAAATTCATTTTCATCTTTTTAAATTCATTTTCATATTTTTACTTGCATTTTCATCCGTCTCAAATCATTTTCATCTTTCTGAATTCATTTTCATCTTTTTTAATTAATTTTTATCTTTTTCACTCCATTTTTATTTTTCCATCATTTTTATCTTTCTTGATTTTCATCGAGGGAACCGGGACGCCCGACACACCTCGGATTTGGTCGGCTCACCGAGGTGGTTCGTCTTTAATTTTTTTCACTTTCGCATATTTTTCCATATTTTTCCATTTTTTACATTAATTTTCCATGAAAAAAGTGGAGAAAATAGGAACTCATGGTTTCTTTTCTCCTGCTTCTCCACGTGGGTGGTCTCCTCCCTCATCCTCTTCTTCTCCACAGGATCGATCAGACGATCACCACCTTCGCCCTCTCTTCGCCAGCCCTCTCTTCGCTAGCCCTCTCGCCTCCACCCCACCTCCGTCGCCAGCCTCCTCCGCCGCCTCGACGAGCATCTGCAACCGCGCGTTCTCCCCCAGCAGCACCGCCCACTCGACTCCATCACCTCTAGCAGAGAGCTCTGGAGCTCCACCATCCTGGACGACTCTACCTCGTTTGAACCCGGCGCCGCCACCTCCCAAAACCCTAGATCTGGCATCCCTGAAAGCCCACGACCCAACTCCCCTTCGTCCCCATGCGCGTCGCCCGCATCCGGCCCATCTTCAATGGCCTCCTCCTCGGCCCATCTTCCATATCCCTGCAAGCCATACTACCGTCTCCGTGGAGCTCCACCATCCTGGACGACTCCCCTCTCTCTCGCTCCATCGCCGCCATCAGCTACCTTCCACATCCCCGGAAACCCACGCCGAGCTCCACCTCGTCTGAACCCGGCACCGCCACCTCCCAAAACCCTAGATCTGGCATCCCTGCAAGCCCACGATCCCAACTCCCCTTCGTCCCCATGCGCGTCGCCCGCATCCGGCCCATCTTCGATGGCCTCCTCCTCGACCCGGTGCTTCCAATCCGGGACCTTGAGCCCGAGATCGCCCCTGACACCGCTTCCCATGGTGGTGGAGCTTTCCATCGCGTCTCCGTGGTGCTACCACCACCGCGGCTTCTGGAGTAGGCAAGGTGGGCGCGGCTCCGATGGAGGAGATGCCGGCGGTCTGGGAAGCTTGTCGAGGTTAATGGCCATGGGTTACGGCAATGGGTTCCGGGGTGGTCGGCGACGCGTGTAACGGCGAGGGCGGAGGCGGTGGCGTGGGATTGTGGCAGGGAGGCGAGGGAGCTGGTGGTCGTGGCAGCGAGGTGTCGAGGAGGTGAGCCAACGAGGGGTCGGGGAGGTGAACCAACGACGGAGCACAACCATGGACTCAAGCTAGGATCTCCGCCGATCCGGCGGTGGAGCTCCGGGCAAGGGCGGGGCGTCGGCCGGTGCTTGGTCGGGATCAGGAAGTGAGAACAAGGGGGGAGAAAGAGAGAGAAGGGGTAAGAAGAAGGGGGCATTATGGTCTTTTAATGTAAATAATAAACCAGTTAATATACTGTCATGGGGTTTTTACTTTAGAAACATGATTGATGGAGTTTTTAGCAATAAGATGGACTAAATTGGTGTTATCACCAATTAACTTATAAATAAATAAAATTGCTTGCCGACTTCTACAAAGGAAATCAAATGTCTCGATCGAGTCAATTCGACTAGTTCTTGTTGAAATAAAAGAACCAAAGCAGCCGGGCAGGACATCTAATTGGATCTTGTGCCTTAGCTTATTACAATTATAAGGGTTGCTCCTGTGACTTTGATGTCGTGTGGAAACAGCTGATATAAAACGGAGAACTAAGTGCTAGTGAATGCTAGGAATGGATTGGAATGATGGGCCCTTCGAGAATCAAAAGATACCCCCTAGGATTGGGATTGCGATTGCTTTGATTCATTGACCTACCACCATGAATGAATGGTTCCTAATAATCTAATCCATAATTAATTACTCCTGCCAACATCTTTACCCATTTTTTCCATGAAAGAAATATACACCTAAAGTTAAATCTTTTTATTATTATTATTATGAGTTTTTTCCAAAAGGCTCACAAGACCTTACACAACTTCCTACATAAACTCCAACCAAAACAAAAGGCCCATCACCCTAGGCCGAAGCAAAATTGGCTTGATTCAGCCGACCCCATCCACCTAAAGTTAAATCTTGTTTCACAAAACCCTTCATATTTCTGACAGCATCATCTAACCTAACCTTGTGAAAACATAAGTCCATCTGCCGACTAACCCTATCAGAATCATGTGATTGCAGATCTTATTATATCACAATCTACTAATATAGTGGAATTTATGACTTGATGAACAGGAGGTGATCACATCAAGAGAGACATAATAGAAAAGGATATTTGCTCTAAATTTTGACCGGGTTTCAGTATGAGCTTCCAATGCATCTAAAAGCTGAAGAAGAGAGCTGGAGATATCATCCACATGTTTGGGTTGAGACCAAAGGAACCTTTTTCCTAGGCCATTAACTGTGGATGGTGATATGCTCTCAAATCTACACAACAATTCGGGGTACAAAAGTTTGGTACCACACTTATTTGGATCTCCAATTCCTTTATTTGCTGAAACTATGAATCGCTTGATTTTAAAATGTCCCTTTCTTGTCACAGGGTTCACTTGTTTTCTATTCATAATGATCGGTGGGGAGCCATGTTACTATTTCGCACTATTTGGCCAGTGAATCTGCCTTTCTATTTCACAACTAAAACATGTATTTATTGTTGTCCTTTCATATTTGATAAGTATCTCAGAAAAAGGTTTTTTTTTCCCACAAATGATCATAAAGGGAGAAGAGGCGTCTACAAATGATCATGCTTCCTTCGTGACCTCTCATGACTTTTCATAGAACAATCATCTTTTTTTCTTCTTAAATCGAGAACAAATCCTATCTTTATCACCTTCTTAATTATGGATGGTTTGAAAAGGTCAGAATTTTTGCCCATCCTTATGTTACCACAAAATTTTGAAAGGGCAGTTGATATTGATGTCACATCGTCTCGCACCATCATCAACAGGATCCCCACCGTCAATTTGAGCATAGCACCGTGGTGAATGGTATTACCCGGAGAAGCAATGATGGCGGTTGAAAGCATCATTAGTGTGAGGACTCGTTCCTCTAATCTGGCTCGACTGCGTAGGTCAGGGCCATGGCCTGTTGCCCTGTTGGTCTGTTTTCGCGTCGAGCGCATTGTTGATTTTGGATCCCAAAGGGTAATTTGGTAAATTACACCTTGACGGTCGGTTTCATACCCGTGTAGTGCGCACACACCCTATGAATGATATATGCGCTTGTTAGAACCTTAGACGAGCTTGGGATCGGAAGATCTGGGCTTGGGTGTGACAACTATCAGCTCAGGGACGATAGATCAGTCCAGGGGACGATCGATCGTTCAAGGGTTGAACGATCGTTCAAGGGAAGATCGATTTGTCATGGGGACGATAGTTCGATTTTGAGGGGCGTCAACGTTGACGTGTCCGGATAAGGACACTGAACCGACATTGACCGATCAATTAGTCCTAGGGACGATCCCGTCTTGGCTCTTTAAGAGCCCCCCGGAAGCTCTGTTTTTCCGTTTCTTCTTCTCTCTTCACCAATCCTTAGAATTCATGAAGGAAGCTTGATCCAAAGGCTTGGGAAGGTTGCCAGCAAGGGGAGGAGCAGATCTAGACCTCCCCGATACGGTTTAATCAAGAATTAAACATGGATTAGCTTAGTTTGGTAGGTTTCTTCACTTAAGCCTTGTTTAAGTGTTCTAGGATGATTAATTGCTTATTTCCTTAATTTTTTTGTGTTAGATGATGGTTATAGGATTGATGAATATCTGATTGAAGCTTGGTTGGATTTTGGTTTGATTTAAATCAGATTTAAACAACTTTTCATTAGTTTATTCCCGGATTTTCTGGTTTAATTAGACCAGCTATGTTTAAGCTTGATTACAGAGCTGTACGTGCATGATCTCAGTTGATCTTCAACATGAACGTTGTAGATCTCCACGTTAAGTTTCAACTGGTTTCATATTTTTTGAATTTATGTACGGTTTTTAGTGAATTAAATGGAAGGATTGTGAAGAACATAGCAGTTATCTTAATTAGTGAAATTAAGTGGACATTAGTTATCTAATTGATTTTATTTTTGGATATGATGATCTTAGCGACCTTTAGGGTTGATCTACTAATTTTGGTTTTAATCGAAGGTATTTTCAAAGGGATTTTGGATTGTTTATCGAATCTAAAATTAAACCAAAATTGTAGGTTCTTATCAATTTGTTTTCATCCGATTGATCCGATTTTTGGACGCGTATAAATTGGAAGACGTGTATGTTTTGGTCATTTTACGAGTACTGATTTGTGAACTCTTTGTACACACAGTCATGAAGATGGGTATGCTTTCGACACGTATGAGTCATACGCAAAAATTGTTTTTGTGAATGACTGGGTAGCTGGTAGCGACTGCAATGAGCCACCGGAGACGACTGTGACGAGGTAAATGAATATGTTCTCAACTTCGAAACACCGGAAGCTCAAACAACCTACTTTTTGAATGCCCCCGAGCCATATGTTGGAGAGAGGTACCCCGACAAAGCAAACATGAAGTTATCGCTCGTAAGATACGCCATAACGCGCCGGTTCGAATATAGACTAAAGAAATGCAAGGGAGATAAGGTGCTTGCACATTGTCTTGATGCTAGCTGCTCATAGAAGATCATTGGTAGAAGAATACGTAGTGTCGCGCCCTGGCCCGGAAGACCCATCCGGACCGAGACACGAGGGGGGTTCCTACATCTACTAACAACAACTGGCGGAAATAGTTACGACAAGCAGTTAGAGGACAGAAGTAAATCTAACAACTCCTATTACTACAAAACTATACATAAAACAGAGTTACATCAAGATTTACATAAACAATCCTTAAGTATAAAAGATGTTATAAAACTCATAAAAGGGTACATCAACATAGGTCTCCCGGAAGGCACAGCAGAAGCCATCTTGGCCCTCAAACATGCCCTGATGTCGTCGCGCCACCGCAGAATGAGCAACTGGGGCTCACCGAAGGAGAGCTGGTACCTGCACCTGCAAACGCCGCCCGGGTAGGAGTGAGCACTAAGCTCAGTAGGGTTTTACTCTACGCCACACACAAGGAAGGGGAAACTGCAACTGAACTAACTCCGTGCCAAGTACTGAGGCCTGCCAATGACCCCATAAATCCCGTCAATAACCCGAAGGGTACCTGTCCAAAATACGTCCCTCCGATAGCCACTGTTCAAGGGTGGACATTCTCGAACATTCCCTGACACAGGGTGGACATGACGATACCTGTAGGACACCCCTCTCCAAGCGGGACCTCCACACTTGGCGGAACAACCGTGGTTATGACAACCAACTCTTAGCACTCCAAGCAACAGAGCTAACACGACCCCAAACATCAGACTAACAGCACTACAGTCAAACCCTAGGCCTCTAATGCATAATCAACAATTAATGCAACAGTATAAACAAGCAACAATCAAGGGCATACCTATGGTCCGTTTATACTAAATATTCCCGAGGTTCATGACTCCCTCGGTTAACCACAAAGCGATAAAGGGCACACAGCCAGCCTATTTATTCTACACAATCCCGGGAGTCATCACACTCCCGGTTCAACCACAAAGCTGTAACAAACAATAGTTTATAGCAATATCACTAAACATGCCATTCTCTGCTACCCTCAGACACTGTTCCTGGGAAACACTGGATCGATCCAAACATACCCATTGATCGATCCGACAGCCCTCAGTGAACAGACCATCTTGGGTGCAACCTGGATTGATCCAACATACCCATGGATCGATCCTTCTAACAGTCCGATCGATCCATCTTGCAGTCTGATCGATCCATCTAGCAGTCCGATCGATCCTACTTGTCCTTGGATCGATCGAACTCAGAAAGCCCAAGAAAAGGAAACCATTCTCTACATAGCAGCTAGTTGACCCGTCGATCCGACATCCAACCGATGTCAGATTCGGGATCCAACCTAGCCTCCAGTAGATCTATATGTCGGGATCAACATATCCAAAATCCAGAAACATCCAATGGCTAGATTAATGGGAAAATACTAATCAAAACCGCTAATCCAACTAACTTACTTGCTGCAACGCAGCCCTCTAGTAATAAATTCATAACAAATCGTAGGAAAATCAGACAAATTATGAAATCAATTGGGTTGGAAAGTCGATTCAAAGATCTACAACTCTTATGTTTATCACAACCCAAGAACATGCACGTATTGGCCGGAAAACTTGCCGCAAGCCGGCTGTTCTTCAAGAACAGCAGAAACCGAAAAAATCCGAGATTAAACATGTATAAATCCTACTAAAATCTCAACCAAAGTTCATGAAACTTAAACCAGAAATTATACTAAGCAACATTGCATCCAACAACACAAATACAGCAAGATCTAATGGCTAGATTAAGAGAAACCTATTAAACTAACTCAGGTAGGTAGAAACCTACCGGAAACGCTAATCCTCGGCTGATTCCCTGCTAAACGGCAGCTCACCAAGCAACTAAACCATGCCAGGGATCTTCCTCACGCGGCCACGGATCCAACGAGCTTTGAAACACCCAAAATGGTGGCCGGAGCAGGGAGAACGAAGAAGAAGAAGGGGGCTGTCGGAAGAAAAACAGAGCAAGCAGAGCTTGCGGGAAGAAGAAGAAGAAGCAAGAAGGAAGAGAAGAGAAGGGAAGGAAGAGAAGAGGAAGAAAAGGCAGGGGAAAGCCGGGAAGGCCGGGGAAAAGGGGGAGGAGGGGAGGGAAAGTCTTCCCCTTCTGACAGGAGAGAGCGACGGCCAACAGCGACCATCCTCTCGAAGCAAAAAAGCCACCGACCCGAGTCCGATCGATCGCTCACGGGCCGCCAGCAACCCAAAAACAGGCTTCTGCGCGCCCGAGCTGGGATCTTCCAATCCCGGGTCCACCAAACAAGGTCAGTGTGTGCACACGGGTGAAAAACTAATCGATAAGGTACAATTTATCAAATTGCCATTGTGGTCAACAACGAGCAACAGGAATAGAGGGACAGGTCCTCACACGTAGGCTACCGACTTTCTGGGTAAGCGTATTCATCAAGGACCACACGTGCAACAGACACCTTAACGCGTTTATTTGAAGTCAAGATGAAGGAGGTATCAAGGTTCCACGTGTTGTTAATTTAGAGGAGACTCCGTCGAGATTTAATAATTGTTAAGATTACAATCTTGCCTTCAGTTCAAATTAATCGGGAATTGTGTATGTAATTGCGCCACAATCTTTCCCTCAGTTCAAACCGTCTGAAAACAAATGCACGAATCCAACTGGAGTGCTATCAAGGTTTTAGAATCCCTTATCATTAGCTCGCGCATATAAGACCGTAACATATTGAATGATTTCTCATACGTGTCGCGTACCTGTTTACATAGGAAACACGTTAAATTATTATTGACGCGCGCGTATGTAGTACGTGTATAACTAAGCAAACCACGCGTATCAGATGAAACACGTCTGAAGTATACGAGTCTTCAGTTCATTATACCCGTATGTTTTATACGCATATAATATAATGTGCGTACAAACATACGAGTATATAGTTATATGCGACAACCTTAAGTTATATGCTTACCAATGTAAAAACTTTATGTTTTGCGCGATATGCTTTCAAGTAAGACACGCATACGCCGTATCTCTGCACAAGTTCGGTGACGATCATCTTCACGCTGTATTTGTCACTTGCTGCTACTTGCGCTTTTATCTCCTCGACAATAAAAGAGCACGTCAACTGCTTGTGTCCATGCCCAACCAAAGGTCTATTGCACGTGTGGTCCTTGATGAATATGCTTACCCAAAAAGTCGGTAGCCCACATATTCTTCTACCAATGATCTTCTATGAGCAGCAAGCATCAAGACAATGTTCAAGCACCTTATCTCCATTGCATTCCTTTAGTCTATATTCGAACCGGCGCGTTATGACGTATCTTGCGAGTGACAACTTCATGTTTGCCTTGTCGGAGTAACTCTCTCCAACATATGGCTCGGATGCATTCAAAAAGTAGGTTGTTTGAACTTCCGGTGTTTCGAAGTTGAGAACGGACTCATCTATCTCGTCACAGTCAAGCATCTCCGGTGGCTCATCGCAGTCGCTACCAGCTACCCAGTCATTTACAAAAACAATTTCCTCGTATGGGTCATACGTGTCGAAAGCATACTCGTCTTCATGACTATGTGTACAAATAGTTCACAATCAGTACTCGTAAAATGACCAAAACATACATGTCTTCCAATTTATACGTGTGCATGAACACGTGCGTGAGCTAGTAATACACGTGAAAAGCATGTAAACATCGTACATGTTCATAAATTTTGTACACGTGTGTATCCTATAAATACTTGTGAAAATAAGTTCAGACACGTATGTAGAATTTATACACACTCATCTTATAATTATACCCGTGCTTGTATAACTTACCCCTCGGCTTCCGGTGTGAGTCCGTTAATCGTCATCTCTTCCACCACTTGAGCTAATTCTTCGTCTCTGCTGGGATATGGTTCGAAAGGTGTGTTCAGATCAATGCCACCCAATATGCGGTGAATAGTTGTTGGCTCTAACAGCGAGACATCGCTGTTCGAAGGTAGAGAAGAGGAGGCAATGGAAAGGGAGAAGAGCTGAAAGAAAGCGGTAAAGAGATGAGAGAAATGAGATTTGGGGTGCAGGATGGACGATGGTGGGAGGAGCCATGCCCGGCAGGAGCCTTCATGGATGGCATATGCCTTGTCATCGCATTAAATGCGACGAGATGTTTGTTTTTCTTTTTTATACTATTTTTCACTTAAAATCCAATCAAATGATACCATGTCAACACTGGGTTATGATGCATTTACAGGCTGAAAAGACAGTTGGGTTAAAATATGGATGGCCATGCCACGTCATGTGGCATGCCCATCCCATGGGTCATGTGGTCATATATTGGCAGGGGTAGAAACGTCATAAAAGTGGTCCTCTGTTACAAAAAAAACACTGGATGGGGTCTTAACATGTCAAATGCGAGCATTAGGGTCCAATTTAGCAAAAAAACCCTAAAGACTATCAAGGCAGGGAAGAAGGGGCTTGACAAACACATCAGTCAACCCGTTTCAACTTTTTCTAGTTTCCTAGTGCTAGCATCCTGTACTTAGCGAGTAACTCCAACTTTCATAGAGGCTGTAGTCTACCGGTTGCTGCTTTAATGGACGTAAGTTGTTAGTTCTTTATTCTTGTTTTTTTTCGCTAACTCTAGAAGTAGTGTAATCTATATTTAGGATAGCATATTTCGTTTTCTAGCATAACTGCAACCTAGGAGTAGCCTAATTACCATCTCAGGAGAAGCTTACCTTCTCTTTGGATTAATTAGTTGCTTAAAATATAAAAAAAATCAAAAACCACAATTCTAGATTTAGATTTTGAACATCCAAAAGCCCTCTTGATTGAGGTAAGATAGAATCTACTATCGATCTTTTCATACCTTGATTGGCGTATCTCATATGCCTGACGACCATGCATCTACCCATCTCAGATGGGATTTTTGAGTAACACCATAATATACAAATCAGTGGCTAAGTGTCTAAGTCAATCCTCTTTGTACCCTTGAAGGAGAACAAAAGAATGTACTTACATCTTTATTAATTGTACTGTGTTTTTGAAGAAAACAAGGAGAATGGTTAGCTTGTTATATGCCATGTCTGTTGTTGCGCCTACTGTGCATCTCTAAGATCCTGCCTCAGCCAATAAGGCCATCTCATGAACTGTTTAAATACTAGAAAAGCTCTATTCTAATAGATGCCATCAAACACTAGAACTGTATGGCCTTCATTTTAAGCCGGTCTTCGTCAAAAAAAGAAAGAAAAAAGTGGAAAGGTTGAGATAAAAAAAGAGAGGTCCAAATCAGAGACTTTACAATGGTTGTGTGATTTGATCCGGCTTCTTCCAACTATATATATCCAGTTTTAATCTTTCAACTAAAGAAACAAACCTTTAATTACAAGCAATGTACATTAGATGAGATGTATGGTTGATAGCATTTCAAGAACATACATTACTCGATATGCATGAAAACAAGAAGCCCATCCAAGTGGTGAGACTGAGTAATAGTTCATGACAACTCAGCCATTTGGCCAAGTGAAGTGCATCCGAGTAAGAGCAACTTTGGAGCCACAAGTTTCTGCAGACAAACATAAGAGAATCAAAGAGATGATCAGTCGAAGCTTTGGTTTTGATTTGTATTCAGCCATAGACAGACAGAAAGACAGACACAAACGAAAAGATTCAGACAGACACAAACGAAAACATTCACGGGATTTAGTACTACGTACCTGCAGCCATAAACGAAAAACACTCACAAGAAGCCTGCCCATGCAAGTGGTGATCGGAGGCTCATGAGTAATATAGTTCATGACAACTCACTACTTGGCCAAGTGAAATGCATCTTATTAATTAATAGCAACAAGTTTCTGCAAACAAACATATGAGGATCCAAAAGAGACGTCATTCAATCAAAGCTTTTTGGTTTTGATTTGGTGTCAGCCAACGAGCTAATAGGCAACGACGAACACATTGAATAAGGTTTGATCAAAGTCATGGCTCCAACTCATACATAGGATGCATGTTTTGTGTTAGATGATAATGTATAAACTTCAATCTTTTGTTAATTAACTTAAGCTTTTGGATTGATTGGTGAAGCTAATTTTTTTAAATTTAATTTAATATTCATCGTGCGAGGACTTGCGAGGGGGAGTGTTGATGATAAAATGTAGTGTTTGACGTTGTAATCATTTTTTCTTCTTTTATGAGTAATGATTTGTGCTCGTTACTTTTTGATACGTGACTTGTTGGGGCTAAAGTCCTCCATCCACCAATCACTGACGACCTCATCCTCCACATATCAATAATGCAAGGAAGCCATGCATATTCCCTAATTTCCTCGAGGATCCTTTGAGAGCCACTCCTCTTGTCCTCCAAGAGGCAATGTACAACAAGTGGCCGGCCATATGAGGACAAAATAAGAATCTAAGACAACCCCACAAGATGGAAACCCCTTCGTTTACTTCGTTTTCCCCCAAACACATAATTGATGAGAGAGAAAGTATGCGCTAGCATTGACCGCTTCAAGATGGGATTTTGGGAGACTCATAATTATAGAGACCCATGGAAAGTTGGGTTTGTTATCCTTTTCACGTATGTGTGCGTTTCTTGCTTTACGACTTTAAAAAGAAACCTCAGAGAAACTTGCACACAAGATAGAATTTGGGCGACCATTCTAATTAGTGTTCTCACTTCAATGCTAATAAATAACCTTCTCCAAACATTAGAACTTTTTACATGCATGTGTTTGTATCTAAGCTGAATTGAAACGTGTGAAAAATAATAGAAATTGAGAGCTGGGGATAGCTGATCAGCTCTTCTCAAATCTCCATGAGACAATGACGAGAGCGTTTGAAAAAGAAGAATATCGACCATGCGACCTTTCCAAGGTTTGAAGATGACTTTTAGCAATCATGTATGCTTTTCGACTTGGGGATGTGCTATTTGAACACTCATGCGCGTTCGCCTAGCAAAACCTTTCTGCCTGTTGTTGTCATGGGACTCCTTAATGTTCTGACTACTGTGCGCCAAGACCACTTGCTAGAGTGTTGTTTGTTCGCTCCACAATTTGAGTATGTCCCGTAATCTCTGATATGATGGTATAAGGAAAGCCTTATATGATACAAACTAAACTCGAACAAGAGTGGTCATCGGATTATAGCTATAAAGAGGACGGACGTAACAATAATAGAGCAAATGACGTGCAAGGTTTAAAAGGTACGGAAAGTTTGGCAACAGCAGGAAGTGATCACTCACACATCTGCCAAACCGATGGGAAGTCAAAGAATTGCAGCTAGAACAGAATAATGCACAAGATTGCTGGTTATCATAATCAATTCAGGTCATGTCCTATCACGTTTTGATCGTCTTCAAACGATGGTTTCTGCTGCCATCTGAACATGTTCATATCAAGAAAACTGCCTACCTTTGCCAGACAATGCCAGTTCATAGTAGAATGGATATTAGATCCATAGCCAGTCAGAGCAGATGATGATGATTGATCGGCTTTGTTTATTTTTTTAATCCATTTTATTTATTATTTCTTAGGGAAAGGGTCAGGGGGCCCTTTGTTGAATCCAATCCGACAATTAAACCAGTCACAAAAAGTTTCAGATATTTAGTTCATTTTGGAGAAAAAAAGTCCAAAAATGTTAAGAGTTTATTTACTCACTTGCCATTAAGGACTCTTCCGGTTTCAACCAAGAGCGTCAAGAAATAGCTATTGCTTATGTTGACAAGCACTTCGTGTAAATTTTCTTACACCCTCATTACCCTGTATCACCCATTCCAACATGATGATGACAACATTCATCGTACGAAAGTAAAGAATGGGCCACGAAAGACATTTTGGTAGGGAAAAGCATAAACCCAATATTTCACATGCACAAAAGAAACATAAAAAATGATGCCAGCGCCAAACTTAAGAGAACAAGGTCTTGCATCCAGTTGAAGGTCCTGTCACCCTATCAAGATGCTTGTGTACAACAATCTAAACAAGAGAAGCTATAGGCATATCCAATGCTAGTTCTTGTGGTTAGTTTGATCAGCAAGATCCTGTGGGAGTACATTTTGGTAGGGAAAAAAATGCTTATGACTTCCCATGTGATATAAAATCATCCTGTAAATTTACCACAGAAAACTATAGTGCCATATTGAAGTGCTTATGCGAACATATACATCATCATTCAGCTTTCGAAGAGGCTGTTGCCCAATCATTTTTGAAATTGACATTAGTTATTTGATAATGACAAGCTTATGACAATTCAATTGATATATCTAAACACAATCATAAAAGAACCTATAAAGGGAAGAATTTTTGTATTCATATCTGGTTGTTGACCTCCCAGGTCTCCCGATAATCATCCTCATGAGATATCAGGCTCATGAGAGCTGATTGATACATCTGCACCCTCCACTCCTCTAGGTGTGGCAAGCCAACCTCCGAAAGAAGCCAATTCAAGTACTCAGCCTGTGTTTTTGAGTAGCAAGTAAAGCTCTTAATGTAAACCAGAATTTGTGTTAATTCAGAATATTGAGGATATGGTATTACATACCTGATTAGGATGAAGATTATGTGTAAGGTGCTTAGGTCTCCCAATGTCTTCTAATTGCTCATAGAATTTATGTACAGACATTGTCATATCTTCCTCTGATGGCAGCTCCAACTTTTTGGACAAAACTTGTGCGATCCACTTGGATTGTAGCTCTGACGTCAAAAATACGATAGTCTGGTAACATAACAGCAGAATCATTAAATTAAGTGCATGAGGTTGTAATAGTTGACAAAAGATGGACCTCTTAATGCTGATTTTACCATTTGGTTTCATATCTGAAGATACTGGGTATAAAATAAACCAAAATCTCTTGCCTCCGAACTGTCATCATTCATTTCGAAAATTTTATTTCTTTGGTGAAAGATCATTTGTAACCATTCAGTTTGAAACATAATTGTTATGTACCTTGTAACATTTTTAGGACAACTGTCCTTAATACGCATTTTAACATTGATAAAGAAACCAAGTTCAAGAGCAGATATGCTTATGCATGTTTATGACAAAGATACATTAATATAAAGGTCAAAAGTCAGGGAGTATATGGACCAACCTTATTAGGTAAACCAACAAAGGCGAGCCAAGGGGCTAAACACGGAGGAAAAATGTTTTCATATAGAGGTCCAACACGGTTGTCATCTACGCTTACGATGCCATTGGTTTCCAGAAAAGGGAAATGATACTTATATCTGCACGCAGATTTCAATACTAGAAGAGATAAGGAGAAACACAGAAAATAGTAAAGCATGCCCAGTGTAGAACTTGTAATACAACATGCTAACATCAAGATAACAAACTGTACAGTTTGGTAGCTCACTTCCTTAGCAGCACATTTTAAATGCAGCATAACTAAATCTCAGAGCATGTGCTATATAAAGCATTGAGATATACCCTGTGCAGTGGAGGATTACATCTGCATGTATCAATGAACCATCGTCAAACTCCACCCCACAGTCTTCATAGACACGCTTTATCTGTTTTCACTAATTCAGGTTCAAACACGACTTTCCTTGGGTCATCAACCAACCCACAACAATAAAATGTAGGTGAACTTCCAGCAAAAGAGGAATAACAAGATATTCAGCCTCACTCCAAGAAATGCTACTGAAAAACGAAGATATTTCTGTACGAAAATATACCATCAAACGCCGCCAAATATTCTCATGACCACTCAATTTTCCAAGCTCTGGATTTGTGGATCTCGATGCTTGGTGAACTTCTTTTGCCACTTTTGAAATCTCTGTAGATAGATCATATGCACTAGCTCCCATTCCAATTATCACCACAACCTGAAAAGGTAATTTGATTGTGCTGCATCACTTCATCGTAATAACTGGAAGTTTAAAGTCCTTTGACAATAAGGATTCACATGAAGATTGTTACAGACGAAAAAGTTGGACTGCATCAGGAAAAGAATGGCACCAGTGCTGAGTACTAGCATCATGATACAACAGATTGTCAAATTATGGGCTGCTTATGTGGACTGGTGCTATTTATGTAAACGCGAAAATGTCATATTAGTGAATCGCCAATGCTGCGGACATGAAAATATGTTAGCAGATATCAGTTAGAGTCAAGAGTAACGACCTACTAATTCACATCAAAATTTTCATGAGCAAGCAATTGTCAATCCCAAAAACAACATTCCTATCTTCATCATGCATTCAGTTGCTGCTACCATAATAGGGTAGAAGGATTGCTTTTTAGGTTAGCACCCAGCAAAGCAAAGAATTCACGTCCCCGGATTCATGCTGTTGAGCTTTCAGCTGTGAAAATGTTCACTGGTTAGTGCGTTCTGATCTTCCACTCGTGCCTCCACAATAACACAATGGAAACTGTGTCACCTATATTAAATCTATTGCAGAGTTTCATACCAATATAATTAACCTTTAATATATGAATTAAACAACATACTTTGACAAGGGGCAAAAGAAAAGACTTTGCTCAAAGCCATAAAGCACAAATTAACTTGTAGTGTACAGGGACAAAATTGCTTTCTGTATCTGATTCCTGTTAGCATAGTAGTTGATAAGTCAAAGCATTAAAGCACAGTCAAATACAGGAACCCATTGTCCTGCCACAAAGCCAAAATCCACCATTTTTGTTCCTGGTCAATAACCTACTATGTTCTAGCCATGGATAACACTGCAATGGAAAAGCATTCATACTATTGAGCTATATTTTACAATGAGGAAGATGAACAAAATAACGTAGCATGTAGAAATACCTGGTCCTTAAATGGCTCAGGAGTGCGATAATTGTGGCTATGAATTTGCTTTCCAGGCCACCTGCTGATACCTGTGAGAAAGCATAAACCCAATCTTTCACATGCACAAAAGAAACATAAAAAATGATGCCAGCGCCAAACTTAAGAGAACAAGGTCTTGCATCCAGTTGAAGGTCCTGTCACCCTATCAAGATGCTCGTGTACAACAAACTAAACAAGAGAAGCTATAGGCATATCCAATGCTAGTTCTTGTGGTTAGTTTGATCAGCAATGAGATCGCTAAATTACAAAAGAAATGAGTCTTTTGACTATCTCTCGTCACAGTGAACGCGATTAAAGCTTACACTCTCGTAGTATTACTTGTGAGATATCATTTACATATATCTAAAATATATCCCTGGTAAATAAGGGAAGTCAATGCATATATCTAAAATATATCCCTGCTAAATAGAGCTTAACAAAGCAACTCACCCGGGATCTCCGCAATCCTCGGCTCACTATGGTGCCCATTGCAAACGACCACCGCCTCGAACAGCTCCACCGCATCCGCTTCGATACCCTGATCAGTCTCAGTCCTCCACCGGACCACCCATTCATCCTTCCGCCGACCCATTTCAACACGGACGACCTCGGCCCCGAAGCGGACGGAGTCAATAACCCCGGATTTCGCTGCGAAAGCCTCGAGGAAAGCAAGAACCTCCTCGTGTCCCGGGAACATGCGGTGGTCGCCGTGGCTCCGGTTCGGCTCGGGGAAAGGGTAGCCGATGAACCCCATTAGAGGACGAGGGAGGTTGGTTCGGAGCGACTGATAAAGGCTGCCACGGACCGCCGTCCGGTTTGGGTCGACGCCGAGTGGGTCGGAGTCGACCCGGGGGTCGTAAACC
Organism: Narthecium ossifragum; assembly: GCA_963920575.1. Classification (NCBI taxonomy): domain Eukaryota; kingdom Viridiplantae; phylum Streptophyta; class Magnoliopsida; order Dioscoreales; family Nartheciaceae; genus Narthecium; species Narthecium ossifragum. Next base: position 11,898,644 of record OY986963.1, read on the forward strand.
CAGGTACCCCCCACACGGTGCGATTTCTCGAAGACGACCACACGGTGGCCCTCTTGGAGGAGCTCATTAGCGGCGACCAGGCCCGACATCCCGGCTCCGATCACGGCCACCTTGCACGACCTTGCCATGGTGGATCGTAGCCGGGCGGTGACTTAGGACAAGTGTCGCCTTAAAAGTCTATTTTTAGACATTAATTGAATAATTATTGTATTTATTATGTTTTTTTGTTCTACATGTTACGTTAGAATGTATATGATAAGTTTAGTCCACGGTACCATTAAAGGATAGTCAGGTGATGAGTTTCAGCTTTCACGAGGAGAACTGGCTAATCAAGTTCTTGTTTCTATAATTTCACAACTATGGGTGAAACTGGACATTTCACTTAGAAGGTTGCCACTTTCTGTAGTGACTATAATATAGTAATGGTTATTCTCAACCATTGGAGTAGAGACTCCACACTAGCAAGTGGGTGTGCATGTTAGCACATTGAAAGTTGAATTGAGAACCCAGACTTAGAAACATTCACCGCTATTAAGATATGGTTCTCTTGAATGTAACCGAATTAGTCCATTGACCTGAGAGATCTGTTTGCTCTAGTCAGAGGATCGATCATTTTGATGACCCATCTGATCTTAGGATTTTCAAAGGAGGTTTATTGGATGATGGTGATTACTTCTAAGAATAAGTTAGATGCTCAATACTAGAATCTACTATCCTTTTAGGTTAGTATCTTATTGAGTAGAATAATTGATCAAGCCAATTCAATTTAGCCCGGGCCCAACAATTTTAGTAAATGATTTTGATTTGATTAAAAATATTTTCAGGGAAAATGTTTCCCATGGTTTGATTAGATTCAACGCTCAATGAGTAGTTTCGACGATGGGTTGAGCGATGTTGATTTATTGCATCCCGATTAAGTCGGACACCGATGATCAAGTGGGGGATAAATTTGTGTCTTTTATTTCGTGCATTTGGAACTTTATTATATATCTTGATTAGGAACTTAATTTATTAAATAATTTCCAAATATTATTTAATTTGAAATTTTGTTCCTCCTATTATATTAATAGTGATTAATTTAATGAGTATCAAGAATCCAAACATCAACCTACTGAGGCATTGTGAATCGTCGGATCAAGAGAGCACTATTTGTAGGGACATGATTGGATGGGACAATCATATACCTAAGATTGGATCTACGTAATATTAGTGGGGTTAACCTTAACCATGATTTTGAGAAGAGATTTGATTCGGTTGAGATTTTTTAACCATCCTAGCTATGTCAGCTAGGATATCCAGCCAAGTATCAGATTTGACTGTTTTCAAAACCACTTTAATGTATATCCATATATTAGGGGTCCGTTTGGATACCTCGGATCCTATCCACGGGACGGAATCCGTCGCGGATTCCGCCCCTAGCGTCCGCTCGAATCGAGCGGACGCCGATCCACGCGGGATCTGCCCATCCGCCGGATCCCGCGGATCCACCGGAATCCGGCGGTGCCAAACGGACCCTAGACGGATATATATAGAGACGGAGGATTGAGAGTGATAAGGTATATATAGAGACGGAGGATTGAGAGTGATAGGGTTCCTTTTTTGCCAAAAAGGGTGGGATATAGAAACAATAGAGGCTGGGCCAATTAGGTGAGAGCAAGTGGATCCCCTCCACTCGAAATCTCTCATCTTTTCTCTCTCTTATATTCAGATATATTTATATAATTGATTATATATGTGTATACATATTATATATATATATATGTGTGTTAGAACAGAAATTATGACCGTTGACCGAGACTGTAATCAAGGTCAAAATCTATTTTCACATTCGAATATCAGGAGATTGTGGTTTTTAGTTCTACTCCTTCGAATGATCGAATCAGAGGTGTTGAAGTGTACAAAGAAGCTATTTTTTGGGTTGATGATGAAGTTGATGGCAATGGAAAATGGAAATGGAAAATGAAAAATAGAGATGGAAATGGAAAATGGGATTTCATGAATAATGGAAAATAGGCAGCGGAAAATGGGAATAATGGAAAATGGGCAGCGAAAAATGTGATGGTTCTATGGTAAATCTACTCCTATTTTAGGTAGATCTACTCCTACAAATAAAGAATTATGGTAGCACTACTCCTAGGAAAATATGATAATTCTACTCCTATGGAAGAAATTAGTGTAGCACTACTCCTAGAAAAGAAGAACGTTGCAGGAATTTAAAGGAATGAAAAAGGTTTCATTAAGATAAATAAGACTACATTGATAAATGTAAAATGCTACATAAAAAGATAAAAAGCTGGTTTGCTTTGATGGCTGGGGCCCGTTTTTCTTCTTTCTCTTGGCTTTTATAGAGTTTCTGGTAATTGATTTGGAAACTGTCAGGAAACCACTCTGCGGTTGCTGCAACTGTTGCTTTCAAAGTGGAAACCACCAGAACTGTATAACTAGTCTAAACTGCTCTGGAACCGCCACTAAACAACGCCTCATGTCTTCCGCTGTATTTTTGCTGATGATAACCTTGGAATCTGGGAAAACGTTGAACATCAAAGTTGTAGATCTTCAAATTATCTTTCCAACGGTACCAGAAATGTCCAATTTGGACATCAGATGAGAAAGTTATGGCCAAAATACTTAGACTGCACTAATGGCCGATTAGTAAATATGGACGATAGAAATATGGACGACATCGTCCATTTTGGGCGATGACAACATCGTCCATTTTGGACGATGACATAAATTCGGCCATTATTTACTATTGTGTCACTAGTCACTTTGACTTCCAGTTTGGCACACTGAACGATGGATTCTGAAAATCTTGTCAACATGAAAGTTGTAGATCTTCGCGTCCTCTTTCCAATGGTTCAAGAATCGCCCATTTTGGATACTTGATGTAAAAGTTATGGCCAAAATACTTCAGTTGTGTCAAAATTGAAGTATTTATTGGTCCATTGGCAATATTTACGAAATTGCCATTGATCGCCCAAATGGCTGTATTTATGAGTAACAATATGTATATAAAATAAATATACATATTCATAACATACATATAATATATAATAAAGATATAGATTATGTATATATATATATATATATATATATATATCTGTGTGTGTGTAATATTTATATGTAATATAAAAAAATATACAATATATGATATGTATATTATGAGTATATATTTAATAAAATTTTTATGTGTTCTATGTATATATTTTTACTCTCTTTCTTATATATATATATACACACGCGCGCGCACCGAAAGAGGGTTTTATCAGGGAGGGCCCCGTAGATCTTTGAAGGGAAGCTACATGTGACAAAGGGAAATGTCTAATATTCCTTTTGCAAATGAGCGTATTCTCTTAACCATTTGAGCGTAGCGTATCCACCATACCATATCGTACTGTACCAAAGTGAAGCCCTTCCATAACATACATACATTGCTAAATACATATCCATAACATACATATACACACAAACACATACATATATACAAATATATATATAATGAATATATATGTGTGTGCTTTATGAATATATGTCTATTATATATTATATATATAATAAATACATATAATAGCATACATACCATATACATAAACATATATACAGAGAAGAACACACATAAGAAATTTATTAATTATATATTCATAACATATATATGATATATATACATAATCTATATCTTTATTATATATTATAGGCCCAATTACGTTTTTGGTACCTATAAAATTTTGAATATACCATTAGTATCTCTAGTTTGATAATTACGTTTTTGATACCTATATTTAATGTATATAACATATTTAGTACCTATCATTAGACACCGTTATCCAGACTTGATGACGACAATCCACTCACGTGATTAGGGGTGAGTATTTGATATTCGGTTCGATTTTCGGTACAAAACCGAAATACCGAAATTTATTCGATACAAAAAAACACGAACCGAACCGAATTTCTGTCCCGAACCGAACCGAATTTTTCTTATACAATATTTCTAAAACCGAACCGAACCGAATTACCACAAAAACCGAACCGAACTGAATTTTTTTTTTACAATACCGAACCGAACCGAATTGTTTTTTACAATACCGAACCAAACCGAATTGTTTTTTACAATACCGAACCGAACCGAATTATTTTTACAATACCGAACCGAACCGAATTTTTTTGTAACAAATCAAACAAAATGGAGATGTCACTCTTGTTTTAGTATTCTGCAGTAAAATAGCTAGTGTATAATGTTCAGAAAACATATTACAAAAAGGCCCAGTACAAAAATGTGTTAGAGAAGATGAGATACGCTGCACTTCAATTCTTCCGATCAATCTGCACTCTGTAGGCCAGGTATTTTCCTTCTTCTTCCCAGTCAAATTGAAGAGGGAAAGTAGCAGAATGTCGACAATGAGATATTCATGAAAATGGATACCTTGATCTGAGTTGGAAAAGGCAGGCTCAGCTGCCTCCGATCTTCACATTTGAAACCTTTTTTCTTCAGAACAGGAGATCAATGATGAAGGTGAGATGTGCTACCTCCAGCTGAAAAAGTTGAAGCACTTTCTACGAAAAATAGAAAGGAAGGTTTAAAACATGAAAAGCCATCCTATCTAACATGCCAGCCGTTGCATAGGAGCCATGAACAGCATGAAGATAACAAGAGAGATAAAAATAATTGCCACAAGCATAGCAATTTCTTATAGTAGATGCATGAAACATCAGAACACATAACCAGAGGATTAATTTCATGGCTAATTCTGAAGTCAAAACACGTAGGAGAAGCTCTTTGATCTGTCAAGTGTCAAAGGTGAGATATCAGAGGAACCATGAAAAATAGAGGTGGGAAACTAACTGTCAAGAATGAATGGTTAAGGGTTCTTTGACGGGGGGGCCTCTTCGATCATTGTCAATGAAGCTAGATTTGAGATATTTCTTGGACAATATTACATTACTAACATGAATCACGAAGCTAGTTTCATCATTTTCATTTTCAATGAAGCTAGCTGATGCTAAACTGTAATCATCACATTGAGAATTCACAGGTCACATACTTAAAGCTGAAGAGATAGAACACATTCATATTATCTTTTGCATAAAAAGATTAGAGGGAATGGTATATATACAGCTTGATTCACCTTAGTAGACCATCTAACCATGTGCTATTCAAGGCTACTCAATTCAGTGATCCACTGCCACCAAAGGTATTCTCATTTGTTGCAAGCTTAGATAGTTCTGAAAATAAAAAAATACTATAAGCATATAAACGAGATGAAAACAAGATTAATTACCTAAGAGGCTAAATTTAGTAACTTACCACGTTCAAATGTTTCCAACTCAACAACATCCTCCTCCATGGATATAGATTGAAACCTCATGGACTTATCGTGTTATGTTTTATGCCAACTACTACATTTGAAGCAACCAAACTGGGGATCTAAACTCTATGCCACCATGTCATATATTAAACTATCTCATAACAGACGTCCACTGCACCGAAATCGACCAGTATAATGTGCATTTTGAAGACTATGGTTCTTCAGGTCAAAGCACCGCAATTTAGAATTGGTGATACAGGACAACCTTCGGGCCTATCTAAAAAAAAAAAAAAAAAGAATTGGTGATACAGGGCACTAGGATTCGAAACGAAGCCGTGATTTCTTCTGTTCTACTCGAGTATATATTTGTGGCAATTAGGAAAACGAAATTTGTGTGTGTGTGTGGCTAGCTAGGCCTCAAATGATGTGCAATCTCTATTATAAATAATGCAACAAATCATAACTGTGAGGGATGCAGCGGACTAAAGCAAAATCAAAACAATGGATCAAAACAAAATCAAAAGAAATGTGAGAGATGCATGGAAAACAGGGGAAATCGGGAAACTCACATGGGTAGCACGTAGCAATAGCAATGCTCAAGAAACAGGGGAAATCAAAAGATCTGTGAGGATGTAATAGACAAAAAAAAAAATCAAAAGAAAGGAACAAAAGAGAGAGGAAATGAAGAAAAGAAGAAGGTGAGGAGAACTAACCCTTAGTGGTGGACCTGGTGGTGGAGTGCCGGCGTGCCGTCGCGTGCGAGCGGGTGTTGTCCGTTGTCGGCTGTCGGAGGACGGGAGGTCCGGGAGGAGGGAGTAGGGACTACCAGTTGCCGGGGCGCCGCAACCCGTGGTTGGAACTTGGAGGGCTAAGGCAACATTAGGCATCGGCTGGAGTGGGCAAATGGCAATAGGGCATGACATATTGACATGATCACATCAGGCTTCAATAGATGACTCGACCCGAATACCGAACCGAACATTAGGCATCGGCTGAACTTGGAGCTCATGCTAGTATATACTGTATATTACATTAAATATTTCGGTATTTCGGTATTTATCGAATTTGAAAAATAAAAACCGAATACCGAACCGAATACAGAATTTTTAACATATAAAAAACCGAACCGAACCGAATATACCAAACCGAATTTGTCGGTTCGGTTCGGTTCGGTTCTATGATTTCGGTTCGGTTTTGCTCACCCCTACACGTGATATCACGTGAGCGGTTTTCAGTCAATTTGACTGGTTTTCAGTCAATTTTGACTGATTGGTTTTGCCACCTCATCTTCTCCATCTCTAATCTCACTTCTCTCTCTCCTCCCTCTCTCTTCCGTGCTCTCTCTCTCCCTCCCTCTTCCGTGCTCATCACCATCTCCATCTCTACTCTCTCTCCTTTCTCTCTCTTCCGTGAGCTCTCTCCCTCCCTCCCTCCCCTATCTCTCCATCTCTCCTCTCTCCTCTCTCCTCTCTCCTCTCTGTTTCCCCCTCCCCTGCTGGATCTCTTCTCTCTCTCCTCTCTTTCTCTTTAGTGCACTCTCTCCCTCTCTCCCTCTCTCGAAAGTTTACCCAACCACAACAACGATATTTCACACCTTATAAACATTAATAAATCCATGAATACTGGCTCTTTATACATGGATTATATAACATAAAAGACTACAAATGCTAGACAAATGGCAATCTCCATCTTCGGTTCTTTTCTATCGAAGTGATCATCCATGGCAATCTCAACAGGTATACTTGCTGCTTCCACAGCCTACAAAATTATCAACATCAAGTATCACTTGGTTCCCATCATCAATGGCGTGTACCCATCATATAGAATCTATAGATACCTTACTAAAACCAGAAGCAGAGTGTGAGCAAAGAGAAGAAGCTTACTTCAACCCGGTGTTGACGTCCGGCCAGCACACCGAGGTTTGGCCGGAAGATCTTGCTTCAGTGGCGGAGGGCGACGGTCGAGACAACGATGTGGAGGTTCTGCATGGCGGGGATAAGGGTGGCAATGAGGGACTTGTTGGACGTGGGGGTTGTGCATGGCAGGTTTGGCCGGAAGATCTGGATCTCTCTCTCTATTCCTCTTGGTTTTCCTCATGAGACGATGGCCGGTGATCACGTTATAGCCATTGAAGCCCACCGCCGAGTTCATCGCCAATGATCAAGAGAGAGAGAGAGAGACGAGAGAGAGAGAGAGAGCACGTAAGAGAGAGGGAGGAGAGAGAGAAGAGGTATTAGATATTAGAGATGATGATGAGGTGGCAAAGCTAGTCATGTGCAAGGCACGTGACCGGTTTGTCGTTTCAAAAAATGACACTGTTAGACGGTCGGACCAAAATGAAGAGGTTTTAATAGTATAGGTACCAAAAACATAATTATAAAACTAGAGGTATTAAAGTGGTATATCCAAAATTTTACATGTACCAAAAGCATAATTTAGCCTATATTATATGTATGTTATGAATATGTATATTTATTTTATATACATAATATGTATACACATATATAATCAATTATATAAATATATCTGAATATAAGAGAGAGAAAAGATGAGAGATTTCGAGTAGGTGGGATCCACTTGTCCTCACCTGATTGGCCCAGCCTCTATGGCAAGCCCCCCCCCAATCCAAAAGGGTGAGTGCTAATATATGACAGCATGAGAGCTTATCATATACTCTCCAAGATCCAACCCCACTGATTTTAGCCTACGAAGTTATTAGTACGTAGATTGTGCTCGCCCGACAATTCCTACCGACGTAGTGCGAGTTGGAGACCGTGCCTCAATCAGATTGGGTTGTGCGGATTGCTTGCGACGGATTACGACAGCGGATTCTTAAGGTGAGTCTTTATATTAAAATTTCATGATGTTGCTTATTAAATCATATATGTTATATGCATGCGTACTGATCCACCGTGTATGTCATTGGAGAATATTTTTCGATTATTTTTCTATACCAAAAAAATAAAATTTTGAAATCTTCCGTTGCTCTATTCTCCTGTGCATACGCCAATAGTGGCATCAGAGCCAGGTTACAATCCATGCACGTATGATAAGGAACAAAATTAGATGGGATCTACAAATTTTAGTGTGTTTGATCCTTATCCATCTTGCATTGGATTTGTACCATGCATATGATAATTATTATTTAATAGGCTAATTATCATTATGGGCTCTTTAATATACATGCTTTATGGTTGTCTGCATCCGATGCAATTTGTTTTACTGTTTTATGTTTTGAGATGAATGAATGTTATTTACTGCACCATTTGATTTAGATCCATTGTATTAGGAACAAAGCCATGTAATATTTAAAGCATTTAAGTTTGGGGCCACTTGTAAGGGGCGGATGCTAGGTATGGCTAGTATTTGGTTTCCCAGGCAAATTCTTTTTTGTCTTTCATTATTAAATGTCATAATGATTGAGAGCAAAAGGAGCATCAGAATACAGCGTGGAGGATTGGGATCACTCCAGTTGTTTGCCATGAAGATATTTTTTTTTTCTAGATGGCTTGCATTAGGAAATAACTTTTTGTGATAAGTTCGTGAATGTAATTAGATCACAACCATAAAATTGTCTCAGCCCATAATGATAATGTCAATTGATATTTGATATCTTTATTACAGTAAAGTGATTGTTGTGGTGTTTAGATGCTACTCTATTATTGTTTTTGATATGTGATATCTATGATCATGGTGTGATTCCTCAACATTAAAATCAAGTTAATGGGGTATGATAGATATCTATAGTGACTCCATGACCTTCCGCCATCCATATTTTTGGGGTATCAGTTAAGTGGTGAGTAAGTGCATGCTAAAGCTGAGCCCAATCCCACTTGACTAATAAGCCTAATTATATGTATGATTAGTGAATTGAAGACTATCAAGTGAAAGCAATATGAAGAAAGGATGAGCTCCAACTTGATGTGTTCTCAAGTTCATGATGGTGGGCTATGCTTGACTAGAAGTTTGTGTGTCACATGCTAAAGCAAAAGCACACATAATTCTAGAAGTCAAGAAAGAAGTAAGGGTCCCAACTTAAATAAGTATGATTAAGTGTTAATGCATACTTATAAATGAGTGGAGGGTAAGCTACTACTCGTCTAGTTTAGGTGGTGCAAAATACAGTGAAACACGAGTTCTGCATTCACAAGGGCTAGATTCCTGAAGCTCTTTTGAATATGTTTCTTTTGCAGGTTGAGACCATACTTCAGTCCCTACCTAGTTCCTTCAATATGTTTCTTTTGAATTATCAGATGAACAACATGCAGTTATCATTACCTAATCTAATGAATCAACTGTAAGCAACAAAGGATCTTCTTAATAAGAACAAGCAAAATGTTCATCTGACTGAAGGCACTTCTAAGGGTGCAAACTCAAAGAAGGGGAAGAAAATCCAGAAGGGAAGGAATAAGAATATTCAAAAGAAAATGAACAAGAAACCAGCCAAGGCACCATGATGATGATGCATAATGTCATATTTTTACCCCTTAATACTTAGTCTCATGTGCTTATTTGATACCTAAATACACTCATATTCCTTATATTTTGATTTAGGTTATAATTGGAGTCATTGACTGCGAAACAGGACAAAAAGAGCATATTTGGGCAGTTTCTGCATAAAGGGATCGATCTTCTATAATGGAGAGATTGATCGTATCATGACGTAATGAAAAAATCCAAGCTGAAGGAACAAGGATCGATCATTGCCCTTGAAAGGATCGATCTTTGTTGTGAATTAAATACTGACAGAGAGCATACTTTCAGATGATCGATCATTTCCCTTGAAAGGATCGATCTTTGTTGTGAATTAAATCCTGACAGAGAGCATATTTTCAGATGATCGATCATTTCCCATGAAAGGATCGATTCTCTCTTCACCCAAGAAAATTGATAAAATCGGCGATACAAAGGACCGATCTTCCCCTATCAAAGGATCGATCTTCCTCGGGGCGTAGCCAGAAATTGAAGAAATTGAAGAAATTGAGATCAAAGGATCGATCTTCCCCTATGTAAAGATCGATCTTCTCTTCTCTAGTGAAGAAATTAAAGAGCTCAGATCTAATCCGAGGATGGAGAGACTTTGGGCTATAAATAGGACTCTTTCTAGGGTTTGAGGGGGGATTCCTACATACTTTTGGCTGCTACTCTATACTCTTTGATATTTTTCCTAGGTTTTCTCTTGCTTAATTGAATCTTTTGAGGATTGTTATTGATGGCCTTGTGTGGCTAAATCTTGATTCTTGGTTAAGGAAATTGAAACCTCAGAATCAATAAAACTGTGAGATCTAATCTATTTTTATTGTTCAGTTTATACTAGAGTATTGAATGTTATTCTGTGATTATATTCATGATTGTCTTGTCTAATTGCTAGGAGGCCTACTAGTTTATTATTCATCGTAATCTACTGCTAGGTTAGATATCAAATCCGTAATTGTTTGATCCCTCTAATCTGCGAAGCAACTAAGATCTATTGATTTACTGCGTTTCAAAGATTGTTAGATCTTAGGAAGAACGTTTGACTAAATTAAATGCAACCGTGTGTGCTTGTGTTGTTTAGCTTCATCGATCTTCCTATTCTTAAGGCTGCTACTAAATTAAATCTACAGCGCTTGTCTTAGGTTTCTTAGTAGTTAGGGTTAATTGGATCGTTTGTTTCTAATTAACTATGATTGAGAAGAGATTCGAATTTAATTCGAACAGTGAATATTCAACGTGTGGATTGGTATATACTTGCATCAATGATCAGTTATAAAGATTCCGATGGTGGATGTTGACTTAGACCAAGGTTTGTTCTCTTGATTCAATTCGATTCTTCGCTTTAAATTGTTTCTTTACTGTTTTCATTACGCTTAAAACCCTCCCATCTTTGTTCACATAGCACAAAACTTATATTAGACACTCCTCATGGGATCGACTCGTACTCGCACTACTATATTTATTTTAACGAGCATTGGTTTTATTTTTGGTTGCTTGCGACAACACATCACACCAACCCAAAAACAAGCTCCTAAAGATAAGGGAAATTGTTTCCATTGTGGCGAGCATGGCTACTAGAGGAGGAATTGCAAAGCTTACCTAGCCTCCCTTAAGAAGGATAAGGTTTCTCAAGGTAATCACCTCTCATATGTTTGTGAAACATATTTAACTACTGGTCCTCCTAACTCTTGGTGTATTGACACTGGTTGTGTGACACATGTTTGTAATTTGTTACAGTCATTCAAGGTAACCCGACTAGTACTTGAAGGAGAGATGGTTTTGCATGTAGGGACAGGTGCAACTGTTGCAGCTGAAGCAGTTGGTTCGATTGATCTAGACCTAGGAGGTGGAAATAAACTCTCGCTCCATAACTGCTACTACGTGCCAGGAATAACCAAAAATTTGATTTCTGTATCTATACTAGTAGATTTTGGATATTCAGTTTGCTTTGATCACCAAGCTTTTATTTATTTCCATGGATCAATAGTTGGTTATGGAAATTTAATAAATGGTCTTTATTTATTATTCCCTGGTAATGCATTGAATGCTTCCAATTGCAATGCTTTGACTTATAAAAGGAAGAGAGAATCCATGAACCATACATGCTTATGGCATCTTTGCCTTGGTCATATTGGAGCTGATAGGATAAGCAGATTGGTTAAGGATGGACCTTTAAAGTCCATTGCACTTGAACCTTTACCAACTTGTGAACCTTGTTTACAAGGAAAAATGACCAACAAACCTTTTTTTGAAAAGGAAGGAAAGAGCCATAGAGCTGTTACAACTCATTCATTCTGATGCGTGTGGACCTATGAACGTGAGAGCTAGAGGAGGTTATGAATATTTTGTAACTTTCACATATGACTACTCAAGATATGGGTTTATTTATCTCATGCGTCAAAAATCTGAAACTTTTGAAATGTTCAAAGAATTCAGAGCTGAAGTTGAGAAACAAATTGGAAAACCCATTAAGATTCTCCTTTCCGATAGAGGTGGAGAATACCTCTCTAGCGAGTTCATAGCATATCTAAAAGAACATGGTATAGTTTCAGAGTGGACGGCTCCTCAAGCACCACAACAAAATGGTGTGCCTGAAAGGAGGAACCGTACATTGATGGACATGGTTCGCTCCATGATGAGTCATGCTGAGCTTGCACCTTCCATTTGGGGTTATGCATTAGAGACTGCTATTTACATTTTAAATCGGGTTCAGTGTTACACCTTATGAGCTTTGGACTGGGCGTAAGCCGAGTTTACAACATATGAAGGTATGGGGTTGTGTTGCAGATGTTCGTAAAGAAAACCCAGACAAATTGGAACCCCAATCTGAAAAATGTAATTTTTTGGGTTAGGGGGCGTTTGTTTTGCTGGAATGTTTTGGAATAGAGTGATGGAATGGAATGTGATTCCAGTGAAATGGAATGGAATGGAATGTCACTTTTGCTGTTTGTTTGGTGGTGGTGGAATGGAATGCAATGTCTTTTTTGTTGTTTGTTTGGTGTTGGAATGGAAACAAAATCCAGTGACTGTTTCAGTTTTTGTGTTTGTTTTGTGATGGAATGGGGATATGGTCACCCCTGAATGCTAGTGGTGAGAATACCACCATGTATTCCGATTTTGGTATTTATTAAACTTTTTATGACATTAATAATATGATATAATTGTGATATTTGGATATCTATGTTGATGAAAATATAATAACATATATCTTTCACTTCGGAATTTCTTTGTTTTTTAATTTTTTTTTGTTTTTGTAATCATATTTGATGTTGGAGAAGGAAATTTATTGGCCAAGCTATTTTTTCATTTGATGATGGTAATCAATTTTATTGACGGAACATTTAACTTCTGAATACATAAGATGATGTTAATCAAAATTATAACACCCATGTACATCGCGTATTTAAAAATAAGCCAACAATTCAGATGATAACGTCATAAACAATCCCAATTAATAAACCAACAATTTAGATTATAGCATTCAATTACATGCCAATTACTTGCAAAAATCTATGTTGATGAAAATATGATATAATTGTCGTAGGTTATATATTATGCACACCTATATAATTAAGCAATACTATACACAGACATATGGCCTTATGCCCTTGTTCATAATCAATAGCATTTTTAGTGACTGTTTGCTTCAGCATGACTCTGGGCGGGTTAAACGGGTTAATCTGTACATGTTTACCCATTTACCTGTTAACCCGTTTACCTGTTAAAAAATAGCAAGTTAATGGACGGGTCACAAGGATGTGCAAAATTAACGCATCCATTTACATGTGACCGGACCCCGTTGCACACCCCTGCTATAAATTAATGAACATTCGAGGAAACTTAAAAAAAGAACAACTTATAGCTATCAACTATATATTTGAATATTTGGCTTTATTCTAGCAAAATTCATCCACCACACATTCAGAAGTAGCAACTCATCAACTCGGATGTGACAAGCTAATTAATACTGCTGCCATCTTCTCGACGCCATTGGACGCACCATCGAACAGAGGAGGGAATTCGGAGAGATGGGCTTCGTCACCTCCACATAAGCATTGCTTCCACCCCTCATGTCGACGATCTCTATATGCCGGTAGTTGTCTTCAGGCCTCCTCGTCGCAACGGCGATGATGCCCGGAACGCTGGGGGATGCAGCGGGAGTGAAAGCATGGAATCCAGCACGAGTTACGCGCTCCACCGAACTCGCTACAGGCACATAGCCATCGAACTGGATAACCATGCAATACATGCTCCACCAGCCATCGGAGCTCCGACGATGGAAGTACAAGGTGCCATCGTCACCCCAACACGGCCATCCTCCATGCCTCACTACCAAAGACCTTGATGATCCGTCCTTAGTTTTGAACAAAAAGATGCCAGTATGGAGCTCCTCGATCTCATCGGACCACCCACGAGACCCCGCGGAGGCGACGGCGGTCCACAACCCGGACGGAGACACCGCTGGGCTAAAGTCCGCGATGTCGTAGGGGGTGAGGGGCGCGGGTATCGCCAGTAGCAAGGTGGGTGTAGTACACAGCGGCCCAGCTCTGCAGTGGGAACGGCGACGGCTCCTCGGTGGAGACGTACACAAGCATGTCGCCGGAGATCGACGGCCTATCCTCCCACTCCTCCCAGCTCTCACTCTCTCGCCGATCCAGATCTACTCAAACCCTCTTAACCTCACCTTAGATCCATAGCCCCGCCGATCTCTGTCGCCGTCCGCCGCCTGCGGAGCTTAGTGCTTCCGTCCCCCCCTTTCGGGATAGGGCTCCTCCCACTCCTCCCACCCCTCCCGCGACGATGATGACGCGGGCAAGGAAGAGGACGAGCATGATCGGGAGCGAGAGGGTGGAGTTCTGGTTTTGCGCGTGGGATAAGAGAGCGTTGGAAAGTTACTCAACACTGGAAAAAAATTGGCTAGAAAGTTTGGCTGGAAAATGTTTCTGGCCAATATTTGGCCAGAAACAATTGGCTAGAATGGGGGGGGGGGTTGGAATGGTTTTGGAATGTAATGGAGACCATTCCAGTGAAACAAACAGCATGATCACTGGAATGCCATTCTATTCCATGTATTCCAGCCTCCATTCCAGGGAAACAAACAACCCCTTACCCTAAACAAAGCTTTGGCTACTACTTCTACTCTCAGGAGGATCAAAAGGTTATAGTCAGAAGAAATGCCTATTTTGTTGAAGAGGATATGATCCTCAACAATTCAGAAAAAAACAAAATGGTTTTGCATGAGGCAACTGATGAAATCAACACTCCTAAGAATATACCCACTAGTTCTATTGCTCTCACACCGAGACGCAGTAGGAGGGTCATTCGTCTTCCAAGCCGTTTCGAAACCTTTAGCTTTTTTAATGAAACATATGTAGCTACTTCTGATACTTGCACTATCGCGCCCCGACCCGCGAAAGCCCAACCGGACCGGGCGACGTGAACCGGAACCTAACAAACCACGGAAAAATTTGGTGAGGGTTCCCTCTAACCTATTGGTCTCCCTAACAGTTCACCAAAACACCCTCAATTTAAACAACAATAATTTAAGCAACCTCGAACCCAAGATTACAAATCCAAAAGAGTTTAATATACAAATCCTCGGAGAGGGGAAGATCCAAATACAACAGTTTACTCCCGTAGGAGACTAACTAACAAAGGTATTAAAGCAGTAAAAGATCGCCACCGCGCCGCCAACCAACTGCCCAGTAGGCGCCACCGAAGAGGAGCTAGCGCCTGCACCTGCAAAACACATCCCGAGTAGGAGTGAGCAACTAAGCTCAGCAGGGAAACCACACTACGACACACAGAAGGAAGAGGGAAACACAACAGTATTGCTCTTAAGTAAAACCTGAGTATATACAGATGTCCGATAACCCCACCGCGTGTCCTTGAGGTCCACGACCATGGTCTTCCAGAAGAACTGGTCACATGATGGGTCACTCTCAGTAAGCAGTAAACAACACTGCTGGCTCACAAGCAAGGAAACGACACTGCATGCAGGAAATGGCACCGCTGAGTAGGCAACCCCTCTACTCAAGAGTCAACATAGTGGGATACTGGCTACACCTAAGCATCCGACTCGAGGCCGACACGACCTCTACGATCATCAAGCAACAGGTGTACTAGTCATCTAGGCCTATCATTGAAATTGACTGTACACCACAATTCAAACCGGGTCCAAACTACCCAACCCCGGTCTTAGGGCTAAATCCGAGCTTTCAAGTCTCGGGACGGCGACCCACAGATCGCCCACGCCCTAGCCATGCAACTAATGCACAACAGAGATGCATGCAATGAACATACGCATATAAACAGTTAAGCATGCAGCATGATGTGATGATAGCATAACAAGGTCTGGGCTCAGCACACTGCTGGCCCGGGGTGGTGAACATGTATTTAAGGTCTGAAACTGCTGCAGTGGTACACCACCAACTACCAGCCAGTTCACCAGCAACCTGCATCGGGAAGCAGCTCCGCAAACAACAGAGATAAACCACGTAGATAAAAGCCCTTGGCGCACGCCGGCATCCAAGGCTATGGAAAGCAATAGGGCTACTCGCCCACTTATTCTAAACATCCCAGGAGTCATCACGCTCCTGGTTCACCACTGCCCCTAATATGGGGCTAGCATGCTTAAGAATATGTACAAGGTATAAAGCTGTAAGAAATCTGTACATACAAAGCCCCGCAGGTAAAACCAATGAAAACTCCTCTCTGCCACCAAAGGATCGATCTTTCCCTAAGGAAAGATCGATCTTCCAAGTAACAGAGAGCCTTCCTTCCCTGTCGAGCCAAAGAAGATCGATCCTTCCTCCCAGGAAGATCGATCATTCTCGTGACAGAGGGCACCCTCTTTGCCGCGCCAAGGAAGATCGATCCTTCCTCCAAGGAAGATCGATCCTCATCGTAACAAAGGGGATCCCATGCTACCCAGGGCACAAAGATCAATCATCCTCACCAGATGATCGATCATGCTCGGGTTCAGCATGACCAACAATGAAGGATCGATCTTTCTCCCAGAAAGATCGATCTTGTTGGGTTCTCAGGCGAACCACCGGCGAGAAAATATCATCGGAAAACTCCACCAAATCCCACAAAACCTTGGGATTTGGTAGTACGAAGGACCATGAGTCCAAAACCGATGGAAATACTATAAACTAACAAGCATGCATCAAGATCTAAGCAAAATAAAATCACAATCAACTCAAACTCACAATAAAAACGGAAAACAAACGTAGGTAGGATCCCTACCTGGCCTAGAGCAGCTTCAATCCCAACTGTAAGGCCTTGGATCGTCCCAAATCTCTTCAAAATCCGGTAGCTCTGAGCTCAAGAACGCGGATTTCAAAAGGGATTCAAGGAAGAAGGTTACGTCCGTTTTATAGACAAACGAACCGACCTATGAATGATCGATCTTTCCCTAAGGAAAGACCGATCCTTCATGACGATCACGCCTTGACTTTATGGCATTAAAAGATCGATCTTCTTGCAAGGAAAGATCGATCCCTTAGGTGCAGAAAGCTAGACTTGGGCAAACACACAAGCCCAAGCTCGAATCTTTCGATCCCGGGTCCACCTAACCTTTCTAATCAAACACTAACACAAACAAGGTCAGTGTGTGCACACGCGGGTGTGAAACAAACCAACAACGCACAATTTACCAAATTGCCCTTGTGGTCCACAGCAAGCCACAGGAGTAGAGGGACAGGTCCTCACATCCTATTACCCTTAAAGGAAATCTCGTCCCGAGATTCGATAAAGGTAGGGCTCGGAAACAAAAAGAAGCTACACTAGAAGATAGGACAAAAGCTACCTCGAGAAGGAAACAACTGCGGATACTCCAGCCGCATGCACACCTTGCGCTCCCAGGTCATCTCCTCGGTGCCTCTGTGCCTCCACAGTACCTTGACCAAGGAAATCATCTTGTCCCGCAAGATCTGATCCCTCCGGTCAAGTACTCGAACCCGCTGCTCAACGAAGCTCGCGTCTGCCTCAAGCTCAATGTCATCCACCCTGATGACATGAGACGGATCTGGGTGATACTTCTTCAGCATCGATACATGGAAAGTCGGATGCACAACTGACATGTTCTGTGGAAGATCCAGGCGGTATGCTACCTTACCGATCCTCTCTAGGATCTCAAACGGCCCAACGAACCTCGGCGCCAACTTGCCACCCCTACCAAACCTGACGGACCCTCTGTACGGCGATGCTCACAAGAACACCCTGTCACCGACTGCAAACTCCAACGGTCGTCACCTCTGATCTGCATAACTCTTCTGCCGGCTCTGAGCCGTCAGAAGTCTCTGCCTGATCTGCACTAGTGATGAGTCACTAAATATTCATACTTAAACCCCTTAATTTATATTTGTTAGCCCGAGAGTGTTTGAATTTGATAGTTTGTTAATTGATTTCAGGTTTAATGAAGATTCAAGTTAGAAAATACAGAAAAAGACTAATATGTGGAAATTAAGCAGCTCCGCGGTCAGTTTGAAAAGAATTCACCAAATTCTCCAAATGAATCCTAAATTCCTGATATTTGGAGGACATATAGACGATTTCTAGATGGACAACTTTCATGTTGGACATTTTGTGAGATTCTGGACAAATTAATAGCCGTTTTCAAGAATATGAAGATAAACAGATGCTGGGAAACTGATTCGTCGATGCTCAGAAGAATATTTTCCAAATATTCCAGATAAGTCCAAATAATGTCAAATCTTTGGGACAGGATAGAAGGCGTCCTAATCTACATCTTTCATGTTGAGCACATTTCCAAATTCCGGACGAGTTGAACCCAGTCGCGACCGGAAGAGGCTGTCAGAATTAAACCAGGAAATCCGAGATCCACTAGAGGTCCAACTCAACCCAAAACCCTAATTCCAGGAATACACCTATAAGAAGGGTTTTCTGGCTGAAAATTGGGGGTCCCCATAGAGAGAAAAGAGAGGATTAAGTTTTGCTAAAGAAGATGGAGATGCGCCGGGGATCTCAAGCGTTCTTCACCAAATTCATGGCCGCCATCCACAAGATGAGTGGCTAATCTCTCACTTAGGGATCTCATGTAACTCTAATGTAGCCTTCTTGTATTTTTCTAGTTGAATCTTGTAATCTTTTCTATGGCATGATCCTTTGAATTCAGTTTTAAATGACAATAGAGTTCAAGGAACTTGGTTGTCCTTTGACGTATTTTCAGTCTTACATGATTACGGTGCTTGAGTGTAAAGATTCTTAGGATGATTTTAATGTCGCTTTTGTGTATGCCTTTGAGATAGTTTATGGTAAGCAAAGATAGATTGTACTCAGTTTAAGTCCGAAGACAGTCTATACTAAGCGAAGATAGACTATGCCGTAGGATAACATGAGCATTCTTTTAGGGATTCATGCGAGCTTAAGAAACTGTGATTCCATATGTCTAGATTAGAGAACAAGAGGATACTAGAGAATACAGGTGGTGAAATTAGAGTGGATTGAGTAATCCCTAGGTCTTTCTCATATTGATTTATCCTTGTCCTTTTATTGCTTTCTTAGTTAGATTTAATTCCATAGTTAATCAAAATCCTTCTCTTTCGTCTTAGGATAGAAAGTTTGAGATTGATTTAAGTTCTTCTTTATTGAAAATATTTCCCTGTGGTTCGATCCCGTATTTCATCACTATTCTACCCCATAGTTTAGTATTTTGAATAAGGGTTTATAAATTTTATTCTTGATTGAGTTTGCATCTGATTTAATGACGCATTTGCAAGCAATCAATTTTTGGCGCCGTTGCCGGGGAATTCTTTTGATTTTCAACGGAGTATCGATTTAATTTTCTCTTAACTCTTTTTCTAAGCATAGTTCGATTTTCTTTTTATTTTATTTTACTTTCGTATTCTGTGTTTAGATCTAGGAATATTAAATCGATACTTAAGCTTAACTCTTTTTCTAAGCATAGTTCGACTAGTTTTGGAAGAAAAATCCTACTTTTGTCCGTAAGACCGACAGATCGCCCATGATTTTGATCCATCGCTAATAACACCGACCGATTGCTCAGAGCAAACTCAGGTATGTTTTTCTAAACTTAAGCTTTCGTTTCATGCTGTAATAAATCTCAGTTTTCTCCTCTCCTCCGAAACTTCTGTTTTCTTTTTCTTTTCTTTGTGGTGTGTGGTTGATATTATATGCAAGGTAGGCGATCATTAAGTTTTCCTTTGACACCTTTAGATCATGAGATTGAAAACACTCTTAGATCCATCCGCCAAGAGCAATTTCGTCAAAGAGCTTCACAACTTGATATCCCAGAACTACCTCTTGATTCTTTCTACAACATGATGCAAGGAAATAATAAAGGAAATGGGGGGACAATGAGAGCAATAACCATAGAGAAGGTCCAATTAGGAATCATTTTCTGCCTGGACCTTTCACATATGCCTCCTGTATTAATCCACATCCTATTAATGCTACACATTATGAGATTAAGCCCAATTGGATTACTGCTTTACCTTCTTTCTACGGGCGTGAGAATGAGAACCCCTATGCATATATTGTTAGCTTCCTTGAACTTTTGTCCATGTTCAAACTTCAGAACTTTAATGATGATGCCTTTAGACTTAAACTATTTCCTTTTTCCCTAAAAGATAAGGCTAAACATTGGCTTCAAACCTTAGCTCCAAATTCGATTTCAACATGGGACCAACTTCAGGATGCCTTCCTTAAAAAGTACTTCCCTATCATTAAAACTCAGAATTATCGTACCATGATCATATCTTTCAAGCAATACGATGATGAGTTGTTTCATGAAGCCTGGGAAAGATTTAAGGACCTTCTTAGGGAGTGCCCTCATCATGAGGTACCTGAGTGGCAGTTAGCCCATTCGTTCTACAACAGTCTCACTGATCGCTATAGGACGATGGTCGAAGCTTGCTGCCATGGCGTCATTCTTAGCAAGCCTTGGACTGAACTTTGGGGGATGTACGAAAATCTTTCTGAAAACTCCCAACATAATGCATCTGTTTCTAGGAGCCAGTCGACCATTGTTCGAAATCCTAGAGGAGTTCATGAAGTTTATGAATTCCAAAGCCTCTTTGCTCGAATGGCCCTCCTAGACAAACGAGTGGACCAACTCCAACTCAACCAGTCCTTGGCCCCACCGATTCAACCTCCGTCTGAAATTTGTGCCCTTTGTTCTAGTCCTGACCATTCTGTTGTCAACTGTCACATGGCTCCCAACTTCCCTGACTTTGTTCAGGAACATGCCAATGCCACGTATGGATTCTCCAAGCCCCAGAACAATCCCTATTCGAACACCTATAACCCTGGTTGGAGAAATCATTCTAATTTTAGTTGGAAGCCACAATAGTCAAGTACTTTCCAAGGGCAAAATAATCCTCCTGCTTTCACGTACTCACCTAAACCTTCTGCAAATCCAAATCCTGGGTACCCTCCATATTATCTATAGAATACACCTCAACCTTCTCCTGCTGAACCATCTAATGAACCCACTTTGACTTCTATCATGAGTACACTTTTGGAGATGAGGGGTGATATCAATTGGGATATGTCATCTATGAAGGAAGAAATGATGGCCTTCAAAGGTGATGTCTCATTGTTGAAAAATAACTTATCTTCAACGATTCAATCCGTATCACAATTAGAGAAACAAGTTGGGCAATTATCTAATAACATGGCTAAAAGAGAGGATGGACATTTGCCAAGTCAATCTGTCACCAACCCTAGAGGCCAGCACTATGTAGAAAGCCAAAACTTTGAGAGTGCCAAAGCCGTTGTGACCCTCAGAAGTGGTAAAACAGTAGATAATCAAATAGGTGAACCTGTCAGTACGGACGATCGATCGACCATACCGACGATCAATCGTCCGTCCGACGATGGATCGGCCTCCCAGCCGATCCATCGTTCAACTCGAGATTACTCTTTTCTTCCACCTGATTATGATCCAACTGATTCTAGAGAGCATGATCCAGCTAAATACATTCCAAAAGTGCCCTTTCCTGCAACCCTTAAGGACCCGTACCCAACCATCAAAGCCCGAAGAGCTGCCGAGAAAATCCTTGAAACTTTCAAACATGTCAACATCAACATACCCTTGCTTCAGGCCATTCGTCAGATGCCTCCTTATGCCAAATTTCTTAAGTACTTGTGCACTCATAAACGCCAGACAAAACACAAAGGGGACAAGAAAATCCTTTTACCTGAATAAGTCAGTTCAATTTTGAAACGTGACACGCCACCCAAATTAAAGGACCCTGATACCCCTACCATACCATGTTGCATAGGAGACTACCAGATTGATGGTGCCCTTCTCGACCTAGGAGCCAGTGTTAACATTTTGCCCTACTACCTTTATAAGGAATTTGGGATGGAAGAGCTTAAACCGACATCGATCATTCTACAATTGGCTGATAGATCCATTAAGACTCCTAGAGGTATTGTAGAAGATGTTTTAGTGAAGGTGGACAACTTCTTTTTCCCTGTCGACTTTGTCGTCTTGGATATGGAATTCACTGTTCACCGCAAAAAAACTGTGCCTATCATCTTAGGACGTCCCTTTTTGGCTACAGAAAATACGAATATCAACTGTCGAACTGGTGTCATGGATGTCTCTTTTGGCCATATGCATATTAAACTGAACATCTTTAAGACTGCATGTTTGCCTGAGCGTGAGAATGAATGCTTCCATGTTGATAGTTTGACTGACTGCTTTGATGATGAGTCACATGTTATAATGATTAATAGATTATCTGAAATTTTGAGGGCTTATGACTCTGATGGCGATGATGATTATGATCTTAAACTGCATAATGATCGATTGTCTAAAATTCTGGAAGATTATGATTCTGACAATGTTGGTAATGATATTGAACTGCATGATGATAGATTGGCTACAATTTGGGATGAGTATGATTCTGAGGATGATGATGTTGAATTAAAGAACGAAATTTTGCTTGATATTTTGAATGCCTATGCTTCTGACTCTGATGATGATGTTAATCGGGACACTGCACAATCGAAAGATGACATCAAACCACACATCTTGCCCGCCCAATCACTCGATCGAGACACTGCAGAGACAAAAACTATTTCTTGAGTGGTTGAGCCCCTTCTACCGTTATCTCTTACCCCTGCACCTGACTTAGATCCTGGACAAGTTCATGCTTATTATGTTGACACACACGTTTGCATAGATGTGTCAGTATATTCTAAACTTGAGCCATCACCTCCTCCTTTACCTATATTTGCACCATCGTCATTGGCTACACCCATTCTGAGATCGAAATCCCCACCATGTTCACCTCCGGCTTCCAACATTATGAGGGACACATACCGTAGGTCGGGTTGCAAGATGAAACCAGACGATAGGTTGCCATCCATAGAGGGTGGAGTCTCTAGTTCACGTGTGGGGAGGAACGAACTGATTGGCCTACATTATCAAATACTAAACTTACTGTGGGGCTGGGTTTGGTTTCAAGCATTATACGGAGGAAATTATTCTAAGTGGGATGATCGATGCCGTTGGATTGACGGATCCATGCTTTAATTGCATTTTTTCGAGAAGTCTAATGAACGACGTAAAATTTCGCGCTATCTGGGAGGTAACGCAGTTTTATGATTTTTTTCCTTAGCTTTTTAGAATTTTTTCTGATTTTTAGGAATTTTTCCATGATTTTTCAGATTTTCCTTGATTTTCTTTTAAGAATAATCATAATATCTAGAAAATCGAAATCCCTGGCGGACGGTCGACTGTCTCATCGACCGCCATATCGTCCGTGAGGCTATGTCAAAAATAAAGCTTCTCAAGATCGATTCAGGGTTGATGCAAGGATTGACCGTGAGCTCCTCGCACATATAACGTGGTCCACGGTAAGGATTGACCGTCAGTTTATATGTCCAAATAAATTGGTTTGCGGTCGATCGATCTTTTGATTTTGTTCTCACATCACCCGCGCCCACGGTCGATCCAACCTCGGTCTTCTCCCTTCCTCGTCACCGGCCGCCGCCTCGACGCCGTCCTCTCCGGCCGCTCCCAGCCCTCCAAACCACCATCAACACCTTCGCCATCTTCCCCTCTACCTTCTCATGACATCTTCTTCCTTTAATTTCCTCTCTTCCGACGCCGGTGCGCATCCCCTGTTCCTTCCGTTGTCACCGACCGCCGCCCGTCACCACCTCTCCGGTCGTCCCCGTCCCTCCCAACCATCGCCCAAACCTTCATTATCGAGTTCCCGTTTTAACTGAACCATCCACACCCCCAAATACCCTCTCTTTCGACGCCGGTGAGCCTCCCCTGTTCCTCCGTCATCACCGATAGCCTCTGCCACTACCTACCATTGCTCTGAAACCTCTCCACAAGCTTCCCCGGGCCGCCACGACTCTTCCGCCACCATAAAAACTCAACCGTGCTGCCTGGATCGCCGGATTCTACTTCCGACGATCCTCCACATCGCCGGCCATCTTCTATCTACCGCCTGGTACTCCAAGTCTGCAAATTAATTCTCATAGGTGAGTTCCTTAGGCCTCCACGATCCTTCCCTGATCCTTGCCAACCTCGTTTGAAGCCCGAACCGCCGGATTCCAGCTCCGGCCATCTTCCTCCGAGCCGTCCACCGCCGTTCCGCTGCCTGGAGACCACCATTCACAGATCAGACCATATACACGGATTCCTTGCGCCACCACGATTCTTCCTGTGCTAATCCCATCCTCCGGGACGATGTTTCGCCGTCATTCCGTCGCCGGCATGCTCATGGCCGTCTGTTGTTTCCCGATCAATATCCAGCTTGTACACACCACTGATTTCTGATCAGGGAGTTTATATCATTTATCCTACGCTGAGCTTGATCTGACCCTCTAGACATCCTTGATTGCCCTCGAATGCTTTTTCTTCGCTATTTCCGTCGTTTTTTATTCCGATTTCACCGCGGACGGCCACCGTGGGCGTGAAGATCTCTTATGCAGATGGTTTCTGATGGGTGCTTTGCTTGGATTTATGTTCGTTGTTTCTTTGTTTGAGATGTTTAGTGGATGTCTGATGGAACTGTTATATGTACAAATTTTTATTTTTATGGGAGGAATGCTTGTACAAGTTCGATATACCATAAACATACAAAGGAGACTCTGCCAAAATTTTCTCAAATTTTACTACCTTTTTTGACTTTTAATTGTTATATTTTATATTTGTGGGAAGGGTATATTTTTATGTGGCAGGATGTGCTTGGAAGGAAGAAATTTCATTGAACTCGTGGTGATTTATATATTTTTTGGAGAGAGCGCGGAATTTTGGAGTTTAAATACGGTTATCTCTACCCTATTATTCTTTGCTTTATTTTGACTTAGTGTAATTGGGGACAATTACATCTAAGTTGGGGGGTAGATGATCGCTTGCAAATGCGTCGTTAACTCATATGCAAAACGCAATTTAGAAATTTATAAACCTTTCTTTCAACACTAAATTAATAAAATAGAATAATGGTGAAATACGGGGTCGGTCCTCAGGGAAAACTTTGACTAACAAAGAACACCAGAATTAACTCTCAACACTCTAATCCTAAAGCTAAAAAGGATTGATTTGGGTTTTAGGAACTGATTAATTAAAACTAATTAAGAAAGCGATTAACGAAATTGAAATAGATCAATGAGAGAAAACCTAGGGATTACTCAATCCACTTTAGTTTCACTTCCTGTATTCTCTAGTTATCCTCTTGTTTTCTTATCTCGACGTTATGGATTCACAGCTTCTTAAGCTTACATGAATCCCTAAAATAATGCGATTGTTTCCCTAAGGCATAACCTATCCAAACTTAGCATAGATTGTCTTCAAACTTAATCTGAGTACAACCTATCTTCATCTAACATAGATTATCTCAAAGGCATAGACAAAAGCAACATAAAAACCATCCTACGAATCTCTACCATCAAGCACAGCAATCAAGTAGGTCTGAATGTACGTCAAGGAACTCTGTTCCCTCAACTCTTTATAAAATAAAACCATATTCATAGGATCATGTCTTTGAAAAGATAACAAGAATCAAACTAGAAAATACAAAGAAGCTACACTAAAGCTTCATGAGATCCCTAAGTACAGAATTAGCTACTCATCTTTGTGATGGAAGCCTTAGATTTGATGAAGAACAATTGGGATCCACGTTGTAGCTCCATCTTCTCCATAGAATCCTACAAACCCTAGTTCTCTCCTTTCTCTCTATGGGGACCTCCAATTTTCGGCCAGCAAACACCTTCTTATAGGTGTATTCCCGGAATTAGGGTTTTGGGTTGGGTTGGACCTCAAGTCCAACTCGGATTTCCTAGTTTAAGTCTGACAGCCTCTTCCGGTCGCGACTGGGTTCAATCGGTCTGGAATTTGGAAATGTGCTAAACATGAAAGATGTAGATTAGGAAGTCTTATGTCCTGCCCCGAAGATTTGACATTATTTGGACTTATTTTGAATATTTGGCGACTATTCTCCTGGGCGTCGACGGACCAGTCTTCCAGCTTATGTATCTTCATGTATTCTTCAAATCTGCTATCACACCATCAGGAATCTCACGAAGTGTCCAACATGAACGTTGTTCATCTTGACATCTTCTATAAATCCTCCAAATTTCAGGAATTTAGGATTTATTTGGAGAATTTGATGAATTCTTTCCAAACTGATAGCGGAGCAGCTTAATTTCCACATATTAGTCATTTTCTGTATTTTCTAACTTGAAATTTCATTAAACCTGAAATCACTTAACAAACTATCAAATACAAATACTCTCGGGCTAACAAATGTAAATTACGGGGTTTAAGTATGAATATTTAGTGACTCATCAGTAGAATTCTAGGAATTCATGCTTTATTTTTTTATGATAACCGAGAGTATACATCCCCTGAAATATGCCTTAAGAATGAAGTTATGGTATTTATTGATAAAGATGCGTATTTTAGAAATTTATCTTTTGATTTTTCCAGAGACTTGTATGCAATATAACATTTAGTCAAATTATTCTATGCATGACACTATTTCTAGCAAATTAACACTTTTACCATGACTTAGGGATGACTTAGCATATCCTAAAAGCACTTGAGCACGTTCGCATGCTTAGAAGTTGAGATTAGACTCTGAACATCAAGCTAGGATGGATTTACAGTTCTATGTCATGTCACAGAAGATACACGATCGAACACATGCAATGTTCTGAGTATGCAAGGTGCATAAAGTTATATCTAAAAAAAAAGGATTTTTAACTTAGTAACCGGGTAGTATGACTAACCAGCGTGCTGTTCGCGTAAAAAGGTTGGATTTCCTGAAAAGAAAAACAAATGACCAAAAAGGGGGATTTTCAGTTTAGTAACTGGGCAGGGTGCCTAACCAGCGTGTTGTTCGCGTAAAACGGCTGAATTCCCTGATGTCATAAAAAAAAAGAGAATAAAAACAGGAATTGTTATGTGAAGTGGAAAATAAGTGCTTATTTAGGATTGTGGTCTTGAATAGTTGAAGTGTTTGGATATAATCAAAGGCTTTGAGGCATGTGGAACCAAAATCATGCACATGAGTGTTAGAGTTGTTTCTAATCATGGCTAAATATGTTGAAGTGTTGGAAAGGTGTTATGACATGCTTTAATTTTCTATCTTTTATATGTCTATGAATTGATGGATGTATTCATGGGTATTATTTCTCCTTTATGCATTGGAATTAGTGAGTATTGTAATGGATTTCTAATGACATATGTAAGGGGTGTATAGATGTTTGTGGGTATCATCACTGGAAACCCGCAGGAGACTATAACTCCTCCACTGGGGTAACCCAGAGGTTTAAAAGCTTGTTGCACATGCTAAGTGCAACCGTGAGACCTACGAAAGTGGCTAGTTAGATTTATTGCATTTTTTTTATATTTTCTTTGCTCGAGGACTAGCAAAGTGTAAGTTAGTGGTGTGTTGAGTCACTAAATATTCATACTTAAACCCCTTAATTTACATTTGTTAGCCCGAGAGTGTTTGTATTTGATAGTTTGTTAATTGATTTCAGGTTTAATGAAGATTCAAGTTAGAAAATACAGAAAAAGACTAATATGTGGAAATTAAGTAGCTCCGCTGTTAGTTTGAAAAGAATTCACCAAATTCTCCAGATGAATCCTAAGTTCCTGAAATTTGGAGAACTTATAGAAGACTTCAAGATGGACAACTTTCATGTTGGACAATTTGCGAGATTCTGGACAAATTAATAGCAGTTTTCAAGAATATGAAGATAAACAGATGCTGGGAAACTGATCCGTCGACGCTCAGAATAATATTCGTCAAATATTCCAGATAAGTCCAAATAATGTCAAATCTTTGGGACAGGATAGAAGGCGTCCTAATCTACATCTTTCATGTTGAGTACATTTCCAAATTCCGGACGAGTTGAACCCAGTCGCGACCGGAAGAGGTTGTCAGAATTAAACCAGGAAATCCGAGTTCCACTAGAGGTCCAACTCAACCCAAAACCCTAATTCCAGGAATACACCTATAAGAAGGGTTTTCTGGCCGAAAATTGGGGGTCCCCATAGAGAGAAAAAAGAGGATTAAGTTTGCTAAAGAAGATGGAGATGCGCCGGGGATCTCAAGCGTTCTTCACCAAATTCATGGCCGCCATCCACAAGATGAGTGGCTAATCTCTCACTTAGGGATCTCATAAAACTCTAATGTAGCGTTCTTGTATTTTTCTAGTTGAATCTTGTAATCTTTTCTATGGCATGATCCTTTGAATTCAGTTTTAAATGACAATAGAGTTCAAGGAACTTGGTTGTCCTTTGACGTATTTTCAGTCTTACACGATTGCGGTGCTTGAGTGTAAAGATTCTTAGGATGATTTTAATGTCGCTTTTGTGTATGCCTTTGAGATAGTTTATGCTAAGCAAAGATAGATTGTACTCAGGTTAAGTCCGAAGATAGTCAATGGTAAGCGAAGATAGAATATGCAGTAGGATAACATGAGCGTTCTTTTAGGGATTCATGCGAGCTTAAGAAGCCGTGATTCCATATGTCTAGATTAGAGAATAAGAGGATACTAGAGAATACAGGAGGTGAAATTAGAGTGGATTGAGTATTACCCTAGGTCTTTATCATATTGATTTATCCTTATCCTTTTATTGCTTTCTTAGTTAGATTTAATTCCATAGTTAATCAAAATCCTTCTCTTTCGTCTTAGGATAGAAAGTTTGAGATTGATTTAAGTTCTTGTCTGTTGAAAATATTTCCCTGTGGTTCGATCCCGTATTTCATCACTATTCTACCCCATAGTTTAGTATTTTGAATAAGGGTTTATAAATTTTATTCTTGATTGAGTTTGCATCTGATTTAATGACGCGTTTGCAAGCGATCAACTAGTCTCTCTGACGACCGCCTGACGAGGTTTGGACCGGTGAGTGAAGCCTCTCCAACCTCTGTGCAGGACACTGGGAAACGACACGCCCTACCATACAACGCCTCGAAAGGTGTTACTCCAAGACTAGACTGGTAGCTGTTGTTGTAGGCGAACTCCACCAAGGGAACATGCTCCTCCCAGCTGTCTCCGACGTCGAGGACAGATGCTCTCAGCATGTGTGAGGACCCATACCTCCAACCCGGTCCGACCGTGTCGGTCGAGGGTCTGGCTCGGTTTGGTTTGGCCCGGTTGGTCTTGTTTCGCGATCTCCTTTGATCGTTGCGGCTCCGGGGGTATTTTGGTAATTACCACTGACGGAGTTGGTTTCACACACACGTTGTGCACACACGGCCATGTGGTGATGTATGTGCTTGATTAGATCATCAGGGGAACCCTAGATCGGAGGATCTTGATTAGATCTGGATTTGGGCGGCTTGGATAAGATCTGGGTGATTGGATGGCCATGATATGATCTTAAGCCCATCATATGAACCCCCCTTAAACCCTTCTCTCTCATGAGAGAATCAGCCGCGATCCATTTCGAGAGAGAGAGCGGCGGTCCGATCTCGCGGAAAGAGAGAGTGAGGGAGAGAGGCGATGCCGACGGCGACGACCGCGATCGGAGAGATGGAGAGGCGACTGGAGAAGAGCTCGACGACGGAGGTTGGGCCTTCCTCTTCAGCGACGACGAGTCTGGTGACTAGGCGGAGATCCTAGCTACGGCGACCGTGGTTGGAGGAGAGAGCGACGGTTGGGTCCCTCCTGTCGACTGCGAAGACGGAGCTTGGCGACGACGGCAGAGGGAGATGACGACCATGGTTAGAGGGGACCGACGGCGACGACGTCGACGACCGGAGAAGGAGGTTTCGCGTGATCTAGAGGTAGGGTTTCTGATCTAATCTCTTGATTAGACTCTACTAGACTAGAATAGGGTTGCTTGGATGCATGATGGCTTAAGTTCTTGGGTCTTTGGTTGTTTCTGTGGCTTCCGATGGGTGTTCTTCCCCATCTTTTTGCTTTGCCGTCGGGATGCATGCTAGCCTAGGACCTTATCGATGCTTCTCTCCCCTCCTTATTGCTGTGGCCTGGATCTTTGAACGCTGATGGTTTTTCCGATGAGGTTTTCTTCATTTGCTCTGGTTGATGGAATATGATGTTGTCTTCCTGGATTTGTTTGGTTGCTTGGGAAGTTCCCTTGCGTATGAGGATTTTTGATACATGCTAGCTCTCCTTGCTGTTCCGTCGATGTTTGTTAGCCTAAGGTTACTCTGATGCTACCTTCTTCTCCTCCTTTGTTCTTGGATGGCCGCGTGAGGGCCTCCCCAACACCTGTCCGATGCTTCTCGAGGGCTCTGTTCCCTTGCTGCCATGGACGTCGATGCTGGTTTTCCCCTACTGCCATACTCTGTTTCCCCTTGCTCCGTGATGCTCTGTTCTTCCCCAGCTGCAACACCCTTGCTACCGTTACCTGTATCTACGGATGAGTGTTGGGTATTGATGAGATTTTGATGGTTTCCTACTGGGGTTTCTCCTCTGTATTTCTTTTTCCTTCCCTTGTTCTTGATCCATAGATAGCTGGGATCTCCCTCTAGTCCCTCTCTAATGTCTAACCGCTGTTATGGTGTTGGGTTGTGATTTATTAGCCACCATTTGGGTTTTCTTAGCTCGATTAGTTCGTTGCACCTATGTGATCTCCTTTGGATCAACTGCCGATCCTAGAGTTCTTATATGTGACCCTTGTTCTTGGATTGATGGTTGGACCATTTGCTGGTTAGGGTCTGCCATCCTTTTCTTCCTTGTGTTGGAATTAAACCAGTGGATTGAATGGTCGTAGGGCAGTTGACCATTGCCGGTTGTCCATGTGTACTTAGTTACTTGCCGGCAAGGTGCTCGTGGTTTGCCTTTGCTGCTGAAGTTTGATAGTGGGTATTCATGATTGGGATGAGGACTATAGGGTCAATTGTAGCTTTCCCTACTACCCTTCAGCTTGATCGATTGAGTTTGGCTGAGATTGTGGTTTGATCGATAGTCGTTGTTTTCCTACGATGTTTAACCTCCATGTCCTCCCCTTCCTTGGAATTGCTTCTAATTCATCTTTGGGTATGTTTTATTGCTGCTGAAATGTTGATCTGTCGGCGGTGGGTTTTCGTATTTTTCGTCAGTTTCTAATTGGACTAATTGCGGGTTGATTTTAGGAATGTCCTCTCTTAATTATTGTTGAATTGATCTGGTGTAATTGTTTGACCTAGTGTCTCTGTGATTATTCGTCACTCATTAACATTAAATGGTTCCTTTAACAACTCAATCCGTGCAATCTCTTATTAATCTCGTCATTCATGTATTTCTGTATTATGATTAGGCTTAGGGCCGACAGTGTGCCCGTTCTTATTTCTTTTGTGGTTGAACCAAGGGAGTCATACCCTTGGGATGTTTAGATAACTAAATGGACCGAAAGTGTGCCCTTGTTTGTTGAAGGATATTATGCATGTGGTGGCTTTATGCATTAATGCTTAACCCTTTATCTTGTTAGCTTGTTATCTCATTATGTCGGACGATTGTTTGATGATATGGCATGTAGAGACACCTAGGCCTAGTTGTTTGAATAAACTCATGCATGATGCTTGCATTAGAGGCATTCAGGCTAGGTGATAGGCGATGGGTTCGATCGCCGATCCGGGGTTCTCTGGTAGCCCGGATCTAGCCCTAGGGTCGGGGTTTGGTTAGTTGAGGATTAGGGCGTGATTGTCATCGAATGATCATAATTGCTAACATTTGAGGTTATTGTTATAGTCAACTATGCATTATTCTTGTATTTGAGGTGTAGAGGTCGTGTCGGGTCTCCAAGGCCAAGAGCTAAGGATGGTTGTCGATGTCCTTGACATGTGTGTCCCCGCGAGAGATGGTATGACTGGACAGGGTGGTACCTGGACAGGAGCCCGCAGTCTTTGTTTCCTCTCGTGGGTTCTTGGGTGAGGGTGGGACTTGGACAAGAGCCCTCGGGAATCGACGGGGTTTTGAGGCCCCTTGGCATACCTTAGGCTTAGGCGGAGAACGACACAGTTGCAGTTTCCCTTCCTTTCTGTGCGACGTAGAGTAGAACCATACTGGGCATTGTTGCTCACCCTACCTGGGCTGCATCGGCAATGCAAGTCGATGCAGTTCCTTTTTTCAGGTGTTCTTCTAGAAGATGGCGCGACATTTAGAGATGATCGAGGACTTGGAGCTCCGAGGAGTTCTTCTACAGATAATTTGCTGTTTTAATCAATGATGTACAAATTGATGTATTGATCGAGGTATAACATGATGTATTCGAGGACATAATTGTATGATCATTAATCCAGCTGTATTTGAGGAATGTTGTAATATTCTTTAATGTAGACATTTGAGAAATGTAATAATTAGTTATTTACAATGGTGCCATTGTTGAAGTTGTAAAATTATAAAATGTACATGTTTCTTGTGTTTTAATTATAAGGGAGATTCTGTCAAATTCTTTTTGTATAAACAGGAAGGCTAGATGTTTTAAATTCATAGCAGTTATATATTTGTGCACCAATTGATGATGTAAACAGGTTTAGGTTTCTCACGCCTCGATTTGGATGGGTTTTCTGGGTCGGTGCGTGACAATATGTCCTCCAAGATTTGGATCGTCCGCTCTGACTGCCCGTCTGTCTGTGGATGAAAAGCCGTATTGAAAGTCAGGAGTGTGCCAACTGCCTCCTGAAAACCTCGCCAGATTCTGCTGGTGAACCTGGGGTCACGGTCTAACACGATAGAAACTGGAACCCCGTGTAGTCTGACCACCTCTCTGACGTACAAACTGCCCAACCTGTCTGTCGAGTCTGTCATCCGCATAGGCAGGAAGTGCGTCGATTTGGTCAATCGATCAACGATGACCCAAATCGCATCATTCCCCCTAGGAGATCTCCGTAGCCCGGTCACGAAGTCCATCGTGATGTGCTCCCACTTTCACTCAGCTAGTGGATGTGAGGATCCGTACCTTCAATCCATTCTGACCACGTAGGTCGAGGGTCTGGGTTTGTTGGCCTTGCTTCGCGATCTCCTTTGATCGTTGCGGCTTCGGGGGTAATTTGGTAAATTACCCTTGACGGAGTTGGTTTCACACGCGTAGCGCACACACGACCCTGTAATGATGTATGTGCTTGAGTAGACCCATAGGAGTGCCCTAGATCTGAAGATAGGGGTTTGATCAAGTAGATCTAGATCTGAATGGCTGTGATTAACTTGATGATGATCGAACGGCCATGGAGTTAAGCAACCTAATTATTTAAAACCTAGCCCTACTATTCACCCCCCTTCCACGAGACCGTGCCTGGGTCACAACGCGACGGCTGAGGAGAGGGAGAGATCACGACGGCTGGGAAGAGAAGCGGCGGCGACTCGACCGGAGAGAGGAAAGCTTGGCGACGACGGAGAGCTTGGAGGCGGCAAGAAGAAGGGCAAGGTCGCGACCTCGACACCCAGAGGTAGGGATTCCTACCCTAATCCTCGATTAGGCTTCTAGGGTTGGTTTGATGCATGCTAGTCTAGGATTTGGTTGGATTTCTTTTCCTTGCTGGTTTCGTGACCTTCGATGGGTTTTCTTTTCTCTTCACTCTGTGATGTTCCGCTGGGGTGTATGCTAGCTTAGGATTCGTATGATACTTCTCCCCTTCTGTGTTGCAATAGTGTGAATCTTTGGGTGTCCGCGGATTTCTCTTACTCTGTTCCGGCCCTGTTTTCCTTCTTCTTCCTCTTTCTTGCGGCTGTGGTTTGGATTTTGGGTCTCCTCCCCCTCCCTGTGCTATCCTGTCGGGGTTGTCATCATCTTCTTCCTCTCCCTTGGAGTTTCGCGGATTCCGTCACCATGTTCTTGGTTGCCAGCGATTTGAGGTTCCTCTCCAATCCCCTGTCCGATGTTTCCCTCGAGCTTGTGATGTTGTGTTTGGATTCCTGTTATTGCTTTGCTGGGCTGTGAATTGCTATTGTCTTTCCTCTGTTCTTGACTAGCCGGATGCTTGAGATTCTCCTCCAAACCCTTCCCGATTTCTCTGAGGATCCTATAGCTGAGCTTCTAAGCTTGGTTGGATTGTTGCTGCGATTGCTAGACCCCCCGGTGAGATCAACTACTGATTCCTGGATACCACTTCACGGCCTCTGTTCTTGGATGGGTGTTGGCCAGTTGGTTAGTGCTGGCCAGTCCCTTCCCCTGAAATTGGTTTTTCGGTTCAAAGCTTGGGATTCCATTTAACTTCTGTCAATTCTGACCTTGTATACCTGGTATTACTATTGGCACAGATGCAGTCCTTCAATTTGGTTTTATGCGGAACCTTGCTATTGTCCCTGTACTCAATGCTATTGCCATTCTTTAGTGACGTCTGCTCTTCCTCCATTTAATTCATGCAATTTCATTGTTGATTACTGCAAGTATATATTCTTAGATCGTGTAAGCATAGGGCCGGTGGTGTGCCCGTTTCTATTTCTTTATGGATTAACCAAGGGAGTGATGCCCTTGGGAATGTGTAGATTTAATTGGGCCGAAGGTGTTCCCTTGTATGTGTTGAATGATTATGCATGATTGGGACATGTGAATGTTGTGCTTAGCTTTGTTTACTCTTGACTGCTAAACCTACCCTATAGCGATGCTATATCTTGTGGACATGTAATTGATGAATTGACATGTAGAGACACCTAGGCCTAGTTACTTGCTTACGCTCATGCATGTTGTATGCATTAGAAGCATTAAGGCTAGGTGTGGGCGATGGGGTTCGATCGTCGATCTGAGGGCTCGGGTAGCTCGGATCTAGCTCTAGGACCGTGATATGGGTAGGAGGATTAGGGCGAGATTGTGTGGTTATGATCTTGCGTTGATAAAAGTTGCAACCTAGATATACTCATTTGATTTGTAGTATTGAGGTGTAGAGGTCGTGTCGTTCTCTACGACAATCGCTAAGGGCAGTGGATGTTATCTTGTTAAGGGTTGTAGAGGTGGGAGTGCACTTGAGGTGCACTTGCCCCTTGTCATTCCCTGATCTGTAGAGGGGCGCTTGGTGTTGCGTGACCCTTGTCCAGACTTGGTCTTCATTGCCTTAGGATTGGACGGAGACTACACAGTTGCAGTTTACCCTTTCCTTCAGAGTTTCGTAGAGTAGAACCCTACTGGGCTTTATGCTCACCCTACCCGGGCTGCGTTTTGCAGGTGCAGGCGCCGCTCCTTCCACTTCAGTAGTCTCAGGTGGATCAGTTCTTGGAGGCGCTTCTACTTTGGGTGGACCTTGAGATTGTTGGCAGATTGAGGGCTTCCATTCAGTAATTTATATTTATTTGATGTAGTTGAATTTTGGAGATTATTGTTTCGCACTTGAGGACAATTGTATAACTTTGACTTTGATATTAATAAGGGATGATATTTATTTAAAAGTCTAAATTGGGTTGTAATAACGATGGTAGGTGTGAATCTACATTTATGCCCTCATGATCAAGTATTTGAATTTATCATGAAATATGAGAAATTGTACAGGTTCCTTATGTAAGACTTATAGACGAGACTCTGTCAAAATTTTTCCGCGCCCATTGATGATTTAACAGGTTTAGGTTGCTCACTCCCCGATCTGGATGGCTTTTCTGGGTCGGGGCGTGACAGTTAAGTGGTTGAAGTAACCTCGGAGTCCACTGGTGCTCTGCGTTGACCTTCTGACAGGTACGGCAACGCGATACGAACTCCGTCACTGCCCTCTTCATCCCGCACCACCAGAACTGCCTCCGCAAGTCCTGGTAAATCTTGGTGCCCTCGGGATGAACTTCAAAACAAGAGTGGTGGAACTCTCATAGGACGTCGTCTCGTAGAACCGAATCTGCTGGAACCGCTACTCTGCCTCTGAACCGTAGCCGTCCGTTTGACGATGCTGTCCAGTCCCCGTCTGCGCCCTCCGTGCCTGCTGATGTGCGCGACTCCTTGAGCTCCGTGTCACTGCGTTGTGCCTCTAATACTCTGGCTAGAACCGCTGGCATACTCTGCACTGTGTAGAGAAAGCTGCTGGATCCCTGATCCTCAAACTCGAGCCCCAACTGGCCCGCTGTCTCTAAAGCCTACCACAGCCGCGCCGACAACCCTGCAACTGCTGCTCTGGTGTCTCTCACATGTCTGCTCAGCGCGTCTGCTATGACGTTTGCCTTACTAGGATGGTAATGCAACTCAAGGTCGTAGTCCTCCAGTAGCTCCATGCAGCGTCGCAGCCTCAGGTTGAGGTCACGTTGGGTGAAAACGTGACTCAAACTCTTATGGTCCGAGAAGACAGAGAACTTCTCGCCATAGAGGTAATGCAGCCAGGTCTTCAGAGCAAAGACCACCGCTGCTAGCTCCAAGTCGTGAGTCGGGTAGTTCCTCTCATGGTTCTTCAGCTGACGAGAGCCATAGGAAACTACGTGCCCCTCTTACATGAGGACTCACCCCAAACACTCACTGCTGGCATCGCAATAGACACTGTAACCAATGCCTCGCTCAGGGACGATCAGCACCGGCGCACTGGTCAACCTCGTCCTCAGCTCCATGAAGGCTCGCTCACAAGCATCATCCCACACGAACGGGACGGCCTTCTGTGTCAGTTTGGTCAACGGTCCGGCAACTCTGGAGAAGTCCCGCACGAACCGTCTGTAGTACTCCACCAGGCCTAGGAAACTGTGAACCTCGAGCACTGTCCTCGGTCTCTGCCACTGTACCATTGCCTCGATCTTGGCCGGGTCAACTGAGATCCCTGTTGCCGACACCACGTGTCCAAGGAATCCCACCTATGCAAGCCAGAACTCACACTTGAAAGCCTTAGCATAAAGCCGATGCTCCCGAAGTAGCTGCAACACTGTCACCAAGTGTTGCTCGTGCTCCGCCTCTGACCGGGAGTAGATCAGAATGTCGTCGACGAACACCACCACGAACTGATCTAGGAAATGCCGGAAGATCCTCTGCATAAGATCCATGAACGCTGCTGGTGCGTTCATCAGCCCAAACGACATCGCCACGAACTCGTATAGGCCGTATGGAGTCTGAAAAGCCGTCTTCGGGATGTCGCAATCCCGAATCCTCAACTGGTGGTAGCCGGTGCGGAGATCGATCTTCGAGAACACTGAAGATCCTCGCAGCTGGTCAAACAAGTAGTCGATCCTCGGCATCGGATACTTGTTCTTCACCGTCACCCTGTTGAGCCACCTGTAGTCTATGCAAAGTCGAAGGGTACCATCTTTCTTCTTTGTGAACAACACTAGCGCCCCCCAGGGAGAAATACTGGGACGGATGAAGCCTCTACTGGTTAGCTCGTCTAACTGGGTCCTCAACTCGCTCTGCTCTGCTGGTGCCATCCTGAAAGCTGGGAGAGAGATCGGTGTGGCACCTGGTACTAGGTTGATCTCAAAATCGACCTCTCTGGGGTGGTGGAAGCTCTGGCAACATCTCGGGAAACACGTCGGTGAAGTCGCACACGATCCTGGGAAAACTGCTATGCTGCACTCCCTCAGAACCGAACAGGGACAGGCTGGCCAACAAGGATGAGAGCTCGCTGGCACGCCTCCCCACATCACAAGCAAAGGAATCGGCTGAGAACCGATCCCCCAACAGCACAAACTGTGTCCCGTCGGGTGTCCAAGCGACCACCCTCCGGCGACCACAGTCAATGATAGCTCGGTATGCTGCTAACCAGTCCATACCGAGTATCACATCGAAGCCCGTCATGTCTAGCACCCGCAGGTCCAGACAGACGCGGAGGCCTCCAACCTCCAAAGAACAAGATCGGTAGACCCGGTCTACCTTGACTGTCCCGTCGATCGGTGAGTCTACAGACAATGCCACCCCTAGCCAACTCATCTCTAATCCTAGCGATGCCATACACATGCTAGCAACATAGGAATGAGACGCTTCGGAATCTATCAGCACATCTACTAAGGAACTAGAAAGCTGAAAGGTACCTTGGAGTACGGATGGCTTTGCCGCTGCCTGCTGGTACTGCTGTGGCGGCTGGTAAAGCTGCACGGTGTCCGGCTGCTCATGCTCCGGAAGGGCAAACACACGCCCTCTCTGGCCGCCTCCACCTCTGAAGCGGCTCGGTCCAGCCCCTGATCCGCGCCCACCACTGCTCCCCTGCCAAGCACAGGACCCTCCGCCTCTACTGCTCTGCGACATAGCGCCCCGCGCTCTTCGCTGGTGACAGTCTCTACGGAAGTGTCCTAGCTGCCCACACTGGAAACACGTGACTGAAGCGCCATCAAGCTGCTGACCCTGGCCTCCCCCCGATGGAGCCTGCCCAGACGGCCAAGCCGTCGAGAGAAACTGGTCCGCTGTACTCGACAGCTGCGGCTAAAATTGATGTGGGCGCTGCGACTGCTGCTGGAAGTGTCATGAACGCCGCTGGTGTTGTCTGTCGAATCCCCCTTTGAACTGGGGCCTCTGCGGTAAGCTCCTAGAGAATCCCGGTGGAACCACCCGGCACATCTCAGCCTGCAACTGTGCCTCCCCTGCTAAAGCACAGTTTAGAACCACAGCATACACCTGGAAGCGGTGGGAACCGGCCTGCCGTCTGATCTCTGATCGAAGTCCCCACTCAAACTGCCGCTGAAACTCCAACAAGACCGCCACAGCGGTCCGTGCGTCGACAGGAGGGGGAACCCTCTCCTCGGCGAGAAGGGCCTCCTCCCGTGCGACCGAAACCGTCGCTGGTGATGACTCAGTCCGTCTAGCTCTGACCGCCCTGACAGGTGCCACCCTGTCCGGTCGGGCGGGTCGACCAAGTCGTGCCCCACCCCGACCAACACAAGAAGGTTGGTCTCGAGCTTCCGACATCTGCGCAATCACCAACGACAAACGAGCGTCCACTCGTCAGAAAATGGCAAAACAACCAACACAGCAAAAAGCAAAAAGCATAACACATCAAAAGGAGCATGCACGGATGTTCTAGACATAGAACTAACCCATTCCATGCTCAATCTCAACCGAATCCTGATCCTAACCCTGGGATTTACAACCTATACTCTGA
Source organism: Narthecium ossifragum (assembly GCA_963920575.1). Lineage (NCBI taxonomy): Eukaryota > Viridiplantae > Streptophyta > Magnoliopsida > Dioscoreales > Nartheciaceae > Narthecium > Narthecium ossifragum. Next base: position 11,937,825 of record OY986963.1, read on the forward strand.
TACCAAGCTGTCGCGCCCCGACCCGTGAAAGCCCAACCGGGCCGGGCGATGCGAACTGGAACCTAACAAACCGCGGAAAAATTTGGCGAGGGTTCCCTCTAACCTATTGGTCTCCCTAATAGTTCACCAAAACACCCTCAATTTAAACAACAATAATTTAAGCAACCTCGAACCCAAAATTACAAATCCAAAAGAGTTTAAGATACAAATCCTCGGAGAGGGGAAGATCAAAATACAACAGTTTACTCCCATATGAGACTAACTAACAAAGCTTTAAAGCAGTAAAAGATCGCCACCTCTCAGACTTCGCCTGGCACCGCCGCGCCGCCGACCAACTTCCCGGTAGGGGCCACCAAAGAGGAGCTAGCGCCTGCACCTGCAAAACACAGCCCGGGTAGGAGTGAGCAACTAAGCTCAGCAGGAAAACTACACTACGACACACAAAATAAAGAGGGAAACACAACAGTGTCGCCCTCAAGTAAGACCTGGGTGTATACAAAGGTCCCATAACCCCACCGCGTGTCTCTGAGGTCCACGACCATGGTCTTCCAGAAGAACTGGTCACATAATGGACCACCCTCAGTAAGCATGAAACAACACTGCTGGCTCACAAGCAGGGAAACGGCACTGCAGGCAGAAAAAACCCCTCTACTGAAGAGTCAACACAGTGGGACCCCGGCTACACCTCAGCATCCGACTCGAGGCCGACACGACCTCTATGATCATCAAGCAACAGGTGTACCAGTCATCTAGGCCTATCATCGAAATTGACTGTACACCACAATTCAAACCGGGTCCAAACTACCCAACCCCGGTCCTAGGGCTAAATCCGAGCTTCCAAGCCTCGGGACGGCAACCCACAGATCGCCCACGCCCTAACCATGCAACTAATGCACAACAGAGATGCATGCAATGAACATACGCATATAAGAAGTTAAGCATGCAACAGGATGTGATGATAGCATAACAAGGTCTGGGCTCGGCACACTGCCGGCCCGGGGTGGTGAACATGTATTTAAGGTCTTGAACTGCTGCAGTGGTACACCATCAACTGTCAGCCAGTTCACCAGCAACCTGCATCGGGAAGCAGCCCCGAAAACAACAGAGACAAATCACGTAGATAAAAGCCCTCGGCGCAAGTCGGCATGCAAGGCTATGGAAAGCAATAGGGCTACTCGCCGACTTATTCTAAACATCCTAGGAGTCATCACCCTCCTGGTTCACTACTGCCCCTAATATGGGGCTAGCATGCTTAAGAATATGTACAAGGTATAAAGTTGTAAGAAATCTGTACATACAAAACCCCACGGGTAAAACCAATGAAAACTCCTCTCTGCCACCAAAAGATCGATCTTTCCCTAAGGAAAGATTGATCTTCCAAGTAACAGAGAGCCTTCCCTACCTGTCGAGCCAAAGAAGATTGATCCTTCCTCCTAGGAAGATCGATCATCCTCACAACAGAGGGGACCCTCTTTGCTACGCCAAGGAAGATCCATCCTTCCTCCCAGGAAGATCGATACTCCTTGCGACAAAGGGGATCCCATGCTACCCAAGGCACAAAGATCGATCATCCTTACCAGATCATCGCTCATGCTCGGGTTTAGCATGACCAACAATGAAGGATCGATCTTTCTCTCAGAAAGATCGATCTTGTTGGGTTCTCCGGCGAATCTCCGACGAGAAAATACTGTCAGAAAACTCCATCAAACCCCACAAAACCTTGAGATCTGGTACTACGAAGGACCACGAGTCCAAAACCGGTGGAAATACTATAAACTAACAAGCATGCATCAAGATCTAAGCAAAAGAAGATCACAATCAACTCAAACTCACAAACAAACCGGAAAACAAACGTAGGAAGGATCCCTACCTGGCCTAGAGCAGCTTCAATCCCAGCTGCAAGGCCTTGGATCGTCGCAAATCTCTTCAAAATCCGACAGCTCTGAGCTCAAGAACGCGGATTTCAAAAGGGATTCAAGGAAGAGGGTTACGTCCATTTTATAGACAAACGAACCGACATATGAATGATCGATCTTTCCTGACGATCGCGCCTAAGGAAAGATCAATCCTTCATGACGATCGCGCCTTGACTTTCTGGCATTAAAAGATCGATCTTCTAGCAAGGAAAGATCGATCCCTTAGGTGCAGAAAGCTAGACTTGGGCTAAAACACAAGCCCAAGCCCGGATCTTTCGATCCCAGGTCCACCTAACCTTTCTAATCAAACACTAACACAAACAAGGTCAGTGTGTGCACACACGGGTGTGAAACAAACCAACAAGTCACAATTTACCAAATTGCCCTTGTGGTCCACAGCGAGCCACAGGAGTAGAGGGACAGGTCCTCACATGCACATTGGATCCTTCCTCATATCAGGATGCTAAGTTAGATGTTGATGCTTCTCAGTGGGAGCAGGCCATGCAGTCGGAGATTGAGTCTATGTATACCAACAAAGTCTGGACTTTGGTAGATCCACCTCAAGGTATAAAATCCATTGCATGTAAGTGGATCTATAAAAGGAAGAGAGACTCTGAGGGTAATGTAGAGACTTTCAACGCCAGACTCGTTGCGAAAGGTTATACTCAAGTTCAAGGTGTTGACTATGAGGAAACTTTCTCGCTAGTTGCTATGATGAAATCCATCAGGATTATCCTTGCAATAGCAGCATATATGGACTATGAGATTTGTAAAATGGATGTAAAGACAACATTCCTTATTGGGACGCTGGATGAAGACATCTATATGCAACAGCCGGAGGGCTTCTCAGTCCCTGGACATGAGCAAAAGGTTTGCAAATTAAATAAGTCCATATATGGCCTAAAGCAAGCCTCTAGGAGTTGGAATATCTGATTTGATCAGGCTATCAGGACCTATGTTTTGAACAGAACTCTGAAGAGGCATGTGTTTACAAGAAAATGAGTGGGAGGGTTGTTGTATTTCTTGTCCTTTACGTTGATGATATCCTTCTCATTGGGAATGATGTAGGATCATTATCCACTGTCAAACTATGGTTGTCTAGCTAGTTTTGCATGAAAGATTTAGGTGAAACTTCCTACATTCTAGGGATCAAGCTTTTGCGAGATCGAAAAATTAGAATGATAGGATTGAGCCAAGCCACTTATATTGGTAAGGTTTTGGCAAGGTTCAGCGTGGCAGATTCTAAGGGTACAACTGTGCCATTTAAATATGGGGTGGCTCTGTCTTCGAAACAGTGCCCAACATCTTCACATGATATTAATTATATGAGGAAATGCCCCTATGCATCATCTATTGGTAGTTTGATGTATGCTATGCATCTACTAGGCCAGACATTTGTCATGCAGTTGGTTTGGTAAGTCGTTACCAAAGTAAACCTAGCGTGGAACACTGGACAACAGTGAAGCACATTATGAAGTACTTGAAAAGGACTAAGGATTATGTGCTTACGTTCCTTGGTTCTGACCTCACACCTATTGGTTTTGTTGATGCCGATTTCCAATCCGACCTTGATGATAGAGCATCTACCTCTGGTTCTATTTTCACTTTGGGAGGAGGTGCTGTCAGTTGGCGTAGTGTCAAGCAGAAGAGTACTACTGACTCGACTACCAAGGCTGAGTATATTGCGACATCTGATGCCTCAAAGGAAGTTGTTTGGTTTAGGAAGTTCTTAATTGAGCTGGGAACTGTTCCTTCTGCACTATCATCTATCACTCTTTTCTGTGATAATAGTGGTGCAGTAGCTCAATGTAAGGACCCGCGAGATCACTCCAAGATGAAGCATGTGGAACGCAAGTACCACATAGTGAGTGAATTTGTCAACAAGAAGGAGATAGTTGTAACCAAGATCGCTTTTGTAGACAATTTGGCTGATCCCATGACCAAGCCACTGACAGGGAAAGTTTTCTGTAATCATGTTGAGAGCATGGGGGTTAGGCAAATAGGAAAATGGCTTTAGGGCAAGTGGGAGACTGTTAGTGTTGGTATCCTTAAAAGTCTATTTTCAGACATTAATTGAATAATTATTGCATTTATTATGGCTTCTTTTTCTACATGTGATGTTAGAATGTATGTGATAGTAAGTTTAGTCCATAGGACCATTAAAGGAAAGTCATGTGATGAGCTTCAGCTATCACGAGGAGAACTGCCTAATCAAGTTCTTGTTCCTGTAATTTCACAACTATGGGTGAAACTGGACATTTCACTTAGAAGGTTGCCACTTTGAGTAGTGACTATAATATAGTAATGGTTATTCTCAACCATTGGAGTAGAGACTCTACACTTGCAAGTGGGTGTGCATGTTAGCACATTGAAAGTTGAATTGAGAACCCAGACTTAAAAACATTCACCGCTATTAAAATCTGGTTCTCTTGCACGTAACCGAATTAGTCCCTTGACCTGAGAGATCTGTTGGATCTAGTCGGAGGATCGATCATTTTGATGACCTGCCTGATCTTAGGATTTTCAAAGGAGGTTTATTGGATGATCGTGATTACTTCTGAGAATAAGTCAGACGCTCAATACTGGAATCCACTACCCTTTTGGATTAGCATATTGTTGAGTAGAATAATTGATCAAGCCAATTCAATTTAGCCCGGGACCGACAATTTTAGTAAATGATTTTGATTTGATCAAAAATATTTTCAGGGAAAATGTTTCCCATGGTTTGATTAGATTTAACACTCAAGGAGTAGTTTCGACGATGGGTTGAGCGGTGTTGATTTATTACATCCTGATTAAGTCGGAAGCCGACGATCAAGTGGGGGATAAATTCGTGTCTTTTATTTCGTGCATCGGGAACTTTATTATATATCTTGATTAGGAACTTAATTTATTAAATAATTTCCCATAATTATTTAATTTGAAATTTTGTTCCTCCTATTATATTAATAGTGATTAATTTAATGAGGATCAAGAATCCCAACATCAACCTACTGAGGCATTGTGAACCGTCGGATCAAGAGAGCACTATTTATAGGGACATGATTGGATGGGACAATCATATACCTAAGATTGGATCTACGTAATATTAGTGGGGTTAGCCTTAATCATGATTTTGAGGAGAGATTTGATTTGGTTGAGATTTTTTTAACCATCCTAGCTATGTCAGCTAGGATATCCAGCCAAGTATCAGATTTGGCTGTTCTCAAAACCACTTTAATGTATATCCATTAGATGGATATATATAGAGATGGAGGATTGAGAGTGGTACGGTTCCTTTTTTGCCAAAAAGAGCGAGTGCTAATATATGACAAGATGAGAGCCTATCATATACTCTTCAAGATCCAACCCCACTCATTTTAGCATGCGAAGTTATTAGTACGTAGATTGTGCTTGTCCGACGATTCCTGCCGACGTAGTGCGAGTTGGAGACTGTGCCTCGATTAGATCAGGTTGTGCGGATTGCTTGCGATGGATTAAGACAACGGACTCTTGAGGTGAGTCTTTATATTAAAATTTCATCATGTTGCTTATTAAATCATATATGTTATATGCATGCATATATGCATGCGTACCGATCCACCGTGTATGACATTGGAGAATATTTTTCCATTATTTTTCTATATCAGAAAAATAAAATTTTGAAATCTTCCGCTGCTCTATTCTCCTGTGCATACGCCAACAGAAGGAATGGTATACGGCAAAGAGAAACAAAAGGTCGCTCATGCGAGCCATCATCTCGCTATGTTGTTATTGAGAGCATCGTCACCAGCTTCCCCTCTCCTGTCGGGAGTGCGTTTTTGCCATCTTCACCAACCATTTTTTCTATATTAGAAAATTTAAATTTTAAAATATATTTAATGGATAGAAAATACATTTTCCAACATATCCCCGTTCCCTTCCTGTGATGAATTCATTATCGCATTTTCTATCTCATTTCTTAAATTTTAACGGATACTCTAATCGTAGGGAATGAGACGGGTTTTAAAGAATGACATGGAATGGATTTAAGGACATGGAGTTTATTGGATAACGTTTTTAAATAATATTTCATAAATATAGGAATACAGAATTGAATAAGGAACATGTTGATTAAGCTTTTACGCCTTCAGCGTCGTCTTCCTCTTGAGGAGATTATAATACGTGAGATGAGCTTTCTTATTTTATTCAAAAAATTTCTAGTTAATTAATACCCCATTCCTATTGGCATGAGTCAATTAGAACCCATATTAGGCCAGCTTGGCTGTCTACTTAGATTAAACGTAGCGTTTTAATACTTGCTTTGTAATGAAGGGACATTTGCAATTTTAGATCAATTTCACTTTGAATTTCGGGAATGCGTCTCCATTCTCCTCTATTTCGGTGTCTTTGCTGGTGGATTCTTATTTTTTTCCTCGAGTTTTACTATAAGGCTTGCACTTCCTACTGCACCTTTCCATCTGCGTCAGTTGGCGAGTTCGCAGTCGACTTGTTAGTGTGGAAATTTAATCATTGATCAGTCAAATAATCAAGATCAAAATTACCTAACACTCAAGAAATCAGGAAATTGTGTTATGGATCAACTCCTTCAAACTATGTTCGAACAGAGGTCGTGGGTCATTGCTATTAGACTGACGTGTCAACCATTGATTGGTTAATCATTATTTTAACTAACATGACCTAATCCGTAAAAAACTATAATCAATCATAATCTAAATCCGTTTCTGGGATATTGGATCGCCGAATCGAGTGGCTCTCAGTAGAGGAAAGAAGGATTCCCGCTTTATGAGCAGGTAAGGTTATTTCGTAGCTCCATTAACACCCTCGGCGTGGATGTTCGCTACACTCGTTCATGTAGGAGATGCTTCCCATGAACATTGGATGAGGAACAACAGCTATATATATGTGGGCGCGTGTCAAGTACGTTTGCATGCATGCTGCTGCTCTGTGCTCAAGAAACTGGCTACTGATCACTCACCACTATACTAGCTTTTTTGAAAAAACAAGCCTCACGGCTGGACACAGACTACATTAGACTAACCCACACCATTATCTGTGGCAGGCCTACATGAATCTCCGAAGCCACAGCTCTGACCTCATCTGCTACGGAATCTGCTCGATCATTCAACTCACAGGGGATGAGTTGAATGTTAAATGGACACGTTTGCTAACTTGCCAATAAGCCACCATACATCATGAAGCATCGACAACACCTCCCTAGATACTAACACTACAAGAAATATGGGCTACAGTGACGAGCATTCAGTGACAATAGTAATTATTGTCACAAATGATAGGCCTACAATGACAAGATTAATTTGTCATAGATTATTTGTTTATGAAATATATTTTATGCTATGAATTATTTTCATTTGAATCATAATAATGTGTTTGTTTGTTTAGAGAAAAAATAGTGCTTATAGTTAAAGATTAATTTTTAAATTTAAATATCAAATAATAAAAATTAGGTTTGATGACAAATTTTAGTGACAAAAAAATTGTCACTAAAACATGATTCAGTATTGTGTGGCAAACTTAGATAGCATTTGTTGTCACTAATAATGGAATTAGTGACAAACAATGTTGTTAGTACTTGTCACTGTAAATACTTTTAGTGACAATCTTTTTATTGTCATCGTAAATACTTTTAGTGACAACCTTTTTATTGTCACTATACACTACTTTCAGTGACAATATCACTTGTCAGTATAAAAATATACGTTGGTCATAAATAAAATCTAATTACAGTGTATTTCAATATATAGTGACAACAAATTTATTTACAGTGACAACAATGATTATCATAAATTCTAATCAACTGTGACAAGTGTAGTCATCATAGATAAATAACTTTTAGTGACGGGTACTCTCGTCACTGAAAGTAACTGATTTTGTGACAACGAAACAAAGTTGTCACTGAAACTTTCAGCCACGGAGGTATAGGCGACAACTCTAAACTCGTAACTGAAAGTTTTATGTGACGGATTTCAGGGTATTAGGGACGTGTTTTATAGTCATGTAGACCTATTTTGTTGTAGTGGAGGAATGACCATTAACCTGCCGCACGGCCGCCACAGAGTCGCTCTCCACCATGAGAGTGTTCAAACCACGCATCACGCCTCCTGCAGCTCCACCCGAAGCCTCCAACTCGCCCAGAAGAACATCATCATGTAGATAGACCATATATAACATGTGATGTTGTCCGAAGGATATCACCCTTAGCATCCGAACATACTACTCCGATTCCAGCCAAATCGCCGTCTCAGCCCACCGACGGATCCACATGAATACAAACTAACCAAACCGAGCGTGCCACAACCATCGGTTGGGACCCATGTGCAAGACAATACTCCCTCGCATGCCATTTGATATGCCTCACCATCAAGTATGCCGGCGTCCTCTCCTTTTAAAAACCCAGTGCACATCAGGTCTTCCAAAGCGTCCAAAGCCCATAAGTAACCTAAGTCTTAAAGCATAACTCTATCTTCTTGATTAGAGCTCTCTGGCAACACTTCCCAGCATCCCGCTGAATCCAATAGATCAATCCTCAGAACTCGTTGAAGCAGAACCTCAAGCAATACACTCTGAGCAGATCCACATTCAAAGACTAGATGCTCAGGTGTCTTATATACCAACTGACAATGGGGATACGCCTTGTCACTCTCAATTCAATATCCCAAAGCAAAGATAGTGTTGGGATCTTTTGGTGAACTAACCTCCATAAGAAATGGCAGACCCGAGGCCCCGCTAGATCACGCCAGACAGAATCACTACCATCTCTCAAACATTTTAGTGTTGCCGCTCAATGATTGTGAGGATCCGACATCTTGGTGCTATGGTATTCGCCTTAAAGGCGTTTGCCTGAATCGGATGTCCGAGTAAGTAATCCCACAATGGCTAGGAGTAGATCGGCGACATATCTATATGTTTGTTGATTGGCCTTTTATAACACAACGCGTTTTAAAGCCGTGATGGTAGTGATTTCATGAAAAAACTCCAGATTAAGCGTGTTTGCCTTGAAGTGGTCATCTATCCCACATAATGTCTAATGAAGACCTCGCTGCAGCTATTGTGCAACCACACACACCACCTTCCAGAGAGGAGAACTCTTAAAGGAAGGCTGCGTTTGGTTGCGGGATAGACTATCCCGGGATTAGAGGGGATAGGGATTAGTAACCCGGGATAAGTTGTGGGATAAAATTTATCCCACCTTGATGTTTGGTTGAAAAAGTGGGGATAAGGAGGTAATGATTACTTGGGATTGGTGAGGTGGAAAGTAATAAATGAATAATATTGGATGAAAAAGGTGGAATAGGAATAGGGATTGGTGAGTTGGAAAGTAAATTAATAATATTGGTACTTTAATTAATAATATGATAATGCATAAATATTCACCTTGGCTTTAATAAATTACTTAATAATATGATAATACATATTATATTAATTAAAATATAATATTACCACCCCACTCGTCTTTTTCGACGCCTCCTCCTGCTAATCCCTCTCATATCAACACCCAATTATTTGTCACCCCATCGTGGCCTTCGGCGACGAACACGTGACCTCCACTTACATTAATATAATATGTTTTTATTTTTATTATAAATATAATAATTAATTTATATTATTAATTTATACACATCAATGAGCTACCTTTTCTATTATTAATTTAATTTATATTAATTTATATCATTAATTTATACACATCAATGAGCTACCTTTTATATTATTAATTTATATTATATTAATTTATACACATCAATGAGCTACCTTTTATATTATTAATTTATACATATTAATGAGCTACCTTTTCTATTATTAATTTAATTTATATCATTAATTTATATACATCAATGAGCTACCTTTTCTATTATTAATTTATCTTATTAATTTAATTTATATTAATTTATATCATTAATTTATACACATCAATGAGCTACCTTTTATATTATTAATTTATACACATCAATGATCTACCTTTTCTATTATTAATTTATACATATCAATGAGCTACCTTTTCTATTATTAATTTAATTTATATTAATTTATATCATTAATTTATATACATCAATGAGCTACCTTTTCTATTATTAATTTATATTATATTAATTTATACACATCAATGAACTTACTTTTCTATTATTAATTTAATTTTGGATTGGTGAGGTGTAAAGTAAATTAATAATATTGGATGAAAAAGGTAGGATAAGAATAGGGATTGATGAGGTGGAAAGTAGATGGGGTAGGTGACAAGGGGGTTTTTGCATAAAACCTCCTCTAATCCTGGGATTAGGAATCCCAGGATAAATCTTATCCCTAGTGGGGATAAAGCCATGTTTGGGTGCTATCCCGAGTGGGGATAAAGTACCAAACAGGGCCTTAAAGGAGGTTTCGACCAAGCAGTTTATTTACCCTGCAACAAATCCGCAGCTCTCCTCATTCACATCGCTGGTTGCCATTGGCACAAATCTTTCAATCCCAAACCTTCGAGCACTTTAGGACGGCAAACTTTATCCCATGAGACAACATAGAGACCTCCTCGCTTACCCTACCAAAGGAATCTAATAACCATTACATCAATTCTACGAAGGATACATACCGGGACAGGTCTCGGCATCATCTAGAAAACTAGAATCGCCTGGAGAATTGCTTGCGCCAACACCGCCCTTTCAGCCCCTGCCACCCTACGAGCTCTCCAAGATAACAGCCGATCACTGTTGTATAGCCATTTGGAATCAAGCAACATCCCAAGATACTGCCATGGCCCTGTCTTCGCTAATAAACCAAGCTTCTGGCGCAACCTCCTTCAATGACGACGTGAAGCCAACTTAGAGAACTTAACACTGGCCTTGTCTCATCTCCAGCTATACCACTTCAACATGCTCAACAACTTGCGGCTCTCCTTAAATGACACCTTGGTGAAGAAAAGTTGGTCATCAGCATACACCAAATGACTAAGGCGAAACCCATTCCTTGGAAATTGAATTGTAAGGGCCCCCGCCGTCCGGGGCCGCCCAGGGCCGGGCTCCGTCCAGATCCACCCGAGGGCCCCACCCGACACAGTATTGTCCGTTTTTTGGCTCACCGCAGAAATCTGGGAAAACTTCCTACTGGGTCACCCATCCCGGGACTGCTCCAAGTCAAGCACGCTTAACCTTGGAGTTTTCTGGCGGAGCACTGACATCACGGCTTTAAAACGCGTTGTGTCTTATAAGTGTTAGTAATATAGTTATTATCTACATGGGGTTGCTTACCCGGTTACTTGGTTCGGCTACAAGCCCTCAAGGCAAACACCGACACCCAGGTACCCCGGGTCTCACATGAATCCTCTCCAGAGCTACCAGCGGTGACGTTAGAAGATGGGTGAGCACTTCCTGGCATAAAATAAACAAGTACGGAGACAAGGGATCCCCATGGCGGAGTCCCCTCTACGATCCAAAATGACCGCATATCCGCCAATTAAAGATTAAGGATAACTTCAGGGTAGATACACAAGCCATTATCCATTCTATCCACCTATCAGGAAAAGTCGTATGTTGCAGAACCCGATGAAGAAATGACCAACTCATAGAATTGTAGGCAACATGCAGATCAATTTTCGGAGCTCCATTCAAAGAATGCATTACTTTCTGTGTTGCTCCCAAGTTATCAAAGATGGATCTACCTGCGATAAAAAACAGACTGCTCAATGCTGACAAAACTTCCCAACAAAGGCTTCAATCTATTCACCAAGACTGTAGATATGATCTTATAATTTACATTGCAAAGACTGATTAACTGGAAGTCCTTCACGCACCGAGGATTTCGCAACTTGGCGACTAAGGATATGAATGTATCATTCCAATGCTTGGGGATCGAACCCGTCTGGAGAAACTTTTGATAAAATCTACGAGGTCTAGACCTACAACATCCCAATAACTACTATAGAACTCGAGAGGGAGACCATCCAGGTCTGGCCACTTGTGCGACCCCATTTGATCTAGGGCCGTACGGATCTCGAGTTCCACCGGAACAACAACCAAGGCCTCTGCCTCAATCGGTGAGATCCATGGGAGTTCTGGCAGGCCAAAATTCCGGCTACCCCACTCATGTTGGTTGCTTCCATTACTGCTTAAAGTGTGAGATGAAGAATTTTGTTGTGAACTTAACCACATTCTTGATCTCATTTTGTCATGCCATGACTCAGAAAACCCATCCAGGTCAAGAAGTGAACCAACCTAACTTGAACCAAACCCGTGGTGTAAGATTTAGTCGATACAATAATAGATTACTGCTTAGAATTAAACAAACTATGTCACACCCCGTGTGACAAACCGCTCCTCCAACCCGGTCCGACAGCGTTAGATCGAGGGTCTGGCCAGTTTGGTCTTGTTTCGCGATCGGCTTGATCACGGAGACCCCAAGGGCAATTTCGTAAATTGTGCCTTGACGGTTGGTTTCACACCCGCGTTGTGCACACACGGCCCTTTTTTTTATTTATGTGCTTGTTAGAACCTTAGGCGAGCTTGGGATCGAAGTGTCGGAGCTCGGGCGCGCAGAAGCTGTCTTTGGGACAGCTATCAGCCCAAACCGATCGATCGCTTTAGGGAGTGATCGGCCAGATTCGAGGTCGGCATCGCCTCCGATGTGTGTGGATAAGGACGCGAACTGACCTAGTCTGATCGATCGCTCTGGGAGCGACCGATCGGACTCGGGCCTATAAGTAGCCCACGAGCAGCTCTGTTTTTCCTCTTTTTTTTTCTTCTTCTTCCTCCTTCTCTCCGATGAGACTAGGGTTTCGTGGCTAGTGGCGTTCCAGCAGCTTGGAGAGGTCGGCAGCAAGGGGAGGAGCAGATCCATATCTCTCTTGCACGGATTAATCGGGATTAATCGTTGATTAGCGTAGAAAGGTAGGATTCTAACCCTAGGGCTTGATTAGGTGTTATTGGTAGTTTTATTGCTTAAATTGATGATCAATCTATGCTAGATGGTTATCCTAGGTATGATTAAAATATTTTTGAAGTTTGATTGGATTTTGGTTGAATTTAAACCTGATTTAAGTGGGTTTTTCCTTAATTTATTTCCCGGATTTCTGTTCTAGCAGAAACAACTATGTTCTAGCTTGTTTTCTGGCGTTTACGTGTATGCTATCAGTTGGTCTTCTGCATAAAAGTTGTATATCTCTGAGTTATCTTTCTATTCCAACCAGCTTCATGATTTGCGAATTTATCTAAGATTTATTGTGAATTAAATGGTTTGGCTGTGCTGGAACAGGGCAGTAATCTTAATTGGTGAATTTAACTAGTTTTTCGTTATCTAATTGATCTGATTTTTGAAGGGCTTGATCTTAGTGATCTTTAGAATGGATTTGCAAAGTTTGGTTTCAATTTGATGTATTTTCGAAGGGATTTTGATTTGTTTATCAAATTTGAGATTTACCGAAATCATGGGTTTTCATTGATTTTCTTTTATCCGATTGATCCATGTTTTGGATATGTAATTCGAGGTATGTCATTGAGTGTGAATATCAAGTTTTATGTCAATTGGACGGATAGATTGAAAGTTAGGATTTTCCGAAGTTAGTAGTACCGTTGGTTTGATTTCGGTAATTCAGGCTTTCAATTTTTTATATATATATATGATATTATATATATATATGTCTTGGCCCTGCGTGGGGCCCAGCCATGTGTGAGGTTTTTGGTTGAACCAAGGGAGTTAGTCCCTGGGGATGTGTAGAACAACGGGCTGAGAGGTGCCCGAGTCTTTAATTATTATTATAACTGCTAGTTGATAACTATTAGCCGGGGTTGTATCCCGTTAATAGGCCTGCGTGCCTATTTATCTATTTTCTTAAGACCCTTGCTATGCTTACCATTTGGTGAGCTTTAGACTACACCAAGCCTTGTATATTATCTTGCATCCTATTGCATGCTTATACTCCTGTTTGTGCATGAGCATTGCATGCATCTGATTGTATTAGATGCATGGAGGTTAGGGAGTGGACGATGGGTCGATCGTCGATCCGAGGTTCTCATGTAGCTCAAATCTAGCCTTAAGGACCATGGCTGGGTAGTAAGGTGTAGCGCGAGATTGTTGTTATTAGATTTGCATGTTTGAGGTTTAGAGGTCGTGTTGTTTCTCCTGTGTCAAGTTTAAGGTGGTTTACTTTTCTGTTACGCCTTGGCCGGTTGTTGTTAGCTGTAGTGGTCAAACTTCGAGGACGCCTAGAGCCGGCGTGATTCTCATCGTGGTTGTATGCTTGTGTAGTGTAGCTACGCTGTCGCGCTCCGACCAACGAACCAGAACCTAACTAATTGCGGAAATTTTAGCGAGGGTTCCCTCTAGTCTACTAGTTTCCCTAAGCATTCATTAAACACCCTCAATTAACAATTCAAAAATCAACACAAACCTCAATATTAACATATTACAATTCCAAAACGATACAAGTCCACAAAACCTCGAAGAGGGGAAAATCAAGTACAAACATTTATGCACAACAGTAGGAGGCTAACTATACAGGGGTTCTGAAGACAGAAAGATAACCACTCCTCAAACTCCGCCAACCAACTGCCAGGTAGTGGCCACCGAAGAGGAGCTAACGCCTGCATCTACAAAATGCAGCTCGAGTAAGAATGAGTAACTAAGCTTAGCAGACAAACTACATTACGACTCACAGAAGGAAGAGGGAAGCGTAACAGTGTCGCTCTTTAGCAAGGTCTGGGTGTACACAAGGGCCCCATAACCCCACCGCGTGTCCCTAATAGGCCTCAGTCATGGTCTTCCAGTCGAGCTGATCACGTACTAGGTCACCCTCAGCGAGGCAGGAAACCAACATTGCCATCTCACAAGCAGAAAACCAGCACTGCTAGGCGGGATGACAACACCGCTGAGTAGGTACACCCTCTACTCAAGAGACAAGAAAACCGGACATTGGCTTTATGTCAGGACCCGGCTCGAGGCCGACACGACCTCTAAATCATCGATCAAGAAGTGTTCAATTCATATAGGCCTATCATCGAATTCGACTGAACACAACCATTCAAACCTAGACCAAGCAACCCAGCCCCGGTCCTAAGGCTAATCCGAGCTTCAAAGCCCTCAGGACAACGATACCGCAGATTGCCCATGCCCTAACCTTATGCAACTAATGCACAACCAGATGCATACTATGAACATACGTAGGAAAACAGATAAGCATGCAACATATGTGACAATAAAGAACATGGTCTGGACTCGGCACCCTGCCGGCCCGGGGTGGTGAACAGGTAATACAGGCCAAGGAACTACTGCAGTGGTAAGCCCACCAACTGCAGCTAGTCCATAAAAGAACAGCATGCCATGGGAAGCAACCACGACAAACACGGCTAACAGTACAACATGCTATCTACACATCCCAGGAGTTGTCACTCTCCTGGTTCACTACTACCCCTCATTATGGGGCTAACATGCTCAATGGTATGTACAAGATATAAAGCGGTAAACAAAATCGTACATACAAAGCCCCGTAGGCTAAAGCCGACGAAAACACCTCTCTGCGACCAAGAGGATCGATCCTTTCCAAGAAAGGATCGAACTTCTTAGCAAACAGGGAGTTCCATCTCTATCAAGCCAAAAGGGATCGATCTTCCTGGACCTTCGTGACCAAGGACCCCGTCCATGCTGCCAAGCATAATATCGATATTCTTCCACCAAAACATAGATCATGCACGGGCCAGGCATGACGCCCCAAGAATGATCGATCCTTCCTCAAGGAAGATCAATCTTCATGGGTTCTCTGGCGATCCAGAGAAGGAAAATACCGCCGAAAAACGCTACCAAATCCCACAAAACTCTGGGATCTGGTAGCATGAAGGACCACGAGTTCAAAACTGGTACTTGTACTAAAAACCAATAAGCATGCAAGCAGATCTACTCAAAACAAACATAGACAAGCTCAAAACTCACAAAACCGAAAAGACAATTAGGTAGCATCCCTACCTAGACTAAAGCAGCTTCAATCCGTGCTGCGGAGCCTAGGATCATCCTCAATTGACTCCAAAATCTCGCCAGATATGAGCTCAAGAACGACGGATTTCAAAAGGAGAAAAAGAGAAGGGGTTGCATCCGTTTTATAGACGAACGAACCGACTTATGAATGATCGAACATTTCCTCAAGAAAAGATCGATCCTTCATGACGAGGAACTTAACTTTCTGGCACCAAAGGATCGATCTTCTTAGCAAGAAAAGATCGATCATTTTTGTGCAGAAAGCTAGACTTCAGCTAAAACACAAGCCCAAACCCGAAACTTTCGATCCTAGGTTCACCTAACCGTTCTAAACAACCATTACCACAAACATGGTTAGTGTGAGCACACGCGGGTGTGAAACAAACCAATAATGAGTAATTTACCAAATTGCCCTTACGGCCCAAGAAACAATACGATTTACCGGATTGCGCAGTCGACACGAAACAAGTAAGCGAGCCACGGGCCCGACCCAGATGGTCGACCCAGGAGTAGAGGGACATGACCTCACATCCTAATACCCTTCAAGAAAATCTCGTCTCAAGATTCGACAAGGGTAGGGCTCGGAAACAGAAAAAAAGCTACACTAGAAGACAGGACATGAGGTACCTCGAGAAGGAAACAAATACGGATACTCCTGCTGCATCCGCACCTCGCGCTCCCCGGTCATCTCCTCGATGCCTCTGTGCCTCCACAGTAGCTTGACCATGGGAATCGTCTTGCCCCGCAAGACCTAATCCCTCCGGTCAAGTACATGAACTAGCTACTCAATGAACGTCACGTCTGCCTAAAGCTCGATGTCATCCACCTTGATGAGATGAGATAGGTCCGGGTGATACTGCCTCAACATCGACACGTGGAATATCGGATGCACGGCTGACAGGTACTGAGGAAGATCCAGGTGGTAAGCTACCTCGCCAATCCTCTCTAGGATCTCGAACGACGCGATGAACCTCGGAGCCAACTTGCCACCCCTGCCAAACTTGACTGACCCTCTGTACGGTGATGCTCGCAGGAACACTCTATCGCCGATCGCAAACTCTAGCGGTCGTCGCCTCTGATCTGCATAACTCTTTTGTCGACTCTGAGCCGTCAGAAGTCTCTGGCTGATCTACACTAGTGTCTCTGACGACCGCCTGATGATGTCTGGACTAGTGAGAGGTGCCTCTCCAACCTCTGTCCAGAACACTAGGGAATGACACGGCCTACCGTACATCGCCTCGAAAGGTGCTACTCCAAGACTGGACTGGTAGCTGTTGTTGTAGGTGAACTCCACCAAGGGAACGTGCTCCTCCTAGATGCCTCCGGCATCGAGGACACATGCTCTCTTAGCATGTCTTCTAAGATCTGGATCATCCGCTTTGACTGCTCGTATGTTTGCGGATGAAATGTCGTGCTAAAAGTCAGGAGTGTGCCAACTGCCTCCTGAAAACCTCGCCAAAACCTGCTGGTGAACCTGGGGTCATGATCTGACACTATAGACTCTGGAACTCCGTGTAGTCTGGCCACCTCTCTAACGTACAGACTACCCAACCTGTCTGTCGAGTTTGTCGTTCGTATAGGCAGGAAGTGCGTCGATTTGGTCAATCGATCCATGATGAGTCAAATCACGTCATTCCCCCTAGGAAATCTCGGTAGCCCGGTCACAAAGTCCATCGTGATGTGCTCCTACTTCCACTCAGCCAGTGGAAGCGGCTGAAGTAACCCTGGAGTCCATTGGTGCTCTGCCTTGACCTTCTGACAGGTAAGGCAGCGCAATACGAATTCCATCACTGCCCTCTTCATCCCGCACCACCAGAACTGCCGCCGCAGGTCCTGGTACATCTTGGTTCCCCCGGGATGAACTGCAAAATGAGAGTGATGAAACTCTCATATGACATCCTTTCGCAGATCTGGATCTGCCAGAACCGCTACTCTGCGTCTGAATCGTAGCCCTCCGTCTGACAATACTGTCTAGTCCCCGTCTATGCCCTCCGTACCTGCTGATGTGCGCAACTCCTCGAGCTCTGCATCACTGCGCTGCGCCTCTATCACTCTTGGCTAGAATAGCTGGCATACTCTGCACTGTGTAGAGAAAACTGCCGAAACCCTGATCCTCGAACTCAAGCTCCAATTGGCCCACTGTCTCTAATGCCTGCCACTGCCACGCTAACAACCCTGAAACTACTACTCTGGTCTCTCTCGCATGTCTGCTCAGCGCGTCTGCTACGACGTTTGCCTAACCAGGATGGTAATACAAGTCGAAGTCGCTGTCCTCCAGTAGCTCCATCCAGCGTCGCTGCCTCAGGTTGAGGTCACGTTGGGTGAAAACGTGCCTCAAACTCTTATGGTCCGTGAAGACTGAGAACTTCTCACCATAGAGTAAATGTTGTCTGGTCTTCAGGGCGAAGACCACTGCTGCTAGCTCCAAGTCATAGGTAGGGTAGTTCCTCTCATGGTTCTTTAGCTGACGAGAACCATAGGAAATTATGTGTTCCTCATGCATGAGGACACACCCCAAACCCTCACCAATGGCGTCGCAGTAGACACTGTAACCCACGCCTCGCTCGTGGACGATCAGCACCGATGCACTGGCCAACTTCATCCTCAGCTTCACAAAGGATCCCTCACAAGCATCATCCCACACTAATGGGACGACCTTCTGTGTCAGTCTGGTCATCGGTCCGACAACTCTGGAGAAGTCCCGTACGAACCATCTGTAGTATCCCGCCAGGCCTAGGAAATTGCGGACCTCGAACACTATCCTCGGTCTCTGCCACTGTACCACTGCCTTGACCTTGGCCGGGTCAACTGAGATCCCTGCTGCCGACACCACGTACCTAGGGAATCCCACCTGTGCAAGCCATAACTCGCACTTGGAAGCTTTGCCATATAGCTAATGCTCCCAAAATAGCTGCAACACTGTCACCAAGTGTCGCCCATGCTCATCCTCTAACCGAGAGTAGATCAGAATGTCGTCGACGAACACCACTATGAACTGGTCATGGAACGGTCGGAAGATCCTCCGCATCAGATCCATGAATACTGCTGGTGCATTCATCAGCCCAAACGGCATCCCCACGAACTCGTACATGCTGTACCGAGTCTGGAATGCCTTCTTTAGGATGTTGCAATCCCGAACTCTCAACTGGTGGTAGCCTGTGCGGAGGTCGATCTTCGAAAAGACTGAAGATACTCGCACCTGGTTAAACAGGTCGTCGATCCGCGGCATCGGATACCTGTTCCTCATCGTCACCCTATTGAGCTGCCTGTAGTCTATACAAAGTCGAAGAGTATCATCCTTCTTCTTTGCAAACAACACTGGCGTCCTAAAGGGAAACATGCTGGGACGGATGAAGCCTCTACTGGTCAGCTCGTCCAAATGCGTCCTCAACTCGGTCTGCTCTGTGGGTGCCATCTTGAAAGCTGGGAGAGAGATCGGTGCGGTACCTGGTACTAGGTTGATCTCAAAATCGACCTCTCTGGACGGTAGAAGCCCTAACAACACCTCAGGAAACACGTCAGCAAAGTAGCACCTGATCCTGGGAAAACTGCTCTGCTGCACTCCCTCTGAACTAAATAGGGACAGGCTGGCCAACAAGGCTGAAAGGTCACCGCCACGCCTTCTCACACCGCAAGCAAAGGAATCGGCTGAGAACCGATCCCCCAACAACACAAACCGTGTCCCATCGGGTGTCCAAGTGACCACCCTCCGACGACCATAGTCGATAACTGCTCGATATGCTGCTAACCAGTCCATACCGAGTATCACGTCAAAGCCTGTCATGTCTAGCACTCGTAGGTCTAGACAGACAAGGAGGCCTCTCACCTCCAAAGAACACGATCGGCAGACCCGATCTACCCTGACTGACCCGCTGATCGGGGAGTCCACTGACTGTACCACCTTAGCCAACCCGTCTCTAATCCTAGCGATGCCATACACATGCTAGCAATATAGGAATGAGACTCCCCGGAATATATCAGTACATCTACTAAAGAACTAGAAAGCTGAAAGATACCTCTGAGTACTGCTGGGGTGGCTGGTACAGCTGCATGGTGTCCGGCAGCTCATGCTCTGGGATGGCAAACGCATGCCCTCATCGGGCACCTCCACCTCTGGAGTGACTAGGTCTAGCCCCTGATTCGTGCCCATCATTGCTCCCCTGCCAAGCACTGGACACTCCACCTCTACTGCCTTGCGGCATAGCGTCTCACGCTCCTCGCAGGTGATAGTCTCTATTTAAGTATCCCAGCTGCCCACACTGGAAGCACGTGACTGATGCACCATCAGGCCGCTGACCCTTGCCTCCCCCTGATGAAGCCTGCCCAGATGGCCCAGCCGTCAGGAGAAACTGCCATGTTGGAAGGGTCGCGGGCGCCGTTGCTACCCTCTGCCGAATCACCCTCTGCCCTGGGGTCTCTGCGGTAAGCTCGTAGAGAATGTCGGTGGAGTAGCCTTGCACCTCGCGTCCTGTAACTGCGCCTCCACTACTCAGGCGCAGTTCAGAACTGCTACGTACGTCTGGAAGCGTTGGGAACAAGTCTGTCATTTGATCTCTGCCCGGAGTCCCCACTCAATTGTCGTGCCCGGGCTGTCGGATCTCCTGCCACTGCCCCCGCAAAATGGACCACATGTGTGAACCGGATGGCATACTGCTAAACGGAGTGAGTACCCTGCGGAAGGGACTGGTACACGTGGGACACAGCGTCACGCGTACTCTCCGGAATTACGCGTCCAAGAACAACGCCCTGAACTCCTCCCACAGCTGCTCTCTTCCGTCACCGGTGTGGTTGGCGGTGCACCACCAGTCAATGGCATCCCCGTCGAACTGAAATGCCACGAGGGTGACCCGGATCCAGTCATCCTCGACGAAGGGGCTGTTTGGCGCGCCCCGGATCCCGTGAATCCGTGGGATCCGGGGACGCGCGGATTCCAAATTACGGGATCCGCGCGTTTGGCGCCGGCGCGGAATCCATTCGGACGCCGCGAATTGGAATCCGCCCTGAGGCGGATTCCAATTTTGGCGTCCCAAATTTTTGTCGGGATGCCGATTTTGGAATCGGCTCCGGCGGATTCCGCAGATCCCATCCCGCGGATCCCGCGGATCCGCCGGAGCCAAACATCCCCGAAGAGAACATATAGGATGCGCGTGATTGCCCTGAGCCAGCTGTCCGCTATAGTCGGATCTCCAGTCTCACCACTGAACCTAGGCGGGTTCAGCCGCTAGAAATCCATCATGACCACCGCAGTGGTTCGCCCGTCAACAGGAACGAGGACCCTCTCCTCGGCGAGAAAGACCTCCTCCTGTGCGACCGAAATCGTCACTGGTGATGGCGCAACCCGCCTAGCTCGGACCGCCCTCACAGGAACCTCCCTGCTCGGTCGGGCGGGTCGAGCCCCACCCCGACCAACAACCGAAGGCCGGCCTCGAGCTCCCGACATCTGCGCAATCACCAACGACAAATGAGCGTCTACTCATCAGAAACAACAAAACAAACAACACAACGCTAAAGCGAAAAAAACATGACACATCACAAGAAAAGCATGCACAGATGTTCTAGATATAGAACTATCCCATCCCACGCTCAATCTCAACCGAATCCTGATCCTATCCCTGGGATCTACAACCTAAGCTTTGATACGAAGCTATCGTGCCCTGAACCGCGAAAGCCCAACCGGGCCGGGGGACGCTAACCGGAACCTAACGAACTATGGAAATTTTGGTGAAGGTTCCCTCTAGTCTACTGATTTCTCTAAGCATTCATTAAACACACTCAATTAATAATTCTAAAATCAACAGAAACCTCAAGATTAATAGATTAGAATTCCAAAGCGATACAAGTCTATAAAACCTTGAAGAGGGGAAAATCAAGTACAAACATTTATGCACTCCCGTATGAGGCTAACTATATAGGGGTTCTGAAGACAGAAAGATCATCGCTTCTCAAACTCCGCTAGGCGCCGCCGCACCGCCAACCAACTGCCCGGTAGGGGCCACTGAAGAGGAGCTAACGCCTGCACCTGCAAAACACAGACCGGGTAGGAATGAACAACTAAAGTCAGTAGGGAAACTACACTACGACCCACAGAAGGAAGAGGGAAACACAATAGGTCTGGGTGTACACAGGGGCCCCATAAACCCACCGCATGTCCCTGAGGGGCCTCAGTCATCGTCTTCCAGCCGAGCTGGTCACATACTGGATCACCCTCTGCGACACAGGAAACCAACACTGCCATCTCACACGCAGGAAACCAGCACTGCTTTGCGGGATGACAAGACCACTGAGTAGGCACACCCTCTACTCAAGAGACAAGCAAAACCAAACACCGGCTACACCTCAGGACCCGGCTCGAGGCCGACACGACCTCTAAATCGTCGATCAACAAGTGTTGAAGTCATCTAGGCCTATCATGGAATTTGACTGAACACAACCATTCAAACCTGGACGAAGCAACCCATCCCCGGTCCTAAGGCTAATCCGAGCTTCCAAGCCCTTGGGACGGCGATACCTAAGATAGCCCACGCCCTAACCTTATGCAACTAATGTACAAACAGATGCAAGCTATGAACATACGTAGGAAAACAGATAAGCATGCAACATATGTAACGATAAAGAACATAGTCTGGGCTCAGCACCCTATCGGCCCGGGGTGGTGAACAGGTAATACAGGCCAAGGAACTGCTGCAGTAGTAACCCCACCAATTGCAGCATGTCCACAAAAGAACAACATGCTACGGGAAGTAACCCCGAAAAACATGGCTAACAGTACAACATGCTATCTACACATCCCGGGAGTCGTCACTCTCCCGATTCATCACTACCCCTCATTATGGGGCTAACATGCTCAAAGATATGTATAAGATATAAAATGGTAAAGAAAACCGCACATGCGAAGCCCCGCGGGCCAAAGCCGACGAAAGCACCTCCCTGCGACCAAGAGGATCTTCTTAGCAAACAGGGAGTTCCATTCATGTTAAGCCAACAAGGATCGATCTTCCCTCCAGAAAGATCGATTACCTTCGTGACTAAGGACCCCGTCCATGCCGGCAAGCAAACGATCGATTGTCTTCCACCAGAAGATCGATCATGAACGGGCCAGGCATGACGCCCCAAGAATGATCGATCCTTCCTCAAGGAAGATCGATCCTTCATGATGAGGAACTTAACTTTCTGGCACCAAAAGATCGATCTTCTTTGTAAGAAAAGATAGATGATTTTGTGCAGAAAGCTAAACTTGGGCTAAAACACAAGCCCAAGCCCGAATCTTTCGATCCCTGGTTCACCTAACCGTTCTAAACAACCATTACCACAAACACGGTCAGTGTGTGCACACACGGGTGTGAAACAAACCAACATGACATAATTTATCAAATTGCCCTTGCGGCTCAAGAAACAATACGATCCATCGGATCGCGTGCTCGACGCGAAACAAGCAAGCGAGCCACGGGCCCGACACAGACGGTCGACCCAGGAGTAGAATAGAATCATGCTGAACTTTTTGCTCACTCCGACCCCGGCTGCATTTGCAGGTGCAAACGTCGCTCTTCTTCCGTAGCTGTCGCTGGATTGGCTCTTGGTGGCGCGTCGACCTGTGGAGGTGTTCAGGGACTTGGGGATCAATTATCTGGTTGGATTATTTACATGTATAATTTCCTTGTGCAAGGAATTTTCAAGGCATTTAAATATATGTTCTTTTGAGGATTAAATTTGTATTAGAATTTTGTTATAATAGTGATTTTAATATTGACCCTAGATCAACTGTTATTTTAGCTGTTTTATTTTATTATAAATGCGTCACAGGTGGATTGAATAGATTAGGAACCCTCACGTCTCGGCCTGGATGGATTTTCTGAGTCGGGGTGTGACAGAAGACTGATCTGGACTGGGACGTGAGGGATGTAAACTTGTTCACTTTCATCACACTTTCATCACTGGCGCATTTATGTATCAAATTTCATAACTAATTTGATCAATTCATTCTTGGTTCAAAAGAGTAATTCTAGCAAATTACTAATAATTACAGATTCAATTTAAACTAATTGATATCAAACCTCGAACATACACATATATATTGGTATCAAAATCCTCAAGGAGGGAAATTATACATTTATAAAACTGCCAAATGTAAAGTAAACCACAGGATCCTTAGACACCTGCTGAAGTCGACACGCTGCCAAAAGCCTGTCCAGCTGGTACTACAGAAGAAGAGTTGTCGCCTACACCTGCAAAACGCAGCCTAGGTAGGAATGGGCAACCAGCTCGGTAGGGTTCTACTCTACGTCACACTAAAAGGAAGGAGGAAACAACAACAGTATATGTCGCGCCTCGACCCGCGAAAGCCCAACCGGCCCGGGGACGTGAACCAAAACCTAACTAACTGCGAAAACTATGGTGAGGGTTCCCTCTAGTATACTGGTTTCCCTAAGCATTCATCAAACACCCTCAATTAACAAATCTAAAATTAACAGAAACCTCAAGATTAAAGATTACAAATCCAAAGTGATACCGGTCTACAAAACCTCGAAGAGGGGAAATCAAGTACAAACATTTATACACTCCCGTAGGAGGCTAACTATACAAAGGTTCTGAAGACAGAAAGATCACCGCTCCTCAAACTCCGCTAACTGCCGCCGCGCCGCCAACCAACTGCCCGGTAGGGGCCATCGAAGAGGAGCTAACGCTTGCACATGCAAAACGCATCCCAGGTAGAAATGAGCAATTAAGCTCAGTAGGAAAACTACACTACGACTCACAGAAGGAAGAGGAAAACGCAATAGTGTCACCCTCTAGCAAGATCTGGGTGTACATAGGGGCCCCATAACCCCACCGCATGTTGATCGCTCACAAATGCGTCGTTAAATCAGATGCAAAACGCAATTTAGAATTTATAATCCTTCAATCAATACTACTCTACAAACGTAGAACAGTGATGAGATCCGGAGTCGAACCACAGGAAAAGATTGTTTAACAAAAAAAGAAATCAAATTAAATCTCTAAATTCAAGTCCTAAGGCGAAGAAAAGGAGTTTCAATGGTTTTGTTATCTAAGGAATTAAACTATTGAAAAAGCAATGAAAAGGTTGGGATAAATCAATGAGAGAAAACCTAGGGATTACTCAATCCACTCTAATTTCACCTCTTGTATTCTCTAGTATCCTCTTGTTCTCTAATCTACACATATGGAATCACAGCTTCTTAAGCTCGCATGAATCCCTAAAAGAACGCTCATGTTATCCTACGGCATAGTCTATCTTCGCTTAGCATAGACTGTCTTCGGACTTAACCTGAGTACAATCTATCTTTGCTTAGCATAAACTATCTCAAAGGCATGCACAAAAGCGACATTAAAATCATCCTATAGATCTCTACTATCAAGCACCGCAATCAAGTAGGACTAAAAATATATCAAGGAACTCGGGTCCCTCAACTCTTTTATCATTAAAACCAAATCTATAAGATCATGTCTAGTATAAAAATACAAGATTCAATTAGAAAAATACAAGAAGGCTACATTAGAGTTTCATGAAATCCCTAAGTGAGAGATTAGCTACTCATCTTTGGGATGAAGGACATGTATTCGATGAAGAACGCTTGAGATCCACGCCGCATCTTCGTCTCCTTCAGCAACCCTAATCCTCTCTTTTTCTTTCTATGGGGGCCTCTGGTTTTTGGCTAACAAAACCCTTTTTATATGCTAATTCTCGGAATTAGGGTTTTGGGTTGAGTTGGACCTCTAGTGCAACTCGGAATTCCTAGTTTAATCCTGACAGCTTCTTCCGGTCGTAACTGGGTTCAACCCATCCAGAATTTGAGAATGAGTCCAACACGAAAGATGTAGATTTGGAAGTCTTCTGTCAGATCTCGAAGATTTGATAATATTTTGACTTATCTGAAATATTTGGCTAATATTCTCTCGCACGTTGACGGACCAGTCTTCCAGCAGCTAAATATCTTCATCTTCTTCAAAACTGCTATCCATCCATTAGGAATATCTGAAAGTGTCCAACATGAAAGTTGTAAGTCTTGATGTCTTCTACATGTCACCCAAATTTCAGAATAGTTTGACATAAGAATAATTTCTGGTGAATATTATGCTAACAGTCAACAGAGCAGTATATTTCAGCATATTAAGCATTTTCTGTAATTTTTAACTTGAATCTTCATTAAATCTGAAATCAACTAACAAACTATCAAATACAAACACTCTCGGGCTAACAAAGGTAAATTAAGGGTTTTAATTACGAATATTTAGTGACTCATCACACCTCCCAACTTACACTTTGCTAGTTCTCGAGCAAAGAAAATATAAAAGAAAAGCAATAAATCTAACTAGCCACTTTCGTAGGTCTCACGGTTGCACTTAGCATGTGCAACAAGCCTTTAAACCCCTGGGTTACCCTAGTGGAGGAGTTATAGTCTTCTGAGGGTTTTCAGGGATGACACCCACAAACATCAATACATTCCCTTGAATATATCATTTGAAATCAATTATAATATTCATCAACTCTATTGCGTGAAATAGAAATATTATCAATAAATATACCCTTTAACTCATAGTTGCATAAAAACATAGTAAATCAAAACATGTCATAACATATTTCCAACACATCAATATATTTAATCATGATTAAAAATAACTTTAACACTCATGTGTGTGAATGGGGTTCCACATGCTTCAGAGTATCAATTATATCTTAACACTTCAACTATTCAAGATCACAATCCTATCCAAGCACATGTTTTCCACTTATCACTTAGCAATCTCTGCTTTTATTCATTTTTCTTTTCTTTTCTTTTTTTGCAGGAATTTCAACTGTTTTACGCGAACAACACACCTTGTTAGGCACATTGCCCGGTTACTAAGTATGAAACCCTTATTTTTTTCTCTTCTTTTTTTTTCAGGAAATTCAACCGTTTTACGCGAACACCACGCTGGTTAGGCACACTGCCCGGTTACTAAGTTGAAAATCCATTTTTTTTCTCCGGGAAATTCAACCGTTTTACGCGAACACCATGCTGGTTAGGCACACTGCCTAGTTACTAAGTTGAAAGTCCCTGTTTTTTCGCATACTCAGATAATTGCATGTCTTCATGTATTTTCTGTATCATGACATAAAATTGTAGACCTATCCCAGTATCATGTTTAGAATCTAATATCAACCCCTTAACATGTGGAAGTAAACATGTGCATTAGGATATGTCAAGCTATCCTTAGATCATGGTAAAAGTGTTAAAGTATAGAAATAATATCATGCATAGAAAAAATTTCCTATTTCTTATATGACATACAAGTCTCAGAATAATTCATAAAATAAATTTCTAAAACATGCACCTTTGTCAAATCATATCATAATTTCATTCTTTCGACATAATTCAAGGGATGTATAATATTGGTTATCAGAAAAAAAAAATATGAGCATGAAATTTATGAATGCTACCCCCAACTTAAATGTAATTGTCCCCAATTACACTAAGTCAAAAAAAAATAAAAAAAATAAAGCAATGAATAAAGGGTAGAGATCTCCATAATATCGTGCGATAAATAATGGTGCCCCCGCAGTACGAGCATCTCATCACCCAGACATGGAAACAGCGCCACCTCCTGATCGATCTATAGTGGTCATAATTCGCTCAATGATTTCCAGAGGAACATCTACGATAAAAAAAAATACCTTTCCAAAAGATCAAATAGAATAGAATGAAAAATATAACAATAATAGCCAAAAGGTCTTAGAATCATTAAAAGTTCGGCAGAGTCTCCTTTGTATTTATCAAGTACGTGGCCTGTACAATCAGTCATCCACATAACTTAAAACATATGAGCATAAAAATATTAAAATATATGGAACTATCCATGCACATCACCCAACATAGTCAGCATCCATTATATCATCCAGATTGAAGATCTGCACCGTCAGATCCAAAATCGAAGCTCTGTAGCACTTGGAACGTATCCATCAGCAATCGGACGACGAAAAGCTCGCCGGAGGTGATCAACGGTGAAACGGCGTCGCCTGAGGACGGGAAGGTGACAGGAAGAATCGTTGAAGGCCAAGGAAGTCACTGGTGTGGTCTGATCAAAGAATGGTGGCCTTCAGTCAGCGGAACGGCGGTGGACGGCGCGAAGGGCGATGACATGTGGAAATGGATTCCGATGATCGGAGCTCCAATCAAGGGCGGAGACGATTGAGGAAGGATCGTGGAAGGCCAATGAGTGTTCTATGGGGTTTGATTGAAGAATGGGGCTTCCAGGCGGCGGATTGAGGGTGGTCGGAAAGGTGGAAACCGACGGCGGTTGAAGTCGATGATCCCGGCGGCAAGGAGTTGTTTTGATTGTGGAGGAAGCTTCGTGGTAGCCTGAGGAAAGTTATGGAGGTGGTTTGGGGCGGTGAGCGGCCGTGAATGGCGGTGAAGACGACGGCGGGGGGGCTCACCGGCGTCGGAGAAGGTGGCGAGGGACATGAAGGACGGGGATGAATAGGTGGAAGGTTGGCGGAGGTATCGGTGGTATTTTTAGGGGCTGAGGGCGGCCGGAGAGTTGGCGACGTGCGGCGGTGGTCGGCGGCTCGGGGGACGAGCCGACGAGCCGGGACGATGAGCCGCGAGTGAAGGAGAGAGCGGGAGGAGAGAGAAAACTTAAAGAAAATTCGGAAAAATAGAAAAAAAACGGGAAAAAAAATTTGAAAAAAAATCATGGAAAATCCTAAAAATTTAGGAAAATATGAAAAAATTATAAAACTTGGGTTGCCTCCCAAGAAGCGCGCAATTTTTAGTCATTCGCTAGACTTCCCGAAAAGCTGCAATTATAGCATGAATCCGTCAATCCGACGACATCGATCACCCCACTTAGAATAATTTCCTCCATATAATGCTTGAAACTAACCCCAGCCCCACAGTAAATCAAGTAGTTGATGATGTAGGCTAACAAAGCCTTTCCTCCCAACAAGAGAACTAGAGACCCCACCCGCTATAAAATGCAACCTATCGTCATGTTTCATCTTGCAACCCGGTCTACAGTATGTGTCCCCCAGAATAGTGAAACTATCATTCGAGTGAACCGGAAGTGGGAGGTCAAATATAGATAAAAGAAGCGGTGAAGTCAGTGATGATGGTGCAAATATAGAGAAAAGAGGAGGTGGCTCAACCTTAGGATACACTGCCGCAACTGTGCAAAGGTGAGTGTTGGTATAATAAGCACACAATTGGCCCGTATCTATCACAAGTGCGGGAGTAAAAAAGAGCGGTGAAAGGGGTTCAACCATGCCAGAAATAGTTTTTATCTCCGCAATATGCCGATCGAGTGATTGGTCGGGCAAGATGTGTGTTTTGATATCATATTTCGATTGTGCGGTGTTCAAATTGACATCATCATCAGAATCAGAAGCATAAGTATTCAAGATATTAGATAGCCTATCATTCTCCACTTCAACATCATCATCCTCCGAATCCTCAAACTCATACTCATTTAGAATCACAGCCAATCTAGCCTTATGCAATTCAACATCATAATCATCATTGTCAGAATCATATTCCTTCAAAATCTCAGATACTCTATCATTGTGCAGTGTAGCATCACTATCATCATCATCATCAAAGTCATAATCCCTCAAAATCTCAAATAATCTATCAATCATTATAACATGAGATTTATCATCACAGCAGTCAGTCAAACTATCAACACGAAAGCATTCATTCTCACGCTCAAGCAAACATGTAGTCTTAAAGATGTTCAGCTTAACATGCATATTACCAAAAGAGACATCCATGACACAAGTTCGACACTGAATATTGGCATTTGCAGTGGCAAAAAAGGGGCGTCCTAAGATGATAGGCACAGTCTTTCTGCAGTGAACAACGGGTTCCATATCCAAGACGACAAAGTCGACAAGGAAAAAGAAGTTGTCCACCTTAACTAATACGTCCTCTACAATACCTCTAGGGGTCTTAATAGACCTATCAGCTAATTGCAAAACAACCGAGGTCGGTTTCAGTTCCTCCATCCCAAATTCCTTATAAAGGTAATAGGGCAAAATGTTAACACTGGCTCCTAGCTAGGTCAAGAAGGGCACCATCAATCTGGTAGTCTCCTATGCAACAGGGTATGGTAGGGGTACCAGGGTCCTTTAGTTTGGGTGGCGTGTCATATCTCAAAATCGAACTGACTTGTTCAGGTAAAAGGATTTTCTTGTCTCTGTTGGGTTTTGTCTGGCGTTTATGAGTGCACAGATCCTTAAGAAATTTGGCATATGAAGGGATTTGACAAATGGCATGAAGCAATGGTATGTTGATGTTGACCTGTTTGAAGATTTCAAGGGCGTCCTCTACAGCTCTTCGGGCTTTGATAGTTGGATAGGGATCCTTAAGGGCCGCAGGAAAGGGTACCCTAGGTGTATACTTGGAAGGGTTAGGTTCCCTAGAATCAGAGAGGTTGGAATCAGGTGGGTTGTCTGGGTCACCACCGTCCGTCCGATCGATCAGTTGGAATACCGATCGGTCGGCTGACGGCCGATCGATCGGAACTGTGTCCGATCGATCGGTACGGGTTCGTTCCCCTACATGATTGTCAACGGTTTTTCCACTTCTAAGGGTCACTACGGCCTTGGCACTTTCAAAATTTTGGCTTTCTACGTGGTGTAGGCCTCTTGGATTGGGTAAAGGTTGACTCGGTAGGTGCCCTTCCTCTCTTCTAGCCATGTTGTTAGATAGCTGCCCAACTTGTTTTTCTAAATTTGATACGGATTGAATCGTTGAAGATAAATTGTTTGTCAACAAGGAGACATCACTTTTGACAGTTGAAATTTCGACCTTCATGGATGACATGTCCCTATTGAAATCACCTCTCATCTCCAAAAGTGTACTCATGATTGAATTTAAAGTGGGCTCAGTTGATGATTCAGGAGGAGGAGGTTCAGAGGTATTCTGTGGATAATGTGAAGAGTACCCAGGGTTTGGATTTGCAGAAGGTTTAGGTGGGTACTTGAAAGTAGATGTATTAGATGTATTGTTTTGGCCTTGAAAGTTACTTGACTGTTGTGGCTTCCAACTAAAATTAGGATGATTTCTCCAACCTGGATTGTAGGTATTAGAATAAGGGTTGTTCTGAGGTTTGGAGAAACCATATGTGGCGTTGGCATGTTCCTGAACAAAGTCAGGAAAATTGGAGGCCAAATGACAATCAGTAGTAGAATGTTCAGAACTAGAACAAAGGGCACAAAAGTCAGGGGAAATCTGAATTGGAGGAGTCAAGGATTGGCCAGTTTTAAGTTGGTTAAGATCTTTGGTTAGGAGGGCTACTTGTACATAGAGACTTTGGAATTCAGAAATTTCATGAATTCCCCGAGAATTATGAATAGTGGTAGACCGATTCCTAGAAACTGAGGCGTTATGTTGTGATTTTTCAGCAAGGTTGTCATACATTTCCCAAAGAGCAGTCCAAGGCTTACTAAGAACAACACCCCCGCAGCAAGCTTCGACCATCGTCCTATGACGATCAATAAGACCATTACAAAACGAATGGGCTAACTGCCACTCAGGTACTTCATGATGAGGACATTCTCTAAGAAGATCTTTAAACCTTTCCCAAGCTTCATGAAACATCTCATCATCGTTTTGCTTAAAAGATATGATCATAGTGCGATAGTTTTGGGTTTTGATGATAGGGAAATATTTTTTAAGAAAAGCATCCTGAAGTTGATCCCATGTTGCAATCGAGTTTGGTGGTAAAGTATGAAGCCAATGTTTAGCCTTGTCTTTCAAAAAAAAGGGAAGAGTTTGAGTCTAAAGGCATCATCATTCAAATGCTGGAGTTTGAACATGGAAAGAAGTTCAAGGAAGCTAACAATATGACCATAAGGATCCTCATTTTCACGCCCAAAAAAAGAAGGTAAAGCTGTAATCCAATTGGGCTTAATCTAATAATGAGTAGCATTAATAGGAGGTGGATTAATACAGGAGGCATAGGTGAAAGGTCCAGGCAGAAAATGATTCCTAATTGGGCCTTCTATATGGTTATTGTTCTCATTGTTCCCCTCATTCCTATTATTATTTCCTTGCATCATGGTGTAGAAAGAATCAAGAGGTAGTTCAGGAATATCAACTTATGAAAATCTTTGACGCAATGACTCTTGGCGGATGGATCTAAGAGTGTTTTCAATCTCAGGATCTAAAGGTGTCAATGGAAAACTTAATGATCGCCTACCTTGCATATACTGTCAACCACACACCACAAAGAAAAGAAAAAGAAGACAGAAGTTTCGGAGGAGAGGAGAAAACCACGAAATGCCACAGCAAAAAGTACAAGTTTAGGTGAAGAAAACGTACCTGAGTGACGCGCGTCCGATCGATTGGGAAGATGGTCGATCGATCGGTAAGCCTTCCGATCACTAGCCTGGTAGACCGATCGGTCGGTAATCCGAGTTGCAGAAAGCTTCTTCTAAAAAAAAACTGTTGCCTAAATGCTACGAAAATCCCGAGAATTGTCAGAAAAAATCCTAAAAGTAAACGAAAAATAACTGAAAATAAAAACCTAACTATGCATAGAAAAAGAGCAAAGAGAAAAATCAGAAACATCTTTGAAAAATCAAAATGTTCCCCGGCAACGGCGCCAAAAATTGATCGCTCACAAATGCGTCGTTAAATCAGATGCAAAACGCAATTTAGAATTTATAATCCTTCAATCAATACTACTCTGCAAACGTAGAACAGTGGTGAGATCCGGAGTCGAACCACAGGGAAAGATTGTTTAACAAAAGTAGAAATCAAATTAAATCTCTAAACTCAAGTCCTAAGGCGAAGAAAATGAGCTTCAATGGTTTTGTTATCTAAGGAATTAAACTACTGAAAAAGCAATGAAAAGGTTGGGATAAATCAATGAGAGAAAACCTAGGGATTACTCAATCCACTCTAATTTCACCTCTTGTATTCTCTAGTATCCTCTTGTTCTCTAATCTACACATATGGAATCACGGCTTCTTAAGCTCGCATGAATCCCTAAAAGAACGCTCATGTTATCCTACGGCATAGTCTATCTTCGCTTAGCATAGACTGTCTTCGGACATAACCTGAGTACAATCTATCTTTGCTTAGCATAAACTATCTCAAAGGCATGCACAAAAGCGACATTAAAATCATCCTATAGATCTCTACTATCAAGCACCGCAATCAAGTAGGACTAAAAATACATCAAGGAACTCAGTTCCCTCAACTCTTTTATCATTAAAACCAAATCTATAAGATCATGTCTAGTATAAAAATACAAGATTCAACTAAAAAAATACAAGAAGGCTACATTAGAGCTTCATGAAATCCCTAAGTGAGAGATTAGCCACTCATCTTTGGGATGAAGGCCATGTATTCGATGAAGAACGCTTGAGATCCACGCCGCATCTCCGTCTCCTTCAGCAACCCTAATCCTCTCTTTTTCTCTCTATGGGGGCCTCTGGTTTTTGGCTAACAAAACCCTTTTTATATGCTAATTCCTGGAATTAGGGTTTTGGGTTGAGTTGGACCTCTAGTGCAACTCGGAATTCCTAGTTTAATCCTGACAGCTTCTTCCGGTCGTAACTGGGTTCAAGCCGTCCAGAATTTGAGAATGAGTCAAACACAAAAGATGTAGATTTAGAAGTCTTCTGTCAGATCCCGAAGATTTGATAATATTTTGACTTATCTGAAATATTTGGCGAATATTCTCCCGCACGTTGACGGACCAGTCTTCTAGCAGCTAAATATCTTCATCTTCTTCAAAACTGCTAGCCATCTATGAGGAATCTCTGAAAGTGTCAAACATGAAAGTTGTACGTCTTGATGTCTTCTAGATGTCACCCAAATTTCAGAATAGTTTGACATAGGAATAATTTATGGTGAATATTATGCTAACAGTCAACAGAGCAGTGTATTTCAGCAGATTAAGCATTTTCTGTAATTTTTAACTTGAATTTTCATTAAACCTGAAATCAACTAACAAACTATCAAATACAAACACTCTCGGGCTAACAAAGGTAAATTAAGGGTTTTAATTACGAATATTTAGTGACTCATCACATGTCCCTGAGGGGCCTCAGTCATGGTCTTCCAACTGACCAGGTCACATATTGGGTCACCCTCAGTGAGGCAGGAAACCAACACTGCTAGGCGAGAAGACAATACCGCTTAGTAGACACACCCTCTACTCAAGAGACAAGGAAATCGGACACCAGCTACACCTCAGAACCCAGCTCGAGGCCGACACGACCTCTAAATCTTCGATCAACAAGTGTTCAAGTCATCTAGGCCTATCATCAAATCGACTTAACACAGCCATTCAATCCTGGACCAAGCTACCCAGCCCAGGTCCTAAGGCTAAATCCGAGCTTCCAAGCCTCGGGATGGAGATACCGTAGATCGCCCACGCCCTAACCTTATGCAATTAACGCACAACCAGATGCATGCTATGAACATATGTAGGAAAGCAGATAAGCATGCAACATATGTGACGATAAAAAAGATGATCTGGGCTCGGCACCCTACCGGCCTGGGGTGGTGAACAGGTAAATAAGCCAAGGTACTGCTGCAGTGGTAACCCCACCAACTGCAGCAAGTCTACCAAAAGAACATCATGTCATGGGAAGAACCCCCAACAAACACCGCTAACAATACAACATGCTATCTACACATCCTGAGAGTCGTTACTCTCCCGGTTCACCACTTCCCGTCATTATAGGGCTAACATGCTCAAAGGTATGTACAAGTTATAAAGCTATGAAGAAAACTAGTACATATGTAGCCCCGCGGGCAAAAGCGATTGAAAACACCTCCCTATCACACAAAGGATAGATCATTCCCAAGGAAAGGATCGATCTTCCTAGTGATAGGAAGATTCCGTCCCTGTCAAACCCAAGGTGATCGATCTTTCCTCCGAAAGGATCCATCATCCTCACGACAGAGACCTTATCCATGCCAGCCAAGGAAATGATCGATCATCTCCATCAGATGATCGATCATTGATGTCGCTCAAATGTGTCACGCACAGCGGTCGCGGTGCAGTACAGCATAAGAGAGGTCGAATCCCACAGAGAGACAATCAGGAAAGATCCAGAAATACGAATAACAATGAATTAAAGACAAACAAGAGCGATGAAAGTTAAGAAAATAGATCGAAGATGTAATGGTAAGATAAAGTTAACGAAAGAAATCAGGATTTGAATGAGGCTAGGCTTCAGGAATCACGTCACTCGGATTTAGGTTCTTCTCTTCTCAATGGTTCATATGATACTCAGTTAAGGGATTCACATCCCAATCGCCTTAACCGGAAGATATAGAATTATGAATCTGATAAAATATAAATGTCTCTTCCTATGATTGGTTCTTCCTTTTTATAGTCCTAACTTCATCCAACCAAACCTAAGAATACACGATACCGGCTGTCACTACAGGCAACGTGCAGCAAAAGTTCATCGGGACAAAGCCCTAACTCTAACCGGATCCCTAAGAATACACAATACCAACTCTCACAATCGGCAATGCATAGCAAAGATCTCACAGGTTAGAGCCCCAACCTCGTCTAACCAGATCCCTAAGAATATACAATACCAGCTGTCACTACGGGCAATGTATAGCAAAGGTCTCGCAAGACTCGGTAGGAGAATCAAAAGAGAAGACTATGGGATTATAAGATCATGAAAGAAGCATGACTGGATTCATAATATTAATCATCCACATAGAAATCTATAATCTGAAAATAATATTTAAAGATCCAATACATAGAAAAGAGTTTAACAATAAAGCTTAAAATCTATGAACCATTGTTGGAGAAGAAGCCCTAGTCCTCGCTAGATCATCCGTCCACCATGCCCGCGGATTACTCGGCCATAGATGGAGATTCCTCCATCTTCTTCCCTTGGAGAACGTCCAGAAAAAGCCTCCAAAACGTCCAAGAAGTCCCCCTCAAACCCTAGAAAGAGTCCTATTTATAGCCCCAAATCTCTCCATCAACGGATTTGATCTAAACCGTTGATTTAATTCACTGGGAACGTCCGATCGATCCTCCTCGGGGTGCTGGATCGATCGGACGCGTTAAAATCTTCAACTTCTAACTTCGCCCGTGACCGATCGATCGGACTAAGGGAGTCGGATCGATCGGTCTCTTGAAATCTCCAATCTTCTATTTACGCCCGAGTCCGATCGATGGACGGATCGATCGAACTCTGCTCCTCTAAAAAGCATACGTTCTGCCACGCTTTAATTCCCAAGTCCGATCGATCGAAATATGAGTGTTGGATCGATCGGTTGAGTAAAAATCCGCTGTTTTTGGCTTTTTCCGAGTCCGATCGATCGGACCATTGGTGTCGGATCGATCGGACCCTATAGGAGCGAAGGAGGGATCGATCGGATCATATTCAGCCAAAAAATGCATGTTCTGTCACGATTCTGTGAGGTCCGATCGATCGGCGGATCGCTCGGACTTCCAGCTTATTTTCCTTTCTGCCATTCAGACTGCGCATCGGTACTGAAATTGTCGTAACTTCCTCTAGGAAACTCGGAATCACGAACCGTAAAATTCCCCAGAATCTAGACTTCAAGAGCTTTCCTACCATATATGGTACATCATCTGGTTCTTCATGAGCAGGTACAGATTAATTGTTGAAGTTGATCCATATACTCTTTTCAGCTTCTTTTAGCTCCAATTTCCTGCATTTTCCAAACAACTATGTGAAGCATATAAAAGTATAAAAATAGTGCTAAAGAAGTTGATTAAGGGTGAAGATATAGCAATTGAGATGGTTTTAAGGTTGTTCAGAGTGCACTTTCATGCACTCATCAATCATGCTCGGGCTAGGCATGACGCCCCAAGAATGATCGATCCTTTCTAAAGAAAGATCGATCATGTTGGGTTCTTCGGCGACCGACCGGCGAGAAATACCGACGGAAAACTCTATCAAATCCCACAAAACCTTGGGATCTGGTAGTAGGAAGGACCACGAGTCAAAAACCGGTACTTGTACTGAAAACCAACAAGCATGCAAGGAGATCTATGCAAAAGAATCACAGCAAACTCAAAAACTCACAAAACCTAGAAGACAAGTAGGTACCTTGACGAAAGCAGCTTCAATCCCAGCTGCCAAGCCAAGGATCATCCTCAACCTCTTCCAAATCCAGCCGGATCTGAGCTTAGGAAAGGCGGATTTCAAAAGAGATTAAAGAAGGAGGTCGCATCCGTTTTATAGACGGACAAATCGACTTATGAATTCCTTCATGACGATCTAGTTTGACTTATTGGCACTAAAGGATTGATCTTCTCAGTAAGAGAAGACCGATCTTTTTGGTGTAGAAAGCTAGACTTGGGCTAGAACACATGCTCAAGCCCGGATCTTTCGATCCCAGGTCCAACTAACCATTCGAAGCAATCATTAACACAAATACGGTCAGTGTGTGCACATGAGGGTGTGAAACAACCCGACAAAGGGCATTTTACCAATTGACCTTACGGCCTAAGAAACAATGCGATCCACCGGATCGCGCGCTCAACGCGAAACAAGCATGCGAGCCATGGGCCTGACCGCCTAAGTCTAAGGTATACCAAGGGGTAGAGGGATAGGTCCTCACAGTATCGCCTCTCCGCCTAAGTCTAAGGTATACCAAGGGGCCCCATAACCCCATCGATGTCCCAATGGCTTCTGTCATGTACCTCTCCCTTGAACATGTTATGAAGGGGCCTCAGAAATAGTAACAAGTAGGATCACTTTACCCAAGTAGGATTCCACTTCATGGGGACCCTCGTTAGGAACATCGGCGGCCATCCTTAGCACTTGGCCTTGGAGAACCGACACGACCGCTAAACCTCAATCAACACAATTTGTAGCCAACTAGAGATTAACCTCGAGACTACAGAGATTTCAACGTTATAATCACGCCCTAAATCTTGCCACCCAACCTCAATCCTAGAGCTAGATCCGAGCTGCCTGAGCCCTCGGATCGGCGATCAACCCATCACCCACACCTAATCTTGAATGCCTCTAATGCATATAACGCATGCACCTATACAAGCATTTAGCCTAGGAGTCACTATATGCCACGACAATAATTAAATAGTCCAACATGAAGTATATCTGAATAGAGCCAATGGATCATATCCAAGGAATACAGCATGAAAACAATACACTAGAATCAAACATTGATTCACATCCATGAGTTTATCTAACTCACGATGTATCATTTCAAAATTATCACGCTCGGTGCAATGCCAACAACCACAGCGGACAATTCAACAAATAAGTAGGTAATCACATAGGCATAAGCATACATGGCATACCTTCGGCCCATTTATTCTAAGCAATTAAAGGCATACTGTCGACTTGTTTATTCTACACATTCCCGAGGGTCATCATGCCCCGTTTAACATCCCTTATTTATAGGGCTCGACCCTACATATGGGTCTAATATATATAAGGTGTATGCGTGTGAACCCGTTCCTCTAACCTGGTTCAGGCGTGTAGGTCAGGGGTCCATTCCATGTTGGCATCTTTCCACGTCGAGCGCAATCTGTTTGATCTCATTGATGATTTTGGATCCCAAGGGCAATTTGGTAAATTGCACCTTGGTAGTCTGTTTCATACCCGTGTAGTGCACACACAGCCCTATGAATGATATATGTGTTTGTTAGAACCTTAGATGACCTTGAGATCGGAAGATTCGGGCTCGAAGACGACAGCTGGTTTTTGGGACAACTGTCCGCCCAGAGACGATCGATCCATCCATGGGACTATCAATGGTTCAAGGGACGATCGATTGGTCCTAGGGATGATCAATCGGATTCTATATCGGCACAACTCTTCTGAAATACTGAACTGACGTTGAACGATCATTCGGTCCAGGGGACGATTGATTAGTTCTGGGGACGATCGATCGGTCTCTGGCTCTTTAAGAGCTTGTGAAGGCTCTGTTTTCTCTTCCTTGTCTTCTATTCACCGATCCTTAGATTTCTTGAGGTAGCTTGATCCAGTGTCTTGGGCACGTTGCCAACTGCTAGAGGAGTGGATCAAGGGCTTGCCTATACGGTTTAATCAAGGATTAAATGTGGATTAGTGTAGTTAGGTAGGATTCTTCACCTTTAGGCTTGTTTATATGTTCTAGACTAATTGGATACTTAATTACTTGATTAAACTATGCTAGGTGGTGCTCCTAGGTATGTTTAATATCTGATTGAAGCTTGGTTCGATTTTGGTTTGATTTAAATCGGATTTAAGCAACTTTTCATTGATTAATTCTCGGATTTCTATTTTGATTAGAACAACTATATTTGAGCTTGATTACAGAGCTGTACATGCATGATCTCAGTTGATCTTCAACATGAACATTGTAGGTCTCTACGCTAGCTTTCAATTCCAATTGGTTTCATATTTTTTTTGTGTTATATATGATGTTTTGTGAATTAAATAGCCGGGCTGTGCAGAACAGAGCAGTGAGTTTAATTAGTGAAATTAAGTGGAATTTGTGTTATCCAATTGATTTTATTTTTGGATATGATGATCTTAGTGACCTTTCGGTTTGATCTGTCAATTTTTGTTTTAATCCAAGGTATTTTGAAAGGGATTTTTAGTTGTTTATGAAATCTGAAATTAAACCAGAATTATATTTTTTTATCCGTTTTTTCATCCGATTGATCCGATCTTTGGATATGTGATTCAATGTAAGTCATTCAATAGGCATATCTTGTTTAACATCAATTGGACGTTTAGATTGAAAGTTAGGATATTTTTGAAGTTAGTAGTTCGTTTGCTTAATTCTATAAATCGAGCTTTTCGATATTGTACCTTATATATGTTATTATATATGTGTAGGCCCTGTCTGTGACTTGTGGTTGAACCAAGGGGGTTACTTCCCTTAGGATGTGTAGAATATGATTCAACTGCTAGATTGCTTGTTTAGCTGGGGTTGTATCCCTTGGTAGAGTTTTGGTTGACGGCCCGCGTTTGCTGTCGTAATGCTGAAATCTACTTGATTGTTAATTTACATTGTTTGTTTAGTCTCGTGGAGACTTGTAGGCATATGCTCCTATTTATCCGCTTATTCTAGACCCTTGCTATGTTCATCCCTTGGCGAGCTTTGTGTTGCGCATTGCCC
Organism: Narthecium ossifragum; assembly: GCA_963920575.1. Classification (NCBI taxonomy): domain Eukaryota; kingdom Viridiplantae; phylum Streptophyta; class Magnoliopsida; order Dioscoreales; family Nartheciaceae; genus Narthecium; species Narthecium ossifragum. The sequence goes on from OY986963.1 coordinate 11,977,780, forward strand.
TGTATATTATTTTATCATATTATTGCATGTCTATGTGCGTGTGAATATACATGTAATTGATTGCATTAGATGCATTCTAGGCTAGGCATGGGCGATGGGTTGATTGCCGATCCGAGGGCTCGGGCTGCTTGGATCTAGCCGTAAGACCGAGACTGGGTAGCAAGATCTAGGACTGAATTGTATGATAATCTATGTTATCGAGGATACTGTCTAGTTGGCTATGATTACTCTGATTGAGATGTAGATGTCATCTTAGGTTCCAGTCTCAGTTTCGGTAGGGGAAATTACGTATCTCTTTATGTCCTACCCCTGTTGTTCAGCGCTAGAGCGCTTGGTTTGAGAGGGACGCTTGTTGACAGTAGAAATCATCAGAGTGCGTGCCCTGGGGTAGGCGGTGCACGTAACATGAGTTTTCCCCCTAGAGATGAGATGGAATCTGGGACTTTACTGTTCCCTTCCTTTTGTGTGACGTAGAATAGAATCCTGTTGAGTTCATCGCTCACTCCTACCCGGGCTGTGTTTTGCAGGTGCAGGCGCCAGCTTTTCTTTCGTAGCATCAGGTGGTCAGTCTCTTGGTGGCACATCGACGTCTGGAGGCGTTTGAGGTTTCTGGAAACTATGCTGTACTTTTTGGCAGTTTTTATATTTAGATATCCTTAGAGAATTATGTTAAATGTATAATTTCTTTTTTGAGGATTTTTGGCATCTATGTATAAATCGATTGTTTGTGATCCTTATTAAATTAGTAGAAATTTTAATCTTGCTCTAGATCAATTGCTTTTTTAGATATTTTATCTTATTATAAATGCGCCACATATGGATTGAATAGATTTGGAATTCTCACGCCCCGGACCGGATGGGTTTTCTGGATCGGGGTGTGACAGTATGTACAAGTTATAATTAAGCAATTTAACCAATCAAATCCCAAGAATTACATAAATGGAGTAAAATTGGATAATTTACACCTACGGCTAAATCGTGCTCAAAACATTCGATAAATCCCTCGAATATCCGATGTTAATAGCATAAATGTTTCCTAATATAATTACCTATGTATCATGAAAGAATCGAACCAAACAAATCACGAAAATCCATGAAATTCAATGAAAAATCACCTTCATTGCGTGATGAATAGTGCCATGAATCCAATTTCTGGAATTTAACCTATCAAAACTTGTCGAAATTCAATCAAGCTTTGAGGGGAGGTAGAAGAGATTGTCCAAAATGCAACGATACCAAGAAATCAAGATTCCAACAACTAAATTTCAGATCTGGCTTTTTTCAGCCAAAAAGCCGATAAAATGGGCAGTTGAAACCAAATTGACTGGTTAAACACAAAAGCTGACCGTCCAAATAATTCTAAAACATCGATTACGTAAGAATACGTACTTTCAATACATTCCAACATGTTTTCCTATGCTAATCATCCAAAAATCAGCTCTAGGCAAACCTATTGACATGATTAGGGTAATCATGTGAGAAACACATACATGTAATAGCTGGACACTTTTCCTACTTATCCTCTAAGTCCTGCTGCTCCAATTTGGTGTCCAAATCCATAGACCAAGCTCCAAACCGTAGGAGAGAGAGAGAGAGAAGAATAGAGAGAGTGAGAGGGGGGTATTTATAGAGAACTGGAATGTATCTCGGCGATCCATTTCGATCTTTCCTGATCGAGCTCCGATCTTCCGATCGAGAGATCACCTAAAAGTTTAATCAATCACATGTATTAATCCAAGACAGTGTGTGCACTACGCCGGTTTGAAATCGACTGACAAGACGTAATTTTACTAAATTGCCCTTGGGGTCCAAAAACAATAAGGGTGATTTTAAATGCACCACACAAATATATTAGTGCACCACATTTTTCTAATCTCTAACTCATCAATGTCTAAGTGCACTTTAGAAAATGTGGTGCACTTATACATTTATGTGGTGCATTTAAAATCACCCAAACAATAATGCGATCGACCGATCACACCCGACGTGGAAACAGACCAAAGGGAGACAGCCTCCAACCTACGCGGTCGAGCCAGGTTAGAGGAACGGATCCTCGCAAATTAAACTTATAATAATCGACTAAGTGCTACATTCCTCAATTTACATCATTAGAAAAAGGGTAAATTACCATTTACTACCCTCAAGTTTTACAAAAATAACGATTAAGTCCCTATACTTCAAATTGTAACAATTAAGGCGCTAGACTTCCTAAACCATTTCAATTCGAGACACCAGCATGACGCCGTCCATACACCCGACGGAGAAGACGTCACATGTGGTCACATGACACCACACCTTAGGATGTTGTGGTGGTGGTGGATTTGGAAGCCCTTGCGTAGCCTGCCCCAGAAGGATCCCAGGTGAGTCATGGGGGAGCACATGGAGGTCTGCCGCTGGGACATACCCGTTGCGGCGATCGGCTTCTTGGAGGCGATCGAGCAGCTAGGTGAGGTGGCGCAGCTACGGTCGATGGAGAATCGAGCGGATCACAATGAGGAAACGGATCCAAAATTGACATGGGTCGGGGAGGCGTACCACTGGAAGAAAGAAGGTGTGCGGGACGCGAAGCTGGAGGACTATGACGAGGCGAAAGCGGAGCCGGAGGCTGCGTCGCCGCCACTGGAGAACCACCCAAAGGGGGATAAGGATCGTTGGAAGCAGGGTGACATGGAGAGCATGGGGGGCGACAGGCTTCTTGGAGGTGATGGAGTGGCTAGGCGAGGTGGCGTTGCTGTGGTTGATGGAGAATCGAGTGGATCACGAAGGGGAAACAGATCCGATTCTGACGCTGGTCGGGGAGGCAAACCGCTGTAAGAAAGAAGGCGCGCGGGACGCAAAGCCGGAGGGCTACGATGAGGCGAAGGCGGAGCCAGAGGCCGCGCCTCCGCCTTCGCCTCGTCGCCGCCGCCGCCGGAGAACCGGCCAGAGGGGTAAAAGGATCGCTAGAAGGGGGGCGACATGGGGAGCACGGGGCCGCTCCTTGATCTGGTGGCCCTCGATGTGGTCGCCGCCATTGCAGGAGCTTTAGACAGAGAAAGTATCTAGAAGAAAGAGGAGAGATAGAGATAGAGAGAGAGATCTAGTGTCACGTGACCGCACGTGACGTCTTCTCCGTCGGGTGTATGAACAGCGTCATGGCGATGTCTCAAATTGGAACGGCTTAGGAAGTCTAGGGCCTTAATTGTTAAAATTGGAAGTATAGGGGCTTAATCGTTATTTTTGTAAAACTTGAGGGTAGTAAATGGTAATTTACCCTTAGAGAAACATGCTTTCTCATTAATCATGAACTCAAAGTTATACAATTTGACTGCAAAGACATGAAATCATACATCAAAATTCAAAACTATAAAATAAAACTGTAAGAGAAACTCCTCAAAGTTTCAAAGTCCTCGAACTCCTCAAGTAACGATGCGCCATCAACTGGAAGACCATCTGAAAGAGAGAGACTGCGCCGATACCTGCATCACGCAGTCCGGGTAGGGTGAACAACAAAGTTTAGTAGGGATCTACACTACATCAGATTGAAAGGAAGGCAACAACAACAGTGTCGGGACCTGTCACTGTCCTAGAGAGACTCTCTCCATGCTCACCACGTACTCCAAGGGGGCACGGACTCAGCATTGGTACCTCAACCGTACCAACCGCCGTCCGCTCCAAGCATGGACCCAGTGCAGGTGCATCTCAATTACACCACCGCTAGCCTTAATCTCAGGTACAAGTAAAACAAAGGAGTAGGACCCAGTGTGATGCGTAACTCCTACATAAGAGGCACCAAGCCCGGGAAACCCACGATACAACCTCTACACCAAATATCAGAATCCAAACATATTACACACCAATGCCAATTATAAACATTACCCTGAACATCAATTCATAATATCTTTGGAGTCCAACTCCAATCGACCTAAACTACAACTACCCAAGTCCCAATCCTAAGGCTTTCGGGCTATCCGAATCCCCGGATCGGCAAATCACCCATTCACCACGACCTAATCTTATACATCTAATGTAACCATTATGCATGAATGAGTAAGCACATTCAAAAGAATATAAGTGTCGCGCCCCAGCCCAGAAAACCCATCCGGACCGGGACACGAGGGGGGGTTCCTACATCTACTAACATCAACTGGCAAAAACAGTTATAATAAACAACAGAGGACAGAAGTAAATCTAACATCTGCTATTACAAAACTGTAAATACATCAGAGTTACATCAAGATTTACATAAAACAGTCCTCATGTACAAAAGGTGTTATAAAACTCAAAAAGGTTACATCAACAGAGGTCTCCCGGAAGGCACAGCAGAAGCCATCTTGGCCCTCAAACATGCCCTGATGTCATCGCGCCACCGCAGGACGAGCAACTGGGGCCCACCGAAGGAGAGCTGGTACCTGCACCTGCAAACGCCGCCCGGGTGGGAGTGAGCAGTAAGCTCAGTAGGGTTCTACTCTACGACACATACAAGGAAGGGGAAACTGCAACTGAACTAACTCTGTGCCAAGTACTGAGGCCTGCCAAGGATCTCATAAATCCCGTCAATAACCTGAAGGGTACCTGTCCAAAGTACGTCCCTCCGACAGCCACTGTTCAAGGGTGGACATTCTCCGACATTCCCTGACACATGATGGACATGACGATACCAATAGGACACCCCTCTCCAAGCGGGATCTCCACACTTGGCGGAACAACCATGGTTATGACAACCATCTCTCAGCACTCCAAGCAACAGAGCTAACACGACCTCTAAACTCCAACTCAAAAGCTAAGGCTTGCCAGGGAGGCCATAAATCCCATCGATACCCCCAGGGTTCCTGTCCATGTAACCCTCTCCCACTACAATAAGGAGAACCTCAGCACATGTAGGACACCCTTACCCATGCTGGATACCAAGCATGACGACACATGTCGAGGTAACGACATCCACCTCTTAGCAATTGATACCGGAGTACTAGGGACAAACCTCAAACAACAAACTAACAGTGCTACAGTCAAACCTTAGGCCTCTAATGCACAAGAGAGCTAGGCAAAACAACAGTATAAACAGGCAACAATCAATGGCACACCTTCGGCTCATTTATACTAAACATTCCAGAGGGTCATGACTCCCTCGGTTAACCACAAAGCGATAACACACAGCAGTTTATAGAAATATCACTAAACATGGTCAATAAAACCCCATCAAACAGCTTTGGGATCGATCCGGACTAGTTGGATCGATCCGGACTATTCTCGATCGATCCGAACAGCTTCATACCAGCTTCAGATCAGTCTCGTCGCAGGCCAGGAGAAAAATCACCAAAATTCGTAGACAAATCGGAAAAATACAAAATAAGCTGGAATAGAAAGATAACTCAGAGAGCTACAACTCTTATGTTTATCACAACCCAAGAACATGCACGTACTGATCGAAAAACTCGCCGCAAGCCGGCTGTTCTTCAAGAACAGTAGAAACCGGAAAATCCGAGATTAAACATGCCTAAATCCTACTAAAATCTCAACCAAAGCTTATGAAACTTATACTAGAAATTCTACTAGGTAAGAGGCATCCGATAACACAAAGAACAACAAGATCTAACGGTTAGATTAAGAGAAACCCATTCTACAACTCTCATAGGTAGAACACCTACCGAAAACGCAATTTTCTGCTAATTCCCCGCAAACCGGTCACCAACAGAGGTTCAAAGCATACCAGGGATCTTCCTCACGCCGCCACGGTTCCAACGAGCCTTGGAACGCCCAAAACGGTGGCCGGAGGAGGGAGAACGGTGGAGAAGAAGGTTCAGCCGGAAACAGGGGAAGCAGAACCGCGGAAGGAGAAGAATGAAGTAGAAGAGAAGGAGAAGAGGAGGAAGAGGAAGGAAAAGGGAGGGGGAAAGCCGGGGAAGGAGGGGAAAAGGGGGAGCAGAGGGGAGAAAGTCTTCTCTCCCCTGACAGCGGAGAGCGACAGCCACGACGGCCGTCCTCTCAAGGAAAAAAGACGCCGACATGCTACAGTATCCGGATCGATCCCAGACTAAGTCGGATCGATCCAAGACCTAGCTGGATCGATCCAACACTAGTTTGGATCGATCCACAGGTCAAAAACCTCCTAAACGGATCTAATCAAACACAATCATCAATCAGAGGTTGTGTGCGCACACGGGTGTGAAACAAACTGACAAGGTGCAATTTACCAAATTGTCTTTGTGGTCAACAATGAGCCACAGGAATAGAGGGACATGTCCTCACAATAAGCATGGAGCAATATGACATCTCATCATACAAGGACTAGACATAACATTAAAAGGGCTAACATACATCTAGTAAAATAAGAGGGTTAACATGACATAAGGTATGAAGCAACATATAAGATTCATTAACACAACCCTCCAACAATTAACCAACAGCTATGCCATACACATAGGCATAGACATGGTATAATAGCCATCCATGCCCTCCAAGGGCTCTCTACCAATCCAACATGTTAAAGCATGCTAACAATGTGAGATATCTAAACCACATATGCTATCAACAAAGCATTCTATAATTTGGGAAACCAAACCATGCATGCTATCAACCACAAATGCTTTTTTTTTTTTGATTAGATAAGCCCATAGGTTGGGATTACACTAGTAGGCAATCAGGCGAAGAATAGATGGTCATCAAGCCCCCGCCGCTACCCTATGGGCAACCAAGTTCTGCTCTCTAGGAATTGTTACAAAACAAGAAGAGAGAAATTACGAACAAGACCACCAGATCGATTTTAGGACACCCTCCAGTTCTCTGGGCCATGCAAATCTCCCAGTAACATAACCAATGGCCAGCAGGGAATCCGACTCCGTTATAATCGACGTCAAACCGCGCCGCCTTGCATCTAACATACCGCCATCAATGGCCAGTAGCTCCGCTTCAACCACCGTAGCCGCCGGCGCATAACCTTGCCACAGCCAAGAAGGTGGCAAGCTCACACCAGACAAACATGCAGCCCCCAAGCCATCCCTCCCATTCCGGAAAGAGGCATCCGTTTGGAGGATTGGCGCTGGACATGGCGGTGTCGGCGGCACAACAGAGTTTCCTCGATTTGGTCGCGGCGTATTGGCCAAGGAGAACTCCTTGACTTGCCACGCAATCAACCGTGCCAACTGGGAAGGGTTGCTCTGCTTCTCATCAAAAACCACCACATTCCGCTCCTTCCACAAGCACCAAAGGGTATAAGCTGACAAACACTTCCAGTCGTCTAAACCCCTCTTGTAATAGGTAGCAAACAAAGTCCAGCAATCATCAATGCTTGTTAATGACTCCCTTCCCCTACAGACTGCCGCCCATATTTCCGCGGCATAGGAGCAGTCGAAATCCACACATGCTATTAACCATTCAACAAACATTCAATAACCCCACACCTTTGCCTATCTATTCAATTAAACATTCCCAAGGGGCATGACTCCCCTAGTTAAGCACACAAGCCACACATAGGGCTCGGCCACACATAGGGCATACGTATATATGGATACATAGTATAAAGCATGACATCATTCTTACATAGAAACCCCAATTTGCATGAAACTTAGCAAGTAGACAAACATGTAATAAGTTTCACTAAATCCATCCAATCGATATGAAAATTGGCATGCATACTCAATAACATGGTTAAGAACACATATTCGAAATTTAGTCCAAACACTTACGGGGCTTTTGGTTGCCTGCATCAACTAATGCGATGCAACATCATGGTCCAAACCCATGTTAGGTGTGGCCGCGGTCAGAGCATGGTGGTTTTGGAGTTTTGGCTTTGGTGGTGGCAGTGACGGCAAGGTGGTGAAGAGGGATGAGGGGTTTTGGGTACAGGCTTGTTGCCGGCATAAAGGCGGCGATCGCATCGCGAAGGACGGTGGTGGGGTTCCTCCTGAAGACTAGCATTACGCTATGATTGACATGGACATGGACAAATTTTTTCGAGGGAGGGAGTGGGAAAAAAACCTATATTGAGAAAATTCATAGGATGAGACTCGTGGAGTTTTTTCAGGATTAATATCATATTCCCAACTCCAAATTTATATCCATGAAAAAACTATTTTCATGGATAAACTTTTTCGAGGGAAAGAAACCCTAAATTGACGAACTTGACAGGAGTTTCTTTTATGGTTAATCTCATATTTATCAATTATAAATTTGAGTGATATAAATAAATCTAAAGAAAGAATATAGCCAAATAAAAAATAGGTCCATTATAAATTTGAGTGATATAAATAAATCTAAAGAAAAAATACAACTAAATAAAAAATAGGTAAAGAAAAAATACGATATGTATCAAGAGTGGGGGTAATCTCACCAAGGGATATAGGGAGTGATTCTAACCAATGCAATACATACCAACCAAACAAAGGATTGAATGAAACAACTGTATCAACTGATGCAATACATACCTATCAAACAGAAAACGATCTAATACTGCATCAGTTGATACAAGCAACCAAACATTTATTTCATTATCAACTGGTGCAGCATCAACTGATGCAATGTATCAACTGCTGCAAGCTAGGGGTGTACAACGGGTTGGGTAACCCGTTTCGACCCGAAAAATTAACCCGACCCGAAGCTTAACGGGCGGGTCATAAGGTGATGTAAACGGGTCGGGTCTGACCTGACCCGTTACAATAATACCGGGTCGGGTAATGGGTGTTTAAGTTTTTGCTTAACGGGTAACCCGTTTTACCCGTTTAGAATAAAGACTATTTACAAATTACAAGTATATATATATATATATATATATATATATTATATCTAATTAATTTCCAAGTTAATTGGAACTTGGAACTTACATTGGAAACTTTATATTTCCTCATGTGGTACAACTTAGATTTATGTGCTTATATTGTTTGAATTTTGGATTAATAGATTATAATTTAAAACTTTATATTTATTCATGTGGTACTAATAACGGGTTAATGGGTTACCTGTACTATTTACCTGTTAACATGTTGACCTGTTAACGTTAATATGTTAATATGTTGATAAATTAACAGGTTAACGGGCGGGTCATAAGGCCCTCAAAAATTAACGGGTCGGGTCCGACCCGACCCGTTACCCTATTGACCCGACCCGTTGTACACCCCTACTGCAAGCAACCAAATGCCCCCTTAAGGAAAAGTAGATGAAAACCCCATATTACTACCTACGGCCAGAAATAGTAAAAAGGTTCATAATTAACTCAAATCTCATCAAAAACGTAAGAAATTCTCCGTGTTAGCCCTACTATATACTGAGAATAACATACCCAAAAATTAGCTAAATCCAAAATCTAGAAACGATCGAATAAAATCCTCTTGATTGAGCTCGAGAATCCAGATTTGGCTGAAATGGAAAAGGGACCATAAATACGACAATATTCATCCAAATCATATGCAAAATTTGTAGGCAGTCTCTACTTCCCATCGACAACAACATATCGAAAAATCGGTTCAAACAAATAACGAAAACCCATCGAAACCCATATATTTTGACATGCAGCCCGAAATAGAAAAGAGGCCATAGTTACCACACAAACCATCCAAATCTCACCAAAATTTGCAGGTAGGCTCTACCCTATATCTGAAACAACATAACAAAATTTAGATCATACCGAGTCTGGGAAGCCATCAAAAACCCAACTCGAAGAATCCTCTTAATTGAGGCCAAAACTCAAAATACAAATCAAGCAACCACCAAACAAGATAGATCTAAGGGCTAACCATGATAATATGCTAACAAACACATAAGACAAGAGGTAATCACAAAGAACCCATTCAACCAAATAATAGATGGCCTAAACAAAGGTTTAGGAGTAGAAACCCTTCCTCTAACAAGCTAATCCCCTTCATATCTTGGTCATTTAGATCTTGGGTGGCCTAGATCTCTTTTCCCCAAGCCTTGGCCTCCTCTGATTGCTGGAATCCCCCCTCTCCAAGCTCTCTCACTCTCTCTAAGTCTTTCTACTTGAAGCCCTAAGTGAGAGGAGTGTGGAAAATTCTAAAGGGCTTAGCCTATTTATACTAGGTGGCACCACATGGCGACCATCCAAGGCATTAAGGATAAAATGGATGATGAAAGGCTTAAGCTTGCTAGTCTATGGGCTAACTTGGGTCTAACAACCACAAACATCATTCATTAGGTTGTGTGTGCACTAACGTGAGTGAAACCAACCCCGGGAGGGACCAAATTAACCTCGGAGCTACAACGATTAACAAGATCGCAAAACAACACAAAACAAGCCCTCGAGCCCGACCTACGCAGTCAAACAAGATTTAGAGGTACATGTCCTCACACCTTTAGTCTGCTTGTCGTACAGTACTACTTGGAACCATGCTGAGGACATTGCCAAGCAATCTACATCACCGAGCGGAATGGTGGAAGCGGTATCTAAAAGTGTTGCAGCCAGATTGGAGTGCTCCTCCTAAGAACTTGTTCCAGCACAAGGCTAAGCAAGAGTGGTCGGTGGTCGGACACCATATGAGGAAGATGCCGCACCTGCGCCGCCGAAAACCAATTGTGCCTTGACTCCTTGCAAAGCACACGGTCTAGTCGCTCCAAAATGCCAGCTCTACCAAATTTCCTATTTGACCACGTGAACGAAGGTCCCTGGAATCCGAGATCTACCACCGACCCCATTAAATCCCCAGCACCTCCTCTATTCTCGAACGGTCCAAAGATGGCATTCAAATTATTGAGTATGAGGTGAGCTACGCCATCCTTGATTGTTTATCCTCTCCAAATCTTGCCAGAGTGAAGTGCACCCCTGTGATGTCCGTGCTGCATAAATAGCTGAAACAAACCATTGTCCAATGTCCTCCAAAGTAGTCAGACCATGTATTGCTTGATTTGGAAATTGGATGAAATTAACATTCCCAAAGGCTGACCCACCATACAGCCAAAATACCTCCATGATGACCCCTGGATGACATAAGGAAAGTGTTCTAATCTAGACCCAATGTATTGAATATGAGCTTCAACTACAACTGCTTCCAATAGAAAAAGCATGTCCAGTCTATTACTCAGAGATGAGTTTTCAACACAATCAAACCGCTCACTTCGGCCCTAACTCATAGTTTCAGGGCAGAAGACGAGTCATATGGGAACAGCTAAGAAAAACAATCAAGGGCCTCAATACGACTCCACTTGGGTTGTAAGCTATCCAGCTTGTAATCAATCCGCAAAGCGTTGTGTCTTCCAGTAGGGTGATTACCATGTGGAGGTGTGAAGCCATGGGCCCATGTAGTGGTTTTTTATAAAGGGCCCCATGCAGTTATGCTATGCCACTGGTATGGTATTCCAACAAAGCCACGGCCCCCACCGTCTCTGGAGGTTCAGGAGGTGTAAGTGAAGATGCCCCTCTCCGAAATTAGCAGGTTCAGGTTGGTTGTCTTCGGGTTCGGGTCGTAAATGACCCGTCAATATACTGATTGGGTGCGGGTTGAGTCGGGTAACCCAGCTGACCTGTGACTTATTAATCACCTGTGACCCATGACCTGTCTAAACCCATTAATTTTTTAAGCTTTTCAGGCATTTTTCAGTCTTTGTATGGTGGTGGTCGATCCATACATCGACCGTTGCTTCAGCCGTATGCGAACCCGTACCTCCAACCTTTTCTGACCCAATTGTTGTACTTGAAATTGATGTATCATTATCTAATGTAAATTGAGGATTATACTAGTAAATTCTCTACCTTTATGTCTTGGTGTCTATATTGTTCAAATTAGCTATGAAAATAATAAATTATGCACCACAGGGAGGATTGTAGTTTAAGTTTACTCACATCCCGATCCTAATGGGTTTTCCGGGTCGGGGTGTGATAGCCGTCTAGCTCAAAATTTAGCTTTCAAACTTCACGATCAATTCACACATCCACCATCACATCGACTCTATAAGGAAATGATGCATTCAGGGTCGATACATCGATTGACCTTCAATTTCCAATCGACCTTCAATATTCACTCATGATCGATCCATGCATCGACCGTACGTCCATGTCAAGAGAACGTCAATTCAGGGTCAATACTTGGTTCGATCATCAGCTCAACTACAACTTGGCTAAGTCGGGAGCATCGACCGTGCCAACTCATAGTTGATCTTGACATCGACCGTCAGTACAATAACTTTTAAAAATTGAGATATAAGTGATTTAAATTGAGGGATATAAACATCAAATCATTGTTTTATCGTCATGCACAAGGTTAGGATTAACATAACCATAGGTTTTCTAAAGATGAAAAGAGAGAATTATATGCTCTTAGTTAAATAGGTTGACCCGACCCGCCAACCTGACCTGACCCATTTAATAAACGGGTTAGACGGGTCGGGTCAGGTCGATTCTGGCGGCGATTCAATACAATCACCGCTAAAAGATAGTGTCAAAATAGAAAAGACAGTCTCATATTGCCTATATGAAGTTAGAAACCACTCCTTATATTAGGAAACACTTCTATATTATACCAAATAGCCTACATGAATCTAGAGACCTCATTGCCTATATGAAATATCCATATGAGCTTATGTGATTATGGTATTAATCATAGTTAATAATCTAAATTGATGTGATTATGATATAATTACATTTTAATTACCCTTTTTCCTATTTTTTCTATTTTTAAATGATATATGTTTGGTGAGAATAATAATTGCCACTAAAAGATTAATTTAAATAGGCAGGAACTGTCATGCCTTTTAGCGGCAATTCTAAGGTTCTAAGGACCTTTACCAACAATTGATATAATCGCCGCTAAAAGCCATCGGAACTATCCTGACCACACTTCTAATAGCAATTGATTATTTACTGGTAAATCGAGCAGCGACAGTTATAATTACCGCTAAGTATCAAAATAATCACTGCTGAAAGTGATTTTTGTTATATTGTCACCGTGTTCTCTCCTACACTAACCCACATCATAGTGGCTCATTTCACCAAGCTCATCGTCCTTTACACGGGTAATGGGGCCCCTCCTCCTGTAAGCTTGCAAAACTGCGGTTTGATGTGAACGGCTCCAACCCCATCCTCAATAATCACCTATAATGATAACTAGTGGTATGCAACCTTCTCTTCAGTCTAGTAATAGCAAGCCAAAATAACTCGAGCGTCGATCAAATCTTTGGAAGTTTTAGTGTTCTTCTAGCCGTGTAGTAATGAGGAAATGGCATTTTCTTCTTTGTTTCTTCCCCAAAATGTGAGACGAACTAATATATATGAGACATATAATATGGTGCTTTTACATTGCTGCTCTAAGACTGCCATAGATATTTTAACTTGAGCTTTTGGATGGGAATCTAAGATGGTGCCAGAATAAATTTTAAGAGCTCAGATCATGAGTTACAGTTCCTTGAATTCAATAATCAAGTACTCACGCGTCGCATGGCTCATGTTCATGACATGAATTCACAGCGATTGTGCTGATGAAAGAGGTAGTCAAAGTTCCTTTTTTACTGAACGATCGTAAATTATGTATATCATTCTCATATGAGGCTATGGTTATAAAATAACTCTTGATTGTCCTATATGGATCTTACGTGACATGTTTTATCCTATGTGGAGCCTACGTGGAGGGGAGGGTTAATGGGGGAGGGGGTTAATGGGGAGTAGGGGGGTTTAGTGGTTGATTATGGGAAAGTTAGTGGGGGGTTAGTGGGGGAGGGGGTTAAAGGGTAGGTGGTTAACATGGAAGTTAAGGGATGGGTGTTTGCCGTGCCAGGTGGCACGGGGCCCGCTAGTATATATATATACTAGTAAGTCCCCCTGCCACATGGCAGGGTAACTACCTTCTCTCCCCCACCTTCCCCAATAACTCTCACTAACCCCCTCTCTCCCCCACTAACTCCCCCCGCCACGTAGGCTCCACGTAGAATAACTCTATCCACGTAGGCTCCACATAGGACAACGAAAGGTTAATTTATAACCATCTCTCCATATAATGATGATATGCTAGTGGGCACCTGCCACTTGGCCGGGTAACCACCCACTATGTTTCTGATTAACTTTTTGATTAACCATCCACTAACTTCCCCCTCCTCCCCATTAACCACCTCTCCCACTAGCCCCCCACCACGTAGGCTCCACGTAAGACTAAGCCTACCATGTAGGATCTACGTAGGATAACGTAATAGCTAACTTATAACCATCCTGCCATATAATGATAACTAGTGGTGCCCCCTGTCACTTGGTAGGACAACCGCCAACCCCATCCTCAATAATCACCTAATAACTCCCTCCCACTAAACCCCCCTCAACCTAGAATTACCATGTCACATAGGCGCCACCTAAGACATTCTCCCATCACGTAGAATAACAGTATGGTTAACTTATAACCATCCTGTCATATACATATACTAGTAAGTCTCCCTGCCACATGACAGGGTAACTACCCTTTCTCCCCCACCTTCCCTAATAACTCCTCACTAACCCCCTTTCTCCCACTAACCCCCCTCCACGTAGGCTCCACGTAGGATAACCCTCTCCACGTAGGCTCCACATAGGACAACGAAAGGTTAATTTATAACCATCTCTCTATATAAGGATGACTAGCAGATCCCCGTGCAAATTGCACGGTTTGCCAATCACACCCACCTCTCTCATTATCTCTCTTCCGTAACCACCGCCACCACACCCAACTCTTCATATACGAATGAATTCAGTTATTTTTAGAAATAACTAAGTTCGTGTGATGGGGGTGATTCTAAACCACCAGATATAAATCTTCTAAACTCTTATAGGCTATCCGATGTAAGTAAAACCCTGTCTTATATAGATAGATATATAAACTAGTAAGCACCCGTGCCTCCGACATGGTGTAATCTATTGGTGACAATCAATCCACAATCTACGTGTTTTTAATTAGAAAAGATAGGTCTTTATAGTTAGATAATAAAAAGAAATAAAAAATCTCAACATTTGCTATAATAGTTAAAGTGGGAAATTTCTAAGAAGTCTGCAAACCCACCGATCTTGTGTATAGATCTTGCTAATTTAAACTCTCTTATTGTAAAATATAGTAAAAGTTACATATAGAAGAAAAGATTGGACCTTTGGGCCTTATAATTAAGCGGCTTTTTTCCCCAAAGATACCGAGAACAATCGATCGGCTAGGGCCACATTCGTGTACCAAATGCTTCCCTCTCCCATAACCACTCCCGGTTTATACCTCGGCTTCTTCCCTAAACCAACCAAAACTGATCAGAAAATCACAAAAAAAACCCTAAAATTTAAGCCCATAACAAACATACAGACACTACAGTCGTCAGAGATAATCTCAATGTGGCAAAGGAGGGAGATCTCGTGGGGGGCGGCATCATCCACATAGATCTTCTCGATGACCATTGGTGTCGTTGGTGGCGCGGCTCTCCGGCTCTCTCTCTCTCTCTCCCCCCCCCCCCCCCTTCCGTATTTAGTTATACGTACATCAAGATCCTCCATTCCCATCGTTGATTTTCTTTCGATTTAAATCTCTTCATTGTTGATAACAGCTAATTAAGCTTTTGTGGACAGTTGGATAGAAATCTAGAGAGCTAATATAAACCGTCTGATATAAAAAAAACACTGTCTTATATAGAGTTACTAGTACTCACCTGTGCCCCTGGCACAGTTTTTAGTTATTGTTAATATAAAATTTTAACAAACTCCCTGTAGTTTGTCTGGTTAGACGGCTGTGTTGACTAGTAGGTGGTGCAGGGTTCGAAGGTTGGTCATAGCTTTTTGTTCACTGCCACCATAAAACATAACCAATAAAATATAAAATAAAATATTATAAGTCTAACTTAGGGTATATAAAATACATATACATATAAGTCTTTGCATATTGCATATTGCATATAAGATAATATTAATAATATTAATAGAACTTAGGTTGATATGAATTAATGCATGTTTATATAAAGCAAACTTAGAGAATATATATAAAGAAACTTAGGGGATATGAATTAATACAGGTTAACCGTTATTGCTCCTTATAAGATTGATATATATATATATATATATATATATATATATATATATATATATAAATGATAATATAGATATAGATGGTATAATATGCCTATCTAGCTACCTAGTTCTGCAACATTCCTCTCGTAGGTCTGTGGTCACAATATGGAAGTGGCCCGGTCTACCTAGTTCTGCAACGTTCCTGTCGTAGGTCTGTGGTCTCAATATGGAAGTGGCCCGGTCTTAACCCCTGCTAAGCTAGCTGTGGTTTTCACTGCCAGCTAAGTCCATGTGCCGGCTGCTTTCACGTACTTTAAAGCTGGCATCTCCGTCTATAAAACCCCAAGCCATCTCAAGAACCCTAACTCCATCACTCTTGTACTCCTGCTTTGGAGAGATTCAAATGGCTTCTTCTTCCACCAAAATCCTCTCTCCCCTCCTCCTCCTCCTCCTCCTCAACATCATTTCCCTCACTTGTGTCACTTGTACTAAGCATTCCCCTTGTGCTCCTCCTGATCATGATCATGAGCAGCCACCGAAGGACGACGTCCCAAAGAGCTCGCCTCCAGGAGCCAAATGCCCCTGTGACGAGCCTAAGTCTCCCAAGGCACCAGAATCACCGAAGAGCTCGCCGTCGCGTGACAAGTGCCCCAAGGACATGCTGAAGCTAGGGGCTTGCGCTGATGTGATGAGGGGGCTCATTAACATGGCCATGGGGAAACATGACGACAAATGCTGCAGCGTGTTGGGTGACATGGCTGGTATGGAGGCAGCCATGTGCCTCTGCACCGCCGTCAAGGCCGGCGTCATGGGGATCAACCTCGATATGCCGGTGGACCTCTCGCTCTTGGTGAACAATTGTGGGAAAAAGATGGAATCCGGTTTCCAATGCGCCTAGCTAGCTAGCCAGCTAACTAGGTTCTCATATATATCCTAGCTAGCTTGATCTATATATATATGTATCTCGTACTGTTGTTAATTTCTCGTCCTTGGTTCGACTTGTTCCTTCTTTGTTTGCATGGCTTAAGCACTTTAAGAAGAATTGCTGCAGGTCATGGTATGTAATGTCTTACGTGCTCGTTTTATATATGTGCTTAATAAGTACGTATTTATATATTTTAGCAGTTGTTTTTTCTGTATGAGTACGTGGCTTAATTAAGAAGGATTCTTTCAACAAACTAATGCAATATATCTGAAATTTATTGTTGTTTGTGTTCAAGCACTGTTAATGCAAGCTGATGAATAGAACAATTTTATATAATAAGAAAAAGGATGACATAAGAGAAGGGAATTGGAATAGCAGACAAAGAAGTAGAAAGTGAGATTGTGGATTTGATCTATAATAGGAAAATGGATGAAATAAGATCGAGAAGTATAATTGGCATACTGGAAGCAGGCCTTATGTGATGTTGACTAGCTGCCTGCGTTTAATGGTGAAACAAATCATGGAGTCATGTGAAAGGGTTTCAGGTTTCTCTCTTACTTCAAACCATACCAACAGCCTGGATCGTTTTGAATATCTCATTCAAAGGTCATGATCTTTTGAATCCCATTCAAAGCCTTTATTGATTATTCTGCGCTGAAAAGATCTGAGCCTTAATTTGGATGAGATTCAAAACGATTTAGACAGTTGGGACGATGGCACGAGAAAAACCTTGTCATAAGACATACAGATTTCTGGTATTTCACATCGCTAGCTCATTTCCCTTATTTAGTGAGCACATCGACCAGTAGGTGATTCAGCCCTTACTGGCCGGGCAGCTTAGGGCACGTTTGTTTCAATGGACTGGATTGGAATGGAATGCTGGAATGGAAATATTTTCCACTGGAATGGAATGGACTGGAATGTAATTACATTGTTTCTGTTTGTTTGCTGCTGGAATGAATGCAGAATTCTGTGAAATCTGACACTTTTGCTGTTTGTTTGGTATTGGAATGGAAACTGTTTCTTGTAACTTTGTCATTTTTTGTGTTTGTTTGGTATTGGAATGGTGGTTATGGTCACCCCAGAATACCCGTGGTGAGATTACCATCCTTTTTTCTAATTGTTTGATAAAAACTATTTTCATGTGTATTATGATGCATACCCATATGACATTTATTTATTTAATTTAAATAAATGTATATTTAGAAAATATATATTTGATGCCTTTAAGTTTTTTTTTTTGTTTGAGATGGTGAAAATTTGCAAATTAGCTCATGTGAGATATTGTTTTTTTTTTGACGATTGTGTATGATTGTTCATTTTTAAATATGGTGACCCCTTAACTTATTTGGAATTGGACATGATCATTGCCTTTATTGAACTAGATGACCCTGTAATTATATTTCTAAGAGCGGGAAAAATACGAACAAATGTTATTGAGCCAAAAAATAATACACAACTTTTGAGGTAATACCAGAATTTTTATTTGTAATACTCAATGATTCATTCCTTACATTACAACAATTCACAAGTGTCAAATTGATATGTTTAGAAAAGTGAATGAAAAAAAATGAATCTGTACATCACTTGTCTTCCATATATTTGTTGTTGTCTTCGTGGCTGTATACGATTGCAAGATCAAGGGCTCAGAACAATGTCATCATCGCTCTTATGTGGCGGCAATTGGTTGCTGAACAAACTTAGCCTTCCAAATCACCAAGCCACTGCTTCCCTCATTCACCATAAGATGTCATCATTTCCCCAGGTAAAAGCAGCAAGCATTATAAGGGAACCAAACAAGCATCATTTCCCCAAGTAAAACTATTTGTAACATTAAGAAAACCATTTGCATCATTTCCCCCATTAAAACCAATCAGATATAACCAATAAGGGGATCAAACAAGCATCATTTCCCCAAGTAAACCCATTTACAACTATAAAAAAGGAGCTGCAGCAAGCATAAGGCACCCAGCAAGCATAAGGCCATCCAAACCACCCAACGACGATCAAGTAAATGCATCATCTCCCCACACATCAAAACACATTCATTCCAAACATAAGGTGAAAGTTTTTGCATCATTTCCCCCATTAAAATCACAGCTAGATCATCAATGCAATAAGTGGCTGGTTGCCAACAATAAGTGGCCGTCCAAGACACCAAAGCAAGCAATTTAAATATCATCATTTCCCCACATATAATAGGCAACAATTATAGGTACATTTCCAAGTAAATTCACCCAGCAAGCATAAGGGATCAAACTGGCATTATTTCCCCCAAGTAAACCCATTTGCAACAATAAAGAAAGGAGCTGCAGCAAGCATAAGTCACCCAGCATGCATAAGGCCAGCAAGCATAAGGCCATCCAAACCACCCAACGAGGATCAAGTAAATGCATCATCTCCCCACACATCAAAACACATTCATTCCAAACATAAGGTGAAAGTTTTTGCATCATTTCCCCCATTAAAATCACAGCTAGATCATCAATGCAATAAGTGGCTGGTTGCCAACAATAAGTGGCCGTCCAAGACACCAAAGCAAGCAATTTAAATATCATCATTTCCCCACATATAATAGGCAGCAATTATAGGTACATTTCCAAGTAAATTCACCCAGCAAGCATAAGGGGATCAAACTAGCATCATTTCCCCCAAGTAAACCCATTTGCAACAATAAAGAAAGGAGCTGCAGCAAGCATAAGTCACCCAGCATGCATAAGGCTAGCAAGCATAAGGCCATCCAAACCACCCAACGAGGATCAAGTAAATGCATCATCTCCCCACACATCAAAACACATTCATTCCAAACATAAGGTGAAAGTTTTTGCATCATTTGCCCCATTAAAATCACAGCTAGATCATCAATGCAATAAGTGGCTGGTTGCCAACAATAAGTGGCCGTCCAAGAAACCAAAGCAAGCAATTTAAATATCATCATTTCCCCACATATATAGGCAATAAGTAAATTCACCCAGCAAGCATAAGGCCATTCACACCACCCAAGGATGAAGTATATCATCATCTCCCCACACATGAAAACACATTCAGTCACCAGAATATTTAAATCACATTCATTCACATTCAGTCACCAGAATATATAAGAGGATCAAACAATAAGTGGCTGGTTGCCATGTATATGACCATCCAAGACACCAATGCAAGCAATTTAAATATTATCATCTCCCCATACAAAATCACAGCTAGATCATCCAGCAAGCATAAGGGGATCAAACAAGCATCATTTTCCCAAGTAAATATCATCATTTCCCCACATATAATACTGCAAAGTAATGCAAGCATTCTAAGTTTATATAACTGACATGGATGATACTATCAATTTGAAGCAAGTGAATAAAATCACAATAGCATGAAAATTCAATCACATGTAAATTGAAAGTAGTAGATTTGCACATCCCCTAGTTTCACAAGTAACTCCCTACAATAAGGCCACACACAAAGCTCACAAAGGCAATGGATAGGATACACATAGTCATGTTTCCAATGCATATGGGTTCCCCTCTTTTTTCATATCCTACTTCTTTATCGTTCGCACAATGCTCTTTTTTCATCGTACCCTCCACCCCCCCGCCGTACGCATTGTAGGACGCCAATGCAGCATCTAGGGTATTGAAACCCCGGTAGCAACATCCACTATACCATTTGACTTGTTTGTGACATGCCGGCCACGATTCGTAAATCCCCGGCCGCCTCCCAATGTAGACGACATAGTACTTCATTCTAACATATTAGAAACATCATAGCAAAGTAAGCGGGTGTTCAAGACAAGTTAAAAACATCATAGCAACAGCCCAAGCGGGTGTTACCAAAACATAGTGTTCAACATAGTGTTCTAAACAAAGCGGGTGTTCAAAATACCATCCTAGTTAGAAGCAACATGATGTAAACAAATATAGGGATCATAATGGTTTGAACCACAGTGTCATTACGACAAACAGTCTACATTTGCCTAGCAAGGAATTGATCCATCCATATCTTACGGAATGCGGCGTCCTTCAGCACGAACCCTTTGCCCAGCTTATCATTCTCGAGCAAATAATCAAATATCGTCGCAAGCTGGACGTCAGTATAAGCTTCATCGCCCTCGCCCTTCATCTCCTTGACCGCAGCTAAAAGATCTTGGGTAAAACTCATACCCCCAAGCTGATTAGTCATACTCCCAATCTGCTCGCCAATGAATCGCATAGCGGTCACGATCTCATCACGATCACGATCCGCCTTCCTCTGCCTCTTGCTAGAAGATGTAGCAGGCATACGCGAGGAACTATGCATCGCTGTGCTCATAGCAGACGTAGATGTCGCGGGGACAACAGCCGTAGCAGGGGTGGTAGCCGTCGCGGGGGTGGTAGGCGTATCAGGGACATCCCCCTCGGCCATATAGGGGGGCTGTGGGAGGGACGAGCCATCATCCTCTAGGTTGACGACCTCATCAGGGATGAACTGATCAGTCGCAGCCGTGGCATATTCGCCGGTGGCCATTTCCTCCCCACAAATAGTCATGATCAAATCCAGGTGAGGTATTGGCTTGTTGAGATATTTGCTGTAGCTCGGTTTGGACTATAAAGCCAGCAGACATTCAACTTTGAGTATACAAATGGAGGTTACGATCCTAATATTCATTTACGGATTTAAGTATAGAGAACACACCGTGATGAGATCGGCTGCTACTTGGGTAGGCAATGTTAGCATTTGAAGATCATCTTCCCACCCTGCGCCGCTCAACTTTAGGATCTTCTTGATATCAGCGCACCTAGCACGTTGATAAGTAATGTGATTACACACATTTTCGGCTCTTATCTCGTTCGAACCAAGAAGTTTATTGCAATGATCTGCCGCAGCCACGTAATGGGTTTGCTTATACCCCTTGTCAGTGCTGGGCTTGGATCTGGCAACTTCCGCCATATATTCCAGCATATATTTCAAAGCAGGCTCCGTCCACTTGTAGTTTGAAGAACCGGACCGACGTGAGGTCTTGGGAACCATTTGTGAGGTGGGGGTACTGGATTGAGATTGAGACTGATCCATGTCTGAAATTAGAAATATCAACACATGCAAACAAGCTAAAGCACGACAACTGGTGCTGTCACAAAGTTACGGAATTTAATGTGTACGGGTACAATCATATTACAAACATTCTTGCAAATGTCACATGAGAAAGCACATTAACAAACATACTGATCTAGCGATTGGGCTCGTAATTATCCCACATTTGTTGCGCGATTTGTTCACGAATATCGAGCCATACACCCCGCTCTTCTTGTTGAAACCTAGCATTCCGTGTTTGGGTATTCCACGGTTCGTCATCCAGGGGTACATCGACATCCATTAACGGGTCAGCTGGATCCACAGTCAAAATGAAGTTGTGAATGATGCAACATGCGTGCACAATCGCAACTTGCGTCTTAAAAGGGAAAAATGGATGTGATGCAATGATCTTGAACCGGTTCTTGAGCAGGCCAAAAGCTCGTTCAATGTTAGATCTAAGAGACGAGTGACGAAGATTGAACAGTTCGTACTTGTCATTTGGGCCATTGCTCGGCGAGAACTCTTTCAAGTGATATCTCACACCCCTATACGGAGCAATGAAACCGGGGCTCGTGGGGTAACCCGCGTCCACAAGGTAGTACTTGCATATAAGGTGAAAGTTTAATCAAGTGTCAATGCGCGACGTAGGAGTTATTTCATCAGGTCTTAATCAACCGGTGCACGAAAACATATACCTTCAATTGTCTTTAACCTACTATCTGGTGGGCGTGAAATAGCGTCCTTTAGGACGGTGTAATCGTTGGTTGAACCCTCCCATCCAGCAAGTACGTAGGTGAATCGAAGATTGGGTGTACAAGCGGCCAGTACATTCTGTGTCACTCCTTTCCGCCGTCGAAACCGTATTGCTATGTCCGCTGGAACGGTGGCATCTATGTGCGTATCGTCTATAAGGCCGATGCAGTTCTACATGTGTGACAAGGAAGAATGTCATCGTAACGTGTGCAAATGGAGGTGAATTTTAAAAGTCAGTGTCAATGCATGTTTGTGTACCTTAAAGTAAGGGTAATATGAAGGGCTTCCTAGGATTTCTGGGGGTGTGTTCGGCCCTGCTTGCTGCATGTAAAGGTCACGAATACCGCATATCGCCTTCAAGACCGCGTTGAAATAGCGGCTGATTGTCTCACCCGATAGAAGAAATTCCGCCCGCATAACACGATTTTTTGTGTTGTGACCGACAATGTGTAGAAAGATACACAGTTGTTCTTCGATCTTAATTTGATCAGTATCCGTAAGTAGATTACGTTGTCTCATAAGACGTGCCAATTCGTCTACTGCGTCTACATCCATGCGGATATAGGCGACACAATAATCTGACCCAGGCATTCGGATCCTAGCCATATGCCGTCTCCGTGCCTCATCACGAGACTCCCGCGGCATTGCCACGACACGAGTGCCTGACTCTAGATAATAGCGGTGCACGATCGAGACTGCGTAGACAGCCCATAATACCGCTAGCCTTTGATACTGTTCGTCACCATTCTCCATCTAGAACAAGGCAAAATGCCAAAACACGAACGATAATAGCTACACTTAGTGTTTGACATACATAATCAACACTCCAAAACACAAAGAGTAGGTATAGGAGAGAGAGAGACGTTTTTTGACATTTCATGTTGATATATAATAGACAGTAATAGGTGCTGCTGTTAAAAAAACATCCAAGTCACGAATACAGTCTTAAAGCATGTAATAGGCAGAAATTAATAAGATCACTATTGATGTTTCAACAATAGCATGTAATACGCAGCAATTAAGAAGATAAGTATTGATGTTTCAACAGTAGCATGTAATAGCAATTTATAGCAATCCAACAGCATATACTACACAGTAAAAAGGATAACAACCAGACAAAATCACAGACCTCAACTGAAATCATAACAAAAGACAGCAACTAACAACAAGGGCAACATATCACAGACCTCAACTGAAATAAGATCAAATCAGAAAAAATCCTCAGCTACAATATGGAAATACGAAGACCTCCATTGAAAACCGAAATGTAGAGCAGTGAACTAGGGGATCAGATTTAAATACGAAGTGGGAAGCTCACATATGCAATACCAGATGAGATTTCGGAAAAATAAATGCAGGGAAACCAGAAAACAGCCAGAACTATGGGGATCAGATCATACAATGTACAACTGAAATCATACCAAAAGACAAGAACTAACAACAAAGGCAACATATCACAGACCTACACTGAAATAAGATCAAATCGGACAAAATCCTCAGCTGCAATATGGAAATACGAAGACCTCCATTGAAAACCGAAATGTAGAGCAATGTAGAGCAATGAACTAGGGGATCAGATTTAAATACGAAGTGGGAAGCTCACATATGCAATACCAGATGAGATCTGGGAAAAATAAATGCAGGGAAACCAGAAAACAGCCACAACTATGGGGATCAGATCATACAATGTACAACTGAAATCATACCAAACGACAAGAACTAACTACAAGGGCAACATATCACAGACCTCAACTTAAATAAGATCAAATCATACAAAATCCTCAGCTGCAATATGGAAATACGAAGACCTCCATTGAAAACCAAAATGTAAAGCAATGAACTAGGGGATCAGTCGCAATACGAAGTGGGAGGCTCACATATCCAATACCAGATGAGATCTGGGAAAAATAAATGCAGGGAAACAAGAAAACAGCCACAACTATGGGGATCAGATCATACAATGTACAACTGAAATCATACCAAAAGACAAGAACTAACAACAAGGGCAACATATCACAGACCTCAACTGAAATAAGATCAAATCAGACAACTATGGGGATCAGTCGCGCGAATTAAACTTCCAAACCCAACTATACAAGACCATTCAAAATCTGGGAAAAATAAATGAATGGAAAACAACAAAAATGCATAACTATGGGGATCATGATATACAATGTAGAACCGAGATCTACCAAGAGAAGAAAGGGGATCAGTCGCGGGAATACGATTTGGAAAACCCAAATATGCGAAACTGGGAAAAAAAATCAATGGAAAAGAAAAAAAAATATTACAACTATGGGGATCAGCTCATACGATGTAGATCCGGGATCTACGAAGAGAAGAAAGGGGATCAATCGCGAGAATACGAAGTGGAAAACCCAAATCTCCAAAACCATTCAAAAACTGGGCAAAAAATGAAGAAAATAGAGAAGAAAGGGGATCAGGGAGAGCGGAGACAGGGGATCCGAAGTCACCTCTTCAGGCAAACGTTTCCGGTGTAGATCCGAAAGATTGGAGGATTTGGGTGGCCGGTGGAAACCCTACGCCGTGACCTAGATCCGAGGTTTGGGAAGCACCTCACGGCCGTAAACCCAAGCCGTCACCTTAGATCTGAAGATCCCAGAGGAGATCTGGCCACGAGGAAGAAGTCGCGTTCGTGGAGGGGAAGATGAGTCGCTTTGGAGAGGAGAAAGGGTCGACGGAGACCCTAGAGGCCACGATGAAGTGGAGGAGAGGGACTGGGTCGGAGGAGAGGCGCTGGGTCTCACGAAAGATTGGAGGATTTGGGTGGGCGGCGGAAAACCTAGGCGTCGCGAGAGAGAAGTTTGGAAGATATCGGGGGAGAGTGACGATAGGGTCGCGACTAATGGAATAAATTTTCCATCAGCGGATCAAGTCACTCCCGTGGTCGCTGGAAATTTGAGTCCAGCAACCGCTGGAAACCGTTTCTGGCCCTTTTTGGGCCGGAACCAATTGGTAGAAAAAAAGCATCTTGGATTGGAATGGGACGGGTTCCAGCGAAACAAACGGCTGGAAAATGATTCCAGCGCCCATTTGATTCCAGTCCAGCCTGGAATGACCTGTTTCCAGGGAAACAAACATGCCCTTAATCAAGTTGGTTGTTTGTTCAAGCTCAAAATAAACTTTGAGACAAATAAGAGTGATCAAGCTCGACTTATTTAGATTCAAACCGTGCTCGATTAAGCGTAGTTAGTACGTGTTAGTCAAAATAATGGCTAAATAATTAATGACGAACAAGTAGGAAAAATAAGCAATTACCGATGACCGATAAGCACATGGTTTCATCGTCCAGATGCAAACCATCGGCCAAATGGGCAATCATATGTCTATGTGTAAGGATGGAACATCGTCCATAAACTAAGAAACCAAATCATCGGCCAAAAATAAGTATGAAGCAGACAAAGGAGAATAATCGACCAAAGGCCATGATGAAGCAAGCCAATTAATGTCATAAAACACATGCAGGTATGACATGGACAAGGAACAATAAATAATCCAGCGTAATCATAACGTGTGCGATGAAAGATCATCGACCACGTGTACTCACCAAGTCAGAACAGAACGTACGAGAAGCCGTTGTGGCGCAGTTAGTGCATGATCTCCTTCATTTGCGCCTTACCACTCAACACGGGAGCAGTTATTAGGTCCTTAGATATAAATAGCTTTCTTTTCATTACTGTAAAAGCCCCCGCCCCCGCCCCCCGACACTCTTGTAACCAGCGATGAGCATGGATTCCTGCGTATCTTTTGTAAATGTAAGTTTTTATTAATGAAGATCTTTAATTTGATTACTGTTCTTCTTATCACTTTTTTAGTATAATGTAGTCAATATGATAGTTTAATGATTTCCGTTTCCGTCTCTTCCGATAGTTTAGTTTAGTATTACGGTAGAGTTAATTCATATGTAATCTAAGTTTAATTAGTTTAGATTGATACTTAGATTAAGTTAAACTAGTGTTATTAATGTTGTTTTTGCTCTTTCCGATTGTAGGATTAACATAAGGATAATCTAGATTTAATGAGGTTAAAATAAGTAGTTTATGTTCTTTATCTTTCCCGTTATTGTTATTAGTTCTTCTAGTTTAATTAGTTAATTAAAATAATTTTAGATTAATTTAGATTCTATTTAAAGCATAATATAGATTTACTTTCAGTTCTCTTCACTGTCATTCCATTTAATATAATTTAACTAAGCTTCATCATCTTTTCCATTTAAATAGACACCTCTGTTCGAACATAGTTTGAAAGAGTTTGAACCTTATCACGTCCCTGATTTTAATATTAAGACTAAGTTTGACCATTGTCGATCTACGACAAGATTTCCACGTCAACATTTTTTGGCACGTCCAGGTCGTTACCGACACTGGATTAGATACCACTCATAGTAGTGGAGGGAACGCCGATCACGGTGATGCCCCACCTATGGAAAATGTTCATGTAACCATTGACCAGACACCTATCGTCCATCCACCTATTGTTCAACCTCAAGTGGAATATCAAGAAAGGATGAGTTACCGTAGTTAAGAACGATGAGGATCCTCAATTAGAAATGGGCAAGATTAGGAGACCATAACTGCTAGGACTGCACATATGATGGTCGATGAACCTTTACATGCTAATAATCAACAAATGGCCAATCATATTGCTCTCGCCTTGAGACCTTTTGTGGAGACCATGAAAATTTTTATTAACGTTGCTATTCCAAGTGCAAGTAATGGTCAGAACAACATTAGGTCGATTGGTTTTAATATTCCTAATGCCCCTAACCTCAGCCTAAGTGCCAATGCTATCAACAATCCTCAAGTTAGCGGCAATCGTCCAGTTTTCCCACCTAACACTATCATAGGGCTGGAGACTAATACTGGGTATGTTTTATTAAAGAATCCATCGGCCAATCAGGTTGGAGTCAACAATCCAACGGCTAGTCAGGTAGGGAATGTTCAAAATGGTCAAGGTGGTCAGAATAGCTTAAAGCCCCCATGATCCATTTTATCGCCTAGTGGCAATACCTAATGATAATATTCTTAGGCCAAATGGGATGGGCCATATACCAGGAATGTTGGTAGGTGTGCCAAACAATGGTGCTTTTGCTAGTTCATCTAATCCTACCCTTTCGTATATTCCGATTAACCAGGGACCATTCAATGGCCAAACATTCGTCCAAACACCAATTCTAGTCAAGTAGGACAAAACGCAAATCCAAGGTGGATTGGCAATAATAGTGGAAATAATGGTGGTGGCCTAAGGACAAACGATGTTCCCCCACCAGCCATTCCTCAGAACAATTATCGCCCAAACGATGTTCCACCACCAACCATTCCTTAGAACAATTATCACCCATATGATGTCCCTCTACCAGTTATGCCTCAAAACAATTATCGCCAAAACGACATATTCCCTCCATTTATTCCTCAGAATAATTATCGACCAAATGATCCATATGATCAAGTACATTTCAATCCTCTTTATAATCATATGGATGTTTTGCGAGAACAAGTGGCCAATATAGTGCACGAGCAAACTGGGATAGGACAACCAGTCACTCGTCCAACTTGTAGGAAACCATATCCAGATTAGGTCAATCAAATATATCCGTTCCCCCAGGAACTATAAAGTTCCTGAATTCTCTATGTTCATTGGTGTGGATGAAACATCTACCATAGAGTATATAGGGAAGTTTTCTATACAATGCGGAGAAGTGAACGATTACATAAAGTTGAGGCTCTTCCCAAACTCATTAGCTAGAGTAGCCTATTCATGGTTCATTAAGTTGCCGGCCAATTCTATCCAAAATTGACAACAAATGGAACATATTTTCCATTCACAGTTTTACAAAACTGAACCAGAGATTACTATGGCCGATTTAGCTCAATTAACACAACGACCCGATGAGAACTCGGAGAATTTCTTACAATGATTTAAAAGAGCAAGGAGTAAATGTTTATTCCGCTTCATGAGAAAGAGTCAGTAAAGATTGCTCAAAGTGGTTTATCATTTGAACTTAAGAAAAAATTCCAAGATAGAGATTTTGTAGACTTGTTCCAACTGCAAAGTAGTGCTATACGCTATGAGCAGTTATTAAGAGAGGAAGATCAAATGAAAGCCTCTTCTCAAAGAATTTATTATAGAGACGTAACTTATATCTTATCAGTTGAGGTTTCTTTATTATATGCTTAAATGAGAGTGCTTGCAGGATTGCTCAGGGAAACAAATTGTTTAGAGGGAACCATCGCCAAATTTTTCACATTTAGCTAGGTTCCGGTTCGCGTTTCCCGGCCTGATTGGGATTTCGCGGGTCGGGGCGCGACATCTTCTTTGGGGTTTCACAACTTGTTAGACATTTACAAGCTTTTTCTCCAAGCTCATGGGTGTATGGCAACCTATCCACCAAGCTTACGGGTGCTTGGCAATCTATCCACCAAGCTTACGGGTGCTTGGCAATCTTACAATCTCTCCCAAACACTGTTATCTCTCACACAAAGTCTACTTGACAAATTGAAGTAGTTTTACAAAGTTAAGCTCACAAATAAAGAGAATAAACTTGCTAGAATATTATCCCAATAATCCTTAGCTCCCCCTAAGTCTATTGCAAGATTGTTGCATCTCCCCTTTAATAGCTAAGCTCCAAAGCCCTCCAAATAGCCTTCCAACGGCTATTTTCTCCTTCTCCAACAGCTCTGTAACGGCTAGTTTTCTTACTGACGGTCGACTGTCGCATCGTCTAACACATCGTCCGTCGCGTTCAAAGTAGTACTTGGATCGACCGTCGCATGGACGTTCAAGCTTCACGGTCGACTGTTGCATCGTTCACCATATCGTCCGTGAGCCTCTGTTGTGAGAAACGCTTCTCAAGGTCGATGACTCGTTCGACCGTCGCTTCTCCAAGACAAATCACATAGGTCATGATCGATCGATTCGTCGATCGTCACGTTGACCGTCGGTCTATTTCCCAAGAACAACAATCGCAGTTGATCCGTGCATCAACCGCCAGTCTCCACGGTCGATCCGTACATCAACCGCCGCATCGACCACGAGTACAAAAACATCTTAAATATGATTTTAATGCTTTCCAAATTAAGGGATGTTAATATTAAAACAATGTTTTATCATCATACATAATTTAACATCATCAAAACAGTACTAACAATCTCCCCCTTTTTTATTGTGGCAACCATTATAATTGTGGTGATAAAACCTTAAAAGCTCCCCCTTAATCTATGCCTCCATTTAAACACATCAAATGTGTTCTAAAGTGAAATCCATTGATGCAAACACACAAGAAGAAACTTTTGGGGTTCTTCCTTTTTCACCTTTGGGGTTGTTCTTTCCTTGATGCTTGATGATTCGTTGAATTCTTCTTGTGTTCTTTTCCATCTCCTCATCATTATCTTCATTGCATGAATCGGATGATTTCTTGTATGAGGACTTGAGAGCAATGGTTTTCTTTTTCTTCCTTTCTTCATCATTTCTCATTTCCATGTTCATCTTATAGGTCATGAGAGAACCCATGAGCTCATCATGTGACAATTTTGATAAATCTTTCGCTTCTTGGATTGCCATCACTTTGGAATCCCATGTCTTAGGTAGATATCTAATAATCTTTCTCACAATCTCGTCATTAGTATAGACTTTACCAAGAGAGTCAAGAATATTAATAATATTGATAAAGCGAGTAAACATTTCATTTATATTCTCATTATCCTTCATAGAAAATAACTCATAATCTTTAACAAACATGCTAATCTTAGACTCCTTAACTCGGTTTGTTCCCTCATAAGTAACCTCAAGTTTTTCCCATATTTCCTTAGCTGATTTACGTACTGAAATTCTATTGAATTCATTTGGGCTAAGGGCACAAAATAGAAAGTTTTTAGCATTGGCGTTGACTTGAAGTTTCCTAAAATCAGCAGGGGTATATTCACTCTTTGTTTTTGGGACTTCTTTTCCCTCAATGATCCTCATATGAATAAAATTTCCATCTTCTATCACCATCCATGCTTCGTAATCCCTGGATTGTATAAAGATCTCCATCCTAGTCTCCTAATAGGTATAATTTGATCCATTGAAGTAGGGTGTGCTATTGGTAGATTGTCCCTCTATGTTTTTCATATCGATTTAGGATCCTCTAAGTGTTGTTACACCTCTAAAATAGAGACATAGCTCTGATACCAATTGAAAGTCCAAGAGGGGGTTGATTTGGACCTTTAATGAAAAATCGATAAGATCAAAACCTAGGTAGGAGGAGTCTAAGAACTCATATGCTTGTAAATGAAATGAATGATAAATAAAGAAAGTAGATAGAAAGATGAGATGAGAGTAAGAGAGATCGCACCATATTTTATAGTAGTTCGGCCTACCTTGCCTACATCCACTTCACCCAAAGGTCCTCCTTGGGGTTCCACTACTTATAAGACCTTTACAAGCTTTTTTTCCAAGCTTACGGGTGTTTGGCAACCTATCCACTAAGCTTACGGGTGCTTGGCAACATATCCACCAAGCTTATAGGTGCTTGGCAACCTTACAATCTCTCCCAACCACTGTTGGATCTCTCACACAAAGTCTACTTCACAACTTGAAGTAGTTTTACAAAGTTAGGCCCACAAATAAAGAGAATAAACTTCCTAGAATATTATCCCAAAAATCCCTTAGCTCCCCCTAAGTATGTTGCAAGTTTGTTGCATCTCCCATTTTATAGTTGAGCTAAAAAGCCGTCCAAATAGCCTTCCAATGGCTATTTTCTCCTCCAACGGCTCTGTAACGGCTAGTTTTCTGACTGGCGGTCGACCGTCGCATCGTCCAGCACATCGTCCATCGCATTCAAAGTAGCACTTGAATCGACCGTCGCATCAACCTTCAGGCTTCACGGTCAACCGTCGCATCATTTGCCATATCATCCGTGAGCTTCTGTTGTGAGAAACGCTTATCAAGTCAATGACTCGTTCGACCGTCACATCGATCGTCGGCCTATTTGCCGCGAACAACAACCGAGCTTGATCCGTGCATCTACCGCTAGTGTCGCGCCCCAACCCGCGAAAGACCAACTGGGCCGAGGACGCGAACCGGAACCTAACCAACAACTGAAAATTATGACAATGGTTCCCTCTAACCTATTGGTCTCCCTAAGCAATTCATTAAACACCCTCAATTAACAAAACTAGAGATTAACAGAAACCTCAAACTGAAAGATTACAATTCCAAAGTACAAGTCTACAAAACCTCGAAGAGGGGAAATCAGTTACAAACATTTATACACTTCCATAGGAGGCTAACTATACATGGGTTAAGGAAACAGAAACATCACCATTTCTCAAACTCCGCCAGGCGTCATTGCATCGCCAACCAACTGATCAGTAGGGGCCACCGAATAGGAGCTAACGCCTGCACCTGTAAAATGTTGCCCGGATAGGAGTGAGCAATTAAGCTCAGCAAGAAAACTACACTACGACTCACAGAAGGAACAGGAAAACGCAACAGTGTAGCCCTCTAGCAAGGTCTGTGTGTACACATGGGTTCCATAACCCCACCGAGTATCCCTGAATGCAGGAAACCAACACTACAGATTCACAAGCAGGAAACTAACACTGCCGACAGGAAATGACACCGCTGAGTAGGCACACCCTCTACTCAAGAGTCGTAGATCACCGGACACCGGCTACACCTCAGCACCCGGCTCGAGGCCGACACGACCTCTAAATGATCGATCAACATGTGTTCAAGTCATCTAGGCCTATCATCGAAATCGACTGAACACCACCATTCAAACCTGGACCAAGCTACCCAGCCCCAGTCCTAAGGCTAAATCCGAGCTTCCAAGTCTTGGGACAACGATACCACAGATCGCCCACTCCTTAACCTTATGTAGCTAATTCACAACCAGATGTATGCTATGAACACACGCAGGAAAGAAGGTAAGCATGCAACATATGTGACGATTAAAATAAACAAGGCATGGGCTCGGCACCCTGCCGGCCCGATGTGGTGAATAGATAAAACAGGCCAAGGGACTGCTGCAGTGGTAACCACTACCAACTACAGCCAGTCCACAAAGAGACAATATGTTACGGGAAGCAACCCCCAACAAACAAGACTAACAGTGCAACATGCTATCTACACATCCCGGGAGTCGTCACTCTCCCGGTTCACCACTACCCCTTATTATCAGGCTAACATGCTTAAGGATATGCACCAGGTATAAAGCAGTAAAGAAAAATCGCATAAGCGAAACCCCGAGGGCAAAAACCATTGAAAACACCTTCCTGTCTCACAAAGGATCGATCATCTCCAAGGGGAATGATCGATCATCCTCGTAAAGGGAAGGTTCAATCCCTGTCAAGCCAAAAGGGATCGATCTAGTAAGATCGATCACCAAGCCAAAAGGATCGATCTTCGATCACTTTCATGTCCCAGGACCTCGTCCATGCCGCCAACCAAAAGAATGATCTTCTTCCACTAGAAGATTAATCATGCACGGGCCATGCATGATGCCCCAAGAATGATCGATCCTTCCTCAGAAAGGATCGATCCTGTTGGGTTCTCCGACGACCGACCAGCGAGAAATACCGTCGAATAACTCTATCAAATCCCACAAAACCTTGGGGTCTAGTAGTACGAAGGACCACGAATGCAAAACCGGTACTTATACTAAAAACCAACGAGCATGTAAAGAGTTCTACCCAAATCAAACACAAACAAGCTCAAACTCACCAAAACCCGAAAAAACAGTAGATAGGATCCCTACCTCGACTAGAGCAGCTTCAATCCCAGCTGCCAAGCCAAAGATCGCCCTTAATCTCTTCCAAATCCAGCCAGATCTGAGCTCAGGAACGGCGGATTTCAAAAGAGATTCAAGAAGGGGTTTGCGTCCGTTTTATAGACGGACGAACCGCCTTATGAATGATCGATCATTTCCTCAAGAGATGATCGATCACCCATGACGAACCGCCCTACTTCCTGACACTAAATGATCGATCCTTTCAACGAGGGATGATCGATCATCACTAACTGATCGATCCTTCTAGCAAGGAATGATCGATCATTTAGGTGCAGAAAGCTAGACTTGGGCTCGAACACAAGCCCAAGCCCGGATCTTTCGATCCCGGATCAACCTA
This sequence comes from Narthecium ossifragum, assembly GCA_963920575.1. NCBI lineage: Eukaryota > Viridiplantae > Streptophyta > Magnoliopsida > Dioscoreales > Nartheciaceae > Narthecium > Narthecium ossifragum. The sequence goes on from OY986963.1 coordinate 12,011,549, forward strand.
ACCATTTTAAACAAATATTATCACAAACACGGTCAGTGTATGCACACACGGGTGTGAAACAAACCGATAAGGTGCAATTTATCAAATTGCCCGCTGGTTCATGATTCAACCCCTTAACTTAGCTTAGTTATGCCTAGAGTAGTTGTATTTGATTGCTTGTTAGTTGATTTCAAGTTTAATCATGCTTTGAGAAGAAATGCAGGAAATTCGGCTAAAATGACTAAATAAACTGCTTCGTCGACCGTCAGTAATGTATTCGCCAGATATTTGACAAAAGTCCAAATATTCGGAAACTTTGGGATACAGTAGACAATGTCGACATATATAACGTTTCTGTTGGACACTTTGCGAGATTCCGGATGGTGTGATAGCAGATGTGAAGAATACATGAAGATATGTAAGCTGGAAAGTTGCACCGTCGAAGCTCAAGAGAATATTCTCCAAATATTCTTCATTAATCAGAATATTATAGAATAATTTGGATATGACAGAAGACTTCCATATGTATAACTTTCATGTTGAATATCGGCTCATATTCCGTATAGATTGGCCCCAAAATTGACTCTAAGTTAGAGTTTGAGTAGAAGCTGAAGAATAAGGAAGCTGATAACATGGCAGAATCCAAGTCCAACTCATACGATGACTGGACAGTCCGATGGATCGGTTTTAGGTCCGATCGATCGCTCCGCTGATGTGGCGAGTACAGAAAATAGGAAAATTAGAGTTTTAAGCCTAGTTTAATTCCAAAAATCGGGTATTAGGGTTTGCCCTATAAATAGGGGTCTTCTGGCCGAAATTGAAAAGCCACCAAAGAGAAAAAATTAGGTTTTCCGAGTTTTCGAAGACGGCGGAGACGCGGCTTGGATCTCGGGATCTCTTCATCAACTATATGGTGTTCATCAATCAGATGAGTGGCTGATTCTTCTTCTTAGGGATCTCATGAAGCTTTAGTGTAGCTTTTCTGTATTTTCTAGTTTGATTATTGTTATCTTTTCAAAGACATGATCCTATGAATATGATTTTATCTTATAAAGAGTTGAAGAAACTGAGTTCCGTTGACGTATATTCAGACCTACTTGATTGTTGTGCTTGATGGTAGAGATTCGTAGGATGGTTTTTATGTTGCTTTTGTGTGCCTTTGAGATAGTTTATGCTAAGCGAAGATAGATTGTACTCAGGTTAAGTCCGAAGACAGTCTATGCTAAGCGATGATAGGCTATGCCGTAGGATAATATGAGCGTTCTTTTAAGGATTCATGCAAGCTTAAGAAGCCGTGATTCCATTTGTCTAGATTTGAGAACAAGAGGATATTAGAGAATACAGGAGGCGAAGTTAAAATGAATTGAGTAAACCTAGGAATTATCTCTCATTGACAACTTTCAAGTCTTTTATTTGCTTTCATAATTATTTTAATAAAAATCCAAAAAATCCTTTTTCGCCTTAGAATTAGAGTATCTGAGCTTTGATATTGATTTGTTTGCCCTAAAAGATACGATTTTCCCTATGGTTCGACTCTGGATCTCACCACTGTTCTATGTCTGTAGATTAGTGATTGATTGAATGATTATATATTTATAAATTGTGTCAAGTTGTGTGATTTAACGGCGTCATGTGAACAAGATCAATTTTTGGCTCCGATGTCGGGGAGGATTGATTTCTTTTTAGAAAATTTCAATTGATATATCTCTCTTACTCTTTTTCTAAGCATAGTTAGATTTCCTTTTTAGTTTATTTTCGTTATTTTGTGTTTAGATCTAGAAATATTTCTTGCAAAACTTGGATTATTTGCAGCATTAAAACGGCTATTTTTGAAAGAAAAACCCTACTTCAGTCCGTAAGACCGACCGATCGCCCAGGATTCCGATCCATTGCTAAGCGACCGACCAATCGCTAATAACACCGACCGATCGCTCAGAGCAGACTCAGGTATGTTTTTCTAAACTTTAGCTTTCGTTTCATGCTGTGATAAATCCCGGTTTTCTCCTCTCCTCCAAAACTTCTGTTTTCTTTTTCTTTTCTTTTTGGTGTGTGGTTGATATTATATGTAAGGTAGGCGATTTTTAAGTTTTCCTTTAACACCTTTAGATCTTGAGATTGAAAACACCCTTAAATCCATACGCCAAGAGCAATTTCGTCAAAGAGCTTCACAATTTGATATCCCTGAACTACCTCTTGATTCTTTCTACACCATGATGCAAGGAAATAATAATGGAAATGGGGGGGACAATGAGAACAATAACCATAGAGAAGGCCCAATTAGGAATCATTTTCTGCCTGGACCGTTCACATATGTTTCATGTATTAATCCTCCTCCTATTAATGCTACCCATTATGAGATTAAGCCCAATTGGATTACAGCTTTACCTTCTTTTTATGGGCGTGAAAATGAGGATCCTTATGGTCATATTGTTAGCTTCCTTGAACTTCTGTCCATGTCCAAACTTCAGTACTTTAATGATGATGCCTTTAGACTTAAACTGTTTCATTTTTCCTTAAAAGATAAGGCTAAACATTGGCTTCAAACCTTAGCTCCAAATTCGATTTCAACATGAGACGAACTTCAGGATGCCTTCCTTAAAAGTACTTCCCTATCATTAAAACTCAGAATTATCATACCATGATCATATCTTTCAAGCAATACGATGATGAGTTGTTTCATGAAGCCTGGGAAAGATTTAAGGACCTTCTTAGGGAGCGCCCTCATCATGAGGTACCTGAGTGGCAGTTAGCCCATTCGTTCTACAACGGTCTCACTGATCGCTATAGGACGATGGTCGAAGCTTGCTGCCAGGGCGTCATTCTTAGCAAGCCTTGGACTGAACTTTGGGGGATGTACGAAAATCTTTCTGAAAACTCCCAACATAATGCCTCTGTTTCTAGGAGCCGATACTCCTTCCGCATGTGCGCCTCGCACTCCCAGGTCATCTCCTCTATGTTTCTGTCTCAAGCTCAATGTCAAGTACCCGAACTGGCTACTCAACGAACGTCGAGTCTGTCTCAAGATCAATGTCATCCACCCTGATGACATGAGACGGGTCCGGGTGATACTTTCTCAACATCGACACATGGAATGTCGGATACACAGTTGACATGTGCTGAGGAAGATCCAGGTGGTAAGCTACCACGCCAATCCTCTCTAGGATCTCGAATGGCCCGACGAACCTCGGCGCCAACTTACCACCTCTGCCAAACCTGACTGACCCTCTGTACGGCGATGCTCGCATGAACACTCTATTGCCGACTACAAACTCTAACGGTCGCTGCCTCTGATCTGCATAACTTGTTTGCCGCCTCTGAGCCGTCAGAAGTCTCTGTCTGATCTGCACCAGCCTCTCTGACAATCGTCTGACGATGTCTGGACCGGTGAGCGGTGCCTCTCCAACCTCTGTCCAGCACACTGGGGGATGACACGGCCTACCGTACAACGTCTCGAAAGATGTTACTCCAAAAATGGACTGGTAGCTACTGTTGTAGGCGAACTCTACCAAGGGAATGTGCTCCTCCCAGCTGCCTCCGGCATCGAGGACACATGCTCTCAGCATGTCCTCTACTCTGATTGCCCATCTGTCTGCGGATGAAAAGTCATGCTAAAGATCAGGAGTGAGCCAACTGCCTCCTAAAAGCATCGTTAGAATCTACTGGTGAACCTGGGGTTAAGGTCTGACACTGTAGACACTGGAACTCCGTGTAGTCTGACCACCTCTCTGACGTACAAATTGCCAACCTGTCAGTCGAGTCTGTCATCCGCATAGGCAGGAAGTGGATCGATTTGGTCAATCGATCAACGATGACCCAAATCACGTCATTCCCCTTAGGAGATCTCGGTAGCCTGGTCACGAAGTCCATCGTGAAGTGCTCCAACTTCCACTCAACTAGTGGAATGGGCTGAAGTAACCCTGGAGTTCACTGGTCCTCTGCCTTGACCTTCTGACAGGTAAGGCAGCGCTATATGAACTTCATCACTGCTCTCTTCATCCTGTACGACAAGAACTGCAGCCACAGGTCCTGGTAAATCTTGGTGCCCCCGGGATGAACTGCGAAACGAGAGTGATGAATCTCTCGTAGGACGTCGTCTCGTAGAGCTGGATCTGTCAGAACTGCTACTCTGTCTCTGAATCATAGCCCTCCGTCTGATGATACTGTCCAGTCCCCGTCTGCGCCCATCGTGCATGCCGATGTGCGCAACTCCTCGAGCTCTGCATCACTGCGCTGTAACTCTATCACCCTGGCTAGAACCGCTAGCATACTCTGGACGGTGTAGCGGAAACTGCTGGAACCTTGATCCTCGAACTCGAGCTCCAATTGGCCCACTGTCTCTAATGCCTACCACTACTGCGTTGATAACCCTGCTACTGCTGCTCCGGTGTCACTCGCCTATTTGCTCAGCGCATCCGCTACGACGTTTGCCTTACCAGGATGGTACTGCAACTCGAAGTCGTAGCCCTCCAGTAGCTCCATCCAGCGTCACTGCCTCAGGTTGAGGTCACGTTGGGTGAAAATGTGCCTCAAACTCTTATGATCTGAGAAGACAGAGAACTTCTCGCCGTAGAGGTAATGCCGCCAGGTCTTCAGGACGAAGACCACTGCTGCTAGCTCCAACTCATGGATCGGCTAGTTCCTCTCATGGTACTTCAGCTGATGAGAACCATAGGCAACTACATGTCCCTTCTGCATGAGGACACACCCCAAAACCCTCACCGCTGGCGTCGCAGTAGATATTGTAACCCACACCTTGCTCAGGGACGATCAGCACCGGCGCACTGGTCAACCTCGTCCTCAGCTCCACAAAGGATCGCTCACAAGCATCATCCCACATGAACGGGACGGCCTTCTGTGTCAGTTTGGTCATCGGTTCGACAACTCTGGAGAAGACCCACATGAACCGTCTATAGTATCCCTCCAAGCCTAGGAAACTGCGGACCTTGAACACTGTCCTCGGTCTCTGCTACTGTACCACTACCTCGACCTTGGCCGGGTCAACTGAGATCCTTGCTGCTGACACCATGTTCCAAAGGAATCCCACCTGTGTGAGCCAGAACTCGCACTTGGAAGCCTGGGCATATAGCCGATGCTCCCGAAGTAACTGCAACACTGTCATCGAGTGTCGCTCGTGCTCCTCCTCTGACTGAGAGTAGATCAAAACGTCATCGACGAACACCACCACGGACTGGTCTAGGAACGGCCGGAAGATCCTCTGTATCAAATCCATGAATGCTGCTGGTGTGTTCGTCAGCCCAAATGGCATCACCATGAACTCGTACAGGCCGTACCAAGTCCGGAAAGCCGTCCTTGGGATCTCGCAATCCCGAACCCTCAACTGGTGGTAGCCTGTTCAGAGGTCAAACTTCAAGAAGACTGAAGATCCTCGCAACTGGTCGAACAGGTCGTCGATCCGTGGCATCGGATACCTGTTCCTCACTGTCACCTTGTTGAGCCGCCTATAGTCTACGAAAAGTTGAAGGATACCATCCTTCTTCTTTGTGAACGACACTAGCACCCCCCAGGGAGACATGTTGGGACGGATGAAGCCTCTGATGGTCAGCTCGTCCGACTGGGTCTTCAACTCGCTCTGCTCTGCGGATGCCATCGTAAAAGCTGGGAGAGAGATCGGTGCGGTAACTGGTACTAGGTCGATCTCAAAATCGACCTCTCTGTACGGTGGAAGCCCCGACAAAACCTCGGGAAACACGTATGCAAAGTCATACACAATCCTGGGAAAATTGCTCGGCTGCACTCCCTCAGAACCAAACAGGGATAGGCTGCCCAGCAAGGCTGATAGCTCACCGAAACACCTTCCCACACGACAAGCAAAGGAATCGACTGAGAACCGATCCCCCAATAGCACAAATCGTGTCTCATCGGGTGTCCAGGCGACCACCCTCCGGCGACCACAGTCGATGACGACTCTGTATGCTGCTAACCTTTCCATACCGAGTATCACATCAAAACCTGTCATGTCTAGCACCCGCAGGTCTAGACAGACACGAAGGCCTCCAACCTCCAATGAACAAGATCGATAGACCCGATCAACCCTGACTGATGCACCAATCGGGGAGTCCACTGACTGTGCCACCTCTAGCCAACACGTCTCTAATCCTAGCGATGCCACACACATGCTAGCAATATAGGAATGAGATGCTCCGGAATCTTTTAGCACATCTAGTAAAGAACTAGAAAGCTGAAAGATACCTCTGAGTACGGATGGCTCTTCCGCGGCCTACTGGTACTATTGTGGCGACTGGTACAGCTGCACGGTGTCAGGCTGCTCACTCTATGGAAGAGCAAACACACGCCCTCGCCGGCAGCCTCCACCCCTGGAATGACTCGGTCCAGCCCCTGATCCGCGCCCACCACTACTCCCTTGTCAAGCACTGGACCCTTCGCCTCTACTGTCCTGTGGCATAGTGTCTCGCGCTCATCGCAGGTGACAGTCTCTACGGAAGTGTCCCAGCTACCCGCACTGGAAGCACGTGACTGACGTACCATCAGGCTGCTGACGCTGGCCTCCCCCTGACAGAGCCTGCCCAGACGGCCCGGCCTGCTGGACTCAGAAACTGCCCTGCTAGACTCGGCAACTGTGGCTGAAACTGCTAAGGGCATCACGACTGCTGCTGGAAATGTCACGGGCTCCATTGATATCCTCTGCCAAATCCCCCTCCCTGGGGTCTCTGTGGTATGCTCCTAGAGAATGCCAGTGGAACTGCCCAACACCTCTCGCCCTACAACTGTGCCTCCTCTACAAAAGTGCAGTTTAGAACCGCAGCGTACACCTGGAAGCGGTGGAAACTGGTCTGTCGTCTGATCTCTGATCGAAGCCCCCACTCAAACTGCCGCTGAAACTCTAACAAGACCGCTGCAGCGGTCCGCCCGACGACAGGAGGGAGGACCCTCTCCTCGGCGAGAAAGGCCTCCTCCTGTGCGACCGAAACCGTCACTAGTGATGGTGCAGCCCACCTAGCTCGGACTGCCCTGACAGGAACCTTCCTGATCGGTCGGGTGGGTCGACCGAGTCGTGACCCACCCCGACCAACAACCGAAGGCCGGCCTCGAGGTCCCGACATCTACGCAATCACTAGCAATAAATGAGTGTCCACTCGTCAAAAATCGCAAAACAAACAACACAAACAGGAAGCGAAAGCACAACACATCACAGAAGAGCATGCACGGATGTTCTAGACATAGAACTATCCCATCCCACGCTCAATCTCAACCGAATCCTGATTCTATCCTTGGGACCTACAGCCTAAGCTCTGATACCAAGCTGTCGCGCCCCGACTTGCGAAAGCCCAACCGGGCCGGGGACGTGAACCGGAACCTAACCAACTATGGAAAATTATGGCGATGGTTCCCTCTAACCTATTGGTCTCCCTAAGAAATTCATTAAACACCCTCAATTAACAAAACTAGAGATTAACATAAACCTCAAACTAAAAGATTACAAATGCAAAGTACAAGTCTACAAAACCTCGAAGAGGGAAAATCAGTTACAAACATTTATATACTCCCGTAGGAGGCTAACTATACAAGGGTTAAAAAAACAGAAAGATCACCACTCCTCAAACACCGCTAGGCGCTACCGCACCGCCAACCAACTGCCCGGTAGGGGCCACCGAAGAGGAGCTAACGCCTGCACCTGTAAAACGCAGCTTGGGTAGGAGTGAGCAACTAATCTCAGCAGGTAAACTACACTATGACTCACAGAAGGAAGAGGGAAACGCAACAGTGTCACCCTCTAGCAAGGTTTGGGTGTACACAGGAGTCCCATAACCCCACCGAGTGTCCCATAACCCCATCGAGTGTCCCTGAATGCAGAAAACCAACACTTGATACTCACAAGAAGGAAACCAACACTGCTAGCAGGAAATGACACCGCTGAGTAGGCACACCCTCTACTCAAGAGTCGTAGATCACCGGATACCGGCTACACCTCAGCACCAGGCTCGAGGCCGACACGACCTCTAAATTATCGATCAACATGTGTTCAAGTCATCTAGGCCTATCATCGAAATCTACCGAACACCACCATTCAAACCTGGACCAAGCTACCCAGCTCCGGTCCTAATACTAAGTCCGAGCTTCCAAGCCTCGGGACGGCAATACCACAGATCGCCCACACCCTAACCTTATACAGCTAATGCACAACCAGATGCATGTTATGAACACACGCATGAAAGCAGATAAGCATGCAACATATGTGACGATTAAAATAAACAAGGTCTGGGCTCGGCACCCTGCCGGCCCGGGGTGGTGAATAGATAAAACAGGACAAGGAACTGCTGCAGTGGTAACCCCTACCAACTACAGCCAGTCCCACAAAGAGACAACATGTTACGGGAAGCAACCCCGACAAACAAGACTAACAATACAACATGCTATCTACACATCCAAGGAGTCGTCACTCTCCCGGTTCACCACTACCCCTCATTATGGGGCTAACATGCTCAAGGATATGTACCATGTATAAAGCAGTAAAGAAAAACCGCATAAGCGAAGCCCTGCGGGAAAAAACCATTGAAAACACCTCCCTATCCCACAAAGGATCGATCATCTCCAAGGTGAATGATCGATCATCCTTGTGATGGGAAGGTTTAGTCCCTATCAAGCCAAAAGGGATGATCGATCACTTTCGTGACCAAGGACCTCGTCCATGCCGCCAAGTAAAAGATCGATTTTCTTTCACTAGAAGATCGATCATGCATGGGCCATGCATGACGACGCCCCAAGAATGATCGATCCTTCCTCAGTAAAGATCGATCCTGTTGGGTTCTCCGGCGACCGACCTGTGAGAAATACTGTTGAAAAACTCTACCAAATCGTACAAAACCTTGGGGTCTGGTAGTATGAAGGACCACGAATCCAAAACCGATACATATACTAAAAACGAACATGCATGTAAAGAGTTCTACTCAAATCAAACACAAACAAGCTCAAACATACCAAAAACCAAAAAAACAGTAGGTAGGATCCCTACCTCGACTAGAGCAGCTTCAATCCCAGCTGCCAAGCCAAAATCGTCCTCAATCTCTGCAAAATCCAGCCAGATCTGAGCTTAAAAACAGTGGATTGCAAAAGAGATTCAAGAAGGGGTTTGCGTCCGTTTTATAGACAGACGAACCGCCTTATGAATGATCGATCATTTCCTCAAGAGATGATTGATCACCCATGACGAACCGCCTTACTTCCTGACAATAAATGATCGAGCCTTCCAACGAGGGATGATCGATCGTCACTAAATGATCGATCCTTCTATCAACATCGTCCTCAATCTCTTCCAAAACCAGCCAGATCTAAGCTTAGAAACAGTGGATTTCAAAAGAGATTCAAGAAGGGGTTTGCGTTCGTTTTATAGACAGACGAACCGCCTTATGAATGATCGATCATTTCCTCAAGAGATGATCGATCGCCCATGACGAACCACCTTACTTCCTGACACTAAATGATCGAGCCTTCCAACGAGAGATGATCGATCATCACTAAATGATCGATCCTTCTAGTAAGGAATGATCAATCATTTAGGTGCAGAAAGCTAGACTTGGGCTAAAACACAAGCCCAATCCCGGATCTTTCGATCCCGGGTCCACCTAACCGTTCTAAACAAACATTATCACAAATACGATCAGTGTGTGCACATGCGGATGTGAAACAAGCCGACAATGTGTAATTTACCAAATTGCCCTTGCGGCCCAAGAAACAATGCGATCCATTGGATCGCACGCTCGACGTGCAACAAGCAAACGAGCCACGGGCCCGACCCAGCCGGTCGACCCAGGAGTAGAGGGACAGGTTCTCACAGCTAGTCTCCACGGTCGATCCGTGCATCAACCGCCGCATCAACCGCGAGTACAAAAACATCTTAAATATGATTTTAATGCTTCCCAAATTAAGGGGTGTTAATATTAAAATAATGTTTTATCATCATACATAATTTGATATCATCAAAACAATACTAACAATGTATGCTACACATCTTCTTTTGAGCCAAAAAATGTCAAAGAGGCTCGTACAAATGACAACTGGATAAACGCTATGCCTGAAGAGCTGGAACAATTTGTTAGAAATGATGTGTGGACTCTTGTTCCATGCCCCTCTGATATCAATGTGATTGGCACAAAGTGGATTTTTAAGAATAAAACTGATGAGAATGGAAACGTAATTCGAAACAAAGCTAGGTTAGTTCCACAAGGTTACACTCAAGTTGAAGGAATTGACTTCGATGAGACTTTCGCCCCAGTGGCTCGTTTAGAATCAATTCGTATCTTTCTAGCCGTTGTTTGTCAGCTTGGTTTTAAGCTCTTCCAAATGGATATCAAGAGTGCCTTCTTAAATGGCATTCTTAATGAAGAAGTATATGTAAGATAGTCTCCTGGTTTTCAAAACCCACAATTTCCTTCTCATGGGTTTAAACTTAAAAAGGCTCTTTATGGTCTTAAACAAGCTCCTAGAGCTTGGTATGAGAGACTGACCTCCTTCCTGCTAGAAACAGGATTCTTTAGAGGTGGAGTAGATAAAACACTCTTTATAAAAGCGCGATTCTCATAATATGGTGATTGCTCAAATTTACTTTGATGACATCATATTTGGTTTGTCATCTACTTCTCTTGCTCATGAATTTGCTGCCCACATGAAAAATAACTTTGAAATGAGCATGACGGGGGAGCTGAATTTCTTTCTCGGTCTACATATCAAACAAACTGATAAAGGGATTTTTATTTCCCAATCTAAGTATGTGAAAGACTTAGTAAAGAAATTTGGGTTAGAGTACTCTAAGCACGCTAGGACTCCCATGAGCTCTACTGTTAAATTATGGAAAGACGAAACCGGTGAAGATGTTGACCAAACTTTATATCGGAGAATGATTAGTAGCCTTCTATACTTGACTGCTAGGCGACCTGATATAGCCTTCGGTGTAGGTGTGTGTGCTAGATATCAGGCTCGGCCTAAAAAATCTCATTTCTATGCTATCAAACTGATCATAAAATATGTTACCGGGTCTCATAATTTGGGTGTGTGGTTTTCACATGACACTACTAGCGACGTTGTTCGCTATTCTAATGTTGACTGGGCTGATTACTGTGACGATAGAAAAAACACCTCTGGAGGTTGCTTTCTCACTAGTAACTATTTAGTTGCTTGGCACTGTAAATAACAAAACTCCATATCTTTATCGACAACCAACGCTGAGTATATAGCAACTGGGAGCTGCTGCACTCAGTTGCTTTGGATGAAGCAAATGCTTAAAGATAAAGATTATGGTCTTGAGGAAGGCACTATGACCTTATATTGTGATAATCTTAGCGCCATCAACATCACAAAAAATCTTGTTCAGCACTCACGTACTAAACATATTGATATTCGACACCATTTTATTGGTGAGCTTGTTGAAGATAAAATAATTTCTCTTGAGCACATCCAAATGGTACTTTAGATAGCTGACATTTTGACAAAACCCCTCGATGTCCAACGTTTTGAATACCTTCGAACATCGATTGGGGTGTGCTGCATTGAATGATCTTTATCTTCTCCTACACATAGACTAGGATTCTTCTTGTCCCTTGCTTCACATAGTTCCTCTGTATTTCTTACGTCTCTTGTTTTGTATTCTTTTTTGTTGCCTTGTCTTTGTTTTTTTTCCGTCCTTTGTTTGCTTGTGGTTCGGTCTTTCTAGGTGCTTTCCCGATGTCTTTGGTTGGTGTTTTCATGTGTTTTTTGTTATTTCGTGTTTCTTGTCGTTTCTTTGTTCTCTCTTATATTAATCAATTTTTTCTTTATAAAAAAAAACTATTGGGTCCTCTTAATGTCAAAAATCTGTGTCCTTGTAACCTTGGTATAACCTGCCGTGGTATAGTCACCTTTGGTTGAGGCATAGTTGACCTAAAGTGCACAAATTATGACTAGTATATGATATAGGTTTCTATGGTCAGTCTGATCATATTCTATGGTGTGCCATGATCGAGTACCTATTCGAAATGCTCAGTTGGTATAGCCCAGTTTTTCCAGTCAGAATGGTGTGAACACCTCGTAAGTAACTAGATTGACCTATGGCTGAAAAACCTGATTGTACCTGTTTTATCTTTTTGGAATAAAAAAGTGAGACAAGAAAAGAAGAAAAAAAGAAAGGTCAGTGGAGAAAGCTACCACTTAGAAGTTAGAGTGAAAGATGGACATGAGTGTTTTCTTATCCAAAAAAAATGATGTAACTTCACATTCTTGAAAGAGGGCTACCTAACTCGGTGTGAAAGCACGCTGACCAATTGCATTGTCGATTCTTTCTCGATTAAATTGGTTCCTAATTATGGTTTGAATCGGTTTGCCTTCCAGTCAACTTACTATTTAGTATTCTATTTTTGGTTGGGCTACTGGTGTGACTCTCAATTTGATTTGTTTTGTGGGTGCGCCCTCATGTCATGATTATCAGGTTTTGATTAGTTTGACCAGTTATTTATATCAGTCTTGTCATAACTTTTGCATGAGTTCAGTCTATTGTGTTTAGGCTGTGTGAGATTTATCCCGCGGGCGAGCCTGGTTTGCAGACTCAAAATTTTTGTTCATGCAGGGGTCCAATTTTAAAAATCTATAAAAAAAAAAAAGAATTTGGTTAAGTGCTTGCGTGGGATCGACTTTTGGTTACGACATCTTTTGCGACCAGTTACTTCATGAAAATTAGTTTGATTTTTAGTTAAATCTCCATTAAATATCGTTTGGCTTCCTAATTTGGAATTTTGTTTTGGTATGTACGATTTGATTGGAATCTTGTTTTTGATGGACGCTATTTAATACCGCTTTTCCTTCCATCCCTTCCTCGCGTTTCTCGTCTTGGATTTTGTTTTCGGCATGGGTAGTTGTGGTTTACACTACAAATAGGTACTCCTCCTACTTCTCTGCTATGCATGTTTGTCTCATATATTTTTCGGATAATTGTTGTTTAGTCTCTTTGGGTTATCTTTCTTGCGCTACAGTCTTCTAACAATTCTATAAGGCGTTTAATCTCTTTTACGATTGTTATGGTAACTTTCATGATCAAAATACCCTTTCCAAATAGAAAGGATCAAATCTCCTAATTTATTACCATTTGGCGATTTTTTCCTTTCCCGAAATTACGGGATTCGTGATATACGCAATCGTCGTTTCGTCTTCCTCAGTTCGCTGGCTGTCGAAATTCCTTTTGGTCTCCCTTCTCTCATGGCGTATTTGATCTCCTGTGTTGCGCTAATCACATGATTGCCATTACCGTTGTGAATCGTTTTATTTGCGATTGCCTCTGTATATTTGCAAGGTCCGTGAAAGTCCAAGAGGGGGTGATCTATCGGACCTTTAATGAAAAATTGATCAAGGAAAACGTAGGTAGGGGGGGTCTAATAAAACCGTATGCTTGTAAATGATATGAAATGTAAATTAAGCAAGTAAATAAAGGATGAGAGAGAGTTAGAGAGATTGCACCATATTTTTATAGTGGTTCAACCCAACTCTTGGTCTACGTCCACTTCACTCAGGGCCCTGCTTCAAGTTCTACTACTTACAAGAACTCTTACAAGATTTTCACCAAGCTTCCGTGTGCTTCGCAACCTATCCACCAAGCTTACGGGTGCTTGACAACCTTACAATCACTCCAACTCACTCTTGGATCTCTCTCACAAAGCCTACTTCACACTTGAAGTAGTTTTACAAAGATTAAGCTCTCAAGAAGAAGACTAAAACTTGTTACAATGTTTACAAATAATCCCCTGAGTCTTGCTGTAAGTTTGCTGCTTTTTCTTATTTATACTTGAGCTCCAAAGCTCTCCAAATATCCTTCCAATGGCTATTTTCTGCCTTTGCAACAGCTCCTTAATGGCTAGTTTCCTGACTGGCGGTCGACCGTCGCATCGCCCGCCACATCGTCCGTCGCGCTCAAACCATAGCCTGCATCGACCGTCGCATCAGCCTTCACACTTCACGGTCGACCGTCGCATCGTCCGTGAGCCTCTGTGACGAAATGGGCTTCTCAGGGTCGATACCTCTTTCGACCGTTGCTTCACCAAATCTATTCACATAGGCCGCGATCGACCTTCTCATCGACCGCCACATTGACCGTCGCAACTTTAACCTTTGCGGTCGATCCGTCCATCAACCGCGAGTACTAAAACATCTAAATATGATTTTTAGCAACTTCCAAATTAAAGGATATAAATATTAAAATAGTATTTTATCATTAAACATATATTGACATCATCAAAACAATATTGAGACTAACAGTCTGTACTCCACTTCGTTACATTCTTGAATCCCCTTTCATCTTGCATACTTCCCTACATCGTCATTGACCTTATCTACGTGTTCAGAGGTATGTACTGTTCTCTTCCATTTAAGAGTTTTCATTAGTTTTTTGATGATTTATTTGGTTGAACCATATGTATCTATTATATTAGAATTGAGTTACCCTTATGTTACCCTAGAAAGTTTTAGGATAGCTCAGTCTCCATTTGTGTTTGTTATGAGGTTCGTTAGTTACGTTTCACTAGTTGTAACTTTCCAATGAATTCAGTCCTTTGTATTGTTGGTAGTTACTTTCCAGCGAATACAGTGTTTTGAATAAATTTTCATTGTTAGGTTTCTTAAAAGTATATAAGAAACCTCAAAATAAATATTTGGTTGTTACTTTTATGTATCTATTATAAAATAAATTTTCATTTAAGTTTGAATGTTTACTTTGTCTTAGCTTCAGAAATTAGTTTACACGATTTAAGTATGGGTTACTTCCCATCCTTTCTTATCTCTTTTATATGATTTGTCTCTTTGTAAGGATGATAATGGGTGAAAGATTGATGTTGATGTTCAAATATGGAAATGAGACTATTATCCGTGGACTTGAAGATGTACAGTCATAACATGGAGCCGCTGGAATTGTTTGTGATAAGTGACCAAACCTGTCTAAAGATAGTGTGTGTTCATCTTATTCGATACCTGAACACCCAAAGTGTGCTCTCGAATCCGAATGTGATTCTAGAAGCATGGTTTCTATTGCATCATCATTTCACATCGAGCGATTAGTTGCAGATGTTTGGAGCAAGGCTGAGAGCATATCCGAAAATAAGGTTGATGATGCTTCATCATGCAGAGACTCCTCAGATTATAATGTTGATGAAGATGTTGATCTTCTTCCATCTTTCTATCACCATCCGAAAAAGGTCTTGAAAACATTTGGTTGGGAGAGGGCCATTCATGCCGTTGGACAGAAATTTAAAGGTGGTGCTGACGAATTCTGTCTGTGTCTCCAGAAACTAGTTGTAGAGTCTGGATATGATTTATGAGTATGTGAAGAACACTAATAAGGTTGTGTCTGTGGAATGCTCACATAAGTTGTTAACTTGTTGTCAGTGGTTTGTCAAAGCTCGTCACCAGTATAGCAATGGCTAGTTTTATGTTAAGGTGTTTAACAAAGTGCATACATGCGGCTTTGGATGTCTATCTGTAAGGCATAGACGGATGAATTTAGATCTCATGGCCTATTTGATACAGGATCAGGTGCGCTTAAAGCCTAGCCTTCATCTTATAGAAGTTAAGCATTCATTTCATTTAGATTATGGTGTGAGAATTTCGTATGACATTGCGTGAAAAAGGTGTCGAAAAAGCGAGGAAGATTGTTTTGGGTGATGACAAGGCTTCATTTGAGATGTCAAATTGGTATGCTCATGCTGTAGTCGACGCAAACTGAGGCTCTCACTTTGTCGTAGAGGTCGATGAGGAAACTTTTCGGTTTAGGAGGTTGTTTGTAGCCATGAATGGGTATATTGAGGGTTTCAACTTTTGTCTGCCATTGCTTTGTCTAGATGGGACACATCTCAAGGGCAAATTTAAGGGACAACTGCTGGCTGCCACTGGGAAAGATGGCAACGAAGGTTAGAATTTGCTAATGTTGTTGTAGTTTTTTATGTCTGTGTTTTGGGTACAATTAACTATCCACAGTAGTTCCCTCCCTAGGAAGTGGTAGGTACTTTCAACATAAATGTCACTTTTCACTTCTAGTTAGTTTCCACATAAATCTTACATTTCATTGGTAGTTACTTTCTATATCAATGTTACAATTATCTTGCAGTTAATTTTCATTGGTATGTACTTTATATGAATGTTGCTTTTCACTGAAAGTCACTTTTCACTGGTAGTTGCGTTTTAATGGTATCTATTTTGTATGAATCTTACTTTTCACCAATAGTTACTTTTCAATCGTAGCTACGTTATATGAATGTTAATCTGCATTAGTAGTTACTTTTCACTAGTGGTTACTTTTCATTTGTACATACTCTACATCAATGTTACCCTGCACTGGTAGTTGCTCTTCACTGGTAGTTACTTTTCACTAGTAGGTACTTTATATGAATATTAATATGCACTTGCAGTTGCTCTTCATTGGTAGTAACTTTGCACTGATATTTACTTTCACTAGTGGGTACTTTATATGATTATTACTTTCCAAGTTCAACTATGTATTTTTGATAATTGTTTTGTAAGTTTGTTTCCCCTCGCTTTTGCAATTGTGGATTCAGAGAACAAGGAAAACTGGTCATGGTTTCTTGTTCATCTTAAAGCGATCCTTCCTACCGATCGTATTATTACATTCATCTTGGATAGGAACTTTGGCCTCTTGAAAATGATGCCAGAGATTTTTCCCGGTTGTCATCATGCTTTCTGCTTGTATCACTTGAAGCAAAATTTGAGGAGTTATTTCAGTGGGAGAACTTTCCATGGAGAGTTTAAGGAGACAATGGTTAATAGATTTGCTGCTTGTGCTTACACTCCTACCCTTGAACTATTTGATTTGAAAGTTCAAGAACTCTTGAATGAGGGAAAGAATATTGTGGCGAATTTCTTGCAGAATCTGCCACCTAAGAAATATGCCAATGCCTATTTTCTGGGCAATAAATATGGGTTGATGTGCACAAATGCAGCAGAATCATTCTACTCGTGGATTCTTGAAGAAAGGAACTTACCTATCAGAAAATTGGTTGATGTGATTAGTATTAAATTGATGCAGCAACTGGCAAGTAAAACAATATATTTCGGTAGTTACTTTTCATGTCAAAGTTGTAATTGAGGCTTACAATTCAGTGTCTTGAAAGCATTTTAACTTGCATTAATTTGTTTCCAATTGTTTCTTTTTTATATGTTACTTTACAGACAAAAAGGAGTTTTCGGATTTCTTAGTTGACAATCGGTTTGTAAATGTAGATAGGAGTGAGGAGTGCAAGAGTTTCATGTCGCTGATATGCCCTATAATCGATCGTATGTTGAAAGTAGCATTTAATGAACAGAGGTCTTGGATTGTGAACAACTCGACTCGCTCGTTGTTTGAGATTTACTCGGTCTCATCGATTTGTGTTGATATTGGTAATAGAACATACTCATGCTGTCAGTGGCAGATTAATGGTATCCCTTGCTTGCATGTGATGGCTTGCATCATGACGACAAGGAAAGAACTGATCTCCTTTGTGGATTATTATTTCCACACGTCATGTTATGCTAAGAGTTACTCTTATCCACTTTATCCAATTCCGATGATGGACAAGCCAGATCATGCGCCTAGTGATGATGTTGTTCTGCCTCCTTTATCTCGGAGGTCACCTGAAAGGCCAAAGAAGAAGAGGATCAAGTCCAAAGGAGAATTTGTTAGAAGCATCGTATGTGGTCGTTGCGGTCGTGAGGGTCATCATAATAGGAAGTCATGTAAAGAACCTCTAAATTAGTGGTTTGTTGACATTCATTTTCATTGTTGTATTTCAGATGCGTTGACTAATTTGGAGACAATTCAGCGCTGAAAATATTCTAAGGTTTCAATCCGTGCCTTCTTTACGCATTGAGCTATACAAAGTAACTCTTCGTGCATTATGGAAAGTAACTACCATATTGTTTGTGGTAGTTACTTTCAGACATATGATATTCATGTATCTGGCAATTAATTTTTTGTTATGTAGGTGCACTTGTAACCTGGTTAGTTTTCAGCAAATTATTCAATGGAAATCTATGCTAGCTAATAGTTACTTTCCAGTAACCTTCATTAATTTATAACTGATAGTCACTTTTCAATATTATAGGGTAGCTGATACTTACTTTTCAATATTATAGGGTACTTGGAAGTTACTTGTGAGAATCCCCCCCAGGGGGGTGGATTGTGTGGATCCGGCATCTTGATGGTGGCATTCGCCTTGGGGGCGTCTGGCTGAGTCGGATGGCCGAGTAAGCAATCCCACAATGCCTGGGTGTGGATCGGGGACATGTTTATATGTATATTAGTCACCTTCTATAGCACAACGCGTTTAAAGCCGTGATGGCTGTGATTCCGTCAGAAACTCCAAGGTTAAGCGTGCTTGCCTTGGAGCGGTCCCGGAAGGGGCACTTACTCTCCAGTTAATAATATTTACTCAAAAGTAACTAGCACATACTATTACAGTAATTGTCTTCAGTTAAGTAAGTGATAGGTACTTTCCAGTTTACTTCTCTAATACACAAATTGTAGTTTACTTTATAAATGGTAGTTACTTTTCAATATTTTAGGGTAGCTGGTGGTTACCTTTTAGTAACTAGTAGTTACTTTTAAATATTATAGGGTAGCTGGAAGTTACTTTTCAGAAACTAATATGATAAAGTAATGGTAAGTTAACTGGTAGTTACTTTTCACTTTACTTATGTAATGCACACCCTGCACTTTCACAGAAATTGTCTTCATGAGATTTATTGGTAGTTACTTCCCATTTTAATTCTCTAATACACAAGTGGCTTGATATTGCATGAATAATTTGAATTTGTACCTATTGGGGTGTTAAATCCAAATTTACATTGAAATTTCATTCACTGAGATAGTGGTCACTTTTCAAATACAAACATTGACTGATGTATATTCAAAATTTGAAACTATACATGCATTTTGGGGATCAACTTGTACACCATGCATTTTGGCAGCTCTGTAATTAAATGAAATACATTGATCACTTTACAAGACATGTTTCAACTGTGCGTTACTAATTTCTCTATCAGCTCGACCTTGAATTCATTGATTCCTTCTTCTTTAATTGCCCTTGGGTCTCAGTGATGTAATGCTAATCCCGGCATGAAGTAGCACACATAGATGGAGCGGTCATTCCTATATAAAGAATTACTAACATACGTTTGATTTTTATTACTATTGAATGCTAAACATGTAATATTCAATAATGATTGTAGTCTCTTTCAAAGATGTTGTTGGTTAAGTATTTCTTACGAGTCAGGCGCCTGCAGGGGAGTATTCTGGTAGCTGAGGATAGGCCTTCTAATGACTTGTGTTGGCTAAGATTGGTTTAGGCATTCATATTCAATGAGTTCTATTTGTGGCGAAAATAAATAGACAACTGTTAGATATTCATTTATATGAAGCAGAACATAAAGGATTTCATACGTGTAATCATTGATCGTGTATTTGTATAGAGAGCAGTTAGCATTACCATTTGCTTGTCGTCCTTTTTAAATGTATCTTTTCTTCCTTTTCCTCTTGGTCTCATTGAGTTGTAGAAAGTCCATTTCTCCGCCTCAATGTCATATACCAAGAGTGTCCAATGGAAAGGCCTCTTGTCTTCGGTTTTATACCCTGTAGATAGAACCTGGAAGACAACATATTTCTTGCCATCCAGTATGGCATTTAAAAAGTTGTCCAAAACCCGAGTTGCTATGCCTTCGTTGTAATTGAGAACAAGTATGCTCTATGGTTGAAAGAATAAACAATGTAAGTTATTATAAACATAGAATTCTCTACAGTATCATGCATAATATTATGATGCATGTTATGGATGTGACATACCCAACAACATCCTTCAATGAAGCATGTCCTCCCATCGAATCTAGCCTCCGCAACCAATGCCTTGGCATATGCGTCTACAATATGCGTAATTAATTGCTTTTACTACATTTGTAGTCAACTTCAATAGGTGAAAAGTAATTACCATTTAGCCAAAAGTAACTACCAGTTAATATCACATGTAGTCAACTTCAACAGCTGAAAAGTAACTACCGTTTAGAGGAAAGTAACTACCAGTTATATGGAAAGTGACTACTAGTGGAGTAGAAACTAGCATGTCACTGTCAAAAATTAACTAGCCAATTATTATTTTACCAATCATTTTTGTCAAAAGTAACTACAATTTTTCAAAAGTAATTACCAAATGTGAAAAGTAACTTCCATATGGTAGTTACTTTCCAGCTATTAGATAAGTAACTGGTAGTTACTTTTCATTTTAGTATGTAGCACATGTTAAATTTCACAATCATTCTGTCAAAAGTAACTACAATATGTGGAAGGTATCTTCGAGATGTGAAAAGTAACTAAAATGAAAAGTATCTTCGATATGGTAATTACTTCCCAGCTATTATCTAAGAAACTGGTACTTACTTTTCATTTTAGTATGTAGAACATGTTTAATTTCACAATCATTTTGTCAAAAGTAACTACCGTATGTGAAAAGTTACTACCATATGTGAATAATACATAAAATGAAAACTTACTTCAATATGGCAGTTGCTATCCGGCTGTCCTCTAAGTAAGTGGTAGTTACTTTTCATTTTAGTCACTTAATACATACATGTACTAAGACGTACACATTTCTCAGCATACTCAGTATCATTTTGAGGTCTATCCATATGTATGGTTTCATTGGTGTTTCTACAAATAGTTGTCCTTATTGAAAACAGAGATTTGGGTTTGTTAGTTTATAGACAACCCTTTGATTCAAAGATGTAGAATCAACATAAAATAATAGAGAGAATACTTACTCCATTCCTCCTTCAGCAAACAGTGTCTTTAGTTTGTTGTAGACATCGTCACTTAGATATTTTCAACATCTATATTTTTTTTTTGGCTCTATTTGATGTTGCCTTCCACCTTGACTTACCTTCTTTGGTGTACATTGTAGTACCTCATTGTCTTCATCTTCTCGTTGGAATAATTTGAATGTTGGCATGTCATCGGCAACTTTCTTCCCTTTTTTCAGTACTGAAGGTGTGTTGTACTGATAATCTTCATCTATTGCTTTCTTTCTCTTCTTTTCCTTTATCCCTTTTACCATTGAGTTTTGATTCTTGACAATGGCAAGGCTTTCCATACTTTTATCTATTGCAATTTTTTTGTGTAATCTGATGTACTTCAGCTTCTTCAAGGATTTTTTCGCGCCCTCTCAGTTGGTGATCAATTTGTTCCAGCAATATCATGATCTTTGTTTTCATCTCCTTTTTTTTTCAAAATTAGCTGTCGATTCTCTACATTCATCATCGACATCCATTCAGTTAGGTCATTACCCTTGATTTTTAGCCTTTTGACCTCACTGTCCATCTCCTGAACCTTCTTTTTTTCATCTTCAAGTTGTTTTATTAGAACTGAGCTGTCAGCATGGACTGGCACCTCGTTGATAGCAGAAGAGATCATCTTGATTTCATTTTCTAGGTGTACATTGGCCCTGACCAAGTCTTCATTCTTCGATGTTGTAATTTTTTGTAGTTTTAAGGCCCTAAAGCTCAAGTATATATGGAAAGAAGCAACAAACTTGGTGTAAGACTAAGGTAGATATTAGTATACATTGTAACAAGTTTTAGTCTTCTTTTGAGAGCTTTAATCTTTGTAAAACTACTTGAAGTTGTGAAATAGACTTTGTGAGAGATATCCAAGAGAGAGCTTGGAGAGATTGTAAGGTTGCCAAGCACCCGTAAGCTTGGTGGATAGGTTGCCAAGCACCCGGAAGCTTGGTGGACAACTTGTAAGAGGTTTTGCAAGTAGTGGAACCTCAAGGAGGCCCTTGAGTGAAGTGGACGTAGGCAAGGTTTGTCGAACCACTATAAAAATCTGGTGCAATATCCATTAACTCTCATCTCATCCTTCTATTTACTTGCTTTATTTATCATTCATTTCATTTACAAGCATATGGGGTATTAGACTCCTCCTCACTAGGTTTTCATAATTGATTTTCTTTTATAAGGCCTAAGACCAACCCTCTCTTAGACTTTCAACCGCTTTCTTTTTATATTGCATTCAACAAAAATTATCAATGACCTTCCCTTAGTAGTTTACAGGGCCATAACCTCTGTCATTTATGATAGTCAAGAGATGAACCTACCTTTTGGACATCTAGTTAGCACTTTGTGCATCATTTCCCAGGTCACACCTTTGGATGGTTTTCCTCTTCCGTACCATGCTCCTATTACTGGACCTAGTCTCCCGGGGGGCACTGTTGCTGTTACGCCACCAGAGACTTCAAATCATGACGATGATGAGGACAGAGAGTCTGATGATTCAGCTGCTGCACTGGAGGTGATCAAGCGTATTTTTGCAAATTTGAGGTGCTCTGTTCGAGCTTGTCATGATTCTACTACCGCATTGGAGAGGGTGGTGCGCATGCATGGTGACATGCTCGAGGCTTACTTATCGAGGTTCTTCGTGTTCGTGACTTTGAGGTTACTCTGACATCCCAACATGCATCTGATATTGTTGTAGTCCGGACCATCATCTTCGAGCATCACGCCCAGTTTATTCATTATTCAATTCTTGCTGGCTGCTGCCTTATAGCTTCTTTCGATCTTGCCTATACTTTCTTCTGAGCCATTTTTATTGAGGACATTTTCTACTACATATTTTTATTATGCTCTGGATTGAGGGGGAGTTCTTTGCTTATATTGCCTTGTCAATTGTGACAAAAAGGGGGAGGACACATTATGTTTGTTAGTCTATTAAATTTTTATGCCATTTAATTTTCTATTGCAGCTATCTTTATGTCTCTTATTATTTGAAGTATGATTATGCTTTTCACCGGGTAGTTCAAGTGTGCAGCAAATTGGAAACTCTCAGAGCCGACTACATCTAATGAGTGTCATTGTTAAGTCATGTTAGTCATGTTTGAGTTTTGTCACGAATTGCCCAGGGGGAGATTGTTAGGTTTAGATCGAGTCATGTATTATGACAATTCGTGTCAAATATGATATGTGTCTTGTAATCAAATCAGATGTGGCTGTATATGGATATCTTGATCAGCAAGATTGGATTTCGGCATACGTATGGTAGTTATTGGTAATGAAGGCAGAAGATGTACTGGTGATTGTAATGGGTCTTTAGAAAGGAAACTCTCATAAGCATGAATTGATTGTGTCCATATGTGGCTCTCATGAAACGTACATATGGAGAAAGATGCTGGAGATATTTTGAGATGATGGTGTATACTATATGAGTCTCTTGATATATGTATGATGGGTTATTCGGACACCAGATGAAGCTCTTGAAGATTAAAAAAAGAAGAAGAGAGAGACTTGGAGCAGCAGTGAGGAAAAGGGGAGAAGAAGTCATTAAAACAAATTAGAAGCTTACATTTATATGGCAGGCGTGTGAAGGCTGGTGATCTGGCGTGCCTAGTCTGAAAAATCTTGGAAGGTGTCCAATGTACATCCCGTGAGAGAAGAAGGTGTTGAAGAACCAATTGGTTCGTGTCCAGCGTCGGTAGGGGAGTCGAATGTGTCGACGTCGGTCCTAATTGTGTAAGTCTGTAAACTTCTTCTATTAGTGGATGGTTTAATGGTCCTTTTGGACTCATGGTTTTTTTCTTCTCAGTTGAGAAGTTTTTTCCACGTTAAATATTGGTGTCTCGTGATTGCCTGCATTGATCTTTTAGATATTGCATTAGTTCTTTAATTTGCAACTTTGCTTCTTCCATTACTTGTTAAATCTGAAGGTTTTCTAAAGCGTCCACAGATATGTTTGAAGTGCTGGAATGTTCATCACATAGCATGCAGTTATGATACATGGTGGTGTTATGTGCCCGTCCTATCTAGATCCTTAGATATCGACAAGTTGAACTCAAAATTTGAGCCACATATATCACCTTTTTAACATTGCTAATATTATTTCTCTACCTTGGTTTTGTTGTCTTAACTTAGATCCTTAGTAGGATACTATCTGCAGATTAATCTATTTATGACTGCTTAGCTTTTTGTTGGCTTAATAAACTCTGTTTTCATAGTTCATCCTTTTCCAAGGAATCCATTTTAAGCCAACCTATTCCATGCTATTTCAGTTGCTAGTTCCCATATCTCAAAGTGAGTTGATATCTTGTTGATCTTAAGGACTTGTTCAATCAAGTTTTTTGTTTCCGGCAAGTTGTGTCAAGGAACTTTTGAAAGACTATCCTGTTAATTTGGCAGCTTCTCCCATCTTAGCGTATCACAGTTTGTCTCTTCCCTTAATGGGAGCTTGATTTGGACGGTTTCTTAATTGCTCTTGATCCGATCAAGATATATTTGCTTGATTTATTTTCCAATCAATTTGAGACCTATATCTGATTTCTAAAGTTTAATTCTTTTCAAGTCGAGTTGGTCTCTTCTAGTATCGTTTTTGCTTTGTTGGTGAGGATTTGGTACCTTCAAATGGTTCCAGCAACACGCACCGCCTCGTTGACATACTTCGAGGGGCAAGTATCTATTCCATCAAGCAGATGAACGTTAACCTCGGAAGACTTACATCTACCATGCAACAAGTAAGGGATGAAGGAACTAGCGCTAGTGTGCCAAAGGGAGGGGATGATGATGACTTAACAAGGCACAACATAGCTTTCAGGTTGTTGAAGAGAGCCGTTGAGGGAGTCAAAGAGAAAGCGGTGGCACAGAATCTAGGGTCAGCCTCGAAGCCGGGCACATTACCGTTGACCAATGCTTCAAGTTTTTGCTTGGAACTGCAGAGGGGTTGGAGGGGAGAAGACAGTCACAATTTGTGGAGGCTTGATGAGGGAGTTATCCCCAGACATCATCTTTATTATCGACATGGCAATTGTTGAAGTAGGTATGGTGTATATCAAACAGCGTCTGGGAAGACTTTCGAATGCGTTTCTTATCTCAGCTGAAGGTAGGCATGGCGGAATCCTCGCAGTATGGAGGAGTGCATTGGGTCATGTTTCTGTGATTAGTGGAATCTCTCAAGCACTGCATGGCTTAATTACTATCGAGGGAGGTGCCCAAGTTATGTTCTCTGCAGTGTATGGTTCCCAAACTGTCCGGGGGAGACATTTGCTCTGGCAGATGCTGTCTGAGGTTAACAACACTGGGCTGCCGCACGTGATTATGGGCGACTTTAATGCGGTCATTGCCCCTTATGAGAAGATGGGGGGAAGGTCATTTAAACTGAATGCATCTTCTAAGGAGTTCCTGGAGTTTATCACATCAAATGGGCTCGTGGATATCGGATTTGTTGGAAGCACGTTCACCTGGTGTAATGGTCTTACTGGCAGTAGTTAGAATCTCTAAATGGCTTGACCGGGTTCTATGTACTCCGTCGGCAAAGGATGTCCTCGGGTGGATGGAGGTTAGGCATCTTAGTAGGCAAGGCTCTTACCACTGCCCCTTGGTCCTTGTGGCGAACAACGATCAAAAGTGCAAGGAGGGCGTAGGTCTCTTTCGTTTGCATCAGCATTGGATGGATGAGCCTCGATTCATTGCTCTTGTCAGGCGGATTTGGGGAAGGAAGCAGAGGGGCTCTCATCAGTATAATATGGCTACTCGATTCCAAGAGCTTAAGAATGTTGTGAAAGACTGGAATTCTAAGGAGGACTGTGACCCATTCCGGCGTGGGAAGAAGCTTGAGGCTAGCATTCTTCAGCTGTGTGTAAAGGAGGAGAACCAAGGCTTACTGCTTGAGGAGGAAACTGAGCTTCGGGCATTGGAGAAACAACATGCTGCTGTTGTTACCCTACAGGAGCGGTTAGTGGTGCAAAAGTTGAGGAAAGAATAGGTAGTTGCGGGAGATCGGAATTCAGCTTTCTTCCACAAGCTAATATCTTCCAGTTTGAACCGTTCCAAGGTGAAGGAGCTGGTTAACGAGTTTGAGGTGGTTGTGACTCAACCAGCAGAGATTGGTGCATTATTTGCTAGGCATTTTACTGATATGTGGGCGGACAATGATCAGTACTGGACTGGGGAGATGCCGAAACTGCCTACTATTTCTCAAGAGCAGAAGGAGAGATTATCTAGGGAGGTCTCAGAGCTTGAAGTCAAAGAGGCAATATTCAGTTTGGGTACAAGCAAATGTTCGGACCCGGATGGCATCCCCACTGAATTCTACACTAAGAACTGGGATTTGGTTGGAGGGGAGGTCACTAAAGCTGTTCTCTCTTTCTTCAGATCGGCCTCTCTTCCATCATCCTGGAATGAGACCTTCATTTCATTTTATACCAAAGTGAGTGAATCCCCGTCATGTTAAAGACTACTGTCCTATTAGCTTATGTAATATAAGCTATAAAGTTGTTTCAACTATCTTGGTGAGGCGCTCAATGAGGTGCTGGAAGATCTAGTCGGGATGGAGCAGTCTGCATTCGTTTCTGGACGAGTCATTCATGATAACATTTCTGCTGCTCGGGAGCTTCTACACTCTATGGATGGTGCACCAAAATCTAGGGCTATGATGGTGATTAAAGTTGACCTCCAATCTGCTTATGATCGGGTTCGTTGGCCGGCTGTGAAGGAGGTTCTCAGATGTATGGGTTTCCCAGTTGTTTGGATTGACTGAACTATGGTGTGCATCACCACAGCAAAGTTCTCATTCATAGTCAATGGAAGGGTCTTCAGGAGGGTGGTTCCTCAACGTGGACTGTTGATGTGCTGTCGCAGGCACTCAAAAATAAAACCAATACTCGTTAAAATAAATGTAGTAGTGCGAGTACGAGTCGATCCCACGAAGAGTGTTTAGCCTAGTTTTGTGCTTAGTGAACAAAGATAGGGGGATTTTAAACGTGAGAAAAACAGTAAAGAAATAATCTAAAACGAAGAAACAAGTTGAATCAAAAGAACAAACCTTGGTCAGAACAAACCTTGGTCTGAGTCAACATCCACCATCGGAATCCAACAACTGATCATAGATGCAAGTATCAATCAATTTATACCATGAATATTCATCGTCCGAATTCAATTCGAATCTCTCCTCAATCTTAGTTAATTAGAAACAAGCGATCCAATTAACCCTAACTACTAAACAACCTAAGACAAGCGCTGTAGATTTAATCTAGTAGCAGCGTTAAGAATAGGGAGATCGATGAAGCTAAACAACACAAGCACAAGCGGTTGCATTTAATCTAGTCGAATATTCTTCCTAAGACCTAACAATCTCTGAAACGCAGTAGATTATTAAACCCTAGTTGCTTCGCAGATTAGAGGGATCAAACAATTCCGGATTTTATATCCAACCTAGCAGTAGATCGCAATGAATAATAAACTAGTAGTGCTCCTAGCAATTAGACAAGACAATCATGAATATTTAATAACAGAAGAACATTCAATACTCATCTATAAACTGAACAATAAGAATAGATTAGATCTCACAGTTTCATTGATTCCGAGGTTTCAGTCTCCTCGACCAAGGATCAAGATTTAGCCACGCAGGGCCATCGAGAACAATCCTCAAAAGATTCCAATAAACAAGATAAAACCTAGAAAAAATATAAATGAGGAGAAAGAGCAGCCAAAAGTGTCCAAGAATCCCCCCTCAAACCCTAGAAAGAGTCATATTTATAGCCCCAAAGTCTCTCCATCCACGGATTAGATCAAAACCGTTGATTTTCTTTACTGGAAAAGTCCGATCGATCCTTCTCGGGGTGTCGGATCGATCGGTTTCATTAAAAATCTTCAATTTCTAGTTACGCCCGAGTCCGATTGATCGAACTATGGGTGCTAGATCGATCGGATGCGTAAAAATCCACCTTCTCTGGCTATTTTTGAGTCCGATCGATCGAACTTTAGGTGTCGGATCGATCGGACCCCTTAGGATGGATGGATGGATAGATCGGACCATGTTCAGCCGAAAAATATATGTTCTGTCACGATTCTGCACAGTCGGATCGATCCCACCAGGGTGTCGGATCGATCCGACACCCTGGTGGGATCGATCCAACTTTCTAGCATATTTACTGTTCTGCCATCCAGCGCCATCGGTACTGAAATTGCCGTAACTTCCTCTAGAAAACTCGGAATCACGAACCATAAAATTCCCCAGAAACTAGACTTCAAGAGCTTTCCAATCATATATGGCACATCATCTGGTTCTTCATGAACAGGTACAGATTAATCTTTAAAGATGATCCATGCACTCTTTTCAGCTTCTTTTCGACTTAAGGACTTCAATTGCATCCTAAATCAAAATATAAGAATAATGAGTGTATTTAGGAACTAAATAAGCACATGAGACTAAGTATTAAGGGGTAAAAATATAACATTATGCATTCTCATCAACTGTGCCAAGGCGATCCACTCTCACCCTATTTGTTGCTTTTGGTGCAGGAAGTGCTTTCGAGGCTTACAATGAGACCCGGTGTTGGATTAAAAGGTGCTCAATTGAGGCGTGGCGGGGGGAGATTTTCTCACTTGTTCTACGCTGACGACTGCCTATTTGCGACGGACGCTTGCCCCATGGAAACGCGTAGGTTGATGCAAATTTTGATTCATTTCAAATCATGAGGTCACCTCAGAATCACTCATGAGAATGAAAAATGGGAAGTGTAAGCTTTTGGTGTCGCTCTGATTACCGCGTAACAAAAGTAAATAAAGAGGAAAAAGTGGGATGACTAGCATGGCCATCACCAGCACATGTATTGGATATTTATATTAATTTATAAATTGACCTCCACGTGTAGTGGATACTACAATAAGTAAATCAAAACTGATACAACCAAAACTTGTATATACAAATCAAGATAGGGTAAACACGATTAGGAGAGAAGATGAGCCCCATCGTTAACTGATGTCCAAATGTAAACTTGTAAAGATATAGGTTGATCCATGTCCTTAACATATCTATTGTTGAGTCAGTGTAACTGAGGGCATTGAGGTCATTTAATGTGAAAAGTGACACTATTTTGTGAAAAAAAAACAACAAAAGTGGCATTTTTTATTTTTTATTTTTGCAAACATGAAATATGAAGCAGCGCTGTTATGCAAATTATGCTATTGAATATGCATAGGAGAGAGAGGTGGAGATAAATGGAGATAAATACTTGGAGAGATGACACTAGGGCCCCGTTTGGTATGGGAATACCGAACGGGAATAAGGATTCAATGAGGAAATATTTCTAGAATATTCTTAATTCCACTACTTATTCCACACTTTATTCCCCAAACACCTTTCCTTATTCCAAGTAATCATTACAAAGTTATCCCCACTTTTTACTCTATTTTTTCCTTATTTTAAATAATCATTACAAAGTTATTCCCGAAATCGAAAATAAACTCCCTTAACTCGAAATAAAGTTATTCGAACCGAAGCATATTAAAAAGAAGACAAAAGCTCTCCATGAAGCAGCAGAGAAAGCACGCCTCACGTTCTCACGAGCAGTTCCTTTGCTCTCTTTTTCTTTCTCATCTTCTACGGAGTCTAGAAACAATTGAATCAGTGAGCAATGAATGGCAACTTTCAAAGTAAGAAGCCGAATCTCCGCGGAATAAACTCTGCCACTAGGATGCCAAAAAAAACAAGACTCAATATTCCTTCCCTGTTGTAAAGATTTTGTCTAGGCTGAGCTCGATTATGCAATCTGGCATGCTTTATTTGTAGGGACATCAGTCACATCACTCGGCTTTCTGGGACTTATCTCTTATCACAAAGAAAATACCAGATATAACATGCAAGAGAGTTGCTACTCCCGCCCCCGGCTCACCGGCCCTCCGACTCTGAAATTTCATTTATACCCCTCACCCCCTCACAGCCGTAATAGTTGACTTTCCCTTCTTTTTTTTTATCTCAATTTTATTATTTTTTTTAGTTTCGTTTTTTAGTTTTATCATTAGTTTTGTTTCTTTTATTTATTTTTTTTATTCTTTTTATCAATTTTATTCCTTTTTTGTTATCAGTCTTTTTTTAGATAAAAAGTTTGTTTATTATACGTTTGTAATCTTTTATTTATTTTTTAGTTATAGATTTTGGGAGTCATTATTTATAAAAAATTTTAATAATATAAAAATATGGATTAAAATAAAAAATATATATATGAAAATAAAAAAATACTAATAATTAAAAAATGCATTGTGTTTTGTGAAAATATTGATTTAGCCATGTTCAGGGAAGAGTACATGTAACAATACACCAAAAAGAGATACATAAAAATACAAATTCTAATCAATATTGCATCCAAATTCTGCTCCTGGTGCGTTTGGTGCTGTACCTATTATTTCGTACCACAAATAAACACGTGTCGTATAACTTATCAAGTTGACGCGCCTGAGCCAGCGAGCGGTCGGCACGCGCCGGGTTCCATTAGTTCGAATCAGGTCACTAGACGACCGCGGCCGTCGGATGCATAACTTTTGACCACGGAGTCCGATCGGGGCGTGTGAGGTGTCAAAACGACTGGTTCGACGAGACCTATAAATATCATCGGGATCAAAGATCCTCCATGACTGGGCAGGTCAGAAACCCAAATTCCTTCATCTGATGCCCCAAAAGTCCGTTTTAGTTAAAACTTTTCTTATTTGACAGTTTATAAACATATAATAATTTAAAAGGAAATTTTTTTTTTGAAATTTTTACTAATTGAAATTTGAAATTTAAAATTTTGAAAATTTAATGATTTGATGTTTTAATAATGACTCCAAAATTCTACAACTAAAAAATAAATAAAAGTTTATAAACATATAATAAAAAAAACTTTTTATTCAAAAAGAAAACTAAAACTGATAAAAAAAAGAAGAAATAAAATTGATAAGGAAAGAATAAAAAAAACCGATTAAAGGAAAATAAAACAAATGAAAAAAAGAAAGAAAACTAAAAGAATAAGAGGGGCATGATGGTAAAAAGGAGAGATAGTGGAGCTGTCAGGGGGGCGGGGTGTCAGGGACGGGCGTAGCAATTTGCAACATGCAAATATCTTCCATTGGTGAAAAATGAGAAGTTGATTAAGAAAGCATAGTACAACATTATAGGTAGGGTCCGGTTTGACTCGCACAATGTTCAATGTCTCCATCATACTAAAACTTCATGTAATAATCACCGTCAAAAAAACCTAGCAATTACACGTGGATGGATCTCTTATTCCATACATCGGTTAAATGTCGTAACTTTTTTTTTACAATTTATCCATTTCTCACCTCCAAATCAACCTTAATTGGTTTGGATAATGAAACAGGGAACTTTTGCTTATCCAAAAAACTATACATCTATATATATATATATATATAGAGAGAGAGAGAGAGAGGAAGAGGAGTGGAGGATGTGTGTAGTAAGAGAAAGTTGGAGGAGGTTGAGAAGATGAGGGATGTGTGTAGTAAGAGAAAGTTGGAGGAGGTTGAGAAGATGAGGGTTTTGCTAGCTATAGTGGTGTTGATATGGGTCAGTGCTTGTGGCTGTGAGGGTTCAAGGGTGCTGTTGGAGGAGGAGACCAGGAGAAGCCTGCTCTCCAATGGGCTTGGGATGACCCCTCCCATGGGGTACTTTCCTCTTTCCCTCATTCTTCTTACCCTTTGTATGATGATGGTCATGTTGGTTCTTCTATAGGTGGTTTGTGTGGAAATATCTGTTTGTTTAGATTAGATGCTTTCTTGTGAATTTTCTCGCCAGTACTCTGTTGTTGGAGCATTGGGAGTATGATTTAGCACAATTTGTTCGTGTTCACCCAATTCTACTTTATGGACATGTCAATAGCTTGATTTCCAATCTCATTCATCTTGGTTTTCATCGCTGTCGTCGTTTGCTTCTCGGTAGATGTAATTCATGGAAATGGATGAGGACTTACATTATCAGCTAATTTTTACATTTAATTGCAGGTGGAACAGCTGGAATTACTTTAACTGTAACATTAGTGAGAAAATCATTAAAGAAACAGGTATGATGAAGTTAATGATACGGATTATACCTCTTTCTAATCAGTAACAAGTATTTGAGTTGATTTGAGATAGTGTTTGTGTTGTAGTGAGAAAATAACTACATTGAATTCGTATGACAGTGGATGCTCTGGTGTCGACGGGGCTTGCAGGTCTTGGGTATCGTTATGTGAATATAGGTGCTATTTGCTTTCTTTTTGTCCTTAAATATCTGCTATCTACCTGGGGCAATCATATTGTTCGTTATGTCTCTATGCTTAACCTGATTTCTTTGTTGCTTTGGATTTCTCAGATGATTGCTGGGCGGAGTACAACCGTGACTCAAAGGTCAGGCTTTTTATTTTCTTAGTTAGAATTGCTCCGCTTAGGTTATTCAAGTGGAATTATAAGTGAGATTGTTTAGGCTTCTGTGATTTTGTTTTGAACTCATCTATTTGCTTAATTTTTAATTGTTCCTGTAAGAAGAATAGCACGACAAGCCTAGAAAGGGATGACTAAAAGGAATCGCCTTACAATTTAAAGTTCTATTTCAGGGTTATTTAGTACCAAGAAATTCAACATTCCCATCAGGAATCAAAGCTGTTGCAGATTATGTCCACAAGAAGGGGCTTATGCTAGGAATTTATTCCTCTGCAGGGTGAATACAACGAAATTGCTAGTTTTTTAAACACTATGAGATAAACAGACTTCTCTTATACGCCAGTATTGAATCAAAACTAGAGGATGTTTTGTGTTACTGACTAGAGGATGTTTTGTGTTACTTGCAGCTACCGAACATGTACTGCATTAATGCCAGGTTCACTTGGTCATGAGGATCAGGATGCTAAAACTTTTGCTGAATGGGTAAGAACGTCCAATTTTCCTTATTTTACCTTTTTTTATTGTCATTTTTCCCTGCAATTCTCTATGACATTTGTTTTTGGTGCTCTAACTGGTTTTGCTGTTTTCAGGGTATTGATTATCTTAAGTATGACAACTGCTATAATGATGGTTCAAAGCCAACTGTTCGGTATCATCCTACCCAGTCACAAACTTTTTATTTAATCATGCTGTTTTTATTTGGTTGTTTCAAAGGTATACAGTTTAAGTATATTGCAAATCTTTGCTCAGGTACCCTGTGATGACTCGAGCTCTAATGAATGCAGGTCATTCGATCTTTTTCTCTCTATGTGAATGGTAAACTGCTCCCCAGTACAATGTTGCTCTTAAGCTCTTCCTCTATATTTTCTAAATGGGTTAATGAGCTTTCCTACCTGATATTTAGGGGAGATATGCACCCTGCATTATGGGGTTCAATGGTAGGAAACAGCTGGCGAACAACAGGTGATATAAATGATTCATGGGAAAGGTAGGATTACTGAAATTGATTTACTAGTTTAGTTTCATTGATTTCAGATTCAAAGTATTCTTGCCAGATGAAAATGCAATGCAGAGATAGTATAACAATAGTTTGTTTTCACTTACTTAAAGCCAATTGTTTGCGTGTAGCATGGTCTCGAGGGCTGATCAGAATGAGATATACGCGGATTATGCAAGGCCTGGTGGTTGGAATGGTCTGTGCTTCCTTGAATTACCTGGTCCAATTACATAGTAGCATGACATTTTAATAGATAAACAAAGCATTATATTAGAGCTAAATACCTTTGCAATGGTGGGGTGCAAGTGTTGAATAATACCGATTTTCAAAGGTATTTATTCAAGATTAAGCCTAACCTTTTCTTTTGATACCTTTGATCAGATCCAGATATGCTTGAAGTAGGAAATGGAGGAATGACAAATGATGAGTACATTGTGCACTTCAGTATTTGGGCCATTTCCAAGGTACCATTAGCACATCAAATGGTGCTCATTGTTTTTCTTCAACTGATTCTTTTCTTTCTAGGACTAAGATTTCTCCTCATAGGCCCCCCTTTTAATTGGATGCGATGTGAGGAATATGACAAAGGAGACTATGAAAATCCTGACTAATACGGAGGTTATTGCAATTAACCAGGGTAAGAGCTCACAGAAGGAGTTCCACTGTCTAGATAATGATATTACTCAAGTCATGCTCAAATTTGTAAAAGATCATATCTTGAATATTGAAGGAAAAAGGGCAAATATGTTACTCTGGAAGGAATTTCTTTTTGCCAAATATCATTTGCTTGCATACCTTTCTTTCTGAGAAAGCTGTTTATGATTCAATTCGAATAAGCAGCATGTTAATAATATGTTTCTCACATTGTCACTTATGCCAGTCTCTTTATTTACCTTCGAACACATGCACCTGCAAAGTATCAGTCTGTGCTTAGAATTACGTGGGTAATTTCTCATGCTTTATTATCCCGCCTCACAAAATTGTTGTTGTCTATTATTGATCAGATCCTCTTGGAGTTCAAGCGAAGAAAGTGAGAATGGAAGGCGATCTTGAGGTATAGATCAGATCTTATACCTAATTCATAATAATGGTGTCACTCATCTTGCTAGCTGAGTAAAAATTTTTTCTGTAGATTTGGGCCGGACCTCTCTCTCAATATAGAACAGTTCTCCTCTTGTTAAACCGTGCTAGTTTAACTACCAAGCCTATTACTGCAAATTGGGATGACATAGGTATTCCTCCGAAGACAGTCGTGGAGGCAAGGGATGTATGGAAGGTATTTCTCTAGCTACTTGCTTTCATGATTCATCATCATTCTTTGGATCTTGGTAAACTTTTGGCTTATAGTTTTGTTTTATAGGCCATCTTGGCTGCAATTTCTATCTTCATGTTAAGATGTCTATTTAATGGATAATGAGAGACACGATTCAATAAGGAAATAGTCTCAGTATTTCATGGAAAAATCTTTTACTAGAGCATCTTGCATGACAAGTGGTTAATTTGGGCTTTGAAATCAGAAAACTTCAGCAGGGTATTTCATGGGGACAACTAATATCTCTGTCCTGTATCAGAGAGCAATATGTTCTTCTATGAGTGCTGGTTTAGGAAATTTTCAGGCTATACAGCTGAAATATCATTGTAAGAAACCTAAGCCATGTAATTGGATATATGACATTTGACTAGGTATAAGACTGAACCTTTTATTGGATGGCATATTTCCATTCCAATGGCTTGAAATATATTCTATTCCATCGTTCAATCCTCTTTATCAGTTGTAGTAGTAAGAAGCCCATAGATGAAAAGCTAACCCTCATCACCCTTTGCAAACCGGATGATTAATTTGGTGGACGTAAATTCTAAAATATAGTGCAAGGTTACTCGCTGCTGCTTTTTTTCCAGGATAGTGCGCATGTCTGATTTCTTTTTTTTGGGAATTTTTGCAGTATGAGACGCTAAAGATGCATTTTAAGGACAAACTGACAGCAACCATACAAGCTCACACATGCAGGATGTTTGTTTTAACTCCCATCCGCGATGACTCTGATCATTAATTGGCTGATCATTGATTGGCATGATGTCAACATGGCTGCGGCGATATTGCCTTTGTGCATAGAGTTTACAGGTTTATCAGCTTCTTTAACTCGAAAGCATGTACAAGAATTCTACTTGTATGTTGAAACTCATGGCACATGAATAATTTGTATGGGTCACCTAAGGTGTCTACAGTGTAATAAAAGCTCCCATGTTATCCATCAGGAATCTCAAAAGTTTGAACTCCGGAACTCTGTTATCAGGAAAAAGTTTCTTGCAGTTTGTTGCTTTTGGATGCTTGTTACTTGCCAGACGCAGTTATCATAAAAAATGCAGCTAAATTTGAACGGCATTATTAGTTCTGAAACAATTGTGTTCGTAATAAAGGTTTCTGAGTTAAGTTTTTTCTTTATATTATATGTGCTTGGAAAAATGTTAAGAGTGGTTACTTGGAGTCTGCTCGTTCTTCTTATGGTTTTCGTTCGATAAATGCTTGTCAAGAACACTAGGGATTTCGTTTGGATCTGATTTCATTGCTCTTTCTATTTGGTGATGATTTCAAACAATAAGTGCCTTTTCCCAAAAAGCTGAATGAGTGTTGTATTTGTTCGAGATTAGGAACAGAGTACCCAAAATAAGACTTGTTTCAGCACCTGTCTTTAGATTTTGATTTCAAAAAATATTTGAATTCATTCTCGATAGTGTACACGTCAAATGGCTTAGGATTTATAATTCGTAGTCTTTTGGGTTCGAGCAATTAAGTCCGATGGGTCTTTATCACCTAATATCCTAAAGCCAATTGGTTTGTGAGTCATTGACCTAAAGCTCGTTAAAAGAACCTAGAAGAAAGCTTAAGAGATTATATCATTGCACGGTCGAACACTAATTAAGAAAAATATAAAGAACAACCATGTTACATTTTAGCAAACATGTGAAATACTTTAGATGACTAAACCGAATTGGGCCTTACTTGGTTGACTTTGAAAACCCCAACTATATATGCGGTAACATATTACACTTGGACTTAACTATACTATAATTGTATTAAGTGTTTTAAAGTCATTGAAGGATAATAACCATAGCTTGATTAGCTTATTTCTTATATATGTGTGATTTGAAGAGTATTATTATGCACATAATTCCATTATTCTACATTAGAGTAAAGCTAGATCACATATGAATTGACGCATGGTATTTTGAAATGACAAGTGTAAATGAGATGTTTGTGGGTATCATCACTATAAACCCTCACGTGACAACACTAGTCCTCTAGGGTAAACCTAGGGGTTTAATGGCTTATTGCACGTGCTAAGTGCAATCTTGAGTTCTACAAAAATGGCTAGTTAGATTTTATTTCTTTTGCTTTGCTCGAGGACTAGCAAAGTTCAAGTTGGGGGTGTGATAAATCGCAAAATGCGCATGATATAACCCGTCAACTTAGCTTTGTTAGTGTCCGAGCAGTGTATTACTAATAGTTTCTTAGTATATTTTAGATACAAGGAGTCCCAAGAATACCTCCATTGATTTCACAGTGAAAAAGGTGCAAAAGATGAAGAAAAAGTGAAAATAACCATATTTGGATTGATCCAGGATTATCTCGGATCGATCCAATATGTTGGATCGATCCACTGTGAGATTGGATCGATCCATACCTTCCTTCCAGATACCCATATTGGGTTTTGCACGTTGGATCGATCCACTGTAAATTTGGATCGATCCAACAACCATTTCCAGAGAGCTCCTTTTCATCCATTGTACAATGGATCGATCCAGACTTAGTTCGGATCGATCCAGAGCCTTGTTGGATCGATCCAAAAGCCCTTTCTAGAGCCTCTTTTGTAGTTTTGCACATTGGATCGATCAAAACTCACAGTGGATCGATCCAATCCGTTAGAAACTCAAATATTTATATCTTGGATCGATCCAAGACCGGCTGTAGGGTAAAAATGAACGGTTCAGATCTAATCTGATGGTCCACGACCTAAGGCCTATAAATAGGGGGGTTTTACTCTTATTTTGGGAGTCTTTTTTTCCCTCCTTTCTCCAGCTCTTTTTCAGCCTCCCCCCTCCTTTAGCTCTTCCTAATTCTTAGTGATTTAGGGCTCCAAAAGTGGATTTTGATGGAGAAGATGGGCCAAGCCTCCTCTTCCATGAATCTCCTACCTAAGATAAGTAGCTAAACCCTTTCTCCTTGGGAATTCCTTGATGTCTTAGGGTTTGTTTCTTTAATTTCTCTTTTGCTTCTTGATGTATTGACTCTTTGAGATGGTTTTTATATGAATTCACATGTAATCCTTTGTTTCTTTAATGAAACCCATTGTTGAATGTTTGGAATGCTTTCTCTTGCAAGTGATTGTATGAAAATTAGATGCTTGCTAGATGTTTGATTAAATTCCTCAAAGAAGAGGTTATGCTAGAACCATGGCCGACTCTATGGGATGAATCATTGATCTTAGGATAGGATCTTGAGGTGCTAGAACCACCCCAAGCCAATCCTATTTACCATTCATGTCTTCGATGGAGGGTTGGAGTGAGATATCAAACCCATCTCAACCCAAGACGTTATTCATGCAAAGCCTTGATTAATTGCCAACAATATGACCTTAACCCGGCGATTGTTGACTTATGATCGAATTAAAGCCTTGATCATGGATCTTAACCTTGTAATTTGTCGATGAGATGATCCTAACCCGACATCTCATTAGCGGCGAGCGATACTAATCTTACGCTCGTCGATCCCCAATTTAGACCATCTCCTTGAGTGTCATTCATCTTGATTCATAGAGAAAATATTTAGACCCTAATTCGGATTGGAATTCCCTAGAATTTCCTTCTCGATAAATCTTAGCCTTAATTTTTTTTGAGTACTTTAGTTAGAATAACCAAAGAATCAACCCAATTGTTTTCAACTATTGTAGAAATTATATCGCACTTGTTAATTCGACCATCCAATTCCTCGAAGACTCGACCCGTACTTCCACTAGCTATGTTGTAGTTAATTACTAGTCTGATAAATTATTTTGATTGCCTTTGAAATACATAACGACACATTTCAAGGCGCGTCATTATCACCAAGTGCTCGTATGAAGATGGCAGAGAGGCTAGAAGAAGCAGCACGCCTTGTCTTCATCTTCTACCTTGACATCTAGGTTGAGCAACTAACTGTGAATCTTATTGTAAATATTGATGTGCTCCATCAGGTTGGCTCCTTCCTTCATCCTCAGGTATAAAGTTGTTGTTTAAGAAACAACTTGTTGGTGAGCAATTTGGTCATTTAAAGGCTCTCAAGTTTTAACCACAACTTCAGAATTTCCTTTTCATTAATCACGTTGTACATGATCTCATCAGACAAACAGAGTCTGATGGTGTTTCTAGCCTTCATACATATATCTTCCCAATCTCCATCTGACATAGTTTCAGACTTCTTTCCCTCCAGGGCTTTGTAAGTGTCTTGCTGCAGAAGGATATCCTTGACTCTTTCTTGCCATTGACCAAAGTTAGTCTTCCCGTCGAACTTCTCAACTTTGAGTCGAGACATAGACGACTTCACGGCCATCACGATCGATTGAACCAATAATCTGGCTCTGATACCACTTGTTGGGGTTTTGGTGGTGAATTGGATCACCCAAACCCCTCTCCGATGGCCAAACAAGAAAAAGAAAATCAAGAATCCAAACCAAAATAAGAACATAAGATTTACGTGGAAAACCTCACAACAAGTAACTGAGAGGGAAAACCATGGGGCAGAGGAGAAAGATTTCACTATGAATCAAGGTTACAAGTGTTCCTCTAGAGGAGACAGGTTCTCTCCCTAGGACTTCTTCTCTCTCTCACACACACAGAAGAAGCTATATTTTTCTCTTGACGTTGAAAAACATCACACACCCATAATCAACCTTAACTAGTAACCCACTATTATATAGTAGTTTAATTTTTACAAGGAGTTTTACGTCCATTGGATCAACCACCTTCATAGTCCATACATTTTTTTTTTCTAGATTCCTCCAATGGAAATTGGACAAACTCTTTCTTGACCTCAATCAGGAATTTAAACAATAATCAAACTTGGCTAAGTTCTACAATGGGGTAATTACCTTTTAATACCCTCTATTTTCCAGGATTTACAATCTGGTACCCTCCAATTAGAAAATGTAATTTTAGTACCCTCAAGTTACAAAGACGGTTGATTTAGTACCCTCCCGTTAGACGGCGTTAGTCTCAGTCACCCAAAACCGCTCACGTGCGTGACACATGAGCGGTTTTCATACTTAGAACCGGTATTGAGAGGAGAGAGAGGGAGAAAGAGGAGAGAGAAGAGAGGAACGAGAGTGGGGGAGATAGAGGAGAGGAAGCTCGCGTCCTCGGCGAAGCTCGGCGCCCGGCGTCCTCGGCGAAGCTCGGAGAAAGCTCGCATCCTCGGCGAAGCTTGGAGAAACTTGGCATCCGGCATCCTCGGTGAAGCTCGGCGAAAGCTCGCGTCCTCGGCGTCTTCGGCGAAGCTCGAAGAAGCTCGATTCCTCGGCGTCTTTGGCGAAGCTCGGAGAAGCTCGCTTCCTCGGCGTCTTCGGCGAAGCTCGGAGAAGCTCGCGTCCTCGGCGCCCGGCGAAGGGGTCGCGATCCCGAGGTCCTCGCCAACCTCGGCGCCCGGCGAAGCTCGCGATCTCAAGGTCCTCACCAACCTCGGCACCCGGCGAAGGTCGCGTCCTCGACGCCCGGCGAAGCTCGCGATCTCCCCCACGGCGAAGCTCGCGTCCTCGACCATGGCGTCCTCGGTTCCCGGCAAAGCCCCGAGCTCGACCTCGGAGAGCCCTCGACCACGGCCTCGCCCCCCTCAACCCCACCCCGGTCCTCGTCTCCTCCCTTCCTCCCACCCTATTTAAGCTCAACGCCTCCAACTCCCTCTCCGACGGCATCCCCTCTTCTCTCCCTCTCCGACGGCATCCCCTCTTCTCTCCTCTCCTCCCTCCCATCCCTCCGCCTCCTCGACCTCTCCTCCAACTCCCTCTCCGACGGCATCCCCTCTCTCTCCCTCCCCGACGGCATCCCCTCTTCTCTCCTCTCCTCCCTCCCATCCCTCCGCCTCCTCGACCTCTCCTCCAACTCATTCGCCGGAAACATCCCTCCGGCCTCAACCAACTCTGTCTCTCTCTCTCTTTGGTTTTCTCTCTCTACTCTTTCCCTCTCTCCTCATCACCTGCCGCCACGTGTAAACATCGGGCACGTGAGTGGTTTTCTGTAAGGGGAAGCTAACGGCGTCTAAGATCTGCCCCGATTTTTTAAATACAGGGTACTAAAATTACATTTTCTAATTAGAGGGTTGATCGCTCGCAAATGCGTCGTTAAATCAGATGCAAAATGCAATTTAGAATTTATAATCTTTCAATCAATACTACTCTACAAACGTAGAACAGTGGTGAGATCCAAAGTCGAACCACAGGGAAAGATTGTTTAACAAAAGAAGAAATCAAATTAAATCTCTAAACTCAAGTCCTATGGCGAAGAAAAGGAGTTTCAATGGTTTTGTTATCTAAGGAATTAAACTACTGAAAAAGCAATGAAAAGTTTGGGATAAATCAATGAGAGAAAACCTAGGGATTACTCAATCCACTCTAATTTCACCTCTTGTATTCTCTAGTATCCTCTTATTCTCTAATCTAGACATATGGAATCATGGCTTCTTAAGCTCGCATGAATCCCTAAAAGAACGCTCATGTTATCCTACGGCATAGTCTATCTTCGCTTAGCATAGACTGTCTTCGGACTTAAGCTGAGTACAATCTATCTTTGCTTAGCATAAACTATCTCAAAGGCATGCACAAAAGCGACATTAAAATCATCCTACGAATCTCTACCATCAAGCACAACAATCAAGTAGGTCTGAATATACGTCGAGGAAATATGTTCCCTCAACTCTTCATAAAATAAAACCATATTCATAGGATCATGTCTTTGAAAAGATAACAAGAATCAAACTAGAAAATACAAAGAAGCTACACTAAAGCTTCATGAGATCCCTAAGTATAGAGTTTAGCTACTCATCTTTTGGATGAGATCCATGTATTCGATGAAGAAGGTTAAGGATCCACACCGCATCTCCGTCTTCTTCTCCAATCTGAATCTCTCTTTTTCTCTCTATGGAGGCCCCCTTGGTTTTCCAGCCACAAAGTCCTTTTTATATCTTAATTCCCGGATTAGGGTTTCAAGGTTTAGTTAGACCTCAAGTGCAACTCGGATTCCTTGTTCAACCCTGACAGCTTCTTCCAATCGTGATTGGGCTCAACCCGTCCAGAATTTGAGAATGAGCCAACACAAAAGATGTAGATTTGGAAGTCTTCTGTCATCTCCCAAAGAGTTTACAATATTTGGACTTATCTAGAATA
The DNA here is from genome assembly GCA_963920575.1 of Narthecium ossifragum. Lineage (NCBI taxonomy): Eukaryota > Viridiplantae > Streptophyta > Magnoliopsida > Dioscoreales > Nartheciaceae > Narthecium > Narthecium ossifragum. Next base: position 12,053,138 of record OY986963.1, read on the forward strand.
TTTGACGAATATTCTCCTAGGCGTCGACGGACCAGTCTTCCAGCAGCTAAATATCTTCATCTTCTTCAAAACTGCTATCAATCCATCAGGAATCTCTGAAAGTGTCCAACATGAAAATTGTACATCTTGATGTCTTCTAGATGTCATCCAAAATTGAGAATATTTGGCCATAAGAATAATTTCTGATGAATATTATGCTAACAGTCGACAGAGAAGTGTATTTCAGCATATTAACCGAATTTCTTGCATTTCTTCTCAAAGCATGATTAAACCTGAAATCAACTAACAAACTATCAAATACAACTACTCTAGGCATAACAAAGCTAAGTTAAGGGGTTGAATCATGAACATTTAGTGACTTATCAAGGGTACCAGATTGTAAATCTTGAAAAATAGAGGGTATTAAAAGCTAATTACCCCTTCTACAATTGCTCATCCTCATTTCAAAATATAGACGTCTCAATGATATGAATGAAGCTTCAGATGACATAACATTTTGCAATGTTTTGATCAGAGCACTAAGCAGTACTTCAGTCAACCATTCAGAAGTAGAAGGCTAAAAAAAAAGAAGAAAAAACTTACAAGGTTATTCAAGACAAGCATCAAGCACTCTGAACTCAAAAGGTGAGGGAGAAGTTCTCCGGCTACTCGCCGGAGATGATGCCAACCAGATTCTCATCGAAATCCGGTCTGGAGTCATCGGCTGAGTGCGGATCTGCGCGAAGACTGGATTTGGCCGGACCCCTTTCTATTGCAGCCCTCTCTCACCGATCCTTTCGATTGACCTCTCTCCGATGGTGATCGACAGAGGAGAGAAGAAAAGTTCTCTTGATGCCGGTGAGTTGGGAGAGTAGGCGGTGAGAGGGGGAGAGAGCATCGCTCATCTCGCGATTTGATTTATCAGGGATCGAGGGTGAAAACGTGGTGGGTCCCGCTATCCCTTCTGCCCTTTTACCAGGATGGAATCTTGGCCGTTCTTGTTAAGTAGATAGGGATGCACGGTGAGGATCTACTATTGCAGCGTGCAATATCTTATTGCACGCCACCCGAATCCGATGATTGGGTTAGGATTTAGGAATAGAATTGTGTATGTAGTCCTAAAGTCATGATTTAGAACAAATCTCAACCGTTGATATGAAGATCCAATGGCTGAGAACTCAAACGTATACCAACAATTAGACGGACCGCTAAAAGGTTATTACTATCCCTGCTCCAACTCTCATTCTTTATTCATCCATGAAAACGGTGGGTGATCAGTAAAAATCCAAGCGAAAGCTATGGATCTCTGCTAAGGTTTGTCACTAGTATCCTTCTGTTAGTGTTAGCCATAAAAATAACTGGCCTAAAGTCATTAGGGCGATTTCATAAGATCAATGGTAATTTCGTAAATATTGCCATTAACTTTAGTTTTGATATAGTAAAAGTATTTTGATTATAACTTTCACACCAAATATCCAAATTGGACGATTCTAAAACCATTGAAAAGAGGACAAAAAGATTTTGAACTTTTCTATTGACGAGATTTTCAGATTCTATCATTTAGTATGTCAAACAGGCAGTCAAAGTGTTCAGTGGAAAAATAGTGAAAAAGACCAAATTTCCAAATCCAATCAATGGCCGATCAATCGGCCATTTCCAATAGGCCATATTTTGGCTGATTATTTTAATAAGTTGTCAACGTAGTTTGACTATTTTGGTCATAACTTTCTCATATAATGTCCAAATGAGTTGGTTTTTGGACCATTGGAAAAAGGGAATTTGAAAACCTACAACTTTCATGTTCAGAGTTTTGCCAAATTCCAAGGTTATCATCGGCCAAATTACGATGGAAGACAATACGCTCTATTTGATGGCAGTTTCATAAATAATTGAAGAGTTCCATCAGTTATGCAGTTCTGATGGTTTTAGATTCAGTTCTGACAGTTCCAGAGCAGTTCCAAGACAATTTCAAAGCAGTTCAAGTTTGTCGATTGGTGGTTGGAGGTGGTGATTGGATCGAGGACGGGGAGCTCTGGATCGAAGCCCGGATCGGTGGCTGGATCGGTTAAGACGAACAGCCGCTAGGAAGGGGAGAGAGAAGGGTAGAAGTGTTGAATCGGTGACGGGGAGTTTTGGACTAGCAACTGGATCAGGATTGGTGGAAACGAACAGCCACTGTGAAGGGGAGAAAGAAGGTAGAGGGGTAGAAGGGCTGGATCGGTGACGGGGAGCTTTGGACCGGCGACTGAATGAATGACAGGATCGGTGACTGGATCAGTGATGAGATCCGCGACGGACGAGATGGATCGGGATCATCGACGTGTTTGATCTCCGACGAGCTCGGGGGAGGGATCACTGGCGGGCTTGGTGATGGCCAGAACGGGATCGGAATCTGGATCGTGATCGATATCGGTAACGGCCTTGGGATCGGCGGTGAGATTGGGACGACGGACGGACAGAGAACTTCAAAAAGAGGATCCGCAACTGGATGGGACGGTGACGACGGTAGGGGAGCTCGGCACCGAACAGCGAGACCTGCTGCTCTGTCGGATCTGGGCAACGGGAATGGCATCGTGACGGTGACGGACGGTGATGGACGACGAGATCGCGATGGACAACGGGATCAATGGCAGAGACAGGGACAGGGGGTGGGGGGGTGGGCAGTTTAGGAGGGGTTTAGGATATATATAGATAGAAGGTAGGGGTACTTTAGTCTTGTTTTCGTAATATGGGTACTAAATGACTAAAGGTCTCTTATAGGAGACCATTTGACAAGTTGGTCTGTAATAAGCGACCATTTGACAAATCCCAAAATTAAATTGTTATTAAGTGACAATTTAATTTTAATAACTCTTATAATATATCTAAATTTAGGGGCCCTCTTTAACTTTGGGCCCTAGGCGACCATCTAAGTCGCCAGTCGCCTGGTGGCTGGGCCGGCCTCGACTCCAATTATCCAAGTTATTTGAATACTTGTTGCTTTAAGGATTATTTCAAGTATTGAAGTAATGAATCAATTGCTTAGGTTTATTCTCTCTCATCAGCCTAATATCTGGAATAATAGACAGCGCATCATGCGATCTGATGTAATGATGAAGTATCACAAGTCTAACACTGACAACACATCTGCACAAATTGTAAATAAAATTTCAACTGTTAGAACATAATTCTAACCGTTGACCGGTCAAATAGTCAAAGTCAACATCTACTCCACACTTAAGTATCAGATGATTGTAGTTAAGTTCTACTCTTTCAAACGACGTTCGAACAGAGGTGTCAAGTTTAATGGAAATCTAGATTAGACCTAATTTAATAATCTAATTAACAATTAATTATCTAGATAACTTAAAATAGTCTAAATTAACCTAAGGAAAGCATAAGTTATCTAATATTATGAAATTAATTAAAGAAAGCATTAAAGATCATCCTAAGTTACTAAATCCAGAGAAAGCATTTTAAATCTATTGGTTAAATTAATCTAAGCCTAGAAGATAAAAGCTTCTAATATTAAATTAACCTAAAGAAATGTAGTTAAGAAATGAGGAAGAAAACATAACTATCTAAACCTAGATTAGCCATCTAAAAACAGTAATCTAAACTACTTTAAGCAGAAAAGATCAACTAAATACTGAAGAAACGAAGCCATTACATTATGGAAATCAACTTACAGAAAGCATCTTAAAGAACAGTAAGAAAATCTAGGCGCGCATGCTCTGTGTTTGGTTTGTGAGAGAGATTAACACAGTGAAAGAAAAAGGTATTTATATTAGAGCAATTCAACTGCTTCGTCCAACACGTTCTCCGTCGTCTTCCATCTTTCACTCTAGATGACCCGCGTGTCCCATGTTCTCCGATATTTCCTCGTTTCTGCATTTTTTGCTCTGGCCGATGACGGTTGCATCTGGGCGATGAGCTTATGGCTGATAACGACTGCGTCTGGGCGATGAGCTTTTGGCTGATAACGACTGCATCTGGGCGATAAGCTTCTGGCCGATGACGGTTGTGTCGGGTCGGTGAGCTTGTGCATGTTGTAATGTTGTCCTTCTTGATTGTTGTTTTTTTCCCAGTCTGTCTCTTCATCATCCAAAGTTGATAACTTGTTGTCTTTGAATGAATTAAGTCTTTGGTTGATGACCTGTCATTGCTTTTGGCCGATAACCTTCTTGTGTAAGGAAGATCATCGTTCTTAGGTAACAATATCATCGTTGTTAGATCGTTATCGCCCTTGACTGATGGTTTCTTTATGTGGAAACAATCATCATTCTTGATTGATGATTTTTCTCTTTGGACGATGATCTTAATCGATGATTTCATTCTTTGGGCGACGATCTTATCTTTGAGCGATATCGCCTCATTGAGTTTGAAAGTCTGTCGGTCATTCTTCTTGTGCTTATATGTTAATTATTGATTGGTTAGCCATTATATTGGCTAACATTTTGCCCCCCATGCGGTAATCGAGGAGTTTGAATTTATGACATGATGACCGCATCTGATACGATTTGACAGCTTGCTTGTTAACCACTAAAGGCCAATCATGAGCATTCTCTGGGAAACAGAATCGTCGTTCCGTTTTCCTTTTCTATCCATATCTTTTGATATTCCGCATTTAATGCGCCATCCTTATTTGACATGCATACCCTTTTAGCCATACGTCTTTGGCGCGAAAGAACACTATTGGTTCTTCTTTTCTCCGTTAGGGCTTTAGCATTCTTTCTTCTTCCACAGTCGCGGCGCTTAAGCTTTTTCTTCCTCCTCCTGTGAGTTTGCAGAAATCATAGAGTTCTTCTTCTTCTTCTTCTTCGTTAAACTTTTCCGTTCGTCGCTATGGTTCGTGAACTTAAAGCTGTTGAGAAGGTGCATAAGGAAGCTTGCAAGGCCTTCGCGGAGTTCAATGAGATCTTGAGATCAGATGAAGCAAGAGGGACATATCTGGTCAGGACGGGAGATTCTTCCTTCAGGTTCTTTTCTTTCCTATCGGCGATCTTATATCGGCCAATATGGAGTTTCCTTCTCGGGAAATGGTTTTTGATTCTGATAAAAACTATGGTGTTTTTATCAATGCCTATGCCAAACTTGACGAGACCGATGAGCCACCAAATGCTAGAGAACGACTAGCGTTCATTTATTACTGGCTCTGTAAATTCGTTCTTTTTCTTCCTGCTAAAAGACCAGTTAGGGGATACATCGGTCTCGCCCAAGCTATTGTTTCTAGAAAACAAGTCTTTTTTCTTTCTACCTTTATCTTATCGGCCATGTACAGAGGCATCTACCTTACTCTCGAGCAATTGAGATATGGTGAAAGTCTTACTGGTTTTGGTCCTCTTTGGATCATTTAACTATGGCTTAGAGCCTATCTTCCTGGACTCCACTTACCTCCATCTTCTTCATCGGCCAGAACTCAAGGCCATTTGTATCTTTCTTCATCATTCATTCCCAAATCCCTCCTGCATACCTTTGATTATTTTTATACCTTATCCAAATTTTTTTCCTATCGTCCTTTCAACAATAATTCTCACCCAGCTTGTATTCGTCCACTTCTCGATCTGTCGGCCAATTTGGACGATGAAGATAAAAAATTGGCCTGGGCCTGTTTCTTAGTCGGCCGAGATTTACACTTCGACATGTCGTGGGGTAAGGCCAACAACAAATGCTGAGTGGAAGTTTATGCTCCAAACTTTGTCGCTCGTCAGTTTGGATTGAAGCAAGCCTGGTCGGTTCCTCCTTACTTTAGCTATAACATAATAGCTAAAGATCGATGTGTCTTCCATAACCTCGATAGGGTAATTACTGTAGAGAAGAGAGATATAGTGCTCTGTAAGCATTTTAAGCTTACTCATTTTGAACCAGTGACCGACGTCGATTCTATTATCGCTGATATTTGGAGCTCAGCCATCAAAGAGCGTCTCTTCTCTCAAGACAAGAATGATGTTTTCAACATTTTTGTTCCTCCCAAGAAGTTGGGGCGTAAGAAGGAAGCCTTAGAACACGATGAGGAAGAAGATAGACCTCAGAAGAAAAGGAAGGTTGCTGCTTCCGTTGGAAAGGGTGAAGAATCGCCCAAAAAAAGACGTGGGAAGTCTACTAAAGAGACTTCGTCTCGTAAGAAGAAGAAGGTGTCAACTGGTGAATCCAGGATATCTCCATTGGCTGAGAGGCCTTTGGTCGAGGAGACAATGGTCGAGGAAGTAATGGGTGAAGACGTAGTGGTCGAGGAAGTAATGACGGAGAGACCTGAGAAACAAACTCGCTCATCTTCAGCAGTAGGAGAGGATGTAGGCTCGCCAGATAGCGGGCAAAGTGGTCATTCTACTTCAGCTTCTAAGTAAGTATCTTTGTCCGCTATCTTATGTTTCTCCATCTTTATATTTCGAACTTACTCTTACTTGTTTTACAGAGAAAGATCGGACTCTTCTACTCCCTCACACCTTTTATCTCCTTCAAGTTCTCCCTCCAACTTGGGCGGGAACTCCAACTTGGGCGGGGAGGTTGCTTGCGAAGGAACTGAGAAAGATCCTGGCACTGTCTCCATTCAGGTTGAACCTTTGACGGAAAAAGAATATATTCGTCCTTGAATAAAAATTTGTGTTCACCAATAGTTCATCATTTTCCACTTTCCATTTCCATTTTCCACTTCATTTCCATTTCCTCATCCAATCTCAAGAGCTTCAACACCTCTGTTCGCTTCGAAGGAGTAGAACTTAACCGCGATCTCCTGATTCTAGATGTTAGATCATTTTGAAGCTTTTTGTCCCTTCGTCGATCAACATGATTTATACTCTAACATTTTTTGGCATGCCTGGTGGGACAATGTGTTGAAGCTGTACCAAAAAAGAAGGGACAAAATGAGAGAGAACACTCTCAGAATGGCTGTTTTTAGTGACCATACAGATGATCCAATTGACCAGAAAAGGCCAAAGCTTGACGTAGTGATGGACGATTCGAAAGAACTAAAACGTCCTAATATATTTAGAAGGCTCATTTATGACAGAGGAAAGAGCATGAAAAAAAAAAATTTGGTCCAGCAACATTCAAATTTTTTGGCCGACCAATGTCAAGACTTTGTTCAAGAATGGGCGATGCAAACTCTTGATCGCTCAAATGATCGACGATTTATTCAAGCCGTTGGGATCGTCCTCTCCCTCTGCTTTGACCACAGTATCCGCAACACTCTTCCTCTTGGAGATCCCTTACGGCCGACGAGGTCATCAGGGAGCGCGCATGATAAGACTTGAAAAGTGCACAAAACACCCTTGTAATTTGACTTTGTTGGTCTCTAAGCAATGCTTCACTGACTACTTTTATCCCATTTCAGGTATAACAGACTCTACTAGGAGTTAGATCAACTTTGGAGCTAAAAGAAGCGTATTTTGGCAATTCTGGCAAGTCATATCGATCCTCCTCTACTGGAGCGATCGATCCTACTCAACCAGCACGTGGACAAACACCAAGCATAAGGATCGATCGGACTCAACATGACAGATCGATCCTCCACGGGACGTAGCATAACAACAATGGAAAGATCGATCGGACTCGATAGGTCCGATCGATCCTTCTCGGGGCGTTAACAACAATCAAAAGAGTAGGATCGATCGTACTCCATAGACGAATCGATCCTTTGCGGCCAGAAATAAAGATCAACGGCTCAGATCTAATCCGAGGGAAGATGTTTCCTAGGCTATAAATAGTCAATGTTTAGGGATTTTTGGGGGCTTTTACCAGATCTTTTTAGAGAGAGTTTTCCTGTACCTCTTCTACACTTTTATTCGACGATTCTTCGGAGGAGATCCATGGCGGGAGGAGATCATCGACTTCCACCTATGGATCGACCCCTAAAGATGAGTAGCTAAAACCCTAACCATGGGATTCTTATGATGTAACTAGGGTTTCTACTAGGGATTTCATAGATCTAGGGCTTGTATACATCATTGATTGGCTTGTATGGATTAATCTCTATTTATTTTATATTTCGGTGTTGATTTCCCTGCTGGATGTGTGGATTTTTCTCGTTTGCATTCGATTCTAGAGCTTGTGCATACTAGGGCTTGGATTGGATTCATCCAAATAAGAGGACCATGATAGTCCCATGGTATCTCGGATGAAATTTTCTTCGTGATTAGGGATTGTATAGTGCTAGTCCCACTATAGTAGTGCTAGTCCCACTATGTTCCATCCCTAATCCTTCATACATCCTACTTTTGTAGTTTTGACTATCAAGATGCTAAACTCATCTTGATCTTACACCTAAATCCATATCCGTAATACTATTTGTGATGAATTCATCCTAATAAGAGGGTTCATTAGCGGTGAACGTAACTAATCATTCGGTCACTGATAATTAGATTTTTGGTTCTTGCCAACAAGGAATCCTAATCAGAACTTGTTGAGTGATAAGGAGAACTAGCCATTCACTTATCAACTATTAGGAAGCCACTCATCGTGTTTGTGTGTCATGATCTTGGGAAGACTTGGTAAAACCTTAGTTACTGATTAAGAATCATGTGGTCTTTTCTCTTATATTCCTAAATCCTTTAGTATAAGTTTAGTTTAATATTAATCTGTAATCTTGCCCAACTCATTAGTAGGAAACTTACTAAGCGTTCAATCTCAAGCACCTTAATCCCTGTGGACTCGACTCGGACTCTCCGCTATCTACTAGTTTCTTAGTAGTTAAAGTAGAGCACCGGAAATTATAGTAATTTTGGTTAGACTTGTTAAGGTACGACACTTTTCAAGTCCTATCAAAATTTTGGCGCCATTGCCGGGGATTATACGGTGTTTTGAGTTGTTTACTTAGTGTAGTTTCTCGCTTAGTTAGTTGTTATCCGTTATTTATTATATAAAAGAACAAAAATAGTTTCGATACTAATATTTCCATATCTTTTTGGTGATCAGTAGGTGAAGAACGACACGACATCCTTCCAAGCGGTGAAGGAGCAATCGCCAACAAACACATCATCGAGAGTGCACTGTTTGTATTTCTAAACCTTGGTTGATCTTTATGATGTGTGAATGAGTGATGATATGGACCCAGATCTTTCTCTCACATTGAAAGAATTTTTTGCTTCTTGTTCTACATCACATAAACTGTCAGTATCTTCTCCTACTCATTCAGTCATGGATAACCCTGAGGACCATCTTGAACCTAATGTCAATCCGAACCAACCTGAGGATCAAGGTTGTAGGGCCATGAAAGATTTTTATGTTCCAACCTCATTCACTTCCAATTCTTGCATTCAACCCCCAGTGATTGGGGCAACTCACTATGAGATTAAGCCATAATTTTTACAATCCTTACCAACCTTTCACGGACTTTCTCATGAAGATCCATACAATCATATTGAAGAATTCATTTTGATTAGTTCTACGATAAGAGAATAATTTTACCGAAGATGCTTGGCGACTTAAATTATTTCCTTTTACTCTTAAAGGTAAAACTAAACATTGGCTCACTTTTCTAGAACCTCGATCTATCACTACTTGGCCTCAATTACATGCTCAATTCCTTGAAAAATTCTTCCCGATTACCAAGACAAGTGACATTCGTCATGAAATTTCTTCATTTAGACAAGCCGACGATGAAGCATTTCATGAGGCTTGGGATCGTTATAGAGAACTCCTTAGAAAATGCCCCCATCATCAATTTCCTCAATGGGCTATAGTAGAACATTTCTATAAGGGTTTTAAGGAAAAACATCAGTTGACTATAGATGCTGCTTGTGGGGGAGTTTTCATTACCAACCCTCTTGACGATTCTTACAGGCTTTTTGAGAGACTTGCTGAAAACTCTCAACATCATGCCACTTCTTCTAGGAATAATCATGGATCTTCAACCCAATCTAATCCTAGAGGAATCCTTGAATTAAATGAGTCAACACGTATTGCTCAACAAGTTGATGCATTAAGTAGGAAACTTGATCGAGTTCTTACCCAAACGACAAATTAGGTTGATTCTTCTATTCCTCCTATGCTTTCATCTTCTGGATAAATCTGTTTTTTGTGTTCTGCTCCTGGTCATGATGTTACTGACTGTCACTTAGCATGTCATTATCCGGAGTTAGTACAAGAACATATAAATATTGTTTATGGTCAATCTAAACCAACTTACGATCTTTATTCCAATACCTATAATCCTAGTTTGAGAGACCATCCAAATTTTTCTTGGAGAACACCTAGCCAACAATCAACTTCTTTTAATTCAAGGCCATCCATAGTTGCTCAAACTCCAAGTTATCCTTCAAAGTTTCAACCATCATATCCTACAAATTCTCAAGGCCAAGCTCCGCCGTTCCGACCCCCATATCGGCCTTTCCAAAATCAATCATCTCAACCTTGGGGGCATAAACCATATGTACCTCCCCAGAATCAAGGACCTCAAAATCAATCATCTCTTCCTCCACAACAACTAATTTAAGGTCCAAACAACGATGAGTTAACCCAATTAGTGCATTCTCATTCTCAAACTCTAGCGAAGATAGAGGCCCAATTGGTCAGTTGGCTAATGCATTGTCTAGGAGAGAAGATGGACAACTACCTAGTCAACCCGTTCCTAATCCAAAGGGCCAACATCATGTAGACTCATCTCATGAACATGTACAAGCCGTGACAACTCTTCGAAGTGGTAAAACGTTTGTCAATATTGAAAAACCCGAAGAACCCACATGTAATCAAGATTTACATGCATCACATTCTCAGACATCATTAGACGGCGATTCACATGCATCAAAGGAACCCAATTCATCACCCGACACTTCACGTTCAAATCTTCATGATTCCATTGAAGATCTGGATGCATCACCGAACATGACATCATCTCAAGAAAAAGAACCAAATCCCACGACTTATGTTCCGAAGGTTCCTTTTCCTGAGGCTTTAGTAGATCCTACCTCCACTCCTTACAGAAATTCAAAATTAGATGAAATGATGGATGTGTTTAAGAAAGTACATATTAACCTCCCTTTGCTTGATGCCATCAAACAAATTCCATCCTACGCTAAATTCCTTAAAGATCTTTGCACTCATAAAAGGCAATCTAGATCGCATGTTTCTAAGAAAATTTTCTTGACTGAGCAAGTTAGCTCAATCCTTCGTTGTGATCTTCCTCCTAAGCTCAAAGATCTTGGAACCCCCACAATCTCATGCATTATAGGAAATCGCACGATTGATGGAGCACTACTAGATTTGGGTGTAAGTGTTAATCTCATGCCCTACTCCTTATATTCAAAGTTTGGCATAAGAGAATTGAAACCAATGGCTATGACCTTACAATTAGCTGATCGATCAATTAAAACCCCAAGAGGAATCCTTGAAGATGTTTTGGTTAAGACATCAGTGTGTATTTCCGGTTGATTTTGTAGTTCTAGACATGGAACCCGGAGTGCAAACTAAAAAATCTGTCCCTATAATCCTTGGCCGACCCTTCTTAGCTACGACCAATGCTTGTATTAATTGTAAAGATGGTTTCATGACCCTAATATGGAACTGCGTTTAAATATATTTTATGCCTCAAAGAATCATGCATATGATGATGACTGTTTTATGATTAATGCATTGGTTAATGAGGATGAAGTAAATAGTTGTGTTGATGATACACTGCCTGCATTGTTGTTGAATGTTGATACTCCGTGTGAGAGTTTTGAGAATAGTTATGATATGTCTATTGTGGTTGAGGATGATGTGTTTGAACAATATTTGTCCAATTTGCATAAAGATGTTCTGAATACGGATGTGGTTCTTCCGGTTTTGAATGATGAGAATAATGATTTGAATGCTTTTTCATCGGTTTTCAAGTCTGAAAATGAAGAGATTTTAAATGATTTTAACGATCTTGATTTGGTTACTGATGTCTGCGGTATTTCATGGAAAGAGCCTCTCATTGAACCTTTACCTCCTACCTCCTCAATTCCCGCTATACCTTCTTTAGTTGCACCACCATCTTGAAGTTGAAAGCGTTGCCTTCTAATTTAAAATATGCTTTCCTTGGACCTGAGTCTACCCTTCCAGTAATTATCTCGTCTGCATTAACCACTGATCAAGAGCACCAACTACTTGAGGTGCTTAAATAGCATAAAAGAGCTATAGGATGGTCCATTGGTGATCTTAAAGGCATTGATCCCTCAATTTGCATGCATCGCATATTCTTAGAGGATGAAACCAAATGTGTAAGGGAGATGCAGCGCCGACTCAACCCTATTATGAAAGATGTGATAATGAAAGAAGTAATTAAACTTTTAGATGCAGGGATAATATATCCTATTTCGGACTCTAAATGGATTAGCCCTACTCAAGTTGCTCCTAAAAAATCTGGAATCATAGTGGTTAAAAATGATAAAGGGGAGGATATCCCAACTAGACAAACCACAAGGTGGAGAGTTTGCATCGATTATAGGCGTCTTAACGCTTTAACTCGGAAGGATCATTTTCCATTGCCCTTCATTGACCAGATTTTAGAAAGACTATCGGGCCAATCTTATTATTGTTTTCTTGATGGTTATTCTGGGTATAATCAGGTGGCCATAGATCCTAATGACCAGGCGAAGACGACCTTTACTTGTCCTTATGGAACGTTTGCATATCGTCGCATGCCCTTTGGCCTTTGTAATGCTCCAGCGACATTCCAACGTTGCATGCTTGCTATCTTTGGGGACATGATTAAACAGTTCTTAGAAATATTTATGGATGACTTCTCCGTTTTTGGCCAACCCTTTGAATCATGCCTTGAAAACCTATCCAAAGTTCTTGCTAGGTGCGAGAAAACTAATCTTGTGTTGAGTTGGGAAAAGAGCTATTTTATGGTGACAGAAGGTATCGTTCTTGGCCACGTAATTTCAAGTAGGGGGATTGAGGTAGATAAAGCTAAGTTAGAACTCATTTCTAAACTGCCGCCTCCTTTTTCAATGTGTCAAATTCGGTCATTCCTTGGCCATGTTGGCTTCTACCGGCGATTTATTAAGGATTTTAGTAAGATCTCCCGACCATTATGTGCGTTGCTGGTGAAAGATGTTCCATTTGTATTCGACAAGTATTGTCTTCATGCTTTTAATATCCTTCATGATTTACTCTCTTCAGCACCTATTGTCCATTCCCCATATTATAACTATCCTTTTGAAATCATGTGTGACGCGTCTAATCACACTGTGGGTGCCGTTTTAGGACAAACAATTGATAAACTTCCTCGTGTCATTTACTATGCTAGTAAAATGTTAAACGAAGCCCAAGTAAACTACACGATGACTTAGAAAGAATTGCTTGTTGTGATCTTTGCCTTAGAAAAGTTTCGGTCTTATCTTCTTGAATCAAAAGTCGTCATCTTTACCGACCATTCAGCCCTTCGGTATCTTGTCACTAAGAAAGAGCTAAAACCTCGATTGATTCGTTGGATTTTGCTTCTTCAAGAGTTCGATCTGGAGTTACGGGATAAAAAGGGAGCTTTGAACGTGGTTGCAGATCACCTTTTCCGTCTTCCTTTAGATGTCATTAACGATTCATCCCCAATTGATGATACCTTCCCTGATGAATATCTCTTAGCTGTTGATCAAGCACCGAGACCGTGGTTTGCGCATATCGTAAATTATCTTGTTTCTGGGTTCACTCCTGCTCACTAGAATAAACAAGATCGGGATAAATTCTTTTCGAAAGTCAAATCCTATGTTTGGAATGATCCTATTCTCTTTAAGCACTGTCCAGATCAAATTATGAGATGTTGTGTGCCCAAATCTGAAATTATTTCCATTTTGAGATCATGACATTCTCATGCATGTGGGGGACATTTTTCAGGCCGTAGAACCGCCGCCAAGATCTTTCAGTCTAGTTTTTATTGGCCCTCGATCTTTCATGATTCTCACAGTTTTTCAAAAGCTTGCATTCGTTGTCAACAGTTGGGTAGTATTTCTCATCGAAATGAAATGCCTCAAAATCGGATTATTGAATGTGAAGTATTTGATGTTTGGGGTATTGATTTCATGCGCCCGTTTCCTCCTTCGAATGGTTACAGTTACATCTTATAAGCTCTTGATTATGTTTCAAAATGGATTGAAGTCGTAGTCACTAAGACCAATGATCACCGAGTCGTAGTAAAATTCCTTCATTCTAACATTTTCTCTAGATTTGGTCATCCTAGAGCTATAATAGTGACGGTGGATCGCATTTCATGAATAGTGTTGATCCTAACCTTGTTTTGATGATGCCAATATACATTAAATGATAAAATATATGTTTAACATTTATTACCCCTTTAATTGGAAATCTTAAATTTAATATTTAAGTAATTTTTGTACTGACGGTCGATGCACGGATCGACCGTGGGAATGTGACGGTCAATCCATGGATCTACCGTGTTGAATGCAAATATGCGTCATTGGCTCACGGTCGATCGGTGCATCGACCGTGGAAAGTGTTTTTCTTCACAGAGCCTCACGGACGATGCGACGGTCGATACGGCGGTCGACCGTGGTGCATTAATAAAGATAGTGAAGAACCAACGGTCGATCGGTGCATCGACCGTGGGAAGCATTTTTCTTGACAGAGCCTGACGGACAATGTGACGGTCGATGCGGTGGTCGACCGTGGCGCATGTATGAAGAAAAATCAAGGAGCGACGGCCGATCCGAGCATCGACCCTGGGAAGTGGTTTTCTTAACAGAGGCTCACGGACGATGTGACGGTCGATGTCACGGTCGACCGTGAGAGTGACGGACGATGCGTGGATCGACCGTCGAGCAAAAAGACTGAGTTTTTATACGTGATGGACGATGCATGGATCGACCGCCAGCAACGCGCAGAGTAAAAACCTAGCCGTTGGAGAGTTGCAGAGAGCCATTAGAGCTCCTTGTTGAGCTGGTTGAAGCCCATGTATAAGTAGTTCCTTCATGTAAACTTGCTAGAACTTTTATCATTATTATTGAGATCATCTGAGCAAGTGTTAGAGAAGTTTTCTACTTATTCTCTTTTGTGCTACAACCTTTGTAAGCCTTCTTCAAGTGTGAAGAGGTATCTTAAGAGATAGTCAACAGCAAGTGGTTGTGAGTGTAAGGTCACCAAGCACCAAGAAACTTGGAGGAAAAGCTTGTAAGGGATTTGCAAGTAGTGGAACCTCAAGGGGAGCCTTGGGAGAAGTGGACGAAGACCAAGAGTTGGGTTGAACCACTATAAAATTGGTGCCATCTCTCTAACCTTCTTAATATTGTTCTTGCATGCTATTGTGTTTTAGTTTCATTCCATCTACAAGCTTGTAAGGTATTAGTTCTCTCCTACCTGGTTTTTCCATTGATCTAGATTTTTGAAAAGAGTCCAATTCACCCCCCTCTTGGACCTTCAAATAGGTATTTCCGTCACACTCTAGATAAATATAACATCTCCCATAAGGTTGCCAGCCCCTATCATCCTCAAACCAGTGGGCAAGTGGATAGGGAAATCAAACGCATCCTTGAGAAAGTAGTGTGTTCGGATAGGAAGGACTGGTCCATGCGCTTGAATGAGGCTTTATGGGCATATAGAACGGCATTCAAAACACCCATAGGGATGTCACCATATCGATTGGTCTACGGTAAGCATTGCCGCTTACCAGTGAATCTCATGGATAAAGTGTGGTTAACTATTAAGGAGGTTAATTGGTTACCTACAGGCCGGAGTGCTCGTTTGCTTCAACTCAATGAGTTGGAGGAAATACGTAATGAAGCCTATAATAATGCTCTTATTTATAAGGCTCGAACTAAAGCTTACCATGACAAGTTCATTACCCAGAGAACTTTCAATGTGGGTGATAGGGTTTGATTATTTAATGCTAGACTACGATTTTTCCCAAGAAAACTTAAATCTAGATGGATTGGGCCATTCGAAGTTACGCAAGTTTTTCATCATGGGGCTATTGAACTCCGTCATCCTAACTCTGATTCTACTTTCAAAGTGAATGGCCAAAGGTTAAAATGTTACATAGAAAATCCTCTTACCTTAGAAGCCACACAACGGTTGCATGAACCAAATCATGAGTAATTGCATTTTCATTGGGTCGAGCTAGCGACGTTAAACCAAGCGCTTGATGGGAGACAACCCATTTTTTATGTGTTTTTAAATTCTTTCTTTCTTTCTAGTTTTCTTTGCATGCTTGTTTAATTTCTACTTATTTGCATATGTGTTTTTGATTGTCTATACTGCTATCATCGTTGTCAATGGATGGTCGTGTTAATTGTTATCTTTGGATGTCTAGTCTTGAATTGTGTTGGCCTGGAGAGGTCCGTATTTTTACATGGTGTTTAGAGGCTTAAATCTGAGATTTGTTATGCGTTTTTGCACTTTTAATTGAGATCGATCGATCCTCCAACCAGGGTAGGATCGATCCTTCTTCGCCCTACGCATACTTTTCAGTGGGCATTAGTCGAATCGATCCCACCTACCCCAAGGATCGATCCGGTGTGGGTATTTAATTTTGACAAAACGTAGTGTTTTCCTCACTCCATCACATGATCGATCGTTCTATCCCTCCGTCTAAGTTTTACTCCTTAAGGTAGTAGGATCGATCGTGTCATGGGAGAGGGATCGATCCTACTTGTTATTTAATTTTGACAGAACATAGTGTATTTTGCACTACACCTTCCGATCGATCCCTCTATCTCTCTGGTAATAATAGAACATCTAAGGTAGTAGGATCAATCCCTTCTCCAGAGTAGGATCGATCCTAAGTGGCTATTTATTGGTGACAGAACGTGGTGTTTTTGACGAGTTACCTTCCGATCGATCCTTCTATCCGTCCTTCCCAATGAGTCTAGTGGAGTAAGTAGAATCGATCCTTTTAACCGAGTTAGATCGATCGGGCCTGTTTATTCACTATGTCCTCCGATCACACCCGATTCGTCCACGTGGCGACGGATCGATCCAGCCGGTCTAGACCAATCGATCCTGCTCGAGTCTTTCTACAACACACATGGTCGCACCGCCGCCGTCGCCATCTCCAAGTCGGACTCAACTCCGATTTGAGCCATAACCGTTCGCCGGCCATTCCATCCTTATCGTCCTGGATTCCTACTCCGACTAGGTTTCCTAAAGATTGGGTTTATATATATAAATTGTTCTTGCTCCACGCCCTCTGTTCTACACCTAGTCTCTTACGTCTGGCTCTTGCTCTCCGACGTCGTCTCTGATTCCGGCGGGCTCCTCCTGGCGATTCCATCCTTCTGGTAAGAATCCAACGCATCATCTTCTTATCTACACCGCGTTCTTTCGATTTTTGTTGGATGTCCACGCGGCGGAACCCATGGTTTTCGCCATGGAGTCTGACCAATGACACCAGCAACCACGGCCGGCGTCCACCAAGTTCCCATCGTTGTTTTCGTTCTCTTCTCAGTCTTGTTTTTTTTTCTTGTGTCCTTTTCTTGTTCCTTCGCGCCATCACTATGATTTTCTCGGATCTTCTCCGATCCTCTTTTTCCGGCCGTTTGAGTTTTTCCTTCACTCTGTGAAGGATCGATCGTCCTCCCCCTAGACGGATCGATCCTTCTCTATCCACTCGTCCTTCTTACGTTTTCTCTTACCAACGATCATGTCACACCTCGACCCAGAAAACCCATCCGAGCCGAGGCGTGAGGGGAAACCTACACTATTCATCTCCAACTGGCTCGATACAATGCGGAAAACATAAATAAATCTCAACAATTTAAACTCTAGAGGTAAAGCTGTAATTCAATTCACAAATACATCAAATGTACTATTTAAACATCTGATTACAATTCTTATCAATCTCCCCCAAGGGAAAAGATATTATACAATAATCCAAAAGTCCTCGAAAGATGTTTACAATTTACAAAACTGCCAAAGTACAACAATCGTCCTCCAGCAACCTCAAGCACCTCTGGATGTAGTCGCGCCACCAAAAGCTGATCTCGCCGGCTCTACTGTAGAAGAACTGGCGCCTGCATCTGCAAACGCAGCCCGGGTAGGAGTGAGCGATAAGCTCAGTAGGGTTCTACTTTACGGCACACTGAAAGGAGGAAAACACCAACAATGATGTCTCCCCGCTCAAGCCTAAGGAATGCCACGGGGTCCCACAACCCCTATCGACTCCCTAAGGGATCCTACTCTTCTCAACCGACCACGCTGGGAACATCAACCAACACGCTGGGAGGAAAAGAACCAGAACCAGTAGGATCACCGTTACCAAGCAGGAAACCACTGCCTGGGGACCATGTCAGGGACATCGACAACCATCCTTAACACTTAGGCTTAGGAAGACACCACGACCTCTAAACCTCAAAGCAAAGATCTCAGCCAACTAGCGTGCATCCTCAATAACATGAGATTATGATTAAACAATCACGCCCTAATCCTGACTACCCAGCCGCGGTCCTAAGGCTAGATCCGAGCTACCCGAGAGCCTCGGATCGGCGATCAACCCATCGCCCGCCTAACCTGATATGCCTCTAATGCAAACAAGATGCATGCAATGCTTAGGCACAGATAGCGAGATATAGGCATGCAACAACATGACGATAATCATACAGGCCTAGGCATAGCCTATAGCTAGCCAAAGGGGTGAGCATAGCAAAGGGTCTCAAATACAGATAATCTATACTAACCAAACAATGATTAGCACCAAGAGATAGACACAGATATACAATAGTCTTCAGTGCTCTCTTGCACCTGACAGACTAAGGTTCCACAGTTACCCCGCAGGTAACTGGCTAACAGTTATACAATAGCCCTCGGCACACGCCGGCATCAGGCTAAGGTTCCACAATTCCACATTAGCTAGAACTCATAGCTAGCTAACGGTTAAGCAACAATAAGCATTTAAATATATCATTCAACTAAGTATTTAAATGCACATCCATCCATAAATCCACCAAAAAGACCAACGCCCAATTCAATTCCCAATCTCAATAGAAATCCCTCGAAAATCCCATGAAAACTACGTGTATGCTTTCTAACATGATTGGAGATCTATCATGGATGAAAACCAATCAAAGGAAACCAGCAAACACAGTTTAGTGGCCCACGGTCGATCCGACGGTCGACCGTGAGGCCACGGTCGATCCGACGGTCAACCGTGGGGTCAAACGAGGGAAAAGCATGAGGGCCACGGTCAATCGGTGCATCGACCGTGGGAGACCCAAAACGGGACAGTGCCTCACGGACGATGCGACGGTCAATCCGACGGTCGACCGTGAGGCAGAATGAAAAAGGAGAAGGAACCACGGTCGATCGGGGCATCGACCGTGGGAGGCCAAAAACGCGACAGAGCCTGACGGTCGATACGACGGTCGATCCGACGGTCGACCTTCAGGCCTGAAAGAAGCGTATTAACGCTTGACGGTCGATCCACCGATCGACCGTCAACCCCACGGCACAGTTCCTCAGAATAGTGCCGGAAATCCAATTTCTTGGATTTTAATTATCAAATCTTGTTGGAAGTTGATGAAACTTGGAAGCATGTGTAAAAGATGATGGGGAAGCTAATGGTACGATCAAAACATGATTTTGATGGTTAAAACTCAAACCTAGGTCTCAATGGCCGAAAATCGATGAAACGGCGATAATACGGAAATCGTCCGATAAAATACGGAAATTAACTGATAGGAATACTAGAAACAAGCCATAATACACATGCATTAAACCACACAACATTCTAACATGTATTCCTACAGCGAAAGCACAAGAAACCTATCCTAGGAGAACCCGATCATAAGATCGAGGTAGAAACACCTAATTGAACAAGCAGGGCAGCTCCTCCACGCATCCCCCAACTCCGATCGCCGGAATCCGCTCCTCGAAAGCCGCGCTCCGAAGCCCTAGCACCGCTGGTTGGAGAGAGAGAGAGAAAGAGAACGGCAGGAGAAGAAGAAAGAAAAGAGGGAGAAAGGAGGAGAGCTTAAATAGAAAGCTGGAATCGATCACAGCCGTCCGATTCGATCTCTCTCGATCGAGCTCCGATCTTCCGATCGGAAGCGCCCTTAAGGTTCTACTCAAACACTTACATCAATCAAAGGCAGAGTGTGCCACGCGAGTGTGAAACTGACCACCAAAGAGCATATTTACCAAAATGTCACTGGGTCAAAAATAGCGATGCGATCAACCGATCGCATCCCAAGGCCAACCGAGCCAAACCACAAACCCAGACCCTCGACCTAACGCGGTCAGACCGGGTTGGAGGTATGGGTCCTCACAGATCCAGTCTGCATGTGTACTCCACGATGTCTACATCCAGCGACGCTTCATCGTCCGCCAGCAGCTGCCCACCTGGTTCGTCGGAGCACGATTTTGAGCGGGGGTCTCCTGTGTCTCAAGCCTTGGGCTTTTCTTCAGACGATGATTTTGCGGACTCCGCTGCCTCCAGCCGTCCATCGTGTCCGCCGGTAGTTTTCTGTTGCCCTCCGCGGGAATTCCCCGACCCTGTTTACCCTGCCGAATCTGTGATTGAATATCCTATCAGTGTTGAATTTCTTGGGCCACTGCCAACTCCTGATGTCTTTGCACATCTCGCTTATGCCATCCAGCACGATCCCGACCTCGATGATTCGTGGGTTGCTTTCAAACTGCCCGATGGGTATTCCATTGTTGTACTACCGCTGTCCCTGATCGACCATGCGCTTCTGTCGCCAACCTTCTCACCGCCAGGGTCGCCATACGCGTCCGATGATCCGGATCGTCCACTGCCCCTGAGTTCGAGCGAGATTGATTCTGATGACGAGGAGCTTGATGCCGATGAGCTCATGGATCTTCTGGAGGACGATGATGAAGACGGCGATGAGGACGTTGACAGTTCTCAAAGATGCCATCCACGTAGGGGTGATATCCTAAGTTTTCCGACTAATAAAGCATGATTGGCAGGGGACGGATCGATCCTTCTTATCGAGACGGATCGATCCTTCTTATCAAGACCGATCGATCCTACTCTCTCTTACCACGTTTTAAGCTGCACGTTGAGATGCTGCCATGTGAACTCC
Organism: Narthecium ossifragum; assembly: GCA_963920575.1. Classification (NCBI taxonomy): domain Eukaryota; kingdom Viridiplantae; phylum Streptophyta; class Magnoliopsida; order Dioscoreales; family Nartheciaceae; genus Narthecium; species Narthecium ossifragum. Next base: position 12,074,047 of record OY986963.1, read on the forward strand.
GATCGATCCTTCCCCAAAGAACGGATCAATCCTAGTCGCATTATTTTGGAAGTTTAAAGCCAGGTGTCTGATCGATCCTAGGGCAATTTTCCCTACGATCGATCCTACTTCCCCCCTTGTCGTTTCGCTCGGACGCCGCCATTCGGCGTTCGCGCCTCCGACCGGTGCTCAGCCTCATCTCTGGCAAGACCTCCTCACCCCGTCCTCTCCCGCACTCTATTCCCTTCCTCCAACCCTCTTCCCCACTCAAGACCTCGCTGTTTTTCCCCAAACCCATTCAAACCCTCCGCTGCGGTTCCTTGATTCCCGTTGAGCGTCACTGGCTCCGTTCTTCGCCTCCACCCCTAGTGCGCGTGAAGAATGTCCTCAGTAAGGTCCTCGGTGGCAAAGGGAAAGCCGCCGCCGCTTCCTCTTCCACCCCTTCCGCCAGACGTCCACCTTTGCCCGCAGCTCCGACCAGCACATCTCCGGACTCTACTCCTTCTCCACCTCCATCACGGCCGGTCCGAACCTTGAGAGCTCCACCTTCTTCTTCGACGGCTGCGACTCCTTCGTCCAGCAAGCGGAAGGCGTCCGCGGTTGCTTCCTCTTCCCAACCACCCCAGCGGTAAACAAAGCGCAAGAAGTCCCAGCCGTCGACTGCTCCGACCGTCGTTCGCGGCCTTCAACCTCACTAGCAACGCGAGCTCAATCTTGAGTACACATTCGACGTCGACTTCTTCCGGACGATCGAGCACGCCCAAGACTCCATCGTGACCCTCGAGCGGCTGGGTTTACTACCGTTGTGCACTCCTTGCACCTCTGTGTATCCCCGGCTGGTCTGCATGTTCTATCAGAACATGCAACCTATTCCGTTCGGGGACGAGCGCGACGAGGATACCTCCCAACGATACGCGTCCTCGGGCTTCACCTCTATGATCGATGGTGTCGAGGTGTATTTGACTCTCCAGGAAGTTTGCGACGCGTTATCGATTCCTAAACGCTGCCCCGGCCTCCACAGGGCCACTCCCGATGAGTTGTACGTCCACGACTCGGTCCCCCACCTCTTTCTTCACCCAGATCGCCAGGACGTCGATATTTTTACCAGCGCCGAGCTGCCGGCGCACATGCGAACGTCTTGCAGGGCGGTCACGATCAGTATCGCGTCGACGATTGGCTCCTCACGTTGGGGTTGCTGGTCAAGGACTGGGTGATCAGTATACCACAACAGATCTTGGGGGACATGGACCTGTTCTATAGACGTGCGGTGCTGGATAGGCGCCCGAGTTACGACGACACGGCTCTTCCCCACCCTAGACTTTTATCTGCATTTCTTCATAGCCAGGGTCGTGTCCTAGAGGGGAAGCCGACCATGTCGCCTGAGGCACTTAAGGCGGCACGATTTGGTTCCGCCACTTGGAGCAAGGTCCTCGGCCACATTCGGAGAGTCGGCGTCTTTATCCGCCAGCCGCGCCCCAGACGTTCGCAGCACGCGCCGAAGTATGGACCGGTCGAGCACCCTACATCTGGCAAGCTGTACAGAGAGTTCCGCGCGGAGTTGGCACGCTTACACTAGCGTTTGGACGCTGTCGACGCACGAGATGCGGCCTTCCTTGCATACCTCTCGTACATTCATACACGTCTTGACGACCTCCATCCTCCTCCGCCCGTGACTGCCATTCTGCCATACCGACCGTTGTCCTTTCCTGGGTTGCGCCCTCAGTCCTGAGTCTCATACTTAGATGCTTGCTTGGATTACTTGTACACCTTTTAGGTTCCTTTCATCTAAGGCCGTGTGCTGGCAGGTTTTGCTATGACTTTTGTTGGTTGCTAGACTCCCTTTTGTATTGGCTTGACATTATATATATATTGACTTTTGGATATTGGGGGGGGGGCTTGTATGGGTGGATGATTGTATTTTTTCTTGTGTGTTGCAGGTGGAAGCTTAGGATAATTTACTTTTTCTGTCCTTGTGTGATGAATGTTTGTACGGCCTGTGTGCTTATTGCATACATAGAGGGAATGTTGCCCAATTTTTTTTCCATTTTTAACGCTTATTCTTTATTTCCATTAATGCGATCATGGTGTATTCCTTCTAAGACTTGACAGGGCACCTATGCTATGGACTACGCAGCAGGGTGACATCACACCATTACTTGGTTTTAACGACTAACCTTTATCTACAAATCTGTTTTCATTTGTACCTACCAGCGTATTTTTCGTACGAAACCTCTATAGGTGATCTCTACCCTACATTCTTTGTTTTCTTTTTATCACTTAGTGTAATTGAGGACAATTACATTTAAGTTGGGGCTAGAATTTTAGGAATTCATGTTTATTTATTTTATGATAACCAAAGTTTATACATCCCTTATAATGTGTCAGACGAATGAAGTAATGATGATTATTGATAACGATGCATAACTTAGAACATTATTCGATGATTTATTCTGAAGTTCATGTCATGTAAAATTCAGTAAATTTAGCTATGCATGGCATGAGTTCTGTACTTTAACACTTTTACCATGGTTTAGGGATAACTTGATAAATCCTATTGCACTTGAGCACTTTCACATGTGGATGAGTTGAAGTTAGATTCTGAGCCTGAAACTATGATAGATTTATGATTTTAGGACATGTCACAGAAGATACATAGACACATACAGTTTTCTGTCTGCAAAAAGTATCTGTGTATGAAAAGTGTAGGGGTTCAACTTAGTAACCGGACAGGGTGCCTAACCAGCATGTTGTTCACGTCAAACGGTTGAATTTCCTAACAAAGAAAAACAAAAAGGATTTCATACTTAGTAACCGGGTAATGTGCCTAACAAGGTGTGTTGTTCGCGTAAAACGGTTGAAGAACCTTGTGAAAAAAAAGAAATAAAAAAGAAATAAAAGAAAAAGAACAGAGATTGTTATGTGATAAGTGGAAAATATGTGCTTGCCTAAAATTGTGATCTTGACTAGTGGAATGTTTAGATATAATGGATACTATGACACATGTGGAACCAAATCCACACACTGGAGAGTCAAAGTTCTTTTTGAACCATGATTAAATATCTTGAAGTGTTGGAACTATGCTTTGACTTGTTCTTATTTACTTTATTTTTATATGACCATGGATTGAAGAATAGACTCATGGATAGTGGTTCTATCTCGTGCATTTCAATTAATGAGTATTATAATGGAGTTCTGATGACATGTTAAAAGGGATATATAGATGTTTGTGCGTATCATCACCGGAGACCCTCAGGAGACTATAACTCCTCCACTGGGGCCACCCAGGGGTTTAAAGGCTTGTTGCACATGCTAATTGCAATCGTGAGACCTACGAAAGTGGCTAGTTAGATTTACTGCTTTAATTTTAATTTTTGTTAGCTTTGCTCGAGAACTAGCAAAGATCAAGTTGGGGGGTGTGATAAGACTTGAAAAGTGCATAAAACACCCTTGTAATTTGGCTTTGTTGGTCTCTGAGCAATGTTTCACTGACTACTTTTATCCCATTTCAGGTATAACAGACCCTACTATGAGTTAGATCAACTTTGGAGCTAAAAGAAGCGTATTTTGGCAATTCTCGCAAGTCAGATCGATCCTCCTCTACTGGAGCTGTCACGCTCTGACCCAGAAAACCCATCCGGGCTGAGACGTGAGGGCCCTAAATCTAAACTCAAACGGCGAGATTCTCCCTTGTAAACATCACTTTTAAACCTGATGCATGATTATAATATTCACAATTTATTGAAACTATCCTATCATCAAGTCATAATACAAATTAACTACTATAATACTCAATTAACTTTAAATAGATACAATAATGGTTCAAGTCCTCGAAATACAGCAATCTCTGATCAATTTACATCAAATTGAAATACAAATACATTTCTCCTCCATATTACAATTCATACATTCAAGGCTGTACATCAATTGAATAAGATAAAGTGATGATATCCTCGATCTCACGCGCCGCCAAGTGGAGTGTCGCCTCCAAGCCGCAACTACCTGAAAAAAAGAAGGAACTGCATCGACCTGCATCGCCGATGCAGCCCAGGTAGGAGTGAGCAACAAAGCTCAATAGGGTTCTACGCTATTCTACGTCACACTGAAGAGAGGAAAACAACAACTGTGTTGTTTCTCCGCCTAAGTCTAAGGAATGCCAAGGGTCCCATAACCCTATCGATGTACCAAGGACTCCCGTCATGAACCTCTCTCTTGAACATGTTACCAAGATTACCCTAAGCACACGGTACCATGCGGGATCACCCTTACCCAAGAACAAACGAGAGGAAACAAAGACTGCGGGCTCCTGTCCAGGTACCACCCTGCCCAGTCATACCATCTCTCGCGGAGACACACATGTCAGGGAACGCATCGACATCCATCCTTAGCACTTGACCTTGGACAAACAACACGACCTCTAAACCTCAACCACAATATTCCAGTCTGACTACCTAATAATCCTCAAATAATATCAAACATAGTCATTGATGACAATCACGTCCTAATCCTCGACTACCCCAAACCCCGGTCCTAGGGCTAGACCCGGGCTACCCGAGAACCCCGGATCGGCGATCGAATCCATCGCCTATCACCTATCCTTAATGCTTCTAATGCAAGCAAATGCATGCAATGCTCACGCGCACAGAAATACAGAAAGATAAGCATGCAACAGTATGACATCACAACATACAGGGCTAGGCATAGCCTACAGCTTGCCAAAGAGTAAACATAGTAAGGGGTCTAAAGCAGATAAAGGTCTAAATTACAATCATCCAATATTATAACGGTGCCCACGGGTCGTAAACAAGCAACACCACATTCAATCAAAATTTCGGCATTACAACGGCATCCACAACCGTCAACTGCAATTTCTACAACGGGGGCACAACCCCGGCCACGCAATCCTCAATCAACAACAAATATGATAAGCAACAACTAGGGCACAACCTCTGCCCATTTAATTATCTAAACATCCCAATGGGTATGACTCCCTTGGTTCAACCACAAGCCTCACATAGGGTTGGGCCACACATAGGGCCTACATATATATACATATAGATAACATGCTAAGAAAATGCTAACATAACATTGATAAGGGGAATCGAGGGGAATTCATCAAATATAGCATTTTCGTAAATAGAAAACCCAAGTCTATTCTCTCGAGAAATCCACGTTAAATTCACAAGAAATCCAGCTGAAGACCGCCCACTAACATACTAGTAATTATCACACAGAATATATCAATTTGCATAAAAGGAGAAGATCTTTATAAACATAACCTAGAACTAAGCATGCAAACAAATCTATCAAAATCCTACTGGGATTAACATACATGATCATTACCATAATCCAAATCACTTATAATTAATAGGCATACTTCATAATCTAATTGCTAATTAGAGGGGGTTTTGCAATTAACTAATTAGGCCGAAATTGAGGTAATTAAGTATACAAAGATCATCACATTGAACATGTTAATCCTAGAGATCAGTTGGAGCATTAACTTCATAATTCCTGAAGAATCAAACACGATAAATCATCGAGAAATCCACTAACAAGCTAATTTCTGGATTTTTACACTAAACCTTAGTTAGAGGCGATGAAATCTTATCAATTCGACGTCCAAATGACGTCGAATTGGAAATCAAACTTGGCTAAATGTGTATTAGCATACTAGGAACATGCAGCCCAAGAATTGGATTAATCTAATGGCTAATCTCCCCGTAATTCACTAATCAATTCACTAATTTTGGTCTCGTCGCAGATCCGAAGACAAATCACCATAAATCATAGGAAACTCCAAAAATTATCAAATCAGCGGCAATAGGAAGTAGAGCCGAAGATCTACAACTCTCATCTTGATGATCAAACCAGATCATGCACGTACGAGCCATGATCTGAGCTAGAACAGCTCAGCTCACAGAAAAACAGAGCTTTGATGAAATCCAGGAAAAACATGCATAAAACCCAAATAAATCTCAATCAAATCTCCATAGACTTCAATCAGTAATTTAGCATGCTTAGAGGAACTAATTAGCACAAATAAAATGGCAGATCGAACAATCAAACCCTAACTTAAGCTTAACCCAAAGATCAAGGTAGAAACCCTACCTTAATCGCTAAATCCGCCGTTAACCTCACCTAATCCGCCGTCCTCCGTCGCCCTCTGTCGACGCCGCCGTCTCCAGCTCACCGGAGAGCCACTAGAGGTCCTCCCACATCCGCAGCCGTCGCCGGAGAAGGAAGGTACATCCGCGGGAGAGAGAAAGGGAGGGAGAAGGGAGAGGGGTCCTCGCCACCGCCTCTGGCTTGCCGGGGAACCACCGGGAGCCGTTCGACGCCTCCCTCCAAACGCGACGAGAAGATGGAGGAGAGGAGGGAGAAGCCGGAGGGGATCTGGGAAGAGGAGAGGAGAGCTCGGGAGGGACGAAGGTGGTGGCCGGCAAGGGTGGCGAAACTCCGGAGAGGGGAGAGGGCCGGCCGGCGTGGTCGTGAGCGGAGGAGAAGAAGAGAGCGGGTCGGGTGCGGGGAAGAGCAGGGGAAGAAAGAGGAAAAGAGAGGAAAGAAAAGAAAAGAAAAGGGAGAGAGAAAAGAAAGGGTTAAGCCACTTAAGTAGCTTAGCCGGTTCAGACGAGCCAATTGATCGGATTGGATCCGATTTGATTTCAAATTGTGATCTCGTCCGGATCTGTCGATCCCGAACGCTCCTACTGGATCTATTCAATCACGGACAACAATCAAGGCCGTGTGTGCACTACGCGGGTGTGAAACCGACCGCCAAGGCGCAATTTACCAAATTGCCCTTGGGGTGCAAAAACAGCGATGCGATCAACTGATCGCAACCCAAGGCCAACCGGGCCAAAACCAACTAAGCCAAGCCCTCGACCCAACGCGGTCGGACCGGGTTGGAGGAACGGGTCCTTACAGGAGCGATCGATCCTACTCAACCAGCACGTGGACAAAGAACAAGCATAAGGATCAATCGGACTCAACATGATGGATCGATCCTCCACGGGACGTAGCATAATAACAATGGAAAGATCGATCGGACTCGATAGGTCCGATCGATCCTTCTCGGGGCGTTAACAACAATCAAAGGAGTAGGATCGATCGTACTCCATAGACGAATCGATCCTTTGCGGCCAGAAATAAAGATCAACGGCTCAGATCTAATCCGGAGGAAGATGTTTCATAGGCTATAAATAGTCAATGTTTAGGGATTTTTGGGGGCTTTTTCCAGATCTTTTTGGGGAGAGTTTTCCTGTACTTCTTCTATACTTTTCTTCGACGATTCTTCGGAGGAGATCATCGACTTTCACCTATGGATTGACCCCTAAAGATGAGTAGCTAAAACCCTAACCATGGGATTCTTATGATGTAACTAGTTTTTACTAGGGATTTCTTAGATCTAGGGCTTGTATACATCATTGATTGGCTTGTATGGATTGATCTCTATTTATTTCATATTTCGGTGTTGATTTCCCTGCTGGATGTGTGGATTGTTCTCGTTTGCATTTGATTCTAGAGCTTGTGCATGCTAGGGCTTGGATTGGATTCATCCAAATAAGAGGACCATGCTAGTCCCATAGTATATCGGATGAAATCTTCTTCGTGATTAGGGATTGTATAGTGCTAGTCCCACTGCGCTCCATCCCTAATCCTTCATGCATCCTACTTTTGTAGTTTTGGCTATCAAGATGCTAAACCCATCTTGATCTTACACCTAAATCCATATTTGTAATACTATTTGCGATGAATTCATCATAATAAGAGGGTTCATTAGCGGTGAACGTAACTAATCATTCGGTCACTGATAATTAGATTTTTGGTTCTTGCCTACAAGGAATCCTAATCAGAACTTGTTGAGTGATAAGGAGAACTAGTCATTCACTTATCAACTATTAGGAAGCCATTCATCGTATTTGTGTGTCCTGATCTTAGGAAGATTTGGTAGAACCTTAGTTACTGATTAAGAATCATGTGGTCTTTTCTCTTATATTCCTAAATCCTTTAGTATAAGTTTAGTTTAATATTAATCCGTAATCTTGCCCAACTCATTAGTAGGAAACTTACTAAGCGTTCAATCTCAAGCACCTTAATCCCTGTGGACTCGACTCGGACTCTCCGCTATCTACTAGTTTCTTAGTAGTTAAAGTAGAGCACCGAAAATTATAGTAATTTTGGTTAGACTTGTTAAGCTACTACATTTTTCAAGTCCTATCAGCGCCCCACCATCCGCACCCTTGCAATGAGCTTCAGGGAGTACTATACCGTCGGCGACGGTGGCGTCTACTAAATCGGTGTAGTGCTTTTTGAGGATGTAGACTGCGGTGGCCATGGCGTACTCTGCTTCGAAGCTTTGGAACCCATCCTTCTCACATTTGTGCCGCCACCAACCTCATTGTGTAGACCATCCTCGACATCATCTTCTTCAAGAAGGCTACTCATAATTGGCGTTGTGCAAACCATGATCACCGGCTTCGTCCGCATCACTCCCGGCGCCGGACAGGTTCAAGGCTGGGCAACCATCGCGATAGGATTTTATCTCCAAAAGCTTCCCCTATTTTACCAAGCGCTCCACCTTCATCCAGCACGTCGACGACACCCGCGGAGACCTCCACACCCATGCCATCGCCGGAGTCCTCGGCGGTCTCTTCACCAACCTCTTCGCGGAACCCATCCTCTGCAACATTTACTTCATCGTCACTAACTCTGGCGGAGGAGTCTACGATGGCATCGACGAGTCCCAGTTCACCAACAAGTCTCCGGCGCGCTGTTCATCACTAGGTGGAACGTCATCATCACTAGCGCCAGCGGAAGGATCTACGACAACATCAGCAAGTCTCAGTTCGCTCGGAAGATCGCCGGCGCGCTGTTTATCATCAGGTGGAGCGTCGTCGCCACCAACTCCGGCGGAAGGATCTACGACAGCATCATCTTCTACCTCCACGGCGTGGGAAGACTCCGCTGACAGCCTCGAGATATCCTTCAATGGCGAACCCATTTTTTCCGGTGTGGTCTCCTCGTTCCCAACATCCCCTCGATGCTTCCAGCCTAAATCCTCAGGCCGTGGTCTCCCTCAAGCAAGCCCAGGTCCTCGCCGTCGTTGTCATCCTCAGCCTCAAAGGTACCCGTCAGTTGGAAGAACGACCATCTATCGCCGTTGGGAAGAAAAAACAGAGTCATCGCCGTGGCGACCCACCTCAAGGATCCCGTCGGTTGGAAGGACATCCATCTATCGCCGTTGGGAAGAAAAAACAGAGTCATCGTCGTGGCGACCCAACATTGGCCTCAAGGATCCCGTCAGTTGGAAGGACGGCCATCTATCGCCGTTGGGAAGAAAAAACAGAGCCATCGCTCATCAACCCATCGTCCATTGCTTGACGATCATCCATCGCTCGTTGTCCGTCGTCCGTTGCTCGACGACCATCGCTCATTACCCGTCGCCCATTGCGACGATCATCCTTCATCGCCCGTCGACGTCCATCCTTCATCGCCCGTCAATGACCATCATCGCCCATCATCCTTGCTTGACAACCATCGCTGAAGATGGAAAACAGAGCATCGCGAAAAACGGGAACACAGAGCATACTTCGCCGTTCCAACCTCTACCTCCTCATCACCAACTCCGGCGGAGGGGTCTACGACGGCATTGGCGAGTCCCAGTTCTCCAAGCAGCGTCGTCATCATCACCATCAGTTGTATCGTCATCTCTACTGGTGTTGTCGATGAATACCCAGATAGCGAATGCGACGTTGGTGTTGCTGACGGCTATGGCCAGGGGCGGACCTATTCAGAGATTAGGGGGGGCCTGGGCCCCCCCTGAAATTTTTTTTTTACCTAACCTTCCGTGGGCCCCACGCCCCCCACCCCCTATCCCAATGTCCCTGGCCCCCCCTCATGCACTGCCTTCCTCCCTTGGCCCCCCCTTGCTTGAAAGGCTGGGTCCGCCCCTGGCTATGGCCAACCCCTGCCGGATGCCGAGCTTGACGAACGCCTCAAGCGCCACGAAATCCGCCATGGTCCTCTTCTCCCCGATAAAGGAGTAGACGGTACGGTCCATACCGGTGAGATGGCCTACTCGACGATGGCCACAGCGTTGCTGCACTCCTCCCGATCTTATGCGCATGGCCAATTACTGAGGGACGATTAGGAGATGGCACATCAGATAAATAGATGAGCAATCAAGAATTGGTCATCGACCAATACTTAAAAAAGATTGGTCGACCAGAGACTTATAAAAGTGATCGACCAATAATAGCAGATGGTCGACAAGAATAATTGATTGAATGGCTAATAAAATATGTTTTATGGACGACTCAACTGTCCAATCAAATCGTTCATGTGGCCGACAAAATCGTCCAATTGGCCAACAGAATAAGGTCTTTACAAAAAATTTTATTTTTATAAAGACTGGGGGGGCAAAATGTTAGCCATAAATATAACCATTTGGGTGATTAATAAGATCAATGGCAATTTCGTAAATATTGTCAATCGACCAATAAATACTTTAGTTTTGACATAGCTGAAGTATTTTGGTTATAATGTTTACATCAAGTATTCAAATTGGGCGATACTGGAACCATTGGAAAGATGACGAAATGATCTACAACTTTGCTGTTGAAGAGATCTTCATATTCCATCGTTTACTATGTCAAACCGGCAGTCGAAGTGCCAGTGGTGAAATAATAAATAATGGTCGATAATCTAAATGTCATCGTCCAAAAGATGGCCGATGTCATCGTCCATTTGCCCATCGGCCATATTTTAGCTGATTATTTTAATAAGACATCGATGTATTTTGACCATTTTGATGATAACTTTCTCATACGATGTCCAAATAAGTTGATGTTTTAACCGATGGAAAGCGAATTCGAAGACCTACAACTTTCATGTTCAGAGTTTTATCAAATTTCAAGGTTATCATCAACCAAATCACAGTGGAAGACAAGAAGCTCTACATGATGGCAGTTTCGTAAATAACTGAAGATATCACCCAATTATGCATTTCTGACGGTTTCAGATTCAGTTTCTGACAGTTGCAGTGGGCAGTTCGGGTGGTTTCAAGGTGGTTACCAAAAGCTCTATAAAAGGCCAAGAGGATGAAAGAAAAAATCTCTCCCAAAAATCAAGAGCAAAATGCCACTTTATCTATCTTTTAGCATGTATCAGTAGATTTAAGTCTATCTATAATGTAGCCTTTTAAATTTAGCAATGAAGATTTTCTTTCCTTTAAATTCCTACAACTAGTCCTTCATTTCTAAGAGTAGTGCTACAATAATTTCTTCCATAGGAATAGTATTACCATAATTTCCTAGGAGTAGTGCTACCATAATTCTATTTATAGGAGTAAATCTATCACTCATAGGAGTAGATTTACCATCGTTCATCATCTTCAATTTCCCTCTATTTCATCTATTTCATTTCCATTTCATCATCCAATCTCAAGAGCTTCAACACCTCTGTTCGTTTCGAAGGAGTAGAACTTAACTTCAATCTCTTGATTCTTGATGTTAGACTATTATGACCTTTTTTCCCTTCGCCAATTTTCGGTTCTAACATCAACTTTCCTCCTTTCCTGATTATTATTTCATTTAAAAAATGTGAGAATTCAAATCGCATAAGCACGCTGCATCAGCCACATATGATACACATGGTTGTACTTTTGATATTCATTTTGGGCTTAATTACGCTTTTGGTACCTGTAAAATTTTGGATATACCACTTTAGTACCTCTAGTTTTATAATTACGTTTTTAGTACATATACTATTAAAACCGCTTCGTTTTGGTCCGACCGTCTAACGGCGTCATTTTTTCAAACGACAAACCAATCACTTGCCTTGCACGTAAAGGGTTTGCCACCTCATCATCATCTCTAATCCCTAATCTCTCTTCTCTCTCTCCTCCTCTCTCTTCCGTGCTCTCTCTCTCTCTCGTCTCTCTCTCTCTTGGTCACTAGCGATGAACTCGACGGTGGTCGTCAATGGCCACGGCATGATCGCCGGCCGTCGTCTCATGAGGAAAACAGAGAGGTAGAGAGAGAGATCTTCCATGCAAAACCTACAACTAACGTACCCATCTCCCAACCACCTCAGTACCCCTTCTTACTTTATTTAAAGACCACCATGCCAAGCACTTGCTGCAAAACCACTAGCTACAACATCTCCTAGAGTTGAAGAGGGTATGAACTAATTGAAGCAGTAGCATTGGCTCGTGCTCAGGCTCTCTTCACTGTGATGATCGCCTGCATGATGGTTGCCGGCGCCCGAGAGGCATCGACGGCGATCACATGTGGCGCCATGATTGGGTACTTGAGGCCATGCATCAGCTACGCGACCAACGAAGGAGTCGTGCCAGCGGCTTGCTGCAGTGGCGTGCGAAGCCTGAACTCCGCCGCCAGGACCACCCCGGACCGCGTCGCCGGGATGTCCAGACTCAAGCCTGGGAACGTCGTGATCGCATCTCTCTCTCTCTCTCTCTCTTCTCTCTCTCTCTCTCTCTCTCTCTCTCGTCTCTCTCTCTTGGTCACTGGCGATGAACTCGACTGTGGGCTTCAATGGCCACGACGTGATCGCCGACCGTCGTCTCATGAGGAAAACGGAGAGGAACATGGATGAACCCTCCCACAACCCCACCACCCAGCGAGCCAGCCAAAGCCAAGAAGAAGCAGAGCATGGATTGGAACATGGCCGCCAGTCGCCTTGCAAGAAGAAGCAGAGCTCTGCAAGAAGAAGTAGAGCATGGCCGCTAGTCGCCTTGCAAGAAGAAGCAGAGCATGGATTGGAACATGGTCGTCGGTCGCCTTGCAAGAAGAAGCAGAGCATGGCCGCCAGTTGTCTCGCAAGAAGAAGCAGAGCAAGCCGCAGAGCTCTGAGCCGGACTGGAACTTCTTCCAGTGCGCAGCGGCGACCACTCTCGATGTCGTAGAGGATGCCTTCATTAGCAACTTGCCGGAGAGGCCGACCTCGCCGTCCAGATAGCCGGCAACTTCTCCCCTGTGGAGAAGAAATCATTGTGCCATCGCCTCCTCGTGTGAGCACCTGTCCCTCTACTCCTGGGTCGACCGGCTAGGTCGGACCCGTGGCTCGTTTCATTGTTTCGAGTCGAGCGCGCGATCCGGTGGATCGCATTGTTTCTTGGACCACAAAGGCAATTTGGTAAATTGCGCCTTGTTGGTTTGTTTCACACTCGCGTGTGCACACACTGACCTTGTTTGGTGTTAGTGTTTGATTAGAATGGTAGGTGGAGCCGGGATCGGAAGATCCCAGCTCGGGCGCGCAGAAGCCTGTTTTTGGGTGACTGGCGGCCCGTGAGCGACCGATCGCTCCTTGGAGCGATCGATCGCTATCGAGTCGGTGAGTTTTTTTGAGAGGATGACCACCGTCGACCATCGCTCTCCCCTATCAGAAGGAGAGAAGACTTTCTCTCCTCTACTCCCCCCTTTTTCCCTCCTTCCCCGGCTTTCCCCTTCCCTTTTCCTTCCTATAGGTGTTTTACCTACGTGAGTTAGTTTAGTGGGTTTCTCTTAGTCTAGCCGTTTGATCTTGTTGTTCCTTATGTTGTTGGATGCCTCTTTCTTAGTATAATTTCTGGTATAAGTTTCATAAGCTTTGGTTAAGATTTTAGTAGGATTTATGCATGTTTAATCTCAGATTTTCCGGTTTCTGCTGTTCTTGAAGAACAGCCGGTTTGCGGCGTGTTTTTTGACCAGTACGTGCATGTTCTTGGGTTGTGATGAACATATGCGTTGTCGATCTTTGAATCTACTCTCCAACCCAACTGATTTCATAATTTTCAGATTTTCCTACGATTTGTTATGATTTTCGTACGGGTGGGCTGCGTTGCAACAAGCAATGGTAAGTTAGTTTTGATTAGCGGTTGTGATTAGTGTTTTCCCGTTAATCCAGCCGTTAGATGTTTCTAGATTTTGGATATGTTGATCCCGGCATGTTGATCAACTTGTGTCTAAGTTAGCTCTCGAATCCAAGATCGTTTGGATGTCGGATCGACGGGTCAATTAGCTCTAGGTAGAGCATTTTTTGGTGTTTTAAATAATATTATATGTTCGAAACATATAATATTATATTTTACTGTTGATCAGCGGTTTTCGGGGTTGCTTCCCGTTGCAGTAGTCTGCGGTTGACGGTCGTGGTACCGTCGTAATACCAGGACCCGCTGCGGATCGGCTGGTAGCGGTTGGTAGTACCGCTGTAGCGATCCAGCCGGACTTATATGATGTTTTGTCATACTGTTGCATGCTTGTCTCTTATCTGTGTATGTTCATAGCACGCATTTCTTTGTTATGCATTAGTTGCATTGGTTAGGGCGTGGGTGATCTGTGGGTCGCCGTCCCGAGGCTGGAAGCTCGGACTTAGCCCTAGGACTAGGGTTGGGTAGTTTGGACCCGGATCGAATTGTAATGTCCAGTCAAACTTGATGATAGGCGTAGATGACTGGTACACCTGTTACTTGATGATTATAGGGGTCGTGTCGGCCTTGAGACGGATGTTGAGGTGTAGCCGGTGTTCCACTGTGACGACTCTTGAGTAGAGGAGTCACCTACTCAGCGATGCCATTTCCCGCCAGCAGTGTTCACGTTGTCCTGCTTGTGAGTCTACAGTGTTCGTTCCTGCTTACTGAGTGTCGTGTGAGGACCTGTCCCTCTACCCCTGTGGCTCGCTGTAGACCGCAAGGGCAATTTGGTAAATTGCGCCTTGTTGGTTTGTTTCACACCCGCATGTGCACACACTGGCCTTGTCTGTGTTCGTGTTTGTTTAGAATGGCTAGGTGAACCCGAGATCGGAAGATCTGAGCTTGGGCTTGTGTTTTAGCCCAAGTTTGCCTTTCTGAGTAAAGGAGATCGATCTGGATGGCTAAGGAGATCGATCTGGATTGCAAAGGAGATCGATCTGGATTTCAAGGAGATCGATCTGGATTGCAAAGGAGATCGATCTCACATGCCTTGGAAATCGATCATGCTCGACTCAGTGCTTTCTTTCTCTTTCGCGAGGACGGCCGTCGGCCGTCGCTCTCCCCTGTCAGAGAGGGAAGACTTCCCCTCCTCTCTCCCAGCTTTTTCCCCTCTTTCCCGGCTTTCCCCTCCCCCTTTCCCCTCTTTTCTTCCCCTCCTCTTCCTCCTTCTCCTCTCTTTCTTCTTCCTTCTTCCTTTCTCTACCGAAGCCCTGCTTCTTCCCCTGTTCCGGCAGCCAAGCTTCATCACCTCCGTTCTCCCTCCTCCGACCACTTTTTCCGGCGTTCTAAGGCTCGTTGGATTCGTGACAACGAGAGGAAGATCCCTGAAGTGGTTTAGAGGCTTGTTGGTGATCAAATCGCGGGGAATCAGCCGAGGCAAGCGCAGCTAGGTAGGGTTATACCTACTGTGTTCTTTTCGAGTTTTCTTGAGATCTAGCCGTTGGATCTTGTTGATCCTTGCTTTGTTGGATTCCTTATACCTTGTAAAATAACTGATTTAAGTTTCATGTTAATCAGTTGAGATTTGAGTATGTTTATTGCATGATTAGTCTCAGATTTCTGGTTTTCTGCTGTTCTTGAGAAACAGCCGGCTTGCGGCGAGTTTTCCGGCCGGCGTGTACATGATCTTGACTTTTTATAAACAAAAGACTTGTAAATCTACTCGTTAGCTTTCCATTCTATCTTATTTCGTAGTTTTCCGATTTATGTACGATTTGTTATGAATTGTTTGCTGAAGGGCTGCGTTGCAGCAATTAATGGGTAAGTTAGTTTGATTAACGATTTTGATTAGCGTTTTCCCGTTAATCCAATCGTTGGATGATGATGAATTTTGGATATGATAATCCTGGTATATTCACCTACTGGTGGCTCAGTTGGATCTTGAATCCGATGTCGTTTGAATGTCGGATCGATGGGATCAATTAGCCGCTAAGTGGTGGTTTTGAGTGTTTGAATATAATATTATATTTCAGAATATAATATTATATTGTTTATTGTTCTTCATTGGTTTTCGGGGTTGCTTCCCGTTGCAGGAGTCCATGGTTGACGGTCGCGGTACCGTCGTAATGACGGGACCCGCTGCGGATCGGCTGGCAGCGGTTGGTGGTACCGCTGCAGCGATCCAGTAGAATTATATGATGTTTGACATACTATTGCATGCCTTTCCTATTATCTGTGTATGTCATAGCATGCATTGTTGTTGTGTGCATTAGTTGCATTGGTTAGGGCGTGGGTGATCTTTGGGTCACCGTCCCGAGGCTGGAAGCTCGGACTTAGCCCTAGGACCGGGGTTGGGTGGTTTGGACCCGGTTTGAATTGTGGTGTCCAGTCGATTCGATGATAGACTTAGATGACTGGTGCACTTATTGCTTGATGATTGTAGAGGTCGTGTCGGCCTCAAGTCAGGTGTTGAGGATGTCACCGGTGACGGGTCTTATTCTTTGGGTAGTGTCCATTCTTGCCAGTAGGGGCATCAGTGTGGGCCCATGGCGAGTTGGGTGACCACAGCTGGAACCCTGCGACACTAGGCGTTTCCAGGATGGGCCCAGTCTGTTGGGGTGACCATGGTTGAATATGCCTAGAGATCACCGGTGAATGGTAATGGGACCATTGTAGCTCACTCGAGTCTGGCTTGAGGGCGACACTGTTGCGTTTCCCTCTTCCTTCTGTGTGGCGTAGTGTAGATCCCTACTGAGCTTAGTGCTCACACCTACCCGGGCTGCGTTTTGCAGGTGCAGGCGTCAGTTCTTCCTCTGTGGCCCCTACCGGGCTGTTGGACGGCGGTGCGGCGACGCCTGGTGGCTTTTGAGAGGTGGCGATATTTACCGTTTTTACCCTTAAGTTAGTTAGTCTCCTACGGGAGTGATGTTGTATTTTGGATCTTCCCCTCTCCGAGGATTTGTATATTAACACTTGAGTTTTTAATCTGAGGTTCAAGGTTTTGCTAATAAATATTGTTTAATTTGAGGGTGCTTTTGGTGACCTGCTAGGGAGACCAATAGGTTAGAGGGAACCCTCGTCGTTCTTTTTCCGCGTTGGTTAGGTTCCGGTTCGCGTCGCCCGGCCCGATTGGGCTTTCGCGGGTCGGGGCGCGACAGCTGTCCCTGGGCCTTAGGGACACGCGGTGGGGTTATGGGGCCTCTGTATACACTCAGGTCTTACTTGAGGGCGACACTCTTGCGTTTCCCTCTTCCTTCTGTGTGTCGTAGTGTAGGACCCTGCTAAGTTTAGTGCTCACTCCTACCTGGGATGCGTTTGCAGGTGCAGGTGTTCACTCTTCTTTGGTGGCCCTTACCGGGTAGTTGGTCGGCGGTGCCAGGCGGAGTCTGAGAGTTGGTGATCTTTTACTGCTTTTGAAACCTTGGTTAGTTAGTCTCCTACATGAGTATAAATGTTGTATTTGAATCTTCCCCTCTCCGAGGATATGTATATTAAATTCGCTTTTGGGTTTGTAAATCTGTGGTTCGAGGCTTGTAACTTAATTATGTCTTTTCAAATTGAGGGTGTTTGTGATGAATTGTTAGGGAGACCAATAGGTTAGAGGGAACCCTCGCCAATATTTTCCGCGGTTTGTTAGGTTTCGGTTCGCGTCGCCCGGCCAGGTTGGGCTTTCGCGGGTGATGAGTCACTAAATATTCATACTTAAACCCCTTAATTTACATTTGTTAGTCCGAGAGTGTTTGTATTTGATATCTTGTTAGTTGATTTTAGGTTTAATCATGTTTTGAGAAGAAATGCAAGATATTTGAGAAAAAGGCAAAATGCAAGATACTTAAACCCCTTAAGTAACCGGGTCTCTGCGCCTCAAGAAGCGGAGAGTGCTCGCGTAAAAAGGCAAAGTGTCTGATAGTTGAGAAAAAATTATGAAAAAGAAAAATAAAATAGATATTGCTATGTGATAAGTGGAAAATATGTGCTTGGATAGGATTGTGATCTTGAATAGTTGAAGTGTTTAGATATAATTGACGCTCTGAAGCATGTGGAACCCCAATCACACACAGGAGTGTTAAAGTTGTTTTTAATCATGATTAAATATGTTGAAGTGTTGGAAATATGTTATGACATGTTTTGATTTACTATGTTTTTATGCGACTATGAGTTGAGGGGTATATTTATGGATATTATTTCTATTTCATGCATTAGAGTTGAGGAATATTGTGATTGATTTCTAGTGATATATTCAAATGGATGTATAGATGTTTGTGGGTGTCATCCCTGAAAACCCTCAGGAGACTATAACTCCACCACTGGGGTAACCCAGGGGTTTAAAAGCTTGTTGCACATGCTAAGTGCAATCGTGAGACCTACGAAAGTGGTTAGTTAGATTTATTGCTTTCTTTTTATATTTTCTTTACTCGAGGACTAGCAAAGTGTAAGTTGGGGGGTGTGATGAGTCACTAAATATTCATACTTAAACCCCTTAATTTACATTTGTTAGCCCGAGAGTGTTTGTATTTGATAGCTTATTGGTTGATTTCAGGTTTAATCATGCTTTGAGAAGAAATACAACATATTCGGTTAATATGCTGAAATACACTGCTCTGTCGACTGTTAGCACAATATTTACCAGCACAATATTCACCAGAAATTATACTTATCTCCAAATATTCTGAAATTTGAATGACAGCTAGTAGACATCAAGACGTACAACTTTCATGTTGAACACTTTCAGAGATTCCAGATGGATTGATAGCAGTTTGGGAAAAGATGAAGATATTTAGTTGCTGGAAGACTGGTCCGTCAACGCGTGGGAGAATATTCGCCAAATATTCTAGTTAAGTCCAAATATTGCAAACTCTTCGGGAGAGGACAGAAGACTTCCAAGTCTACATCTTTTGTGGTGGACTCATTCTCAAATTCCGAACCGGTTGAGCCCAGTCGCAATTGGAAGAAGCTGTCAGGGTTGAACCATGAATTCCGAGTTGTACTTGAGGTCTAACTTAACCCTAAAACCCTAATCCGGGAATTAAGATATAAAAAGGGTTTTGTGGCTGGAAACCAGGAGGCCCCCATAGAGAGAAACAGAGGAATTCAGATTGGAGAAGAAGACGGAGTTGCGGAGTGGATCCCTAGCCTTCTTCATCGAATACATGGATCTCATCCAAAAGATGAGTGGCTAAACTCTTACTTAGGGATCTCATGAAGCTTAGTGTAGCTTCCTTGTACTTTCTAGTTTGATTCTTGTATCTTTTCAAAGACATGATCTTATGAATACGGTTTTATTTTATAAAGAGTTGAGGGAACAGAATTCCTCGACGTATATTCAGATCTACTTGATTGCTGTGCTTGATGGTAGAGATTCGTAGGATGGTTTTCATGTTGCTTTTGTGTATGCCTTTGAGATACTCTATGCTAGATGAAGATAGGTTGTACTCAGATTAAGTTTGAAGACAATCTATGCTAAGTTTGGATAGGTTATGCCTTAGGGAAGCAATAGCATTATTTTAGAGATTCATGTAAGCTTAAGAAGCTATGAATCCATAATGTCAAGATAAGAAACAAGAGGATAATTAGAGAATATAGGAAGTGAAACTAAAGTGAATTGAGTAATCCCTAGGTTTTCTCTCATTGATTTATTTTAATTTCGTTAATTGCTTTCTTAATTAGTTTTAATTAATCAATTTCTAAAAACCCTAAATCAATCCTTCTTCGCTTTAGGATTAGAGTGTTGAGAGTTAATTCTGATTTTTCTTGTTAGTCAAAGTTTTCCCTGAGGATCGACCCCGTATTTCACCATTATTCTATCTTATTAATTTAGTGCTGAAAGAAAGGTTTATAAATTTCTAAATTGCGTTTTGCATACGTTTTAACGACGACGTTTGTGAGCGATCAGCGGGTCGGGGCGCGACACCTCGTGAGCAGCCGCATCCCACCCTTCATTAATGGGGTGTACGTCTGCAACGGCACGAATCCGCTCTTCGAGCTGGTGGTCGGGCACCACTTCTTTGACGTCGATGGCATGGTCCACGCCGTCCACCTCGCCAATGGCTATGACACGGCGGTGCTGAAGCCGTTGCTGAGCTTCTTGAGAGCTACCGACTCTACTTTCATGGTGAATGCCTACCCGTACTTTGGGTTCACGCCGGAGACTCTTGACTACGCTCTCTTCCGGGCAAACCTCGGCGTGCTGGACGTCAACATGCTCGAGGGGAGGGGGAGACAGAGAGGAGAGAGGAGAGATAGGGGAGGGAGAGACCGAGAGAGAGAGAGACGAGATAGAGAGAGAGAGAGCACGGAAGAGGGAGGGAGGTGAGAGAGAAGAGATCCGGTAGGGGGAGGGGGAGACAGAGAGGAGAGATGGAGAGACAGGGGAGGGAGGGAGAGATGAGAGAGAGCACCGAAGAGAGAGGAAGGAGAGAGAAGTGAGAAGAGAGAGGAAGGAGAGAGAAGTGAGATTCGAGATGGAGAAGATGAGGTGGCAAAACCAATCAGTCAAAATTGACTGAAAACCAATCAAACCGTCAAGTTTGGATAACAACATCTAACGGTAGGTACTAAATATGTTATATACATTAAATATATATATCAAAAACGTAATTATCAAACTAGAGGTACTAAAGTGGTATATTCAAAATTTTACAGTATCAAAAACATAAGTTAGCCTTCATTTCGAATTTGAGCTGATTTTATCAAAATCATAAATAAAAAAAATAGTTTGAAATTTGATTTAAAAACTACTCACAATCAGAAAATTTCAATTTACTCGGAATCATATATGATCTCTTCAAATCTAATTTGTGTTTACCCACATATATAAGCTGTTGTGGATAAGCTCCTAATGTGATACCTTGCAAACGTGAATGTACGGAAGGAAGATAAATCGATAAAGCTGACTGTTAATAACTTAACTTCTAAAATTCGTCCACTTCATCCACATCTCAAGTAAATCTAGAATGGATAAAGTTTGGTGCAAAAACAAATTAATATCAGGAACGCTTATATTGGTTATCCATAATAAAAAAAAACCTATATAAAGAGAAGGAAGGAGAGGAGTGGAGTCTATAGAACACACACACACACAGAGCAAGCGAGAGTAGTAGGAGAAGATGAGGGTGCTGCTAGCTATAGTGGTGTTGATGTGGGTCAGTGCTTATGGCTGCGAGGCTTCAAGGGCTTTGATGGAGAAGGAGAACAACAGGAGAAGCCTGTTCGCCAATGGGCTTGGGGTCACCCCTCCCATGGGGTACTCTCCTTTTTTCTCCATTCTTATATTGTTTCATAGGTGGTTTCTGTGAAGAAAATGCCTGTTTGTTTAGATGCTTTCTTGTGTGTTTACTTCATTCCTCATTCATATTGGATCTTAGCGTTATCATATATGGTTGCTTCTTTAGTAAAAGCAACTCATGGAAGTGGATGAGGACTTGGATTATTTGAGACGATAATACAAGCACATTATTGGCTAATTTATGCATCTTTTCATTGCAGGTGGAACAGTTGGAATCACTTCGACTGTAACATAAACGAGACGGTCATTAAAGAAACAGGTATCATTAACTTAATTATATGGATTATGCCTGTGTGGTACCATGAACAAGTCTCGTTAGATGATTTGATTTGTTGCTGTGTTTGTACTGAGAAAATAACTATGTCGAATTCGTATGAACAGCGGACGCTCTGGTGTCGACGGGGCTTGCAAGTCTAGGCTACCATTATGTCAATATAGGTGCTATTTTGCTTTCCTTTCTTCTTATTTTATCTGCAAACTATTTGGGATAATCATGTTGTTCTTCATGTCTCTATGCTTAAGCTGATGTGTTTGTTTTTGTTGATTTCTCAGATGATTGCTGGGGGACAACCGTACCTCCGAGGTCAGGCTTTTTTTATTTTCTTGCTCATGGCTTGAATGATCGATATGGATGATAGTTATAAGATATTTGTTTTTTTTTTTGGGTATTTCAAACTTTCTTTATAGCTTTGCACATGTATCACATGAAAATTGCACCATAAATATTGTGCATCTGGAATTATAAGTGAAATATGTATTGTTTTTTTTTTCTTCTTTTGAAACGCATGGGGTTGCCTTAAAGGTCTGGTGCTCTATTTCAGGGTACTTTAGCAGCGAAAAACACAACATTCCCATCAGGGATCAAAGCTCTTGCAGATTATGTGCACGGGAAGGGCCTCAAGCTAGGAATTTATTCCTCTGCGGGGTGAGTACAATGAAATTTAGTTCATTGCTTCTTGACTACTCTGAAATTAGCAGACCTTGGGTATTTCTGTATCTATTAAAAACTAGAGGAGTTTTTGTGGTACTAGCAGGTTCCGAACATGTAGCAATTTAATGCCAGGTTCACTCGGTTATGAGGAGCAGGATGCTCAAACCTTTGCAGAATGGGTAAGAACCTTCACCCTTCTTTCTTTTCATTTTTTTTTTCTTTTTGTTTGATGACATTAGTTTCCGGTGCTCTAATTGGTTTTTGCTGTATGCAGGGTATTGATTACCTTAAGTATGACAACTGCTATACGGATGGTTCGAAACCAACTATTCGGTAATCTTCCTATACTCTCCTCAGTCACACAATATGTGGTATCTTGTGTTTTTAAATTGTAAACTTTACTTAGGTACCCTGTGATGACTGGAGCTCTAATGAACACGGGACGTGCGATCTTCAACTCTCTATGTGAATGGTAAACTGCTCGCCGACGCCATGTTGCTCTTAAGTCCTTCCTTAATTTTGTATAAATTGGTTGATAAGCTTTCCTGCTTGATACGTAGGGGAGAAATGGAGCCTGCAAAATGGGCTGCAAATGTAGGAAATAGCTGGAGAACAACAGGCGACATAAAGGATAACTGGGCAAGGTAGGATAGCTGAAATTGCTCCACTAGTTTCTTTCCATTGTTGTGGTTTCAGATTTCTTGCGGTATTTGCAGTGGGAAGTGAAATGCAAAGATAAGGGGTGAATGAGGTTCTAACAATCCTTTGCTTTTTTTTGTTCATTA
This sequence comes from Narthecium ossifragum, assembly GCA_963920575.1. Lineage (NCBI taxonomy): Eukaryota > Viridiplantae > Streptophyta > Magnoliopsida > Dioscoreales > Nartheciaceae > Narthecium > Narthecium ossifragum. The sequence continues at coordinate 12,096,936 of OY986963.1, forward strand.
AAATAATTGTTTTCCTTGCAGCATGATGTCGATTATTGACTTGAATGACAAATACGCAGAATATGCGAGACCTGGTGGTTGGAATGGTAAGTCTTCCATGAATTTTTTGTTCCAATTACCATAGTATCATGACATTTGATAGATGAACGTAAAATGATTTTAGCATTACCTTGTGTTTTTATTCCTCCAATCAGATCCAGACATGCTTGAGATAGGAAATGGAGGAATGACAAAGGATGAGTACATTGTGCACTTCAGCTTATGGGCCATGTCCAAGGTACCATTGGCACATCAAATGGCAGTAACTGTTTATTTTCTATTTACTCTTTTATTTGAGGACTGAGATTTGTGCTCATAGGCACCCCTTCTAGTTGGATGCGATGTGAGAAATATGAACTGCGAAACTAAGGAAATTCTGACTAACAAGGAGGTCATTGCAATTAACCAAGGTCAAAGTTTGGTGGATGAGTTTGAAATCTGATATATTTTTCCAAATATCTCTTGCTTTTTTGTTTGCATGCAGCTGTTTATGATTCAGTTCAATTGAGAAACATCTTGATAATGTATTGTTCACATTTTTACTTGGGCCGGTCTCTTTATCAAGTAGTTCTTTGTACACACCTGGAACACATCACATTGCGTTTGGAAGTAAGTTAGGTGATTCCTCATGCTTTATTCCCCTTCCTTAAAAAAATTATCGGTGTCTAATGTTGAACAGATCCTCTTGGAGCTCAAGCGAAGAAAGTTTGGACGGAAGGCGATAATGAGGTATAGAGCACTTCTCATGCCTGATACATGATTGTAACTTTACTTGTCTTGCCAACTAAGTACTATTTCTGAAATCAAAACTTCTTCTGCAGATTTGGGCTGGACCTCTGTCTCAATACAGAACTGTTCTCCTCTTGTTAAACCGCGGTAATTCAACTGCCAATAACATCGTTGCTAATTGGGCGGACATAGGTGTTCCTCCCCAGATAGCCGTGGAGGCAAGAGATGTATGGAAGGTAAACATGGCCTCAGTTTCAGTTTAACATGTAAATCAACAAAGAAGGAAATTAATTCCAAAGTACAATGCCTCACAAATCTTCTTGGAATGCTTTTGCAGCATGAGACTCTAAAGACGCAATTTAAGGATTATCTGATAGCAACGGTACCGCCCCATTCATGCAGAATGTTCGTGCTGACTCCGATTCGCAATGCCTCTATTTGTTGAATAGGCCACACAAGCATTGTTGCTGCAGCAATCTTCCATTTATTCATAGAGTTTAGCATTCAGGATTTTTTATCTATTCTTTTAGGTGAAATGGTGAATAAGCCACACAAGCGTTCTACTTGTACATGGAAACACTTGTCTTGCTTTAAGAATTCAATTAGAATTTAACAACATTATTATTAGTGCTGAAACTGCTGTAATCCTTCCCCCCTTATGTAGTTGATTCTTTTACATTTTCTGTGCTTGCAAATTAGTCTGATATCATTCGATAGGTTTCGTTCTGTTTTCCTATTTCACTTCCAGATCGAAATATATCCAGATCAGATTAATAAGAGGAATTTACTATTTTGATTCAATCCAATCAGGCTCGACCACATCAGCCGAGTATCGCAACTTATAATGCAACACAAAACCGGACTAATTGTGAATTTTTTGCTGTTTTGGACCCAAATATCACTTTTGGCATTTTAGCCCACCTGCTTCGTTTTGTTGCATATATGGATGAACCGTGTCATAGTCACGGTGACTGACGGTGACGCGGTGATGCATCGACCCATTTATATTAATAAATTATTATTATTTTAATATTATATATTAAAATAATTTGTTTTTAATGACATGGACCAATCATTAATATTAATGACATATGGGACCCATTTATTTTAATATTTAATTATAATAATATATTAATATTTTTATTTAATACATTACGTATAGGAAAATATTTTGACTAAATTTTCAATTAGTACCCTATACTTTTGGTCATATTTTTATTTGGTCCCTATACTTTAAAAAGTTGTTATCATGTCCCTCAACTTTCATTAGCTCACTTATATAGTCCTCCACGTCAGCTTCCGTCGAACGTCGTCAACGAGCTAACGACAAACTAGCACGCGTGGCCCATTTTTATCCACGTGGTCATTTTAAATATATTTTATTAATTTACTTGCCTTGTCAGCATCTCTTCTCCCTCCTCACCCTTTCTCTCTTCCGACCAGTTCACCGTCGAGCGCCATCGATGCCCCGACGACAACGGCGACGGCGCCGTCGATGCCCAGATCACGTCCTCAACGGCGGCAGCGGCGTTCGACGGAAGCTAACGTGGGCGTAGGTCTTGAACAAAGAGTCGAAGACGGCGGGGGACGAGTCGCACAACCGGTTCGAGTAGAGCCAATGCCCATGGAACTCTCCGCCGCCGCTGCCGCCGCCGTCTCCACCATCCTCTCCGCCGTCCTTCTCCTCCTTTTACTCCTGTCATGCCCCGCCCCAATTAATTATAAAATATCCCAAAGATTTATCGAAATTACGACAAGACCCTTGGGCACGGGGACGTGAGATCACTATTACAACATGTCAAACACTAATAATACATAATTACAACATTCAATCACAACTATTAGGGACACATTCGCCCATCTACATACATTCATCTCATTCATTTCATTCACATGTTTCATGTACATAGAATTTTGTAGACATCAAAATACATGATATTACATCCCAAATTTACAATATTCAACCCTTTTTCCAAGTTCCAACATATACATGCTTTATCATACATAATAAAGGAAACAAAATACATAATGACTCCTCTACACAGAACATGATCTCCATAGGTACAGTGGTCTCAGGCCTACCTGCACCAAAAATCAAAAATCCAAACAATGAGCTCGAAAGCCCAGTAGGAGTCACCTGACACACTCTAGGACACTGGTGTACACCCACCTATCCTAGTATACTACCCAAGTATGGTCTGGCTAGTATGGGTAAGTCTTACATGCACAGCACCGCGTCCGGCCGCCAACGCTAGCCCATACCCCTATAGACTCTATACCCGGCCCCAGTACACTAGTATAGGACAACATCCACCTATCATAGTTTACTGATCCTAGTATGGTCTGGCTAGTCTGGGCAGTCTTACATGCACAGCACCGCGTCCGGCCGCCAACGCTCACCCAGACCCCTATAAACTCTATACATGCCTCAGTATACTAGTATAGGCAACACACTCTCAAGTCAAATCCTCAATCAGATCAAAGCCTCAAGTCAGATCCTCAATCAGATCAAATCCTCCAATCAAATCTTTAATCAGATCAAATCCTTAAATCAGATCTAGTCATCAACTTAGTCCCTAGACTCCCTAGATTCTGACTAGTCTAGCTACAGGACTTGACTAGACCCAATCATAACCCCAATCCTATCATGTATGCACAAACAAAGAACATAACAATAAAGCCAATAGCAATCATCATATATTCACACAATACAAGAAAATATCATGTCATAGCATATCACACAACCATCACAAGGGAAAAACATGCACAACAACACATCATTAGCAGAACATAGCACAATCATACAAATCCTAATAGTAGGTAACTCCTACCTCAAAGAAGCAATCCAAGCGAACTCTCTAAGTCCGGGAATGCACGTCACGCTCCGACACCTGACGACCGCTCAATCGATCGCCTAAAGTACAAGAATCAAGTTTACGATCAAATGGAGCTCCAAACGCCGTTAAATCTACTTAAAACAGGTAGAGTTCGAAAAACCGGTCGAAACGACGCAAAGATCAACGAAATCAGACGACGGGAGCTCAAGCTACGAACGAAAAACCGATCCAGTACACGTTAGCGGCTGCTAATGTGCACTAGCGGGCATCACCTTCTTCCCCAAAGAAGTGCTGCCGGAGCTCTAGCCGGAGCTCCGCCGGAGCTTCGCTGAGAGGCCCACAAAACCCGCTGCCTCACCGTCGGACAGCCACTACGGCGAAGACCGGAGCTTGCTCGCTGCCCCAAGCTCCAAGTCCAAGTCCCCAAGGGAGACCAACGACCACGGCTAAAGAAAAGCCGGCCGGACCTTCGCCGGAATCCATGGCAGAGAGGAGGATCAAGGATCCCCTGCCATGGGAAATGCCCGAACAGGGTCGGAGAAAGATGCCCTGGACCACGGGGGTCCTTCTCCGGCGTTGCAGTCGCCGAGGGAGGTCCCCGTCGCTGTCCACGACACCTTCTCCGGCGACCCATCACCGGTAACCGCGAAGTCCCTCCAAAAACCCACCGGAAAAACGACGGGAAACAAGGGAACTTAAAGGGGAGAGAAGCTAGAAGCTTACCTAAGCCAAGGAAGACGAAATCCGGTGAAAAGCTCACCGGATCTGCCCTTTTTCCGGTGATCTCCACTTCTCCAATTCCCGGATTTCTTCCCCCTTCTTTCCTTCCTTCTCCAGCGCCGGCGACCTTGCTTCCTCTCCATCTCTCACTCCGATCTCACTCTCGTTCTCTCTTCCGATCTCTCTCTCTCTCTCTCTCTCTCTCTCTCTCTCTCTCTCCCGATCTCACTCCCTCTCTCACTCGAGATGGCAGCTGAAGAAAGAAAGGAAGGAGACGCTGGATCCTTCTAGAAAGGGGGTGGTTTTTTTTTTTTGCATAAAACTCCCCACAAGACTTGAATTTCCATGAAGAGCCCTCCAATTTACATTAAAAGCCTAGAAATTTATACTAAGGCCCTTACCCCGGCGTTTTTGTTCAGACCAACCACGCCATCTTAAGGGTGGTGGCCTCTTCCACCTCCTCTTCAGCCGCCGCGGCCTGCTCCAATGGACCACTGACCTCCTCGCTGCCAGCCCCACGGCCACCATCACCACCTTCATGGGCGTCGTCATCGCCAACCCCTCCAAAGTCGAGCACAGCCTGAAGACCCACTTCCACATGTCGCGCCCCGACCCGCGAAAGCCCAACCGGGCCGGGCGACGCGAACCGGAACCTAACTAAATGCGGAAAATAAAGGCGAGGGGTTCCCCCAACTTACTGATTTCACAATTCAATTCATAAGTAACCCCTGAATATTACAACAAATTTAACGGAAAATTGGTGTTTAGTCTCTTTTGGAGACTTTATTTGCTCTATAGTCTCCTTGAAAGATTTTAAGCCATTTAGTCCCTTTTTGGACAGCTGTATTTTTTTTATCTCTAAAATACCCTTTATGTATTTTTTTAAATGAGAGATGGATGAATAGTTTTGAATTAGGTGGTTGGCATTAAATGGAGTGGTTGGGAATATATACACCTATTCCAAATACATGGAAGGCATGCATGCATCCACTTTTGTGGATGCATGCATGCATTAATGGGGGCATTAATAGTAAAATTGGGGGAGTAACTACCAATTTATATGGGAAGTAACTACCAGTTAACTGTGAAGTATCTACCAGTTTAATTGGCAAGTAAATACCAGTTTGAATGGGAAGTAACTACCGGTTGAAGTGTGAAGTAATTATAGTTTTTTCGGGTTTTTTGTAAAGTAATTACCGCTTAAACTGGGAAGTAACTACCAGTTAAATGGGGGAAGTAACTACCAGTTAAATGGGGGAAGTAACTACCAGTTTGGATGGGAAGTAACAACCAGTTTTGGGGGGAGTAACTACCAATTTATGTGGGAAGTAACTACCAGTTAACTGTGAAGTAACTACCAGTTTAATTGGCAAGTAAATACCAGTTTGAATGGTAGTTATTTCCCACTTTAAGTGATAGTTACTTACCGGAATAAATGGTAGGTACTTCCCAAATGATAATTGGTAGCTACTTCCCTTATCTATGGAAGATAGTAGGTGGTTAGATGGTAGTTACTTTCCAATAAAATTGATAGTAACTTCCTAGTTAAATGTTAGTTACTTCCTTTATAATCGGTAGTTACTTGTTAATTGGTAGTTACTTCCCAAAATATTGGGCATTACTTTATAATTTTATGGGAAGTAACTACAAATAGTTAATATAAAAAAAATTTCTGATAAGTAACTACAAAAATTACTACAAATTTGTTTGGAAAGTAATTACAATTTATGAAAATTATCTACAATTTGTGGGAAGTAACTACCAATTTTGGTAG